>OX420953.1:0-1200000 GCA_949091785.1 Polymixis lichenea | reverse complement strand
TTTATTTTATTGTATAGTTGAGCAGACCGTTTATTAAATTGCCTACAAGCAAACATAGTTTTAGTTTTTGGAATTCGTGCAACAATGTCTGTCCTCCTTTTCCGTAATAAGTTTGGACCATATGGCAGGGTTTTATGTTTTTTTAAGACTATTTGGACAATGTACAGTTTTCTTACGGAAAGTAGATCACTAATTTTATATAAGATATCAGTAGGATGTCTTTTATTTTTAAAATACATTATCTTTATCAGAGCTCGTTGGGATCGCTCCACGGCTATAAAATTAGTTTTCGCTGCACCTCCCCATATAGGGATGCAATATAACAAGACAGGCTGCGCTAGTGCCATGTAGATCTCATTTAGAACATTTCTTGGGGGGTCTCGTTTACTGGTGATTTTTGTTGGAACAATATATCGAAGTGTTTTAAAGATCCAGCTTAATCTCCTAACCCTATTTGAGATCAATTCAAGATGTGGATACCAGGATAAGCGCTGATCGACTATCACGCCTAGATATTTAGTCTGAGTAACTGGTTTGATACATGAACAGTTACAGTATCTGTTATTGGTATCTCTACAGGTGTGTATCCTTAGCTTGAGATCCCCACTTGGTTGACTACTTTTGTTAATGCTGAAGCAAATGTAATTGGTCTTTGATGTATTTAAAGTGAGCAGGTTATCGTTTAGCCAATTAGCTACTTGTGCCATACCCATCTCAGCTTTGAGTTTCACATCTTCCCAGGAGTTCCCAGAGAAAACGATAGCTGTATCATCGGCGTATGAAAAAACTTTTGCATTGTTGATTTGCAAGTTGCAAAGATCGTTTAAATATACCAGGAAGAGTGTAGGGCCCAGTACGCTGCCCTGGGGAACGCCATATGTGACCTCAACGTTACTACTGGTCAGTTCACCCACCCTAACTCTTTGCTTCCTAGACGAGAGATAGTCTTTGAGCAATTTCAGAGGGGTTTCTCTTATTCCAAGCTTTTCAAGTTTGCTCACAAGGAGAGGGACAGAGACGGTGTCAAAAGCTTTTTTAAGGTCTAGAAAAACAGTCAAGCATTTATTGCCCTTGTCAAGGTGTTCAGTTACTAGAGAACTCAATGCTGTAACTGCATCCTCAGTGGATAAGCCTTGTCTAAAGCCAAATTGAGAGAGGGATAGTAAATTAAATTTAGAAAAATACGTTGTTAGTCTATTATTAATTAATTTTTCCAGTATTTTAGAAATGGATGGTAAAACAGATATTGGCCTGTAGTTGTTGACATCATCTCTGTCCCCCCCCTTATGAACGGGAGTAATAATGGAGTGTTTCAGTAGGTCAGGGAAGGTGCCGCTTTGGAAGCAGAGGTTAGCAAGGTGAGTTATTACTGGAACAACTTCTTTTCGTATGTGTTTCAGAAATTTAGACGAGACATTATCCCAACCGGGGGCACTATCAGACTTAAGGTCCATTAAGATTCCATCAACTTCATTGGAGTCAGTATCCAAAAGGACAAAAGAATTACACTGTGCAAATTGTTTGGTATGATGCTTTATAGGGTAATTATTACTAGGCCGAATTTGCTGAGCCAACTGTTTACCAACGTTGGCAAACCGATTGTTGATAAAATTCACTGATTCAAGAGGGGAAGACTTGATATTTAGTAGTTCAGAGTTACGATTATTTGATTTGGTGGAATAAGTGATATCTTTAACATTTTTCCAGAGTAGCTTATTATTTGTAACAGATTTTGCTAGCAGATCTCTTTCATATTTACGTTTTAGTTTTTTTATCAAATGAGTACAGTAATTCCTGTATCTATTGTAGGTTATCTTTGTAATATCATTGTACGGATCAGATTGATAACGTTTCTGTAATTTATTACGGTTTCTTATGCAACGTAGTATACCGTTGGTAATCCACGGTTTAATAATCTGTTTACTGTTTGATATGGTGCGGGTGGTACTACTGCTTTTCAAAGTATTAGCGAGTTTAGTTATGAGAAGGTTGGTCAGTAGATTAGGGTCATTACAAAACAATAGTTCGGCTAGATTATTTTCCTGCAAGTCTTTCATAGCTGATTCAAAATCAATAATAGTAGAAGTTTTTTTTTTAAATCTGGTGTTTTTTAGTTTAGACAGCGACAAAAATGTTGTAAAGTGGTCAGTGATAGAGGTATGAAGTATGGCTATAAATGCTGATAACTTCTTTTTGTTAATTTTTAACATGAAATGATCTAGGCAGTTTCTTTCTCTAGTGGGTAGCGTATGTCCAGGTAGTATTCCATACAATGACAACATATTAAGGTAACTGTTCCTATTGATATGCTCATGGGACGATTCTATTTCTTTAGGTTTAATATTTATATTTATGTCTCCCGCTAGGATAATGCTTTTGTGAGAGTTTAATTTATCTAGGCACGTACTAAGGGAATTGGGAAGTGAAGTAAACAGAGATACATGCAACACCAACCTTTTCCCAATATTTATATCTGGCTGTAATTTTACCTGCACGAATACTATACAAAACGGGGCATTAAGAGATGAAGCAGAAAAAAATGGCAGAATAACATTCTGCTTGGAATATTACCGCGTTTTCATACAGCCTTAATTATTTCTTACGCACCCAGTGTATATGTAAAAGTTTATATTTTATTCAATATGTTATATTTTAGTACAAACACATAAAACTAAGTACTGCGCTAATTTATACTTACAGCAGCCTTCCTACTGAATCCAACGGAGTTAACATGTCGATTTGGTCTAATAAGCTTCGTGAACAGCAAACTTGATAGTCCACCCGAGAGAGCAGTACCGGCCACTATCTGAAATTGAAAATGAATCAATTATTATATCAAAACATAGTCCCATATAATGCGCAGCTGTGCTACTTAGTGACAATACGAAGTTTCGAAGTCCGCAATGCCTCTGTTTTCAAAATGTGCGCTTGCTTGAATAAGGTTTCAGGTAAACTTTATAGAATGTAGGTATGAGGCCTTCAACTTATTAGGTGGATAAATTTAAGCTTACCTCCAATACCATGATAATTATAGCTTCAGGACATTCTTCGTTTGGAAATCTCGTGCCGTATCCAATAGTCATCTGTAAATAAACCGACAAATACTTTTAATTCTATTCTAGTTACGAATCTTAGCAACAAGTTGCGTTATCAAAACATGACTGATGGAACTTTTATAAAGGCAATCCCATTTTTTCATAAATTAATTTCATTCTTTTTATTTTTTCATTCAGGTACATAAATCTGAGAAACCTAGGTTAAAAAATAAAGCCTAGAGATACTTAAGCTGCAATTATTCTACTTTATCCGTCCTTAAATTCAAGAACATAGCACATACCTGAGTTTCCACAGACATCATGAGCAGCCCAGCAAACGACGTGGTACCAGTAACACAGTGTTCCTTCCCATCGCCTATGTCCTCCTGGTAGGAGGAGGACACGGCGTACCATATGGCGGCGAAGAAGAACCAGAAGATGAAGTGAGCAGCCACCATCATCAATAGGATGAAACGCCATTTGCTGTTGATCTGAAGAGATATAAAAAATATACCTATATTGCACACTAAAAAAAGGACAGTGAAGATTTTAGTTAGAAGTGTTGAAAACAAGTTTTAACTACCTTTCTGAGTACAGAAATTATTTGAGGATTGGTGTTAAAAAGATTTTCTATCAGACTTAACAGACAAGCTCACTTAAAATTTGATAAAAGATTATTGGTTTCAAAAAGAAAGCGTCAATTTATAGATGACCTCAAGAAACAGGCTCGCGGACAAATACTCTCCTTATAAATGCGTCCTGGTTAATCTTACATATTTGGAAAGGCTCGACACCAAAAATCATTAAAGCATATTTTTAGAACATATATTTTTTCCGAAGTAGTATTCCTCAGAATTTGGCAACTTTTAGAAATACTATGTTCTTTCTGAAGTGTCTCTCATGTTTTTTTAGTGTTTCTGATTCGTGGAACTTTAGGTTTTTATTGAATGTAAAGGTGGGAAAACATACTGCTGTTCGAGATCTCATCATTTTAGCTAAAAGACGTCCACTGCTGGGCATAGACCTTCCACAAGCACCGCAACTCGATCGGTTCCGTTCTTCTCCTATCCAGCGAATTCCTTCGGCCTTCAACAGGTCATCGGTCTATCTTGTGGGAGGCCTTCCAACGCTACATTTTTCAGTAGCGGTCGCCACTCCAGAACGTTTCGGCCCTATCGACTATCTGTTCTGCGAGCCCTGCCCATTGCATAAGTTTGGCAATTGTTCGCGCTATGTATGTATTTAGTATATTCTATCACATTTACATTCAATTATATTATTTTTCTATAAGTTCGCTGTACCAGTACAGTGTCCTAATAATTGTCTGATGCACCGGACGACGTCATTACGTCACAGCCGGCTGTCGCTGAAAACCAGCGCTGGGGCTCTGTCTTGCATAGGGTCGCAGCATAATGCTGAGCGATAACCGTTTTGCGTGGATATGACGCACGTTTCCCTTAACCTTTTCTTATTTTTTTTTGTGTTCCTGTTCCTTTTTGCGTCATGTTTACCGCAAATAAACGTATTTTCTTTCTTCTTGACTTTTCTTTCTTTCTATGTCGGTTACCTTGGTTCTTGACATTTAAGGATGCTTAAAAGGCAGACTAAGCACCAACATCGTTTTTATAACGTTAAATTATACTTACAACAGTAGTAACAATATCCCTCATGTACTTGATAGACTTGGCCGATATATTACTTCGGACTGGTACATTCTCTTCACCAGATTTGAGTACCACTCGTCTAGAACGATTTGGTCTACCGTGCCTTTGTCTGAAAGAAAGCCATTCGTCTTCATTAATTTTTTTTGGAAGAAGTGGAAATAGAATATTGACAATGGAATGGTGGTTGGGTGGATGGATCCTCGTTATCTCATTTCAGTTTGATCGATAAAATGACCGTGTTTAAAAATCAGCGAGTTGACATTGTGGTACCAAGGCTAGCTGCGCAGGGTGAGTCGGATGCATACATATGGAAATTTATAAGTTTCAATTGTGGGGTTATTTGACCAATATATCTATTAAACATGGTAATTTATTTATTATATATATATCACGCAATTGATTAATAACTGTAGTCAAAATTGGGAGGTACATGTTTAAATGAAAACATTGAACGGTTATCTGGTGATATGACAATTGTAAACAAGTGATTCAGTCATTACCAAATTTTTTCCAATACTTTTCGGTAATCTGAGAAATACGAGTACTATCTTATCTTAATTCATGCTTCACCTTAACTTCGATATGATTCAGGGCTGACATATTGCACTCATGTAATTTTTGACATATATATCTTTGTCATATCAATATCTTTGTATATTATCAAAGGATTTGGGCGTAGCACAGAACGAGATGGTAGACGATGTTTAAGGGAGGACACTCACCTTCTCAGTGCCCCAAGTCAACCTCACCTGCTCGCGGTGCACCCTGCTGAATGACAAACGAGATTGACAATCGACAAATGGCGGGATAACCAGTTCATTATAACACTTCGCAGTTAAATGGTGCAGACTAGTGAGGGGCAGCAGCGTCACTAGTGCGAATAGCTTCGACTTGCGATCACGAACCCGCATGCCTGGTAAAAAAATCCCTTTGTGATAACGTTGTGGAAGTCTCCTGTGTCTCGAACAGGGTAGCGTACCCCATATTAAATCTAACCGAAAGGTATAGCCTCAAGGTTATTCAGGTCTACGCACCGACCTCGGCACACTCGGATGACGATGTGGAGGAAATGTTCGAGGACATCTCCAAAGCATTGCATTCCACCACTAAGGCTCACTACAACGTTCTCATGGGGGATTTGAACGCTAAAGTGGGAGTACAGAATTGCAGCGAATCGGTAGTAGGATCCTACGGGTTTGGCAATAGAAATTATAGGGGGCAAATGCTTGTCAACTTCCTTGAGGGACGGGCTTTTCTTGATGAATTCTTTCTTTAAGAAACAGCCCCAAAGGCATTGGACGTGGCGAAGCCCCGACAGTATGACGAAAAATTAGATCGACTTTATCATAACGGATAAAAAGCAATTAAAATATTCAAGGATGTCACTGTGATCAACACCTGCAGTGATCACAGACTTGTTCGAGGCTCTCTGAATATCAACTTTAAGCTCGAGCGAAATCGTTTGACGAAATCTGGGCTCCGTCCAAATATGCTCCAAACTATGTTGGGATCCGAAGCCTTCTAGTCAAACCTGGAGCACCGATTCATTGCCGTGGAAACCACAAATGACGTCGACCAGGCGATTGATCAAATGGTGGAAATCCTCAGGGAAGAAAGTACGAGAATTTATAAAATGAGGCGTACGGGCAAGAAGTCCAAACTTTCGGAAGAGACTCTGGAGTTTATGACGGAACGACGTGAAAACCCATCCGTCACTTCGTCAAAACAACGGGCGCTCAACAAATATATAAGTACATTGGTATGACGCGACCTCTGACGCTCCAATACACACTCCATAGAGCAAGGGATTGAGCAAAATCGGGGGACGAAAGTATTCGTCCAATCACTTGGGAGAAGCCACCTGACGAAGTTGACCAAATTAAGTGGGGATATCGTAGTTTCATTCTTTTGGAAGTCGAAAACTTCTACAGCCAATTGTACGCATTGCATGCATCTCGACCTGATCCCAAAAGTGAGGATTCTAGAGCCACCTTAACCCACCATTTTGAGGAGGTCCTGCCAGAAGTCAGGCAAGACGAAATCGAGGTGGCACTTAAATAGCTTAAAAATGGAAAAGCCCCAGATGAGGACGGGATTACGACCGAGCTCCTAAAAGCGGGAGGAAGACCTGTACTAAGAGAGCTTCGGGAGCTCCTTCAACTCTGTCCTGTTCTCTGGGAGAACTCCAGAAGCTTGGCGGCGGAGCGTGGTCTTTCTCCTCTCCAAAAAGGATGATAAGACCCTTTTGAAGAATTACAAACCCATTTTGCTCCTAAGCCACGGATAGGTATAAACTGTTTTCAAGGGTCGTCACGAATCGTCTTGCGCGAAGACTCGATGAGTTTCAGCCACCGGAGCAGGCAGGGTTTCGTGGAGAAAACAGCACCATAGACACACATCCACATAGTGCGGCAGATTATACAGAAGTCCGAAGAGTATTATCGGCCCCTGTGTCTTGCATTTGTGGACTATGCGAAGGCTTTTGACTCTATCGAGACCTGGTCTATTTTGGAGTCTCTGCAGTGATGCCAAGTCGACTAGCGATTGGATATACAGTGCTGAGAAATCTGTAAGAAAACGCGACAATGACCGTCCAAACTCAGCAAACTGAACACATCCCCTTGCGTCGAGGAGTGAGACAAGGGGACGTAATTTCACCGAAATGATTCTCTAACGCACTACAGGATGTGTTTAAGACAATGAACTAGGAAGGACGTGGCATTAACATCAACGGCGAGTAGATCTCACACTTGAGATTTGCAGATGACATCGTCATATAGGCTGAATCGCTGCATGGTTTGCAGGAGATGCTGGACGGCCTAATTGATTCTTCTGTAGGCATTGGTCTCCGGATAAACTTGCACAAAACCCATGTTATGTTCAACGATCACGTCACACCGGGAACGATTGCTGTCAATGGCAGTGGTCTCAAAGTTATTCCAGAATACGTTTATCTCGGGAAAACTCTGCAGCTTGGTAAAAACAATTTTGAGAAGGAAGCTAACAGAAGAATTTAACTGGGCTGGGCAGCATTTGGAAAGCTTCGTCGAGTCTTCTCGTCGCGTATTCCGCAGAACCTAAAGACTAAAGTCTTCAATCAGTAAGTCCTGCCTGTTATACTCACAGTACGGATGGTCTATAAATTCAAGGTCACTCAGCGAGCTATGGAACGAGCTATGCTCGGAGTATCTCGTAGAATCCGGAATGAGGTGATCCAACAAAGGACCAAAGTTGTCGACATAGCTCATAGAATCAGCAAGCTGAAGTGGCAATAGGCCAGCCACATTAGCCGTAGAACCGATGACCATTGGGGTGGACGTGTTCTTGAGTGGAGATCGCGAATCGGCAAACGTAAGGTAGGACGCCCTTAGGCTACGCGGAGCGACGATCTTCGCCGGATGGCTGGTAGCAGCTGGATGAGAGTTACCGAGAATCGAGCTGAATGGCGTGCAATTGGATAGGCCTATGTCCATCAGTGGACTGCTGTAGGCTGATGATTACAGAGCGAGAAAGTAGACAATAGTACAGTTGTAAAAGCTACGAATAAAGATGCAATGAATCCCAATAAATGTAAATTCGCATTAAATTAATGTTTACGATCACAGATTACGATCTATCACTGCATAGCAGTAGACTAGTTATTGTGCATGTGTAATCTTGCGGACAATCTTCCAGATTATGTCGGCATTATACTTGCATCTTATACTATCGGCCATCTGTATCAGAATTGTTAAAGAAAAATCTATAAACGTATTGCATCTAAAATTTTAACATACATTAGTATATTTATAATTATCATCTACCTACCTATAAAACCTAAATTAAAATGGTCTATAATCTTACCTATGCGTCATCTTCTTCTTTCTCCTACTATAAGGGGTAGAGTATCCATGAGCTGATGGTCCAAAAGTAGTGTCCCTACCATCAAAAATGCTGTCGGGTGTCTCGATACTTTGAGCCGTCTCAATTGTATCATAAATATGATATGTGTTAGTATCAACACTTGAACTTGCTATCGGTAAGGTTGAACGCTCCGACAATGGCTTTGTCACATCAGAATCTTTAGGACTGGTGTTTATATCTCCAACATCTATTGTCATGACCAAACCTCGATCAGTTTGCTCATCTTCACTAGAGTATATAGAAGAATCTTGTGACACCTCATCTATAGGGATTCTTAGATAATTCTTTGTATCTATGTTTGTGACTCCCGATGGAAAAGCTATTTCTTTTCCTTCGACGTAAGTTTGTGAAATTCTGTAGTGTTTCTTTAATTCTTCGTTTGCGTAAACGTCTGTGTTGACGATGTTAGGGATTTCTATTGAGGATCTGCCTGAGCCGTTTCCTATGGCCTCGGAGTAGCTGAGGGATCGTTCTAAGGCTCTGCTTCGACTGCCTCGTCTTGACTCACTTTCTACGGCCCTAGTCCGACTACCTCGTCGCGAGTCACTTTCATTGAAGCTCAGTTTGGTCACTTCGAGGTTCTGCATTTTTTATGGTGATTGAAACTTAATTGGCTTTTAGGAGTTAATTATTAAATGACTTGAAGATGTTGAAAGAGAAATATTGATGTTTTACGTTAGCACTCTTATTTGCAGATGTTTCTTTTGCAAATACTATTGGTCACGTAAGCACTATATGAAATAATTCAGATACTGAATCTTATATTAAATTACCCCTAATGTAAGACTTTAACGTCGCAATATCATTTTTCTGTTCTTATAATATCACTTAAAGATTTTCCTGTCAGATAAAGAAAAAATAAGTAGGTAATATTTGCAGTTATCACTTATTATTTCTGCTCCAATTTCACTATCACTTTTTCTTGCAAACCCATAGCTTTTTCTCCCTCTCACATCATCTAACACCAAAAATTCTACGCAGAATTAATTTCACTACACTTTTCTTGAACACGTTAAAATTTATACTTTTATTACACCAAAATATTGACTTGATTTGGAATGTCTTACTCACTTGTACTATACTAAGCTGGAGGTAAGGTACTGCTCGGTATAATAGTTATCTTTTGAGATAAGACGCACACCTTTAGCGGAGATAAGAAACAAATATATTTGTACTACTTAGTTGTTTTGGTCTAATTATGGCCTAGAAATCTTTATGGGGCGTTGACTGGAATTTATGAATTAGGAAGGTAATTATACTCAGCAAATAAATAAATAGTAACTGTTGTCAGGGACTGAATTTCAAACATTATGGCATTTATTATTTGACTGTATTCAACGTGGTCATAAATAGACTTGTTCTTATTCTCCTTTGGATTAACATAAACATTATCTTTATTCCTTCAGATCCGTTTTAAAGTAAACTAAAATATGTTGTCTTATAATGAATTGCTTGCTTTTTCTTTTCTGTATTTTTCAGTCAAATTATTAACTGATTAAATGTAGATAATATTGTAAAAGTATGGGCAAGGGCTTCCTGCTGGAATTTGGTTTGGACTCACAAAATAAATTAAAACCTCATTTTAATACGAAAAAAAATATAATTTCAACAACTTCACACCTCGTAATAACTATGATTTACAAATAATGCTGACAATTTACATATCTATAGCCGAATACAACGTTCTATCCAGATCATAATTTGGGACATTATTAATTATATACAAATTTGCCAGAACCGTTTCCTATGGTCATATTAGACTACCTAGTGTTCGCTCCATCAAACACTTGAAATGCGTACTTATATGTATAAAATTGTGCTTGATTTCAACCTTACCATTGATACCGTATCTGGAGGCAAACGTCCTCGCGCTCACTTGGGAGTGGCGCGAGGAGGCCAAACGCCGGGGCGTAACTCCGCTGCCGCGGGAAATCGCGGCACGGCGGACAGAGCTCCGGCAGGATCTCATGGCGACGTGGAAAGTGCGATTGTCGCAACCCAGTGCTGGGCACGCCGCGATTGCGGCGGTAAGTCCCCTCTTTGAGGAGTGGCTTGAGAGGCGGCATGGCGTCCTCACCTTCCGCCTGACACAGGTCCTCACCGGACATGGCTGTTTCGGGAGGTTCCTGTTTCGGATAGGGCGGGAGGAAACGCCCGGGTGTTTCCATTGCGAAGATCGCCCAGAGGACACGGTGGAGCATACGGTGGAGGTCTGCCCAGCTTGGGCGGAGCAACGCCGTGTCCTCGTGGAGGTGATCGGCGGTGGCGATCTCTCGCGTCCGACCCTGGTCCAGGCCATGGTACGGAGCGAGAGGGCATGGCTGGCAGTCGCCTCCTTCAGCGAAGCAGTTATGCTCGCAAAGAGGGAGGCGGCGCACGTGAGGGAGATGCAATACATGCGCCCTCACAGCCGTGGCCTTCGCAGGAGACGCCCTGGGCGTCGGGAATCCCAGGCTGATTCCCGGCCACCGTAGGCACGGGCTTGCGGACGGTGAGTAATGGGTAGCTCGCTGTCCGGTAAGGACCAAGCCCGGGTCGACGGCGCGTTGTGTTCCACGCGCGCCTCAAAGAGATGTCAGCAGCAACAGATGGGGCCCGCAAGGGCCGATGCCTGCCGGGGGTGCGGGTTGTTCGAAAGAGATACCGCCGCCCCTGGCACACAGGCAAGTGAGGGAACACGGGTGGGTTTTAGTCAGTAAAAGTCTGACACGCCCTCCCGCTCCACCCAGAGCGGGAGAAGTTATTTGATGATTTCCCACCCAGAAAAAAAAAAAAAAACCATTGATACCGTAACTTGTGATTTTCTTTTCATATCACATAACAATAACTTAAACTTAATAATCTCTTTTTATTATTTCTATTATACAAATATCTTTACATATATATACCCTTCCAATTTTTCAAGAGTGGTTATTAACAGTATTTTTTCTAAAAGAGGAAGATCTTTCAAGACGGAAGCCTGACACTGCTTCACTGAAGTTTCCTGGAGTGCCAGGTGTAGGTGGTGGCTCCATCTTCACTGGTGTAGACCTGGAACACCAAAATTAAGGCTATTAGTAAAAGAAAGGAAAGGAATATTTTTTGACGATGGGGTTGGTGTACATATGTATATATGTCAGTGTTGACCACAGTAAAGTTTTGTATAGATGAAGATGCAGACTTCTCTCTGCTTCTGCTTCCAGGAAAAACTTAAGCAAAATGTATGTAACGATATCAGCTTTTAAACTTCACAAGAAAGGACAGCACTTATCATCACAATCATCATGTTTGCTGACTGCAGATACAACTGCTTTTTCACAGACTGTGAGCTTGTAGATAAAATGTATCTTTTTGTGTTAGTAGTCAAGGGAGTCAAGCCGAAAGCCTGCAGTTAGCATTCCGCTAGGGGACCTAAGCATAATCCTGTCGCTTCAACCTTAGACTGCCGGTGTTATAGTTTTGTGCATTTTGCCTACTACTAGCCATATAGCCTTTTTCCAGGTACCATGAGGTTGGTACCAGTACTTTACGTGAAGTTGTGGAGACAACTTCTGGGTCTGTCTGGGTAATACAATACTCGTTGGAAAGCGTAGCTTAACCTGATCGATCAACTTGTGCGGCTGTTATTACTTACCCCGAGCCCCTCTATATGTACCTACTAATATAAGCTGTAATACTGGAGATAATATCCTATTAATTCTATTATATTCTTATAGTGGTTCTCGTCTGTAATTATGCACATATTACGCCCTGCATTATATTAATACTTCTTTTTCTCAGGTATTTGTGCTTGACCCGTGTGTAGTGCACAGATATTTATCACTTTATCACATACTTAAATATTTTGGCACGTATACACTCACGTTCTATAAACATCCCTGGCACAGCAGTATGGAGTATCCACCAGTTCCAGCAGGTCCAGCTTCTTGTGGTCGATCACGTACTTCTGCTTGTGCGAGTCATACCTGCAAACTCTTTACGTATACTGTTCACGAATTCTGTGGGCACGGTAGGTGGTCCTATTTTTGTTGTTTTGGGACACAGTCCTAAACAAAAGATAAGGTGCGTTTGGCTATCCAACTCAACCAAATTAGTAGTTTTAAAACTCTTCAATCTAATACATAACTTCTTCTGTCAAGTACTAAAACTGTGTTTCGGTATAAAGACGCAAAATCATCATCTTCGTCATTTCATCCAATAGATGTCTACTGCTGGACATAAGCCTTCCCCAATCCCCACCACTTTGATCGATCTCTGTTTCTCACATCCAGCGGATTCCTGCGGCCTTCACCAGGTCATCGGTCCACCTTGTGAGAGGCTTTCCAACGTTAGGTCTTCCAGTACGCAGTCGTTACATCAAAACCATTCGGCCCCAACTATGAGCATACCTTGTTATATTATTTTATGCAATGGTCTTTCTTTTTTTCTAGATTAAAACCTCACTCACTTCACGACAGGAGGGAACCGGTATCCCCACGCGACTTCCTTGGGTAGGTACGACGTTTGGCTCTGAGTGAACGTGCCCATGGATGCTGAGGCGCCTTTCAGACTTACTGTGATCTCGTAACTGTGGAAGAAAAGGTTGGTTTCCTACAGACATACATACAATCATAAACATCACCATCATCAGCCTTTTGCAAAAATGTTGTTATCAGGCTCTAGTCTAACTGGGTGCAGCTGAATACCAATATTTTACATACCTACGTACATTAAAAAATTTAAGACAATGCACTTTAATAAAGAGAGGTATGGCGCGGTAGCCGAGATATAGGTTTTACACTTAGTTCGGATACCGATGAAAATATTACAACATGATGTTGAAATATTTTCATTATAGCCTACAATTTTTTTTACGCAAAAATGGTTGTTATAATGTTAATATTTTTGGTGTCAGTAAATAAATTATTATATTAAATTGAAGAAATAAATAAAGACTAATCTCTTAAATTTTTGTCAAGGCGAGCCGAAACTGGCGGTATAAGTCTATCATGGTTGATTTCTAATCTTTGCTAAGACAGGAAGTAGTCACGGTGAGTAATGGTTGTCCCTTGTATGGTATAATAGGCTTTGCCTTACAGAGAAACAATAATGAATACAGCATCCCCGCCTGTATTTCCTGAAAGATTAGTGGTGACTAGTTTTTAGAGGCATGAGAAACAGGGTGTACTGTTCACTCATCCTATATAGAAAAAGGAATATCTCCTCCTCCGACCAGAGGGGTATTGTGTCTGGTAGGGAACTGTCCGATTACAGATTATCTTTTTTTTGTGAAAGACAGCTCGTAGTTCAACCTATGAGTCGGTTGTTTAACCAGACCTGCCTGTGGCTGCCTCATTAAATTAAAGCCTCCAGCCAGGGCTTAAAACTCTCTCTGGGGGGTACGGACTTTGGCTTAGGGCTTCGCTGTAAGAGGGCAGCTCGCGCGGGCTGGATTGGAGCGATTATTATTTAGGGACAAATTTAAAGCTACAGGCTCAGCGCAGCTGGCTCGAGTAAGGGTTGGGGCGGACATGGATTTTCCGACGATTGATGGGGTTTTTGATTGAGTACGTTGTGTATATGCTAGTTGCGTGGTAAACTCTGCTTGCTCGATGCAGGATTTTCTGTCGTGTGACGTTATTTTATTTAAAAAGTTACTCTCACCTATTATGAGCGATCAAATCCGGCGTATACCCGAACAGCGGGCTGGTGGCATCGATGACATGTACCAATGTGACTGGCCAGAGGAGGAACTGACGCTGTTGCAGAGCCAGACTGCGAGCGTAGTAGCGGATCACTTCGCCTTCCTTGGTTCTGGAAAATAAAGCATAATAGTGATATGCTTATAAAGGATTGCTTTTTGGTAAATAGGGCGATCCCATCTTAGTATTTTGTATCAATATAATTTCAGCCGAAAATCATGTACTGCTGTATTTAGCCCCCTCCAAGTACCGTCACTTTGACCAGTTCTGTGCTTCTCGCATCCAACGGATACCTGTGGCCTTGACAAGGTCATTGGTTCACTTGTATTTAGTATCCTCTCGGTAAATTAATTTACAGGTACCTTGCCAAAATGGAAAAAGGGAGCTACGGTGCGATTTAATCTGTCCGTAAAAAACTTAATTCCTTGAAAGGTAAAGGTAACTTCGGAGCGCAAACCCGATCCGAACTCACCTATCTGTTTTAACAATTAAAGAGTTTTCTGTCACTGGTTAAAAAAACTGACACTTCTCCCTCGTCGCGCTTTTATCTATCAAACTGCAAAATAAGGGGTCTTAGAGAGGAGTCTCAATTAGTAAATAATTATATTTTCTATTATTATCGATTAATCACCTGTAAGTATTGACAAAGTGTGCTGTGAACTCGGAGCTGATGATGTGGTCGTAGTTGAGGTCCCACGCCCTCAGCATCAGGCAGAGACGACCGTCACGCATGCTGATCTGTAAGGTATAGGAATAAGAATGACAGGAGGGCTGCTGCATTGAGTAGTGGATCCAGAAATGCATTCGTGGATATCTGTACTTGCCGAAGACCATTATTTAGCAGGGCACATCAGCATAGAGTAGTGGTAGCCCAGAAATAGCGCTTTTTTTGTGTAAATTATTAAATCACCGCTACTCTCAAAACAGTGGTATAAATAACCTTTTATAACAAGCTTCCCTCTTCTTTGCTAGATTTACATTTTAATGCGTTTAAAGCGAAAGTAAAATCAAATCTTTGTTCGAAGGCATACTATTCTATCAACGACTACTTACACGATAAGAATTGTTGGTCGCTGTGATTAACTCAAGACAACGTTTGTGTTCTTTCACCAGAATTAGCTTAACTACTGACAGGTCATATGAATTACTTCATATCATTGTTTATTTAACTTGACTGCATAAACCATTTTTTATTTTTTATTTTTATCAGTTAAATTTTCGTTTATTGTTGAATGTTAATTATATGCTATTGTTGTATAGAATCAAGTTCCACCAACATAACAGACAGCTGTGCTGCTGGGGAGTTTGTTGCGCCACTTCTTCTTCACAGCTAAAGCACTAGGAAGTGGTGAAGGGCGGGCGTTTTGGGACTGTCTAATGTAATTTTGACGTTCAAAAAGTACTGACTCTCAGCCTAGTTTGAATAAATGAGTTTTGATTTTGATTTTTGATTGATTTTGACAGTAAAGGAAAACATCGTGAGGAAATTTCGAAGACATATGACATCTAGCAACCCGCATTGGGCCCGCGTGGTAGATTACGGCCCGCTGAGAAGAGGCCTGTGTCCCAACAGTGGGAATATTATAGGCAGCTTATGCTAACATCAGCATATACCATCAGTCTTGGTTGATGATGACTTTAGACACAATTAGATGTAGGATATACGAGGTTAGATTTTTATAATTCGATCGCATCTAGTACCTACGTATCAGTAGACGCCGACCCCAACATAAAAAGGGGAAGACGAACGATGAACTACCTAAACCATGGAATACTTACGTGCCAACTGAGTGAAAAGGTGATTTTGCCACACAAATGTTGTGGGCTGTGTAGCAAAAGCAACCATAGATATTCATTTATTTATCTTACCACAGCTTTTTTGCTGAATCCAACACCATCCCGGGAGAGTTTCTCTGGTCTCGTCAACTTGGCGTAGACGACACAAGTCAGCACGCCAGAGAGACCGGTGCCCAGGATTAACTGAAATGATAAAAAAGTTAGTCTTATAACCAACTTTTACTTCGCATTGACATTAACATGAGAACAATTAAGTAGGTATCTTTTTATAAAAAAGATGGAAGATCATCCTACTAATATTTTAAATGTGAAAGTTTGTGAAGATGTTTTAATGTTTGTTACTTAATCACGCAAAAACGGCTAAACAGATTTGGATGAAATTAGGCATACAGATAGTTTATAACCTGGATTAATACATAAGGTACTTTTTATCCCGATAGTACGTTTCCATGGGATAATTTTGACCTCCACGCGGGCGAAGCCGCTGGCAAAACCTAGTAGATACATAAATATCATTATCCCTTATGCCTCTCCCTGTCTGACCCTTAGAAAAATTGAATTCATGGAAATATTTATCTAGCTCTATGAAATAATTAAGTAATACATAAATAAGGTCAGAGGCTTTTATTAACCATTCTCATTCTCCATTATGATAAGGTTCGTTTTCACATCATAAATAGCAGACAATAGTGATAGTTTGGTACAAGTAGCGCCATCTAATGTGAAATCTGAGTAATAAATTTCCACACTTTTCTGTCTTATTAAACTAGATGGCACTGCTGGTAGTAAAAAATACAAGCAGCTGTAATTATTTCGAATTATTTACCATCGGTTAGCGAGCGACATAATTACACGATTTCAATTATTTTAGTTAACAATGAGCGACCTTCACTGAAATAAATAAATATAATTTATGTAATGTATGTTCTGTAATACTCAGTTGTTCAATAGGTACTTAATGTGATTCATTCCCTACTGTCCATTATTACTTACTATTTATGTTTAGAGTGAAAAATGGGTTAAAATATGTTTCTATTTCTGATACAAACAACCAACTTTTTACCTGCATTATGAACAGAAATATTGACTCCGGACATTCTTCATCTATTGCTCGATCTCCAAATCCAATCGTAGTCTGAAAAGACATAAAACAAAATCGATACAGAATAGGTTTTACCTTATTTTTATCTCTTGTCATAGCGGAAGCTTATATCATGACGCCTAGTTGCTGCAGGGACCAATCATACTTTGGCGTCACGTTTGTGAACGCACCTTAGATTACGTGGCGTCGCCTGTAGGTACTATGTTTAGTTTTAAAAAGTTCATGTTACTTAGTCAGTAACGCGCCCGGGTAAAGTGTCAACACAAAGCATTCCTTAAGTAGTGTCCCTGTCTCTTGTTTGTCAATCGTCACGGGACATGCACTGTAGTTTATTTTGTCTCTACTACTTTCTTTCAATTTGACTGTGCTAATGTATATCATTTTTAAATGCATATAATACGCGTGTGGCAGTAGTAGTATTACCTATTAACTGCAAGTTGGAGTTTCACTTACGCTATTCGATCACAACTTTAGCTCCAATACGCGTAAGCGGAGACAGTAGAATACCTCCCACCTATGTCGACAAAATACCTACAGTATCTATATGAGTACCTAACGTTGTTATTGACAATGTAACAGTTGCCAGTCGAAATCTTTACCATTAACGACACGTAAATTATATGTACCTACCGCTCCGAACCAATCCACCTTCCGCTAACACACAAAGACATCGCCAATTCCACGATCAACGCTCTCTGCAGCTAATTCCCGTAAAGAGGATGCGACACTCAATAGTCCTTGATTGCCACAATTTAGTCTTTGGCGGTAAAAGATTGGACTAATTGGATCTTGTCTGTGGTGTGGCCAATTATCTGATGATTGAGGGACATAAACTGCTGGAATTTGATCGGAGATTTTAATTTGTGGAAAATGCTTTTTTGAGAATAAATTGATCGATCAGGTTAAACAACGCTGTCCGCGGTTGGTCCGTGAATGGGTGACCTTTACCTACATACCAAGACCTCTCCTTGCCCCGGAGAGCTCGTCAAGCTGTTTTTCTAGGCTGTCATTCGTGGATCCTTGACAATAGTTACGGTTCCTCATAAACCCAAAAGTCTGATAACCAGACTTACCAAGGGGTATCGTGTTAACAAGTTACTGAGTTGTGGAGGTCAGATAGGCACTCGCTCCATGTAAAATAGTGGTATTTTGCTGCATCTGGTTAGACTGGAAGCCGACCCCAATATAGTTGAGAAAAGGCAAGGCAGATGATGATGGCCCTTTGAGGATTCAGCACTTGCGACGCTGAAAATCTACTCATTTACATCTATTAGCCAAATGCATAGAAGAATACATACAAATAAATAACAACTATCAAGGAAACTGAATCAATTCAAGGATGTTGAAGTGTTGGAATTAAAAATGATCTTATCAACTGCGCATTTAATATAAAATTGACAATTTTCTTGCACATCTTCGTTCATGAAAAATATACATTTCAGAACTAAAGTATTTTCGAGCAGCAAATGATGAAATTCAAATCAATTAATCTTTCACTGAATTTAGAGCTCAAATGCATGTAGAGAATCATCTAGGAACATAGAGACCAATGTTTAGTAAAAACTTGCAAAGGAACAAACTTTGCATCTTTTGTGGTAAGTAACTTACACCCTAATTGCATTACACACAATCAATCAGATTCTAAATCATTTTGAAGGAAATTGTTAATCAAATGTCAATTGTAGAAAAAAGAAAATAATCATGAGGCATCAAAAAGTTCGTCCGCATTGCTTCATATGTTTGAAAAATGTATCTGCTCAGCAACGTAATTACGCAATTAATATGGTTGAATTGTCAAAATGAAAGGCCTTCCTACTGTTACTCTGTTACCGCTCTAGTCAATGTCATAGGTGTTTATTGCCCATCCTTTAAGTTCCAGTCACCTTTACACCCACTCCAGTACTTTAGAGATTTGCCTCCTAGAACCAAGAGTAATCATGGTCCATTCCCAGCTAACAGCAGACACCTTGAGACAATTGTATGGGCTTCCTTATTTCGTACTGTTTCAGAGCTAATAGCGAATCTATTTGTGCGTGATTGTTCTGTAGTTAGATTAGTTAGCGCCCACGTTGAGCTGGTACAATGGAGGAACGATGAGCGATTTGGAGAAGATAAAGAGGTATGAGGAACAGGGTATAAAGTTCTCCGAACAGACGGGTGTTGTGCGGTAAACTCTGCTTGCGCGATGTAGCTATGGTGTGACGTCAAGTCTTGTGTAGTTCGCATATGGCATTGTAGAAGGCGCCACTTCACTTTTTGTGTTTCTGAAGTTTGTTTTTTTTTGAAGTTCGTATGTGTTTGTAGATGGCCGCCACAAAGACACTGATGGTAAAAGCAATATTGCTATCAGAAATAGCTAGACCATGATGTTTTTCGATTAAATCTATTTCTACTTTTACTTCTTGCTAAGTTACTTCTGAGCTGGATTCTGCTAGAAACTGTTTAACTTAGAACTCTATGAAAATATTTGCTATAATTTTAGAGTTCAATTACATTGCTTGAGCTAGTGGTTCAGAAGTGGATTTCTATATCATGAACTACAATTGCAGAGTTGAAAGAGAAACTAGGCTGTAATATAAAATACTGATTGAATTTAACCTTTAATCACCTTGACTTTGCTTTTAAGTCAATAATGAAGAGATGAATGAATGGAAGTTAACTCTAATGGTTAACTTTAAGCCTAGGACCATGCGTTCCAGACGAAAGGAAGCTACGCATTCCAACTCGTAGTTCTTTTTCAAGTACAAAGTCGGTGCACACTGTCATTGTATGGACTACGGGTACTACGGCACGCTTCGACCGGTTCATATTGTGAGCTAATTCTGCACAAATTACACCGTTTACACTACAAAAGAACTAACTTACAGTGCATGCTATGTAGTGAGTGGTAGTCAGCTAAGAATAGGACAATCTTGAGCTCTTTTCATAAGTGTTTGAATTTGTTTAAGGTTAATGTTAGGAGGTTAACGGGTCTACATGTGACGAGGTGATCTGTGCTAGTATCGTTATTCGGACACTTGATTTGTCTAATTGTCTTAGATAAAAAAAGGTTTCGAACTAAGAAAGAAACAAAAGCAAACAGTTACTGTTCCTATAAACAAAAACGAATCGTCTTGCTTACCAATGATAGCATTTTTTTATTTCCAAACAGGGCAAATAAAGAGTTTCATAAGCTAATTTTACCTGTGATAGCTACTTCCAAATAGGGTCTACTATGAGAACGTCTTTGCTTCATTATTGGTAAAGATACAAGAGTCTTAATAAAACTCTCAGTCTACAACTGTCCGAAAATATAGGAATCGGCCGAAGGAAGAAGTCGACGACTACGACTTACGACTTGTAGGTCTTAGGTTCAAACCCAGACAAGCATAACTACTGCTCTGAAAAACAGCGAAGGAAAACATCGTGAGGAAATCGGCATGTCCTATAACCAAAACGTTCGAAATCATGTGACATCTACCAATACGCACTGGGCCCGCGAGATAGATTACGGCCCACTTACTCTTTAAGAGAGGAGGCCTGTGTCCCAGCAGTGGGACTATTATACGCTGGTTATGTATGTTTATGTAAGAAAGTAGCACAATAGAAACTGTTAAAATAAAACAGAAAAAAATATTGTACACTTCACTATAGTTCCTTCACTCTATAGCATAGACCTAAAGCTTCCCTCGTAAATGTAAGCATACCTATGTCTATTGCATTCTAGCCTCGAAAAAAATACTTTAATTTCGGAAGTGGATGACAAATAAACGAAAATGCAAAACCGAATTCCGAAATTAAAGTTATTTTTCACTTTGTAGTGATTTTTTGGAACTCGGTTGTTCTTTTTGTTTGCTTTGTTTTTTCAACTTCTCACTTGTCCATCTCGGCCCTTATAATGTGATTTAAACTAACTGTGTGCAGTAGGCGACTGAAATAAATCCACGCTAATGCAATAACTGGCAATCTCCACTTATCTGATCGTGTCTGTCTGTCTGTCGTTTGAGAACCAGGGCAATTGTTTCTGTCCCTAATATTATATTGTTCTGTTGACTTATTGCGTTTTACTGTGCTGGAACTGCTTTAAAGTTTAGAAAACTAAAAAGATCTAAGTACCCTTCACAGAAATACTACTTATACAGTACTACTAGTGGTACTACTACCACTACTACTACTGCTAGTACAGAAAACATTAACGTAACATTTTTCTTTCGTATTTTCACCTGAAGTCACCTGCCTTCTTTATTACTGTAGTTAAAAGTCGTGATTTAAAGATCTGCAGTACAACTCGTTGTTAATTGATGATAATATTGTTGTGAAATATTGATAAGGACGTTATGTGCCTTTGGCCAATAAGTGCAGATATGGCGACTACCGTCCGGTCAACGACAGTGGCCTGAATCGTGCAACTAGCATAATTTACAACGTGCGGACATCATTCGTTGGGCAGTGGTCCACCAGACACAATACCCGTTTGGGCGGAGGATCCTCCCTTTTCTATAGATGCTGAGTGAACTTTACACTCTGCCCCTCATGCCTCTATACCTATGCTTACTAATTTAAGCTTTTTGAAAGCAGATCTACAAGTAAAATCTTAATCTCGAGATTAGCACAGTTCGAAAGAAATTAGTCTTAATTTAACTAACCTGAGCCTCCACAGAAGCCAAAAATATGGTCACAAAGTCCTTTCCACCAGTAACACAGGTCTTCTTAGGCGGGTCAGGTTCGAAGTCGTAGTGTGCTAGTGCAGCGATGTACCAGAAGACGGCGAAGACCAGCCAGATCGCGAAGTGGACCACGATGGTGCCGATGACGATCCAGCGCCAGCGTAAGTTGATCTGGAGGAGATAGATAAGATTAAAGAGGTGGTGGTCTTTGTTAAATGATTTTATGGTGAAGAATTATAAAATTTTCCCGGTAACGCCAGAGGAGATCGAATACGAAACGATAGGACGACAAGTAGTGACCTTATTGATGATGTTCTTCAGAAAGGTGCGTGGTACTCGCAACCGAAGAGCGTGCATGACCAGATAGATGTATGAACGTAAACAAGGCAAAAGGATTTTCAGCCTTAGAAAGTGAGTTTATGTATCATCATTTCAGCCGAGAGACGTCCACTACTGGATATAGGCCTTCCTAAGTTCCGTCACTTCAACCGATTCTATACTTCCCACATCTAGCAGATTCCTGAGGCCTTCACAAGATCATTTTTCCACTTTGTGGGAAGCCTTCCAACTCTACGTTTCTGCTACGCGGTCGCCACTTCAGAATTTATCGGCCATCTGTTCTGCGAGTTTCTTCTTAGCGTATCGATGGCAAAAATAATACGAAAAAATTATTATAAATGAATAGTTTTCTAAATTGGTTTGGCCCAAAATTCAGCAACGTGAATAGCGGTGCCCTGAACACTGCCAGTTAAGTTTGGCAATTCTTCGGGATATGTCAGTTATCTTGATTCTCCTGCATAATCAGCCTATAATGTTCCCACTGCTGGGACACAGGCCTCTTTTCTGTGAGAGGGAGAGGGCTGTAATCCACCACGCGACCCTTATGTGGATTGGCGAATGTCATACGTCTTCTAACGTTTGGTTCGACATTCACACAATGCTTTTCTTCACTATTTTGGGAGCAGTGGTGATGACATCATTTACACAAAGTAAAGTGGGGGATCGTAGCAGGTAGCTTACTGTAGTTTCTGCGTGTTTATGGAAGAAGAAATTGATTTTTTCACCACGCGGGCCCAGTGCGGGTTAAATTCTCCTGCGCATCGCTTCATTCCTGATTTGATCACGTGGGAAAAAGCATTGCAAGCAAGCTCTCTCCATTGCAATTTGGGAATGATTTTATAGTGAAGGAGTAGGTGTTAAAAGATGCTTCAAAGACTGGAGCAGGAGAAATATAACTAAATAAACAGGCAGCTAACAACAGAGCAACTAGTATCTTCATTTTAATATAACTTGAGCGTGTGCTGAGTAGTCAATTCTTGGATATCGATGTTCTTAATTGTCTTATGTATAAAAATGTTTAAGGTAGGTAATGTATGTATATGAATCTGCTAGATTCAAAAAGCATAAAAACCGGTCGAAGTAGCGGTGCTTGGGGGGCGCCTGTGTCCAGCAATAGACGGCTACCGGCTGAATTGATGATTACCTATAATGAATAATGAATGGAACTCATCTGTCAAAAATTCGCGCTAACAGACGATCTAAAATGGCCGCCATCGGCTGTCAAAGATACCTTGTCCCTGTTGAAAACCCTTTTATTTCCCTGTACCCAGTTACTTTTTGTTGATCAAAAGGTTTTATATCCCTCTAAGTACAGCTATTTGAAAGGTCACAATCCAGTTGCATACAATTAAATAATAAGCCCTAAACTATAAATAAATCTCATACGATACAAAACCATGCAAATTTGTCAACAATTATAATTTTTGAATTAGGCAATGAGATCTAAAACAAGGTAGGCACTGTATTTTTCGTCGGTTATAAAAAGAAACATTAGCTTTTCTATGGAACAGCTGATTTTTTATTGATAAACGACGACAAATTTCTACGCTAGGGTATTTAGAATCACGTGCTGAATGCATGATAATATTTTGCGCGTCGATATCCCCACCCCGTATTACAAAACATTAGTCACTATATCTTCGAACAAAATTAAATATCTGTTAACCCAAGTAGTTGCTAGCCCTTTAAATGCAACATTGTATGGTGTTACCATAGCAACACCCTAGAAACATAAAGTACAAAGGTACAAATTAGCCACATTTACAGGTACTCATTATTTTATTATAATTTACCTGATAATAAATGGAGTGGCCACTTTTCCGGTAACTTGTGCTATCCGTAAGTGTACACTAATGACTGACATTCCCCTCAAAAACTTGCAAAGTAGTTAATGTGTAGGGTTGAAAAAGGGTTTGATACTGTAATTAGTTTCACACACGCTGGGAATTGCAGCTGCATTTGATTATTTAAAAAAAATTATAGACATTAAAAGAAATTACAAGCTCCTCCAGGTTATAATTTTTTTGGTGCATTTGTTTATTTTTTTTTAATTTTCTTTAAGGATAGGGTAGGTATGCCTCAGAGGTGGACCCATGTACATTTTTATTGACTTTGCTTGGGTAGTTTTTAGGTTTTTTTTTTGTTGGGAAATCATCAAACAACTTCTCCCGCTCTGGGTGGAGCTGGGGGGCGTGTCAGACTTTTACTGACTAAAACCCACCCGTGTTCCACCACAGTTGCCTTCCTGCCAGGGGCCACGGTATGTCTTTCGAACAACCCGCACCCCTGGCAGGCATCGGCCTTTGCGGACCCCATCTGTTGCTGCTGACATCTCTTTGAGGCGCGCGTGGAACACAACGCGCCGTCGCCGTCGACCCGGTCTTGTTCCTTACCGGACAGCGAGCTACCCATTACTCGCCGTCCACAGGGCCGCGGTAGTTTTTACGTTAGCTTCGATAATACGTATTTAATCTACTTTCGTTTATCTTGATGATATTCTGGTACTTCCTACTACGTTCTTGTTACTGTTGTTTACATATAAACTAGAAGTATCTGACGATTTTTACCTGTGTGTCACAAATTAATAATTTTGAATTTGATTTAGTCTGTTTCCGCGATAACCGACATCCACACGGCCGAAGCCACGGGAAAAAGCTGGTAAAGCAATTCGAAATTACACATTTTTTTAAAGTGTTGTAGATAAACAGCAAAAATAGATGTACCAACCCTTTTTTATTGGAAATCATCAAATAACTTCTCCCGCTCTGGACGGAGCAGGAGGGCGTGTCAGACTTTTACTGACTAAAACCCACCCGTGTTCAGTTGCCTGTGCCAGGGCCACGGTAACTCTTTCGAACAAATCCGCGACCCTGGCAGCCGTCAGCCCTAGCCGACCCCTTCAGAGATGTACCCACGTTCTAATACACATCGTTTCTTAAAGTTATTTATTCATCTAATCACTTACCAGAGTATGAAACGTGTCGTTTAGCAGCCGTATGCTTTCGAACGGCACGTTAGAGATCAACACCACGTTCTCCATGCCAGTCTTAGAGACCAGACGCTTCGGATGGTCGCCATACCCTGGCCGAGTGCGGTGTGGGTGTCTGAAACCACTTCAAGACAAAATTAAATGAGAGCTTTGAAGCTAAAGTGCTACTAGAATCTTAAGGCAATGGAATGATGTTGACTTGGTGTAGCTTTTGGTCAGCATATCATATACAAAATCAACCTATAACGTTCCCACTGCTGGGACTCCAGGCTTCCTGTCTTCGATAGGGAGTGGGCAGTCGCGAATCATATTTAGATCAACGTACTACTTGATACTGTCCTGCATATTGCCAAAACTGCTTTAATATTTGTACCAAGGGCACGGCTTCTTTGGATGATATCAAACGATATTGGAAGGGTTTTTTAATCATATCTCTACATGTTCGGCAGTTATGAGAATTTTTAATACATTGATAGCAGAAACCAAATCATCAAATTCAAATAAACACATCACTTGGAAGAGATTTATCGTGATATTGGCAAGTAACGTGGAAAGTTATTGACCTACGTAGTGCGGTGACACGTTTGTTATGATTTGAATTTAAGAAACATGAATCCGAAAATTTGGTATCAATTCTTAGAGTGTTTTATTTTGAGCTGAAATTGTGTATAGTAATTCTATACGAGCTGTTATCTTTAGTGCTTAAGGATAGCAATAGGGTTTCTGTTACACACCGTATTTATAATTCAGGACTACAGCTTCTATCGAATATCTGAAGAGGAAACATGAAGCGCAATCAGATTAGCTCAGTCCAATTTAGGATACATCGAGAATGTCATGCCCATTTAGTAGATAAACACTTGACTCACTTAGTACACTATTTTTGCTTATATCTCGCTGCTTCACGCGTGGATGGATGTTAGAAATAATCCCACAGGAAGGAGCTACCGGGAGAAATTTAGAAATTGTATGCTACTCCTTATAACATAAGCTATCTGCCAGTGAAAGCACCATCAAAATTGGTCTAGCTATTATGGATATTAGCCGGAACAAACAGACAGAGACAAAAAAAATGGTATACTTTCATATCCCTCTAGTAAAAAGCTGTTATTTTGTCATTACACACAGACACACTACAATTTCATATATTTGTATGTATGTATTTATTGTACCTGTAGATGCTGCATTATAATTAGAAATTGTTTCCTCATCTTTCCAAACGTTACTTAAAAATCAAGTGTATTATCTTCCTCAACCATGTTTTCAAACAACTGAGTTCTTCTAAAGTGAAATACCTAGTTATTGTCATTGTAGTAGATTACGTTCTAAATGTAGATTATCTAGTGACATCGACCTTAACACAAATCTGACATAACCCGCGTATGCCTCATGGAAGATAAACTATGCAAACAAAGCCGCGCATACTAAGCTGTTAACCATTGAAGAAACCTTTTTGTGGTTAAAATGTTGGCTATTTTTAACTGTCTTTCAAAGCATGATGTCTATTCTACCCGGAGTAGGGTGTATTTTATCAGTAATCAAGTTTGACTAACAAAAATTATGGCTAAACCTTGCAGAATTAAGTACACAGACCTACAACGTAATACCTTTTTAAGGTCAAGTAGTGTTTCTCCTAGATTTTGGAGTGCTGAAAAAAAAGTTAAAAATTCAAAAGAAAAAACTGATTCTTATAGAATAGCATAGGTACGGTATCATTAAAGCACCAATTATAAAATAACATACGTAACCAACTCGCTTAGTTTTTTACTTATGATTTCTTTGTGATGATTTTTATAATCGTGTATACCCAGTAAAAACTGTGAAGTGACAGAAAAAAACGATTTCAGATTCGTGTTTAGAAGATCTTAAACTCCAACAAATCAGCATAATAAGCCTATAATGTTCTTCAATGTACTTCTGGGACATAGTCCTCCTCTCGTCGAGAGGAAATGGACTGTGTTGTGAAATTCTCCTACATTTTATTTCATCTATAAATATATTTTCATCTACTTTCCTTGTCACTCTACGATGATTCCCAAAGTGCGTCATTCGTGAGTTTTTGAGTTGACTGTCACTAGGCAAGTACATAAACCAAGATAACAACACAACTACTGTATCTAATAACATAATACTTGTTTAATAACATAAGCTCTACCAGCTTTCAGGATCAATTTATCTTTTTTAACGTAACCAAGGTAATTAACATAGCCCGAAGAATTGCCAAACTTATGTTGCAGTGGGCAGGGCACATTGCTCGCAGAACAGATGGCCGATGAGGACGAAATGTTCTGGAGTGGCGACCGCTGTAAGGTGGACCGATGACCTTGTAAAGGCCGTAGGAATCCGCTGGATGCGGGAAGCACAGAACCGGCCGAAGTAATGGAGCTTGGGCTCCCCCAAGTTCCGCCACTTCGGCCTATGTCCAGCAGTGGACGTCTTTCGGCTGAAATTATGATGATGAACGTAACTAAAGTAATAAAGGAAAAACCTGTCTCCCTCTTAAACAAATACCGTTTTTTTTTTTTTTTTTTTCTGGGTGGGAAATCATCAAATAACTTCTCCCGCTCTGGGTGGAGCGGGAGGGCGTGTCAGACTTTTACTGACTAAAACCCACCCGTGTTCCCTCAGTTGCCTGTGTGCCAGGGGCGGCGGTATCTCTTTCGAACAACCCGCACCCCCGGCAGGCATCGGCCCTTGCGGGCCCCTCTGTTGCTGCTGACAACTCTTTGAGGCGCGCGTGGAACACAACGCGCCGTCGACCCGGGCTTGGTCCTTACCGGACAGCGAGGTACCCATTACTCGCCGTCCGCAAGCCCGTGCCTACGGTGGCCGGGAATCAGCCTGGGATTCCCGACGCCCAGGGCGTCTCCTGCGAAGGCCACGGCTGTGAGGGCGCATGTACTGCATCTCCCTCACGTGAGCCGCCTCCCTCTTTGCGAGCATAACTGCTTCGCTGAAGGAGGCGACTGCCAGCCATGGCCTCTCGCTCCGTACCATGGCCTGGACCAGGGTCGGACGCGAGAGATCGCCGCCGCCGATCACCTCCACGAGGACACGGCGTTGCTCCGCCCAAGCTGGGCAGACCTCCACCGTATGCTCCACCGTGTCCTCTGGGCGATCTTCGCAATGGAAACACCCGGGCGTTTCCTCCCGCCCTATCCGAAACAGGAACCTCCCGAAACAGCCATGTCCGGTGAGGACCTGTGTCAGGCGGAAGGTGAGGACGCCATGCCGCCTCTCAAGCCACTCCTCAAAGAGGGGACTTACCGCCGCAATCGCGGCGTGCCCAGCACTGGGTTGCGACAATCGCACTTTCCACGTCGCCATGAGATCCTGCCGGAGCTCTGTCCGCCGTGCCGCGACTTCCCGCGGCAGCGGAGTTACGCCCCGGCGTTTGGCCTCCTCGCGCCACTCCCAAGTGAGCGCGAGCACGTTTGCCTCCAGATCCCATGGCGGTAATCCGGCAAGGAGGCCCGCCGCCTCACCGGAGATCGTGCGGTATCCCCGGATCATCCGGATGGCCATGACCCTATGGGCCACCTTCAACCGGCGTGCTGGTTGGCGCCTCAATGTAGGCGCCCACACCGGCGCCCCGTATAGGGCCATGGCCCGCACGACCCCCGCGTAGAGCCTCCGGCAGGAGGCGTTTGGCCCCCCTAGATTGGGCAGGAGCCGCTTCAAGGCAGCCCCGGCCCGCTCCAGTCTGGGAGCCAAACGTCGCGTCGGAAGTGTTCCGCGAAGTTCCACCGGCTGTCGAGGACGAGTCCTAGGTACTTCATCGTCGACTCGACGCCGATGTGAACCCCTCCCACCGTTATCTGGTAACCCGTCAGTGGCGCATTCCGAAGACCATGAAACCACATGGCCTCGGACTTGTGCAAGGCCACCTCGAGTCCCAGTTGCCGGATCCTATCGACGATTGTCGCAACTCCGTGTGTCGCTAAGTCAAACAAATACCGTCAAATGGTTGTTCAATGGTCACTGCGGTAAAAGGTTCACAGGGAAATTATAAAGAAGACTTTGTAAAGACAATCATGTATTATGCATTATAGAGTTGAATTTGTTTTTTATATTGTCATCACCACCTCCTTTAACAGATGTTGCTACAGTCTGGTCTTCAGTGGGTTTTAAGTGAAAAGGTGGTGCTGCCTGCACTCTTCAAGTAACATTTCAAATATCTACAGACTGAGAAGAAATGAAATGAAACTCTTTCCTTTAATAGGATATCGGAAACACTTTGTCACGTTTATCTAATATTCTAAACGTTTTACAATCCAATCTAAACTAATATTACAAAGATCAAAGGTTTTTTTTTGTATGTCTGTTTGTTACGCTTTCACGCTAAAACGGCTATACAGATTTAGATGTAATTTCGCACATGGATCAACCATATCTTGGATTAGGTCATAACATACTTTTCCACACGGGATCGAGACTAATGCTAGTTAAAAAGTAATATAAGCTAAATGGAGGCAAACATTACCTATCTGATTACCCCTGAGAAGAAATAGCGGAACATTGTGGTAGTTTATGTAGCAGGTTTGGGCATACGAATAATATACTAAAAAGTATTTCAAACTTACTTATTAGGTACAGCTTTCTTCTTTTCCGGGGGAACATGATTGAAAGGCTTCATCACCTTCGGTGTCCTGCGATCCATGGTTGACATACTTATTTCATTTTTCGACATAACTCTGTCATTCGTCGACACGTTTCGATCTACTTTCGCTGAATTATGATGATGATGGTTGATTAGTGGCATACTAAGATCGCTTCTTTGTAAATGCCGATCGATCCTCGGTAATACACGATCGCTTTTTGACTTTTCGCTGCGCAAAGGCATCATTTTCATGTCTTTTTTCTTAAAATCTAAACTCGTTGTACTTTGTGTTATTATAATTTTTGGTAATTGCTTTGATAACTTTCTTAGTCTGTCTGACCGTGGTTCTGATTTGATAGAATCTAGACTTTCTGTCGACTTTTCATTTTCAAGTTTGTATACTGTTTTTGCTTCCATTTTTTTCTCAATGTTTTCTTCATCTTTTTCTTTTATCGAATCATAGACGGGATCTTCTATAGAATTAGAATTGTCGTCTATATATTTTTTGCTGTGTTTCAAATAGTTGAGACATTCATCGTATAGCTGGTTTATTTGTTCGTATTCTACGTTTTTTGTTTCCATTTCCATTTTGTTTGTATCTTGAAGTTACTTATTTTGAAATTATAAAGTAATGTAATTAAGTTTCTAAATCAATTTTTAGCGAACGACAATGTAGACTCACTTTACACCTGCTAAACTCTAAACATATACACAACAAAACTGTTATTACACATTTTAGAATCAATTCACACTCGCACAACAAGAATCACACTCACTCATAAGTCAAAAAAGAATCAAACTCATTTGAAAAATTCAAATTCAGAATCGCGTAACTCAAACACCACTTTCACGTATTTTTTGTGAGGAAACTCTCCATAGTTTCGTAACGTTGATGTCCTGACGTTATCTCGCTGTTATCACGTTATCTTGTGCTAATTGTGATGCGCGCGCTCTAAGCCCAAGATCTGAAGTGACCTTGCTCGGAGAGTATGCGGGTAATTCTGAAATGAGTGGTGTACTGTAGCATTAGTTTAAGACGTTGCCTCTTGCCTTCATCGCATATGTTTTTTCTTTTCTATTTGCTATGAGATAAATTGTGATTGTATTGAGAAAGTTGTCACTTTTGATTTCTTTAGTTATTGGACTTGATCTTCCACATATTATTTAATTAAAGTTTACTAAAAATAAGTATTTTGTGGATTGACTTGTTAGTACGAGTAATTTTAACACAGGTAAGTCGATATCTTATAGCCTAATCATGTTAGTTTTATAAACAATTTGATTTGTTGTACTTGTTTCATTCACATTCAGCAGGTAAATAGGTTTAAACAACCGATTTCCGGAAAAAACACTACAAAGTGAAAAGCAACTTTAATTTCGGAAGTCGGTGACTTTGGAAATGTATTTAAATTTTTTCGTCCCCGCGTTCCGAAATTAGAGTTATTTTTCCCTTTGTAGTGTTTTTCCGGAAGTCGATTGTGTTTTTTTTTTGGAAAAAGTTTTTAATTTTTTGACATAGTACCCTAACCCACACCAATTTGAAATTTCGTCATCTTTGGGGTCAAAACAATGCATATTTATGCGATAGCAGCAATCCCGGTTGATTTGCTGTATTTTTTTTTAAGAGTTCCGTTGTCTGTCTCCAAAACTCTCATCAGATCTTTATGAAATTTTAAAACTTTCGAACAAAAAAGAATTTTGCAAATCCGTCTATATATGACGGAGTTATGCAAGAACATACATAAAAAATTATATAAACATGTCGAATTGATAACCTCCTTCATTTTGAAGTCGGTTAAAAAACGTCTAAAACATGTTTCCTGTCAGAAAATAATTACATTTCAAAACTAGATGATTTTAATATTTCCTGACTTACTACTAAGAAAGACCAAAACAAATTCAGTGGAAATGTAAAGGTTTATTTATTTATGCATTCGTTTTCCTTGCAATTACTGTTACAGAATAACCCAATACAGTAACAATACGAAAACCGTCTAAATTCAGAATGGCGACATTCAAAGTTATTTGTCATTGTTATTTGACATCACCGTCATGTATGTTTGTACTATGTTGTCAAAGTATTATACGTTGTTGCGACTTTTTGCAGATTAAAACGTATTAGTTGTATTTGCTAACAGATGCGAAGTCAAAATAAATACTGCCTCGTCGGTCTAGTGGTTGCAGGAACTACTACTGAGCTGTCCTGGGTTCGATTGCCAGGCCAGGCAAAGTGTTACTAGGCTTTTCCGTCGGGAATTTCTCAGTAGCAACTTACATCCTGAATTTTTTCCCGGTTGATGGCAGTAGGCTTGGCCCGTATTACATGAGACTTAAACATAACTGGCAAAAAGTGAGTGTATTTTAGTACACCTGATGTGTATCTTAACCTTTTGACCGCCACAGTCATGTATAGATGACAGAACAAGTATATTTCGCCCAGAGTACAGGGTGTAAGGGATATCGATGCGCAAACCGTTATCTTGAATTCAGTATCTACATGATTTTAGACTCGTCAAAGATGTTTTTTTCCTACACGTGTGTATGAAACAGCAGATTTATTTAAAAAATCCACCGAAATGTATGGAACAGGTGTTTGTTTTTAAGAGTCTTGTGATGAATATGTAACAGTTTGTGCGTCGATGCTTCTTACACCATGTAGCTTATTTTAATACAATACAGTCTAGTACAATATTAATACACCGTGAAATTTTAATGGTTGTTTTCCCGCAGCGAAATGGTTTTGTCTTGGTAATACAATCGTTTTATAAATAAAGAAAATATTAGAAACAAAAAATGGCAGATTAACTATTGTGAAAAATCACCACGTGCGAGAGTTTATTTTGCTTTTAACATTTATGCATCGCTGTTCCCTTTGGTTGGAGGTGCGTGCGTTTTGAGTAATACCTACAAGTTACCTCTAGTGTTACTATTGAGTAGTGTTTTATCGAGTTGATGAATATTTTTTAAATTATTTTGAAAAAAAAAACTTAATTTTATCACTTTTACTATATGCTTCGAAAGTACTCCTTATGGCAAGTTGTTCTGCCGCGGGAAAACAACCATTTAAATTTCACGGTGTATACATTAAATAATAATCTGGTAGTGGACTCTAAATATTACTAATACACATCTGCCTAACCCTTCGGGGATTACAAGCGTGATGTTTTATGTAAAAGGAAATAATGTAACGGCTTATGAGTGTTTCCTACTACAGGGGTTTCGTATTGAAATGTTTTTGCCTTCTGCTAATCATTGGTTTCTTAATTATAAAATCTGTTAACATTATTATCAACAATTTTGAGCAATATGGAGTAATATAACTCCGTATGTATCGCATAGTGCCGAGATTGTAGTAATTTTTAGTCATCCGATATTCCTCCAAAAATGGCGCGCATCTTGATAATCGTTGCATTTGGCCGTCAGTAGCCCTCTGCCTACCTCAATTGGCTTCATAAGGTATGAGTGTCTACAAAGATAATTAACTATTATATTGGCAATCGGCAATTGGCTCGCCACCTGTTACTGTTACAGGGCCAAACCCTTCGCGGAAAACAGGTGCGGCGTTATAACATAATATTAAAATAATAGCTATTCTGCTGATGGGCTATCAAAATCTATTTATATCCTCTAGAAACATAAGGAAGGAAATAAATAACAGAATCATTTAATAGGCATAACTTTTTATTGCCCGTTAATTATTACATTTCACATACATTATGAATATTGTTTGGTGTTCCTTGTCACACTCACGCACACACTTGCGTAAAACAGATTTTTTCAATTAAATATTTTACGGGTCATTGTATATTTACGCAACTTCCGTAAAATAGGGATGCCCCGTAAAATAAATGTATATTATAATTTTTATCTCAATAAACATTCGCGAAAAATTTACTCACTATAAAATTAAGTGAGAAGCATGATGCATTGATTTTTGAATATTTTATTTTATTCGCACTCTATTATATATAATTTTGAACTTTCGATTTGTAATAAGTAAGTAAGTAGGTAAATATGTATATCAGGCAAAACAAAAATAAACCTTTGTTTTCTTCGAAAAATAATGAATATTTCTTAAATAATAAATTCGTATTCATAAATCATCATTAAAATCGGTAAATTTCCATAAATAAAAATGTGTGCCAGTAAATATAAGACCCAAATAGTTTATAATAATCATTTTACAGCCAAACAAATATTGAATAGATTTTATAATATTACAAACTAATATTATAAACACAAATATTAGATGACATTACAAATTCTAATTTATTAGCTAGGGAAGGAAGAATGACAAATAATGTTGTCTATCTGAAAAAAAATATTTATATAATATTTTAAAAGAGCTTTTATATATTAATACCAGATTTTTCATCTCCGTAGACAATAGGGTTTTAAATTAGACTCCAGAATGGTTTTTAATAGGTAATACTTACATTTTATATTTTTTCGTCATACAATATCATTTCTAAGTACCACAGTAAAGACTAGTGACACAAATTGATAGGTTTTTGACTTTAATTTTAAATATTTTGTGGAATATTGGTATGTAATTACATATTCTTACACTTATCACGTATCTTCTACCCATCGTTAAAATAATAAAACCGTTTGAGGTATATTATATCGAATTTGGCATAAAAAATTGACATCAACGTATTTTAATTTGGCATTGCTGTTAAATGTTTTAAACATTAAATCGCATACAACCAATTATCTGGGTAATTAATAGTAGCCATTTTATTAGATTTTCACATATAGACATTTGGTAAATATTTATTTTTTGTTAAATATTTGCCAGTGACTGAGGAAACAGTGCCTAACAGTCTCCTTTGAAAAAAAACCAGTTTAATAATATATTAATTTTCATATATTTCGGTTTTGTTTGGTCTTTAAATATTCCGAATAACTTATTTTTATATTATATGATTTATTTAGCGGTTAATATGGACATTGCATATACGAAGAATTTAATTTTCAAATTAAATATCATCTATCTACGATATATCTAAGGAACTATAATATTTACTTCAGGTATCAAGGTGACCACGTCTTTACGTTTATACGGATTTTTTCTTCTTTGTTTTGTTTTATTTCGCCCAAAATACAGGGTGTAAGGGATATCGACGCGCAAACCTTTTTCGTGAATTCAGCACTTACATGATTTTAGACTCATCAAAGATGTTTTTTCCTACACGTGTGTATGAAACAGCAGATGTATTAAAAACTTCCACCAAAATGTATGGAACAGGTGATTGTTTTTAGAGTCTTGTGATGAATATGTAACAGTTTGTCCGTCGATGCCCCTTACACCATGTATAGTATAGCTTGTTTTAATACAATACAATAAACTCTAGTCTATTATTAATATACATTATAATTATAATCTAAATAATAATCCAGTAGTGGCTTCTAAACACTAGGGAAAAATGTGATCGGTTGAATACTCTTTTCTTGTAAAGTACACAGTAAGTAATTAGGTGAAGCATTCAAATAATTTTAATGTTCTTGATGTTTTATCTCTTTTTAGCAACAAAACTGCTAATCGTGGTATCTCTCTCTTCTATCCAGAACAGATTTCTTTTGAGTGGCATTAATTTTTACCGGGACAATACTAACTTTGTTTCGAAACTAATTACTTGAGGTTGGAAGAGACCCAAACCACTAAACTGTACTTTATTGTCATGTAGCTTTGGTACTTTCTCCGCCAAAAAGATGTACAATTAAGTAACCAATAAGTAGACGGTTTTGTAGGTAGTTTATGAAAAAGAGTGTAAACAATTAAATTAATTATTTTCGATGTATACATATTTTGAGGCTTACTGTACCTACTATGTGTGAAATACAATAATTATGGTATATTAATCAGGTTTTCAGCTGCATTTTATTTAAGACGACTGAAAAATATGTTATCAATATTCTTTCTTATTCGTACCTACGCTCAATTTTGTCAAAGATAATTATCTTAACTGGCAGATTTTTTTCGTAATCTAATAATTTTCAACTTGCCGCTTGTAATTTGCTATATTTTTGGCAAGAAATGGCAAATTAATGTTATTTATTTATATATCATACTTATATTCATAATTTCATGGATAAGGTATAGGTACGTTATCGCACTAGTAAATATAATAATAAATTTGGATAAAATGTTTCAAACTCAATAGAAGAGTGAATATATGGAAAATTCTATATTTTAGGAATGTGTCACAACCCTATAATAAACTCTGTAAACACGACCCTAGGCAACAAAAATAATGGTTTCTTTACATTTACTATTAATTAAAGAATCGTTTCTAATATATGTAGGTACTTATTTTAAATTATTTTATACTGAATAGTTTACTCGATCATACTTCATTTTAATTTATTTTCCCCATTAGTATGATAAAAATAAATGTAAAAAAAAAACAAAATAAAAAATAACCATTTATTCGTAAACAAAATTGAAAACAAAAAGAAATATAAAATAAATAAATTACAACAGAAGTTAAAGATGTTTTTTTACAAAAAAAATAATAAAACCACAACGTTTTATAATGTACTTAACAATATCTACATAAATGTATATTTATACATGTATATATTAAGTATATAACGGTATAATATCTATTTATTACATCATATAATATGAGATTACTGTCACCAAAATATAGAAAGGTGAATACTATTCACATTCAAATAAAATAAGTTTATGAATGGGATGACAAAAGATTGACTAAAATTAAAGAAAGAAAAACAAAGACCAAACAGTTTAGCATTATATTGCTTTAATGCATGATAAATGCATTTGAGTTTTACTAATTTAAATGGTTTAAAATATTTATTGGCTCAATTATTTATAACAACATATTTTTTTTTCTATATGAAAACTATTCACTGTACTATAATTTTATTGACAGTATTCACAAATAACTAACATTATTTAAAAATCACATAAAATCAACAGTTAAAACTTACAGTACACTAACTACGTTATTTAAATTCAAACTTATCCTTAACGATATCGATAAATAAATCGATAAAACTAATCAAAATAACGTTCACAATGTGTTTGAAGCGATATGTTGTCGAATTTACAGACGATAAATTGGATAGATAAATTCGATTGATTTATCAATATCGAGAAATTTTGGAATATCCTTACGTACACCTCTTACGCGTCACTGTACTCCCTCGGACTGATAGCGGCTTTACTGAAAATGCCAAAAATAAGGAAAAGGTAAGTAAATAACTGGTCACAGAAATACAAAAATACAATACGACCATACAAGATAATAATCAATGACGAGTGTAAAAATCCCCTTAACGAAGCCGAGAGTTACTTGTTCTTCTCGTTATATATATTTTTTTAAACGTTGCCCCACACTAGGAATTACTCCTGTATTGTGGGTGCGTTTACAAACATTTAAACTCACATACACAAACAGCCAGACCCGGAACAACTATTTGTAGGTCATACCAATATTTGTTCCATGTGGGAATCGAACTCGCGACACGCAGCGCAGCAGTCAATCGGTTAACCGCTGCGCCAACCGTACCGTCAATAATAATATTTTTTTTGTACGGAACTGTACCTGGGGGGTACCTTCTGGTTACGAAGATATTGAAGGCCAATGCTCCCACTATCTCCGATTTTATTAAATTAAAGAAGTAAAAAGATGATATGGATAAGTGTAGTTTGGGCAATCGTGATTCACCCAGATGATAATGGCGTAAAAATTGTTATAATTAATGAACTAAGGTACAGGGAAAATTGTGAAATTCCTGTTAGTAAAGTAGATAAAATGAATGATTTGAATAAATTGGATAATGAATGGTTAGTATCATTCAATGATCATTCATTTGAGGAACCGGGATGATGTGACTCAGTATCGAATATTTGGCACTCAACAATAGAGCAGCTTACTATCAATGAAACATTTTTGTAGTCGGATTTATACGTCTAAGCATTGCCTCTTACAAACAAACATTGACCTATTTATAATATTAGTTAAGATAATAGATGGGTGCGATTTCGAATATTTCCTTATAGATTGGTAACAAATAACAGAAGATAAGTAGAAGGAGGGAAGGGAGGTCTTTGCACTGCATAATAATGGAAAGGTTATTATGATCATTAATGTAATGAGGCGGGATGGTGTGGAAATTCATTGTAAATGGAGTTCTAATATCGATGAAGAATTTAATATTACAGTGAGTTATTAGATGATTATAGGAAGTTAGAATAAATGAAGTGTTAGTAAATTCCATACCATTGTGCACAGCCGCTAGTGAGCTGCTGTACTGGCTACACGTTAGTGGTATACCTGTAAGGTTAATGGTTAGAACAGAGATCTTAGTTACATGCAGCAGAGTAAGATACATCGAGATTAGTAGAGATTAGAGGTGATTTGGTAGACAAAAAAGAGTTGAAAGATTCTAGACGAAAGTTACTTTAATTTATATGTTATGAGAGTTTATCAGTACTTGAACTCATCTCTAAGTATGATTTCATACAAGATAGCATGAAGAACAGGGTGTAAAGTTACTTAACCTCTATAGAAAAGGGAAGATTTTCCGACCAGACGGATATTGTGTCCGACGGTTGACGTCGGGACGTTATATACAGGGTTACTTGTAATTCGACGTATATCCGTCAAGAGCTGATGGGGGCCCAGGATACAATAAATTAAACCCCCATATGTATGGCCGAAATTCAATAGTTTTCGAGATATTTTTGAAGCGTAAAATGAAAATATTTGCAAGATATTATTCTTAAATCGCTCATTAATTTTGACTATTTTGTTGAACTCAGTACTTTTAATTATGTTCATAGCTTAATTGAAGTGCCAACTACGATATGATTTTTTAATTCAATATGTAGTTTTTTTTTTGGAATTAAATGTCAAATTTTGGGTAAATATCGAAAAACCCTTAAAATTAAAATATCTCGAAAACGATTGAATTTCGGCCATAAATAGAGGGTGATTTTTTTGCATTCTGGCCGCCCTATCAGCTCCTGACGAATATACGTCGAGTTACAAGTAACCCTGTATATGCTAGTTGCACGGTAAAGCTCGCTTGCGCGGTGCAGTATTACAGCATGACGTCAGTGTAATGTATAGTTCGCATTTGGTGTTGTAGATGCCGCAACAATATTGTTTTTCGTAACATTTAATTTATACGTACTAGGCCTAGGGAGGGACTTGGAATGATGAAGCCCTAGAAAAATTGTTGTAACAGTCATCTAGATTCCAGTATTTAACTTTTCATGCTTAGTTTCTATGACAAGCAAATCCAATCAATTTTGAACCTTATGCCATCATGATAAGTACCTGTCACGTGCGGTGATGACATCCTCGTCCGAGTCGAGGTCGTATAGCTCGTCCCGGATGTAATTCCTGTTGGCAAAGCCTCCCATGTCCACTGGAATTAGAAAAAGGATAATACATATTTAATATTATATTGACAAAAAACGCCGTCAAAATACAGATCATTTCAAAAAGGTAGGAACTTATTAACTGATGGAATCAGGACATTATCTTTCAAGGCCTGCTACTTTGTCAAGTAAATGGTTTTAGCCCAAGTGAGGCGGGCCAAGAAACGAAGCAAGAAACGCGCGGATCAGCAACATTTGCTGATCCGCACGTCATGTTCGTGAATGGGCGCCGCCAGTTGAGACTGGTCATCTCTTAACTGCCAGAACTCTTGTTTTGTCTTTACATTGCTCTCACTATACATATAGTCTATCAGAGAAAATAACGCGAAAACTGACACCATGCAGAAAATTTTCGTCGGTTATCCAAAAACATATATCTGCTGTTTCATACCTACGCGGTTAAAATTTAAGGAACAGCAAATAAAAAAAAAAATCGGTGAAAAGTTTCTACGCACGGGTGTTCAGAAATGTCCTAAATCCATGATAACATGCTGCGCGTCGATGCCCCTACCACCCTGTATGGCCTGTATGTAGAAGCAACAAGAATCATGTACCAAGAATTTTGTAATATTTTGGTTTAAAAGAGATCAATACAGTTTCTTGCCCGTTCTTCTAGGGACCTGAGACTATTCAGAATTGTGTTTGGAAGGGCAGCTCTGCGGTTCTGCAGATATCCATAGACTGCGTCGTATAATCAGGTTTTATTGCCATATATATTATTGTTACTAATATCTGGTCGAGGCGTCGTACTTGTCATAAATAACTATTACTAACCTCTGGTCGAGTCGTCGTACTTGTCATCAGCCCACTTGTAGTCGTTCTCAGAGTAGAGCGGCGGGAGCGTCTGGTGGGGGGTGGGGTACAGGTCCAGGTGACGCTTCTCGTTCTGTATGCTGTCGGTGTCGCCATACGCTTGCATTCTAGAAAGGTTTAGCAGTTCTTTAGTATGTAGAACTTAAGGTTCTGATTTTAGGGATGACTGTGAACGGAATGACGGTTTTTGTTCTGAACTACGGCAGTTTTACTTGTTATAATGTCGACAACTTACCTGCTATTAAAACCGGAAGATACTACACACATTTTTATACACCGTGACATTTTAGTCGTCTTACAAAAGTAGTCCACTCAATGTATCCGTCATAAAATACGTCTAGGCGCGATAAAAACAGTGTTACAATTAATTAAGATAATAGGTACAAAGAAAAATAAATAATGCTTTAGAAATATGAAACATCCTCCCTGTTAATAATGTTTACGTATCAAACGGTAGAAGATATCTACATACCTACCATTACATTCCATCATTAATTCCATCAATCCATCTCCATAACAGTGTGTTTTTAAACTACGTCATGCGTCTTAGTGAATGATATTTTCATTTTTTTAACTATGCATATGTTCAAAATGTTTTTTTTATATAAATGATTAGTAGTCATTGGATACATGAAGTGGGCTGCCGTTGTAAGACGACTAAAATGTCACGGTGTATATATTTAATTCTGAGTTTATCAAATATAGGAGTTTTTTCTGAGTGCCATAGTCCAGATATGTCATTGTTATCCAAAAATAAATAGTCACGCGTCGTACATTTCTCTAGTGCTAGACTATCTAAGAATAACTTTTATTAAGCTAGACTGTCATAAAACCTTTATTTAAGTAACAGCTTCACTGTTACTAAGAAGAAATTGTTCAAGAAGTTCCGTCACGGTGTTGACAACATCATCCTGATTGAAATGGTGATATGCACAAATGTTTCACCCAGTGTAGTTGTTTTTGGAAATTTAAAAAGTAGTTCAGTTACGTCCATCCAGCTCACCTAGTATAATCCTCGAAGCAGCTGAACCGCCAGAGCGCGAAGGCGAGCATGGCCATCGAGATGAGCACCCCGGCGGCGATCACCAGCCACACCATCAGCACTGTACGGTCGTTGGGGATCGCGTACTCCTGGAATGTACAGAGCAAGAGGTCAAGGGATGGAAAAAAACAAGAGGAAGGCGAAAACTTGTCTTGTCTTGTTGTTGTTTGCTAAAATCTGCTAAGAATGCGCTAAGTTAATCTACAAAATTCACCTGACCTGCAAATTGGAACGAACCGGCGCTTCCCTCTTAAAAGGGAACTGGATTAAGATAACAAGGTCAAGAAATTAAAGAAATACTGTTCGTTCTTTTAAAATCGTCATCGCCATTATCCACTGTTATTTTAATTCAGCTACAACCTGCCACCCTGTGAATATCGTCAGTCCACCTAGCCTGAAGGCGTCCTTACTTGCAGTCCTGATAAAATACGTAACCAAAACAAAACAAAGTCGAACTTACCGTGATACCCAACGAACGCAGTCTTTCAGAGAACTCCTCCTTGATGATATAGCTAGTCCACATATCGTCCAGATCTTGGGCATTAAGTCTTGGCTCTTCAGGCTCCTCCTCATAATGAAGGGGAACCCCGAAGGTCAGCTCCACGCAGTTCTCATATTGGGGCCACTGGATATTGCAGACAGCGGTCCTGGTGATCTGTGTCACTTCGAACCTGGAAACGATGACTCAAGACATAAAAAAATAATACAAAGAATCTTTTTTGTTGGATTTTGGGTGTCCGTAAAAATAGCCGCGATTATGCTAGTTGCATTTCATGTTGATAGAGAGGGCAATCTAACTCACAAACAACATCTCTATAGCTTAAAAGGTTACACTACTTAAAATCATGAAATATTACTTTAGCCTTGTGCACATTCAGTCGAAACGAATTTCTTTGCTACTTTGTAAAACAATAGAAAAGTCTAGACAAAATAGAAGGACGTTTTGCAGCAAGATATATAAGGAAAACTTCGAACTGTAATTGACACCAGAATGTGACAGGAACTACTTTGAGGCATAAATAGAAGAGGCCTAAGTGAGATTAAAGAAGCAAAATTTAATGACAACGCTGTTATTATTCATAATAAACATACTAAAGTCACAAGTAAAAGCAAGAGAAAATATTAAATGCGTAATACAAATTGATGGCGCGTTGAACATAAACAAAATCGTAGATAAACGTGCTCATCTGGTCTTATAATAGATCTGTGTTTATCTCCTGTTTGAAGGTTATAAGCTATGATTTATGTTATAATACATCTTCAGGAATTATGTACGTCTTTGTAAATATAATCTAGCTTGAAAATGACCGTGAAGTTAAAACAGGAATTCACATCATGACAGTAATATGCACAAAAGTGTGGAAATAACTTGCATGTCATTGTGCAATAGAGCAGTGGTGGCCGAGTGGTAACGGACCCGACTTACGAGTTTTAGGTCGTTGGTTCGAACCCAGGAAGGCGCTTTACGTTACTTATTTATTTCATCCCCACTGCTCTCAAAATGATGAAGGAAAACATCGTGAGGAAACCGGCATATCCTAGAACCAAAAATACGAAGACATGTGACATCTACCAACCCGCACTGCGCCCGCGTGGTGGATTGTAGCTTATTTCCTTTCGAAGAGAGGAGGCCTGTGTCCCAGCAGTGGGAACATTATAGGCTGATGATACTATATGCTTATGCTGACTTTGCCCGACCTGGAGAGCAAGCCCAGGATCTCAAGCTCAAGTAGCCTCAAGTAGCGTTTGCAACCACAATACCAACGAGACATAGACACAAAATACAGAACCTAGTCGATCAATTTATCATAGTCTATAATTATGTAACAGTGGCAAGTAATTAAGTGACGCTAGACTATACAGTTATATACTAAATTGTGATGTTATTGTCTTGCACAATGACGCACGCACAACGACATTTTAATTAATTCTGACTCTGTCAACTTTAAAGTATATGTAAGTAAACCGGTATAATTTATATCTTTAAGTTTTTTCCATTCGGATGCGATCAAATATCTTATTGAGCGAAGAAATGTAAATATTTCTTTTTTATTTCTCGCAATTTTTGATTACTGTGTGTACTGACGTAATTATGACACCTTGATCGTTACTACAGGGTTACTATATAAAAACGTACCGTCTTATAACAAAACGCAATCTAACTTTAGTTCTAGCCTAAAGTTCTGAGCCAGTTTTTGCATTTCCAACTGTATTTAGATTTGGTTAACTAAAGTTCATGACAACTTAGCACCGGACTAAGCTAAGTTGCGATAATATTTCAGAAAAATGTTAGGGAAAAAGCTAATGGTGTATAAGTACTGAGTTATGTTTCTCCCCGAAAATTGATGACGCCAAAATGTTATCCAGAGACATGCAATAATAACATGATATTTATCAAACAAAGTCACTCAAAATGTCTTTCACTAATACAAGTTCTCTATTACTTTGTTTATCTCAGACAAGTTTATCAATAAGTTCTTATCATTCGACTGGTGCTTATCAATTCAATGACACGAATATACAATTACTTTACGACATTATTTTCCACTGTTTTGTGTCAGTTATCTAGAAATTACTACCTAAACCTTGACTCTTCACCTATAATAAGAAAGAAAGAAAATAAATTTATTTGACTCAAGATAAAAGGCATAGAGTAACTAGATTGCGGAGGTCAGATAGACAGTCGCTCCATGTAAAATACTGCTACTCAACTGCATCTGGTTTGATTGGAAGCTGACCCTAAAATAGTTGGGAACAGGCAGGTATACGATGTTGACGGTGAGACTAAAAGGAACACAATATACAACAGAAAAAGTCAAGGATAATGTGTAAAGTGCTATATGTATAAAAAACTACTATTTTAAAGTGTGCCTCACGGCTGCGCTTAAAAAGACCAAGTTCAACAAAAATGCCAGACAGCTAGTTCCGGACGCTGTTTTTCAACTAGACCTGCCAAATAAGACTAGCCTTCCTCGTGTATCCACTCGCATAGTCTAAGGTCTACTTAGATTTATGTGAAACATGCTTTTGCAATCGGCTTCGCCCGCGTGGAGGTCGAAAACTATTCCAATACAACGTACTACAGGGATAAAAAGTATCCTATGTGCTAATCCAGACTATAAACTATCTGTGTGCCAAATTTAATTAAAAACCGTGATCGTGTAACAAACATCCATACATCTCAACATCCAAACTTTCACGTTTATAAGATTAGTAGGATATACAGGGTGTAACAGAAACCCTATTGATATCCTTAAGCACTAAAGATAACAGCTGGTATAGAATCACTATACATAGTTTCAGCTCAAAATAAAATACTCTAAGAATTGATATCAAATTTTCGGTTTCTTAAATTGAAATCATAACAAACGTGTCACTGCCCTACGTAGGTCAATAACTTTCCACATTACTTGCCAATATCACGATAAATCTCTTCCAAGAGATGTGTTTGTTTCAATTTGAAAAGTTTGGTTTCTGGTATCTATATAATGTATTAAAGATTCTCATAACTTCCGAGCATGTAGACATAGGATTAAAAAAAACCCTTCCAATATCGTTTGATATCATCCAAAGAAGTCGTGTCCTTGGTATGTATACAACGTGTAACGGAAAGGGTATATTCATACCAAGGGCACGGCTTTTTTAGGGACATCGACCGCAGTTATTGTAGTCACTTGAAATATTAGTTTAATTGAAACCCATTTGAAATTTCATGTAGATCTGAGGATGCGTTTCGGAGACAGACAACGGAACTCTTAAAAAAATAACAGCAAATCAACCGCGATTGCTGCTATCGCATAAACATGATTTCTTTTGATCCCAAGGATGATGAAATTTTGAATTGGTGTGGGGAACTTTGGCAGGCGGTGACCAAAAATTAAAATACATATCCAATGTCACTGATTTCCGTATTAAAGTTATTTTTCACTTTGTATTTTTGCCGTTGTTTTTTTTTTGGAAAATAATTCTTAGAAAGACACAGAACAAGAGATTATTACGCCAACTACTTTATGATACGTAGCTTTGATTCAGTAGTACCATACGCATCTTTCCCGCAACGCAGCATCGATGTGCTTAACTTTGAAAGGGCACACGTCCCGGTTAAAATTCCGCCACTCAAGAATCCCACACTTTGTCTACAAGTGGTGGGTGCAATGCGATATCACGTGTGTCAAGGCACGTTCATGTATCGCGTACGTGAGATACCAGATATTACAGTCAAAATGGGGTTAACATAACAACATTATTTATCTACATATATTAGACTGTAAGCTTTCTGAAGAAAAAAATCGCAATAAACAAAACGGTGTGTGAAGCAACTTGAGAAATATATTTATCCAGCACGAACCTTAGAATGACGTTCTATTTCTATTCCACCGTAGAACAGAAATCGCTTGTCTACATTTCTCGGTACAAAATTGTCAACTGTCTACACGGAAACGTCATTTTTGTCTACCCATAAGTCAACGAAACGCTTCTCTACGGTTTTCGTGCTAAGCCTGCAGTAAAATTATGGGTGAGTTGAAAAAAGATATCCATATTCCAGTAACATCATCATTATCATCTGCCTAGCATTTTTCCAACTATGTTGGGGTTGGCTTCCAGTCTAACCAGGTGCAGCTGACCTCCATAACCTACTTACTGGATAATATACCCCTTGATAAGAGATATTGTCAGATTTTCTGCTTCTGACAACCCGTAACGACTGTCAAAGATTCACGAATGACAGCTGGGACAAACGGCTCAACGTGCTTTCTGAGGCACGGAGTTGTTTGGTAAGTAAAAATGGTCACCATTCCACGGACCAACCGCGGCAAGCAGCTGCGGCTTCCAGTAATATAAATATTAAAAAGAAAGCTATAAAACCACCAAATGGGAAGGAGAAAAAACTGCCGTGATTCATAATAGCGAATTGTAATAAAATATGAGTTCACCTAGACGAAGTTGTTATTAGTAATGCCCTGTTTCATGTGACAGATAAGAACGTCGTATGTTTGTTAATTGCACTACAAATCGGTAAAGATAAGGCTAAACCATAAAAATACAAAGCGTGCGAAGAAGAATAAATAAATGAACAGAGTGCTCTATTTTTGATATTTGCGATTGAGATAAAATTAGAAAACCATGCAAATAAGATTTAAAAACTCACCGATAACATACTCTTCTAGATCCTTAATCATATTGTTTCTATACATTACTCTTGTAACTGTAAATCTAACATTTATACTAAGTGAGACGGATTCCATCTATGCTATGAGGACTTTACACTTATCACATATAAATTGTCTCTCTGATACATTTGTTTCTCTGTGTGCCAGTCTTAACATCCATCGCGATATGTCCATGTAGGCTTCAAGTATTGATGCCAAAATCTACACAATCTAAAATGCACAGAGTAAAATGTTAACTCCCAATCTCATACAAGCTTTTCTTCTGTAAACTTCACCGGTTGGTTTACTACTTCAATAGCATTGTCAGTCGTTACGTCAACCTTAGCTGTATCATTATTATTGTAATTATCTTTCTTTATAATATCTACAACTGCCTCTTCTGGAGTTGATTCATTATTATTATCTACTTTAGGCTCTTGGAGATTTAAGTCAGTTTTCTTCTTGGCACTCTTAGTGGTGTGTGACTTTAGTTCATTATTAGATACTTGAGGATAGTGATGCAACATCGCAGTCGTGTTAAAAGTAATTTTACCATACTTAACTATCTCTGTAGGTCGTTTTGCATAACTAGTACTAGGCACAGCTAAGTCTATGCTTTTGTCAATATCATTATCAGGTGTGTTCGCAGCGTTATAACCCCTCGTCTCTTCTATAAGTCCTAAGGCTATGTGTTTACTTTTCTTAATATTTTCCATATAGCTATTGTGAAGGTTCATATCTACAGTATTGTTTTGTTTGAGGGGCAACGAGTTTGGCAGCCGGTGTTGTCTGTCCTCGGCTGTGTATCACAATTGTTTCTGATTAGGGTTCTTGATTATTTGGTCGTTAGCCGCGGCGAGATCGCGCGCGGCGTTTGTTAGCTATGTTTGGGACTGAACCATAGAGATGCTGGTTGTCTCAGTCACGATGGTTGGTGCCGGGAACTCGTCAGTAGTCGAGTCATAGATCGGAAATTCGCAACACATCACAAACTTCAAGAATCTCGGTACTTCCACGTAAATTGCAGGTGGTATAGGTATCAAGGGCGATGTCGATGCCTTATAATACAAATAATCTGGGTTATCTCTGTATTTTTCGTCCGCGGATCGTTCGAGCAGTGGTATTCCAGATAAGAATAGTATGATCGCTGTCGTAAATAATGGTGATAGTATCGCGATCCATTCGACGCCGTTTATCACATTTAAAGATATTATAAAAATTCCCCACCAGAGAACCACTTCACCAAAGTAGTTCGGATGTCTTGACAATCCCCAAAGTCCATCGTTGCACCATTTTCCTTGGTTCTCAGGCTCCTGTCTGAACGCAAACTTCTGTAAATCAGCATACGTTTCGATCAACAGTCCTATGACGAAAATCCCTGCGCCAGCCGAATCCAAAGTTGTCATCGTCTTCGGCGACTTAGGGAAAGAGTGATGCGGTGAATTCATTATAATAACTGGCAAACTCACGATATACACCCACACTGCCTGAAACGTGTAGAACACTGCGAACCTTAGCGTATTGCTCTTACGATCCTCGAACTGTTTATCCCTACCTATATGATAGATTCTGTAGATGAGGTAGCCAGAGAGTCTGACGCCCCAGAGACACACGAAGGCAGTGACCATCAGCTGCCTGCTATCATAACTCTTGAGGTGGGAGCCGCCTTGACCGAGAAAGAAGGTAAGCAAGGCTATAATAATAAAGTTAGCCCCGCCAGTGAAGTCAGTCACTTTATCATTCTGAAACAGCGAGGCTATGGTAAAGAATAATATCTGCATAGCCACTGTGACCATCGCGCTTATAGCGAAATTGTTCCTATCTATCAAAGGCTCCATTCTGTATATTTGACACTAAATTCTGTGTTTGGCATCAGGGAACGTTCGAATCGATTCGTCGCAATGCTGCATTTTGGACTATCACTCTTATTTTTAACATGTTAAAGTCTTTTCTGTACACATTATACACGTTTAACACTTCAATCACGCACTGTTATCTTTTTAGTGTATTTACAATTAGTTTTTGTATATTATTTCGTTTAAAAGCGGTTTCATAAGCTCGTCTCTTAAGCTTTACTGAAATAGATTTGACGTTTGTACCGCGCTTGCGTGAAGCTCCGTTCCACGCATGCGTACCTTGAACCTCTCGAACAAAAATTACGAATTCCTTAATTTTCTGCACTCTTATTTGTTTTTATTTTTCAGTTATCTTTAAGATTTTTGTGTGTTTTCAGATTTTCTTTGTACATTTCGTTCGTCCAGTGAATAGGTATTGTTATTCAAATTGATACGTAACTGGGTCAGTATGACGTAAAGATACGAGAATAGAAATACTCTTGTCCGTATGTCCGTGTTACGTATGTATAGCGCATAGTTCAACTTTGTATGCGACAGTATTGAGAGTTCCGCATTTAGAATAATTAGTTCATTTCATCTTAACGCTGTAGAATTTCAAGCAACTGTGAGCAGAATTAAAGTTTTGTATTTTTTAAGAGAAGTATGGGAGTTTGTTATAAAATAATAGTATTTTAAAAGCAATTTAGCATTGAGTACCTACCATCCTGAGATAAATAGTTTCATGACTAAATTTATTATGAGTCAGTAATAGTGGTGACCAATGCTCATGTCTTCTCTGTATAAGAAGAGGTCTTTGCCCTGCAGTGACACATAATAGGCTGGTATTATTATTATTATTATAAGCCATAAATCTATTCAAGGAAATGTTATTATAAATTTAATTATTTTATTGTAAAACATGAGTAATTTAACCATGTAATGACTTGACACTAGGCCATCACTACACACACATTTTTTTAATACGAACAATAATTTTGATACCAAATTACGCAGTTACCTACACCAACAAAACAAAATAATGAGTTTCAGAGAAATTAGATAGCAACATTGTTTTGTCACTTTGATAACTTTATCATTTTTCCTTACTTCTAAGAAATACGCTAAAAAAAAACGTTTGCTTAATTCTTTTTTAATGATGAGTTACGTTACGTTCCGTTATTCTAGGAACTGTGCTTCTTATAATACAGGTTCGCAGGGACATCAATGCACAAACTGTAACCATGAATTTAGCACATGATTCAGACCCCAGCCTAGAAATACATCGTCAATTAAAAAAAAATCTGCTGTTTTATAAAAAAGTGAAAATAAACGGTCAAAATGTCAAAATAAAAAAGTGAAAAAAAAAACATTTTTTTTTCTGTCTATGCTAACAGATACACCTACAAATTGTCTTGGAGTACAGAAGTTTATTGAATATCTTATTATGACCTCATTTAAGAGCTAAATTCAGCTAAAAAATTCTAAACATTGATAAAACTGTTTCAAGTTAATTGCGCTTTGAAACGTGCTAACTTGGGAGACGGTTATTTTTAACTGTTAGCGGTCGGTTAGCATTATAGGAATAGAACACAATGCAGGCGTTCATAGGGGGACAAATGTCAGGGGCCACGTGTTGTTACAGAGGGCTTGTCATTGCGCCAATAGGTCCACAGGAAAAACAAATGAACAAGGAACAGTGAGCAACCATGATTAGTATCGTTTGTACATTTCGTGCAGCAATCATTGCAAATTAAACCTTATTTCTTATGGCTAAATAATAACATCTGCACAGGTCGATCGATGTGTTCCGTGTGGTGCCGGACGTAAAAGAATAGCACCATCCCATTTCTTCCCATGGGTGTCGTAGAAGGCGACCAGAGAATGGGCAGCAGCGTTCTCTATGCATTCGACCACCATACTGCGATCGCCAACCCGCCTGCCAAGCGTGGCGATTATGGCTAATCCGATTCTTTTGGGGGAGGCTTATGTCCAGCAGTGGACGTTTTTGGGCTGATATGATGAGGTCGATCGATCAGGTTAAGCTACGCTTGCCGCGGTTGGTGCACGGATGGGTGACCATCTTTACATAACCAGACCCCTCCGTGGCTCGGAGAGCACGTAAAGGCGTTGGTCCCGGCTGTCATTCTTAGATCTTTGACAATCGGTACAGGTCGTCAGAAGTCTAAACGTCTGACAGTCTTATCAAGGGGTTATCATGTTACCCAGTAACTGGTTCGTGGAGGTCAGTTATGCAGTGACTGTGGCTCCATGTAAAGTAATGGCTGCGTCTGATTAGACTGGAATTCGAGCCATACATTTTTAGGAAAAGGCTAGGGAGATTGATTGACGCAATTACCTCACACGTTGCCAAATTTTTTACGAAATCGTGGGCAGAAGGAGCATATCTTCGTACACCTTGTCTAGTTGCCGTAAGTTGTAGGTTCGATCCCAGGTCGGGCAAAATGTTATTGCATTTCTTTATTAAAAACAAGAGTGGTGATCGATTCTCTTTTTTCCTCTATAAGAGCAGAGACTTTTGTCTTTCAATGGAATACCTACAGGCTGGTATAACAAACCAATTACTTTTTATTGTTTGTCAGTTTAATTGATTGTTATCTGAATAGAATTTTTACAAAAATGTTCGTCAGTAAGTTACCAAGAATCTGATGTCATTGATTTGTAGTATCGATAAATATATCTACTTCGTCGTCGTATTTATATCGGTAAGATCTAACAAATACACAATTTTAATTAATTATGTACTGATTAAGATTATGATTGTAATATTTTTAAATGAAAGAATGTGAATTATCATAGACGATGTTAATTAAATAGCACTAAATAAACTGTATTATAGTGCGTTAACCACTCCTAGTTCTACGTGTGTACATTAGAACTTGTGAACTTCATCAAAATTATTATGTTTTTTATGAAGAGTCTTCAAGACATGATAATTTTCAATACAGAATAACACTATCCCATTTCTTTCTATGCTTTAACAGCGTTCTATGCGTTTTACCACCATACTGCGATCGTCAACCCGGCTTGCCAAGCGTGGCGATTATAGCACCCGCTGACCTCATAAAAGGAGGAGGTTATGCATTCGGCAAGTTACACACACATAACAAAGGTGAAAAAAAAACTAATTACTGCACTCGGCGGCAACAAACCAAAATACAAAACCAGACACCGACTTCCGAAATTAAAGTAATTTTTCACTTTGTAGTGTCTTTCGGAAGTTGCTTGTTTTTTTTTACTGATATGTTTGTATGAGTAATGACTGTGACGACGCCCATAATTAGTTAGCTATATAATCTGATGTAAACCGGGCATTGCGCGTTTTTGGATTTCGGCGCGGAACCGTATGTCAACCGTTTTGACGGCGATAGATAAGAATACTAAATGCACGAGCAGAAAAATGCACAAACTTTGGATTAACCTCAATTTAGATGTTATATTAATAGGTTCCTTTACTATACATTACTCTTCTAATTTCGTGTTTGTTTTCTGCCAGTTACTTAGTTAGGGATACATGTATACATAACTAGCCTTTAATATTCCCACTACTGGGACATACACCTCCCACATTCGAGCCCACCACGCAGGCTCAGTGCGGGTTCGTTGTCTACAAATTTTGGTACTAGGATATGCCGGTTTGATTAAATTTTAGATTTTTTTTCATTCATCATTGTTTCCCACATTTTCTACAATCATCGTCATCATCATCATCCTTTAAGCCAAACACGTCCACTGCTGGACATAAGCCGCCCCCAAAAGGGGGGGTTTTGCCATAATCGCCACGCTTGGCAGGCGGGTTGGCGATCGCAGTGTGGTGGTAAAATGCATAGAGAACGCTAATCATCGTCATATTCATGACAATTTACCCAAGACCCTAATCAATTATACACTTCACCCTTGCTCATGAATCACTCCGTCCATTGGTGAAAACTGTAAGAAAATCTGTTCGGTAGTTTTAGAGTTTATCTCGTTCAGACAGACAGTCGGACCCGGCGGGGGGACTTCGTTTTTACTTTTTTTATGTAGTTTAAGGGCGTCGTATACACCTGAATGATTTTCTTCATGGGACCAACATTGTTATTGCGGAAAAAATCATCAACTGTGCCATACAACTCTTCAATGCCCTTTCGTCTTAAATTTATGGACCTATGGCTGTTATAGAAATAAGATATAGAAAATAAAATATAAATCACTCAGTATAGTTCTGTCTACCTGTGCTATTTGTAATCAAATATAAATTAAGACTCTAATACTATATAGTTACGTAAATACGCACACAACCAGGTATACCTAAAGTTCTATATGATTGGCCACCAAAATCAATTAAACCATGATTATAAAGATGTAACACGTAACTAGAGGTCAACGTACATCGGTTAAACAAATATTATTATCAACAAAAATAATACTTTTTATTTCAGTTTTATCGTTTCTTTGTTTCGTCTTCCGTTCGATAATCCGTGATAAGTTATCTATGTTGAGTCACCGACACACTTGAAACACTTTTTGCTATTCCGTATTTTTGATACTTTAATTCTTTACTTTTTATTTTTATGGTAACAGCGGCAAGGGTTAAGCTACGCTTGCCGCGGTTGGTCCGTAAATGGGTGACCATATTAATATACCAAGACTAGGAAACCACTCGGAAGCCGCTGGTCCCGGCTGTCATTCGTAGATCTTCAACAGTCATAACGGGTCGTCAGATACTCGAAAATCTGACAACTATACCAAAGGCCAGTATTAGCCAGTAACTGGGTTGTGGACCTCAGATAGGCAGTCGCTCCATGGAAAATACTGGTAGGTACTCGGTTGCATTCGGTTAGACTGAAAGCCAAACCTTACATAGTTGGGAAACGCGGGCAGATGATGACGTAAAGAAACGCTTTGTGTTTTTAGAGTCCCACATCTGACAAAGTTGAAATCTAGAGAACAATACGAACAAAAAACTCACGTAGTATTTACTCCTAGTGTGATTTTATTGTCCTTGATATACTCCTTCGCCATATCTGCCAACAGCTCTTGGAACTGCTCCTTGATCTCGTTGAACTTCGGCAGGGACAGGCCAGCAAGGTTGAGGGTCAGGGTCTCTTCGGGAGGGGTCGCTACTGCCTCGGCTTCTGGCTCCTCGTCGCCGAATGTCGGGAGTGGCCCTGGAAGAGGTGGGTTGGGAATTTGAACCATGTCATAAATTATGATGTATTTTAGTAAATTGGTTGTGACACACTTTTACACGTCGAAGAAATAATAATACATATCAATTTTAAAACTAGATGAGATCGGTATTTTTTAATCGGGTAATCTAAGACGAAATTCTGAAACAAACATCTTCGGGGTTTTATTTCACTCTCGAAATAATAGAGCAGTGGCAGCCCAGCGACTTAAGAGTTGTAGGAACTAGATTTGAGTCCTAACAGGCTTTGTGTAACTTATTTTATCACCAGTGCTCTCAAAACGGTGTAAGAAAACATCGCGAGGAAATGGGCATGTCCTAGAACCAAAAAATCGAAGACATGTGACATATAACAACCTACAATGGGCCCACGTGGCAGATTACGGCCGACTCCCTCTGACAGAGAGGAGGCCTGTGTCCCAGCAGTGTGAACATTATAGGTTCATTCTGTTACAAAATCTAAAAAGCCAATTGTTCCAACTATTGTAAACAAAACATTACCACCCTCTTCTTAGCTCACTAGGCAGAACAAAGATATACTTACAGATCAATTTAACACTGAAAGAGAAGCCTTTCTGGAACTGCCAGCCGGGCTTGGCTTCGAATCTGACGAACATACGATTGACGTCAGCGAACCTGTACTTTCTCACTGATGTCAGGCGATGGGAGAAGATTAGGCCATCTTTGCCGGACGCGTCGAGACCACCTGTGAATAGTCCGAGGATATAAGCTTTCCATACATATTGTTTTTATTTAAATTTAACCGTGCAATAACAACAACTGGGGTGTAATTACCCGTATTGGGGATGAAATATAAATTATCTGAGATTGCAAATTCAAGTATCTATCTTAATTTAATTTCTCTATTTTCATTCTCTAGCTTTACTTTAGTTAATGTATCTACCTACTATGTTAAATTTATATTATTAACAGGCTTTGTATGTTGTTCTCATACATATAGAAGAGGTCTTCTGTTACAGGTATCTCCATACTTATAAGAAGGCCTCTATAACTAGGTTGTTAAACCTGTTGATAATGAAATAAAAACTTTTTACTTATTCTTATTATTGGCAAGTCGATAAAAAGTAGCCATTGTTCTTTCTCAGGGTTCAAAGTTTTTCTATATGAAATTTCATTCAAATCGGTCTAACTGTTTGGAGATTAGTCAGAATAAACAGACATATAGACAAACATTTTGAAAGCTTTGTCAAAAGCAACATATATACTTTCTTAAGCATTTAGACTAAAGTGTTATTTTGACATTACAAACAGGCACTAACATTTTATTTATTTGTGTACATTATAGATGTATTCATAAAAAACACATGCATTGACTTCATAGGGGCAGTTATCGTAATTTTAAGAACGTCCACAGTCTTATCTCAATCTGTCAAAAATACCTCAAGTTTCCATAAATTTTTGACATTTGATTGTCACCGAGATGAGACCGCGACTAGATTTTAAACGTTTTTAATAACATGAATTGGCCTTCTGGCTGAAAGGATTCAATTAAATGTGCTGCCAATTCAACAGCCCCTTATGTTTTGTTTGATTGACTTATAACAGCAACCAATATGTTGCTGTTATAAGTCAATCAAACAAAACAGCTTACTTATTTGACAACAGAATTGTATCAGGAGATTTGGATTAGACTTTTAAAATCTGTAAACATTATTGTTTTAAATTAATTTCTAATAAGATATATTAGTTTTTAATAAAAATATATGAGGTCAGGGAGCTTGGTCTTAGCATGAATTTGATGATGTAATTGCACTCTAAAAATAAACAACAGTAAACACTGATTTATAATGAATCAAAGCATAAAGTTTGAATCATAACAGTCAAGTCTGGGTTGTTTATCAACTAATTTGCAATAGGCATGTAACTGTTGCTGAGACACCAATGTCTATCAAGTTGAAAACAAAACATGAATCATTTAAATAAAATTAAGCGTATATTATAATGCCTCAATACTTTGCAATATTAAAAATAATAACTAGAGTAATAAAGCTGATTCATCTGTTGAATATTACTAGAGTGACTTGTTGTTAAATTTAACCATTGTATGATACCCATCATCTGCCTAGCTTTTTCCCAACTATGTTGAGTTGGCTCGCAGTCTAACCAGATACAGCTGAAAACTAGTACTTCTCATGGAGCGACTACCTATCTGACCTCCACAACACAATTTCTGAATAACACAATTAGCTGAACTATTGTATGTCTGCGCTTCAATAAAACTAAAAAAAATACCTGGTTTGACGAGCAAGTAGTCGCCCAAAGCACCGTTGACAGCAAAGCTGGTAATGTTCAGTTCAATGCCCATGCCAGGTCCATCGAATACCCAATCAATGATATTGTTTGTAGGGTAGGGCTCAGGATAGTCTGGAGAAGTCACAATTGTGGGTTCATCCACAGATAGAGTTATATGAATAGGCTTTACGTGTTTTGCGAAATTTTCAGAGTTTACATCTAAATCTTCTTTATGAGTGGCAACAAACTGGGTCATGAGATCATTGAGCTCAGCGCTGTTTAGATCATCAACCATCATTGACTTTTGTTGGGTGTCCTCATCAGCGTTAGTGGTTTTCATTTCGACACCTTCAAATTCTTCAGCATTCTCTTCTTTGGTTTGCTTCTCGTCAACCAAAGCATCGTTTCCGTATGATTGGGGCTCTTTAATATCATCAGAAAATATTTGTTTGATTACGCTATCAATGTCATCATCGGCGTTAGGTTCGCTGTCACTAGGCTCGTCGTAGATGTCAGCGTAGTCGACGGATTTTTTTAATCCATCGAAGTTCTCTAGTAAAGCCGCAGTAGTCTCTGTTGCAGTTTCTTCGTTGTTAACATCTAAATCAACGATTTTTTGTTCATCATTTTCAGCAGTCTCTTTTGAAGCATTGGCATTTTTAGCAAAAATTTGAGATAGGTTGCTATCATCTATATTCTCATAGTCATCATCGTCTACCGCTTCATCCGAGACAATATCTTCGTCTGCTGCTTTATCATTATGGTCATCAGCAGTTTCGTCATTTTGTTGCGAGCTTTCTGGTGCTGCAGCATCGACTTCAGCATTTCGCCACGAGAGAGCGACGTCTTCTTTGTATGGCTTGCCATATTTTTCTTCATAATCTTGGATGTCGTCTGCTACTTCCTCATCAGTGTCTGCATTTTCATTGGAGTTATCATCAGTCAATTTGTCAAAAGTTTCAAACAATTTGTCTAAGTCAGCGTTCAGATCGGCGTATACTTTTGCAGGCGTGTCTTCTTCATTTTCATCATTATTTTCACTGAATACGTCTTCATCGCTCTTTTCCTGTTCATCAGAGTTATCATAATCATTTTCATCAAAATCGTCATCATTTTCTGCCAGAAGTTTGTTTGTTTCCTCAATGATTTTATCAATATCCGTATCATCACCGTCTGGCGCTTGATCTAGTTCATCCAAATAATCTTGATCTTTTTTCAAAATGTCTTTGGTTTCGGCAGAAATGTTGTCATCTGTCTCCGGTACAGGTAGAGGAGCGATGTCATCAACCGCCTCACCCCATGTGCCATCATCACGTCCAAGTTCTTGCAAGTCTTCATTACTTTGTTCTGGCTCTCCTAGTGGTAAGACTCTATGTGTTTCAGCTTGCTCACTTGTTGGAGGCTCTTCAGCTACCACCGCTTCAGCCGTTACCTCTTTATTTTCCTCAACTTGTTCTTTTTCCGTCGAATCCGATCTGTTATCTTCAATTTGATAATCGTCGAATTTTTCGCTTGCTGGTTCTGTTTGAGCTTCTGTTGGTTCTGGCACATCTTGTACGTCAGCTTGTGTGGTTTCAGCTTGTTTTATGTCCGTGTTCTCGTTGCTATCTTCCAAGGCATCATTGTAGTTGTCATAGTTTCCGTAGTCATTTTGCCAATAGTCGTTGTAGTCTTGTTGCGCTGAAATCAAAACAATAATTTAAAGCTTATGACAACAGTGTACACACACTTATTACTAGGTCAATCCTTGCCTTCAGGGAAACAGGCGTGATGTTATGTAATGTTAGTCACAATATCATCAATACCTAGACGTTCTAATTTATGAAGTGCAATCACAGCTGGTTGTGTCGATTCCTAATCTTTAAGAACAAATTGACCGGTATAGTACCTGTTGTATCTCTTTATAGCAATGCTATCAGGTCTATATAGCTTAATAACATTCATTTGATTTACTCATTTGTGAAAATATAAATGATTATTAAAATGTTTATTCCTTGCGATTGTGTTAGCTGTCTCCTAAGTAATGGAACCTTTACGTAAATGAAATGTTTAATGATAAATTGTTTAATATGATCATTATAACAATAGTGATTTATTCATCTATGAGTTACATCTATTCATACAGTGTTAAGTGTGTCGAACCTACTTGTATTTGTATTTTTACCTATTTGTATTCATTGCTTGAGTAGTTGCATTGGAAACGTACTAAACGTGTTGGTTCACTTTAGCGGGAACGTAAAAATATCGCGGTGGGATTTTATCCCGCACTGGATCTTCATCGCACTGCTTAACACCGAGAGTTGAAAATCGAACAGTGCGTATCTTCGATGTGCTGGGATGCATTTTTTTAGATTCTTGTTCTTCTTGTTGAAAGTATAGTACTACAGTCTATGCGAACATGATCTCTGCTTAAGCCTTCGGAAAATAACCAGTTTTAATTCTATACACCTGGTTTATCTAATAATAAGTAAGCATTTAAAATTAATGTTGAGTTTGTCCTGTATGCGTTGTAGTTTTGAACAATATTAGGCTATCGTTTTATTTTGGAATTTATTGAAAATCCTGGTTTTCTAAGAACCTTTTCAATCAAAACCGTTGTCGAGTCACATTTTGACTGTTGTTATTTTTGTCAGCAAACACATTTTCAGTATTGCTTGACGCATCAATAATTAAAACTATGTAATTGTCATCAATATTATTAATAGATAGGTACTTAATAAATTGTCGACATTTGTGTATTAATTACTTTGGTAATGTGAACTGCTTAATTACCCTCAAAACGACGATTAATAAATTTCGTATTGAATCCGTGAAGAATACATTTTTGCGTAACTTGTATTTTAAGGCAAATCGATTGATTCTCAGTAGACTATGAACACCGTTGCAAGCAATACCATTTCTTACTGTAGAACATAAGACGTAATATTAGTGACATATGTTTTTTGGTAGGCATATCAAATGGCTCGATTGATTGTCCTGAACTACTCAGCAAAATACTTCTTCGCACTTATCAAATTAACCTACGAACACGACCTCTGCTGCAGGCACCATGCGCATCGACCAATTACAGGCGCAACGACTTCTTAATCCGTAGTGTAGAAGCCATCAATAGTTTACCATCGCACCTGGAGATCGAACTATTCTGCACCAACGCACACAATATTAGAAAGATCCTGAACAAGGAATATTTTTAAGACGGTCATGAAAAGTTATGAATATAAACTATAATGTTATGTGGTTGCTCAGTATTTGATTTAACTGTTTTGAACTGATATTGCACGACTCGACTAATTAATTAATTTAGTTTTTAAAACAAATAGGTATAACTTTTTTATTTTGTGTTTTTTTTGATTTGTAAATTGCTGTAACCAACGTAGTCAAAGCATAGCACTTGTAACTGGATGTATATATGTGCAAGCTTGTAATTTAGCAAATTATCCTGCCTACAAATGATTTTTAGTTTGTTAATAGTCTATAAGCTTTCTGTAATAATAATTCATCATTCTCCTGCCCTTATCCCAATTTATTTGGAGTCGGCGCAATATGTCTTTTCTCCCACACTTCTCTATTAGTCGTCATCTCCGTAGTCACACCCTTTCTAACCACATCATCATTCACACAGTCCATCCATCGTTTCTTTGGTCTTCCCCTACTCTTATATATTAATATATTAATATCCACTATTGAGTCATTAAAATAATTAAGTGCGAAGTTGCCTTTAGTCAATTGTTGCAATAATTCAATTTCATAACATCACCTCCTAAAATGTAGGTACGGTGGTGGTTTAAATATTAATGGTGTAGTATCTATAGAGATGACAACAAAAAGGAAATAACCCAAAAAAAGAAACACACTAAGGGCGGCATTCCCCATACATCTGTCAGAGCGTATTGAAAAAAAAATCTATGCTCATGAGGTATAGGGTATTGTTAGATCCCATAACTAAAACGATTATGATTATTTCTAAGTGAAGTTTTTGCTAATTAAGTAAATTGTTTTTAAGTAAAGGAATATTTTCGGTTTTTATAGTTTTTTCGAGAAATGCTGGCAGTCAATTTGGACAGCCAGTGGCCACAGCAGCAGATTGATGCATGGGACACAGTTAGCATAGTTATGGGGCACAGTTACTATAAGTGCACATACACAACATGCAGACCTAATTTTTGTTTTAATTTTAATTTAACTTACTTAATATTGATTTTAAGAAGTATTCCCGTTGAGCACCTATGCATTGAGCACCAAAGGTGTTCCCATTTGAGCACCAATCAATATTTTAATGTGGTGCTCAAAGGGGAACAAAATATGAGTAAGGTTAAATAAATTAAGGGTGTGGCTTTTATAACTATAGAGTAGATTTATATAATGTTTAAGTGCTAAAATGTTTATGTATAACACTTTTTGATAACCAGACTTTAGCAAGTTAGATGTTCGATAACTTTTTTATGATTAAGACCACTTGAGTGAACCTAACAAGCAACATTCTATACTGCCAGTAATTATTCTGTCGTAAAAATAACTTATTAAACACGTGACAATATTTACATAGCTTAAATACCAAAGTTAAAAAAAAATTGTAGGTAAATGGAGCTTTTTATGTTCATGATTCATTTGTTTGAAGTCCATTTAGTAAATATAATAGTTATGAGGCTGCATAGGTATTGTTTTGATACAGAAAAGGGTTTCTTTGTAATAACCACATTATATTAAATTAGCTTAGTTTAACTGTAATTATAATTTTGTTCGTGTTATACTTATTGACACAGTTTTATTCGTAATAAAGTTTCGCTATTTTATATCTTTGTTGTGGTCGGGTTTCAGTCGAGCCCAATTAATTATAACTATTTTCGACGTTAGCGTATAAGTATACGTATAACATAACATCACGCCTGTAATTTACGAAGAGTAAGACAGATGTGTCCCTACAGTAGGGTACACCTAAATTTCTCCAGTCATTTTTATGTCTCACGTAACAGGGTGAGCCTGTTTATTTAATTTTTATCACTAAATGGGCCTGGTTTTGCCCTCGATCACGGCTTATGGAAAGCGATTGATGAGGTCTACGACGGATCGAGCGTGCCTAGAAGATGCCTGTTCACGTTGAAGGTAGACAGACGGGTTAAATGTTGCCATTAACCGGGCACAAATACAGACTCCGGACTGCTACTGAGAAATTCTCGATAGAAAAACAGGACCTTGTGCTCAGCAAGCTAACAATTTTGTATGAAAACTAAAATATTATTGGAATGTTTTCAAACGACTATTGATAACCACATTATGGTACCTGCCTATTGACAATGTCGCAATTCATTCCAGGATTCCTCACTTACCATGAGTTCTTGTTCTTGTTTGAACGCGCTAATCATCATATTATCACTGTAATTTGAATACATTGTAAAAGCCAATTATTTTTAAAAGAGTAACCGCGGAGTTTCTTGCCGGCTCTTCTCCATATGAAGCGACAAGTTGGAACAGTGCACTTAGCTTCTGACGTTTCATAAGTGCCCATGCAGGTTTATGTCAAGAGATTTTTTTTTAATATTTTGGATCTTTGGAACTATCAGTCGTATTTGAATAAAATGTTTTTATATCAATTTTTTAGGAAAAAACACCCTATAATAGTGTTTTAACGTCACGCTACGACCCTATAAGAGCCCAGCAAGAAGAACTTAGCAAGAAAGATAAGCTCATTCGAAGTAGGTAATAGCGCCGGCGGCGGCGGGCGATGCGATGCGACACGGTGAATCCCCCCGATTCACCAACAAAAAATTACACACGTATGAAGTCGCGAGTAATTAATATTGAGGAATGCAAAATAAATAATACATATGATAAGATGAAATGACCTATGTACGTCTGTGATTAATAGGAATTAAATTGTTGTTGAGTCTCCGTAAAGATTTAAGTGATAAACAAACTAGTTGGGACACATGTAGCTTTGATAAACTTGGTAATCTGGGGAAATTACCTATATGTACTTACATAATTTGTAGGAGTTTACAACAATACTTATTGCCTAATTACATCATAAAATCACTGATGCCCAAAAATCAGGTCTTTACCTAGCTATAAAATTGCCATTTATATTATACAGAAAGTTAAAGTAATTTTTATATCAATATTTTTTATTTGTATCAACAAAAATATGCACCCATGCTTTTGACGCATTTCTGCCAGGGCAGTGATAATTTTGCAATGCTCTTATTGAAGATGTCAGGTGTTCAGGAGCCAACAAACTCTTCAAAGGCAAAACAAAGTCTTCATTGCTAACAAGATCGGAATAAAATCTTTCTAGAATTACTTCAAACTGAAGCTAGTCAGAAACTTCACGATACGATTCGTGATTCAGTCTTTAATTTAGGAAATAAGAAACGGAATAATTTATCCACTGCTGGGACACAGGCCTCCTCTCTTCGAGAGTGACTGGCCCCTACCACGCGGGCCCAGTGCGGGTTGGTAGATGTCACCTGCCTTCGAATTTTCGAATCTAGGACTTGCGGGTTTACTCGTGTTTTCCTTCAAAGTTTTGAGAGCATTGGTGAAGAAATTATTTACACAGAGTGAAGCACCTGCCTGGGACTGAACCACTACAACTCGGTAAGTCGGGGCAGTTCCAAGTTCCAACTAGCCCAGTCTCCTAAGAAATACGAAGTGTGTTTTGTATCTCTTTCTGTTCTTACTACTAACGTTACACAACAATTTTGAGGGGCAAACCCATCATTCTTGAGAGAAATCTCAATTCTGTAGTGCGTCGAGTAGATAAAAACCAACTCTCGAAATAAAAGTTTAAATAATGAATGATATTATTTCTGGTTACACGAAAATCATATTTTTTGAACTAAATGAGGTCGGGTGAAAACCATGTACCACACAGATTGAGTGGACCTGTCCAGTTCACGCAATTGCCAGTAATCGTGTAGCTCAAATCAGAACTTAAGGAGCTCTACGGTTCAACCAACAATTCCCAAAATGAAGGACATTTGAGTAGGCCGCATAAATTACTCAAATTACCTGCATAAGCCTGCTGAGGACGGTCCGTGGATGGGTGACCATCCAATCCATACCGAGACCTCTCTAGTCCCAATTTTCAATTATTGTTTATTTTTTACAGTCGTTTGGTACGGTAGTCACAAGCTCGAAAAGTCTGACAATCAGTCTTACAAAGGAGTATCTTGATACCCAGCTGGGTTGTTGAGGTCAGATAGGCCAGTCTTTTTATGTAAAATATTGGTAATCAACTACATCCGAATAATCAGGAAACGGCTCGGCGGATGATGAGGAGTAGGTTAATCTATTATCCACTGGGCGGAGCACCGCCGTGTCCTCGTGGAGGCTATCGGCGGCGGCGATCTCTCGCGTCCAGCCCTGGTCCAGGCCATGGTACGGAGCGAGAGTGAATGGCTAACTGTCGCTTCCTTCTGCGAAGCAGTGATGCTCGCGAAGAGACAGGCGGCGCACGTGAGGAAGAGGCAGTAGTGCGCCCTCAAGGTCCTAGCCTCCACAGGAGACGCCCTGGGCGTCGGGAATCCCAGGCTGATTCCCGGCCACCATAGGCGCGGGCTTACGAACGGTGAGTAATGGGTAGCTCGCTGTCCGGTAAGGACCAAGCCCGGGTCGACGGCGCGTTGTGTTCCACGCGCGCCTCAAAGAGATGTCAGCACCAACTGGTGGGGTCCGCAAGGGCCAATGCCTGCCAGGGGTGCGGGTTGTTCGAAAGAGATACCGTTGCCCCTGGCACACAGGAAACTGAGGGAACGGTGGGTTTGAGTCAGTAAAAGTCTTACACGCCCACGCTCCACCCAGAGCAGGAGAATTTATTTGATGATTTCCCAACCTCAAAAAAAAAATCTGTAATCCACTCGACGCATTACAGAATTGGCACAATTCTCAAGAAGTGGGGTTTGCCCACGAAAACAGTCTGTGTAGTTAATTTTATACGCATTTTTTCCTAAACGTAGATGGGTAGGATTTCCCGGGTTGTGACTTGTGAGTGAAAATGTCGCGACTCAAGTGCACACAGATACAGATTAATTAAATAAACTGCATAGGAATAGTGTGTTGTACAGGTGCGGACTTTTATGATATTGAAGATTCTTTGTTGTCTAATAATTGCCAAGTAGGTACGTTCGTATCTATACATATATATTTTTAATCTACTGGTTGTGTACATTGTGCATTAAACAAATAAATAATATTTTAGAATAAAAAATGAGTAGGTGGTAAGTCTACTTGCTGGCCCGTTGGTAAAGGCCCCGACTAACGAATTGTAGGTCGTAACATCCAGCACCGCACTGGGTCCGCGTGGTAGATTACTGTCCACACCCTCTCAAAATAGGGGACGCCTGTGTCCCAGCTGTCGTAACAATATAGGTAGTCTGATTGTGCGAATTCGTTGGGACCCATTTTTCATTGTACGTTGATTTGCCTACTGTAGAAATAAATACAATTTGAAATACGGCAGGTATAAGAACTATGAATGAATTTGAATTTTACTCCCATTGTCGTTAGAAAAGTTACCCGATCTGAAATTCAATTTTATCTATTAACCTACTAATATGAAAACATTTTATATGCATTTACTAGAGAAGTACTAGCTTGTGCGCGCGGCCCCGCCCGCTTAGATGTCGGTTATCGCGTATTAAAAAAGTGGCCTATGCCCTTCTCCATATCCCAGGCTAAATCTCTGCCAAATTTCATGACGATCGGTTCAGCGGTTTAGGTGTGAAGGCATGACAGACAGACAGACAGAGTTACTTTCGCATAAATAATATTATATTATTAAGTAGGGATTCGCACGCAGCTCGTATTATATTGTAGAATACAGTTTTACAAAATTCAGGGTGACTGGGTCATAGACGCAAAACCTGTGACCATGGTTTCAGTATATGGTTTTGAACCCCACTGTAGAAATTGCACGTCGGATATTAAAAAAAATATCTCCGCAAAACATTAAGACCGCTTTTTTGTATTTGATTAATTATTTATAGCTACTGTCTAGTATCATGTACTGAATTCATGGTTTCAGTTTTCACGTCCCTACCTTAACATACAGGATAAGTTTTTAACCAGTGCGCAAACTGTAACCATGAATTCAGCGTATCATTCATCAGACCCCCCAGCGCAGAAATTTTTCGTCGGTTATACAAAAAAATCAGTTGTTTCATAGAAAAGTGCAATAATACCTACACGGTCAACATGTACAGAACAGTTGATTTTTTTTTTGTGTAACTGACGAAAAATTTCTGCGCTTGGGTGTTTAGAATGATATGCTGAATTCATGGTTACAGTTTGCGCACTGGATAAAAACTTATCCTGTAGGTAATATTTGGATGATTTAATATACAACCCTCGTTTTAGTATATGCAAAACTTGAAACACGTGTCTAGTATTTGTATGTAAAGAATCGATGTACAAAATTTCAGAACTGTACCATGAAAAATCACAAAGTTATAAGCTTGTTATGTTCCCTAGTTGTGTACACAAACATGGTCCATGGGTTCCAGGGCTTATTTTTATCTTGTATTTAGAATTGTTTATAATTACATTTTTTTACATTGTTCTCACATACAGAAGCAACAAGAATGTTCCCAAGATTTTGTAATATTTCAACTTGATTTTAAAAGAGTGTCCGTGGAGTTTCTTGCCCGTTCTTCTCCATAGAGATCTACGTTTTGGAATGGGCAACTAGCTTCAACTTTCCAACTGATCGACTTTTTGACTATTCAAAAGTGCCTGTAAATGGTTTAATTGAAATAAATGCTTTGAGTTTGAGTTTGAGGTCACCACGTGCCCCAGCGCCGCCCGCGTCCATCCGAGTAGTGTGCTCATTGGTAATAATTAGGCAGTAGGTACCTAACCGTACGGCGATTGTATTGTAATTAATTGGTGATAACATTATCCATCTCACTTGCAAAACTTTTTAGGGAAAAAATATAACATTGTGTAAAAATATTTGGAATCTTATTCTGAACGAACTATATTCAGGTTTCGACTATTGAAAAATTATGTTGTGTAGGTAATATTATTATTGTCTCGGGCACTGGCTGTCAAACTCATATTGTTTGTCTCACTAATGATTCACTAATCGTGCCATATTGTAACAGTTTCCTTTTGCTTTCTGAGAAACAGTTAATTAATACAATATTCAATGGACACTTTAATTTTATTACGGGCTTGTTCCTATTGTACCTACTGTTGTATTTGTTAAATATTTTTCCTTAGGCCAATGAAGTGTGTATTTGAAAATGTGTGTTGTTTCTTTATTTTATTTATATCTAATTAATATACAAGTAACAAAGGACAAAAAACTTAATCTACACTGCCTTACAGTAACAGTAATATTTATTTGGTCAATACTTAAAGCTATTTACAATTCTTGTACATTAAAGGCTCGTGGAGACTAGCGTGACGCGACACTCGTAGAACAATTGCTATGAAAACTTCATGGAAATTGTTCGTTGTACATTCTACAAAGTTCACGCCGGGCTATCCCGTTGCGGCTGTTTGGAGAAGCCTTTTTAATTAGATTTTATAGTACCTAAATGCGTATATCTGCTAAAAGCTCAACACTGATATGGAAAGTATTGCAGCAATGATTTACACACAAGCAATGATGAAGACAATGTGACGTTTAGGTACCAACCCGCATTAGTCCCACGTGTTAGATTCAGCACACTCCCTCTCACTGAGAGGAGGCCTGTGTCCCAACAGTGGGAACGTTAAAGGATGATTGTGTATGTTATGCATTAACTACTAACAGACTCATTTTCTCACTAAAACTGATAATATTACTGTGAATTTACAGTCGTATAAATAAATATGTTTTTGTTCGTTTTATCAATGATAACTAGGACCTATATGTGATACTCGCGTTGTTAGATAAATAATTTGCTAACATGGTTGCCGCTTGTCGATAGTTGTCATAATGTACGTAGCATTTAGGTAGATGAGTTACTAGCTGTTGGCAGCGGCTTCGCCCGCGTGGAGGTCGAAAATTATCCCACGAGAACGTACCTACTACCGGGATAAAAAGTATCCTATGTATTAATTCAGGCATAACTCCGTCATATATAGACAGATTTGCAAAATTCTTTTTTTGTTTAAACGTAGTTTATTCCGAAATGGTCCCGCTTATATTTCATATAGATCTGATGATGAGTTTCGGAGAAAGACAACGGAATTCTTTGAAAAATTACAGCAAATCAACCGCGATTGCTGCTATCGCATAAACATGCATTGTTTTGACCCCAAGAATGATGAAATTTTGAACTGTGTGGGGTAAGTACAAACAGCGTCAGTATGTGCTAACTCCTTAAGTTTTAAAATGTTACACTGCTACAATATTACAACAACAGAATACCTACTTCAAAAAGAGTTTATTGTTTCGACTTGGATTTGAACCATCGCATCACCGAACGTCGTCATACTCATACCGGCAGTTTGACGAATTAGCCAGCGAGCCTTTATGAATTGCGATGACATTTTATCAACTATCGTTAGGTCTCTGTCTAATCGATAGACCTTGTTAATTCAGGGTATCCATTAATTTAACTTATTACGTTTTCTATATAAAATTAATCCTTACGTCTATCAAGTTATAACAACGTTTGATGTATACGTTCACTTAAAACGTTTGTTTACAGAGACGACATGACAGATCACGTGACATTTCGTTAGTTTATGTCAATCTAAAATATTTCTAGCGCTTCCTATTTTATCGTTTGCGTTATGAGCATTAATAAATATTATGAAGTGATTATGAAAGTATTACATTTTTCTTGATTTTTAAATTCCATATAAATATTACTAAAAAAGTAGAAAAATACTTTATAAAAAAAATAGCATGACAAAAAGCACATTTCGTGCCGAGGATTCAAATCTCCAAACTTATGCACGGCAAGCGGTCTTGTAACCTTCGGTCTAATTAGACGTTGAATGATACCAAGGTATCATAAACGTTAACCATATTCACTAAAACAATACATACAGTAATTATAATAAAATGTTTTTGCAAAATACAAAAATGTATTCCCAGCAACAACCTGGAATCTGTATTTATGTCCAATTACTAGTAATATCAGTACGAATAGCACTAGTGGCCTAGTGGTAATGGCCGGAAATTACGAATTGTAGGTCGTGGATTCAAACCCACTTTATGTAAATCATTTTCTTTCATGACCACTGCTCTCAAAACGGCGAAGGAAAACATCGTCAGGAAACCGGCATGGGTCGAAAGCAAAAATTCGAAGACATGAGATATCCACCAACCCACACTTGGCCGGTGTGGTGGATTGTGCTGCCCATTCCCTCTCACATCAAGGAGGCCTTTGTCCTAGCAGTGGCCACATTATAGGATGATTAAGACTATTAAAATTGGCTCGCCCATAACTACAAAGTGACAGGCTAAATAGTGGGTGCACAATTAAACCTTTGTTAAGCCCGCCAAGGACAGCAGTCACGGTGATTGACGTAATTTAAAAAAAATCCAATAAACGTTTCTTAAATCACGTCAAGGGCCGGGATAAACAATAAACATCTGACAAACAATGGCATCATAGCTCTCTGATTAGGAATTGGGAGTACCCAAGAGATTTTCCTGGTTCCATTCGCTTTAACAGATTTCAGGGTCGAGGCCTACGGGCTCTATGTCACGTAAGCACATTCTTTTACACGGTATATTATTAGCAATAATTTGCTGGATATGGGCAGCACAGGACTGGTCATAATGCGTAATGCTTCGGGGTAGGTCTATGTCCAGGAGTGGACGTCTTTCGGATGAAAACCAATATTTAATATAGAATGACTGCAATGACCTTTAAACCCTAGTTACTGGGCAAAACGAAGAAAATACAGATTTTTGGACTTTCGGACTCTTGAAGACTACCCGTAACACCACTGAGGCATACAAATAATAGCTGGGATCAACGGTATAACGTCTTCCCGAGGAGGAAGAGGTTCGTTATTTTAAGGATGCTCACGGTTTTTCGGATGAATATTTGAGTGACTAGTGATTTTTTCAATTTCACAATTTCTTTTCAAACGATAATATATGGAAAGGGTTTCAGTGTCAATATGTAAAGTAGCAGTCTTTGTCTTTTAAAGCAAAGATCATCGCCGCTGGAATGTGTCAACAAGACTTAACACATTTAAAAATATACCCTGATAAGAGTTGCGATAAAATAAAATCACAAAAGAAAATTATTATAGAACAAGAGAAAAACTACACTGAAAAAGTGAAAAATGTATAAAAATTTTGAAATTGTCAAGTCGTCCAGACCGTATTTCCACCATGGCAGCCACTTTGAACGGAAACCAGCCTTCGGCGTGAGAAATATTGTAGTGCACAAGTGTATGCGCAGACACATGCGCACTCTCTCATCCCACACTCTCATAGTCCGATGGGACGGCACTCCGACACGACCGGAGAGAGATCAGGCGCAGGACCAACGGCTTACCGTGCGCACCAAGGCACGGGGTTATCTCACCAACTCACCACCAACTACCTTATTCTGGGCTGTTACTGAGAACACAGGGAAGTAAAATATATGGATATATAATACCTATGTATGATTGAATACATAGTCAGTCGATTTTATGTCTTTAATTCGTAAACTTATAATTTCCTTTCGATCGCAATGTCAGTTTTGTGCATCTAAGTAAATATACATTATGTATTTACTGTATTTATATATTCAGCGGTTCAACCTTGCTATAAGTAAACAATGATGTCTGAAAGTTAAGTCCAATAATGGTACTGAATGAGATTTCTCGCTTTTATTTTGCTCTAAATTAAACAATAATTAATAGGCAGTATTTTCCTCTTCTTAATCGCTTTGTAACCACGGTTATTAATGCCAAAGAAGGTACATACATGTGACACATTGAAAGCATGATTACCTTACGTTTAGCTAAAATAGTTCACACTGGTTTGACGCTGACTGCAACCGAAAAGTCGTAAGGTTGACTCACGCCCGTTACAATATAGACGTAAATTCACTTGTAAAAACAGGAATCAAAGGCAACACTATTTTTAACAAGGTAGCAGGAGAAAATCTCATATTATTAGTATTGCCTAGATTTTTCCCAACTACGCTGGGGTTAGCTTCCAGTCTAACCGCATGTAGCTGAATACTAGAACTTTCCATGGAGCGACCACCGATCACCAGTTACATAATAAGCAACATGATATTTCGTGGTAAGACTGGTTGGCTTCGTATACGCGTCAGTGGCAAAAGTCGCTGAGCTGACTCACTGAACTGTCTCTTTAACTCGCTAATGTCAAATGCACCATGAGTGACCTTTGAAATGAATTTGTGGCAGAAAGCGGAAGTTATAACATTCCGGTGTTCCCCGTAGCCACAGACGAATATTTTTATGAATTCAATTGAAATTACATCACCCTTTCATTGTGACCCCATTTCGATGAATATGTATTAACAATTGACGTAGAACAATTTGTTTGCTACAATGATTTCATCTGACAACGACAACTCAGAGGCAAGGCAGAGGTGTACTGTAGCCTATATTAGGCCAGTTATGTTTAAGCCCCATGTTATAGAGGGCGAGCTTATTGGCACAAGTTTAGACACCGAACTGCTACTGAGTAATCCCTGTCGCATAAGCCTACTAAAACTTCGAACCCGGTCCTCATGGACTGCAGTAGCGCTTGCGAGAGAGTTATTTGTTTTGTTTACTTATCTATTCCCAGAAGATGTTATGTATTATAATATCTCTTATCAAGTAACGGTAGTAGTTATCTGAACTGTGTATTGACTTTCACTGGAAAAACCATCGCGTTTGTTATCCACATCGAACATGGAATAAGTAACATATTTTTAGAAGAACAGTAGGGGCTTGTAGGTAAACAGTAACCGCACGGATCGATTCAAGGTTAAGCTTGCCGAGGTCAGTTTGTGAATAGATGACAACACAAATGGAGAACCCTCCGTGTATCGGTAAACACGTTAAACCGTTGATCCCGGCTGTCATTTGTAGACCTTTGATAATCGCTACGGGTAGTGAGAAGCCTGAAAAACTGACCTGTCTTACGAAGGGGTATCTTATTACCCAGTAACTGCGTTGTGGAGGTCAGATAGGCAGTCGCTCAATGTAAAATAAAATTCAGCTGCAGCCGGTTACTGTAGAAAAGCTATGCAGATGATGGTGAGTAGGTATCACCATGCTAATTGTCACCAAGTCACTATTTATTTCGGTTTGCCGCTGACTGTACAGGTATACTTACTTTCGGATATCAAATTATTCTTTCTAATTTCTAACACAGCATCAAATTATGAAAAGGATTAGGTCGGGCCATTCCTTGGAATTATTGGCTGAATTCGATTTATACTAATAACTACATCATATATCTATCCCTTATACCAATGCATTTAGGGTCGGCGCAACATATCTTTTTTTCCATGCCTACATCTCAGAAGTATCCACCATAATAACCAATTTTTGTATAGCATCTTTCTCACAGTCCATTCTTCGTCGCTTTAGTCTCCTCCTACTCTTAAAGACATCCTCATTCACACGCAAAAAATAATATACAGTATCTAGAATCCAAAATTCATTTCATACCCATACGTTTGAACTTATATGAAATTCACAAGTGCGATATACCTTGATAAGAAATTGATACCAAAATAATATTTGGTACTATTTATCCTAGATAATTGCGCACGGCCAGTTTACTCAAAGATAATAAATAATATGAAATATTGATGCAATAGTATGATATGATAGTACCACTAACACGTCATCGTGAACGTTCTCCATTTGTTATTCATCGATGGACTTTGCTAATATCAGAAACTTTTATGTAGTAAAGACATTTCTGACTAACAGTGAAGTAAAACACTGCTTTAAAACTTTTTCAATTTAGTCTGAAGCCGTTAACACGTTAGTATAGTTTTAGCTCTGTATACCTTCTTAGTTTCCTGACAGTACATCTCCAGATTTCCTCATGATTTTTCCCTTTACCATACTTAGGAATGTCTTAGAAAGATTGGTTCAGTAAGCTTAAATTCCTTCACTGAAGAGAACGCACTACCTAAACTAGATGCATTAAATTTTTAACATTATTTCCTCATTAAAGTGAGCACCAAGGAAGGAATTAGAATTCATCACCGAAAACGGTGAAATGGGCATGAAAGTTTGTATGGAATTATCGTTTTTGACCATGGGAAATCCCATAGGACAGACTCAGCTTATAGTATAATATTTCACCTGTAATCCCCAAAGGGATAGGCAGCGATTATGGAATTAGGGGCCAGCAGGTTAATTGTGTAACAATAGGAATGGCTTTCATTTTGAAAGCCATTTTTACAATATTCATTGCGTTATTTACGTTGTTGCGCAGGTATTTCTTTTCAAAGATAATCATGAAAATTACCAATATCCTTTAAAATGATTCGGATGGTGATTGATAGGGAGAGCATCTCCCATAGCATGTGCTTTCTTCCTAACATCTTCTCCCGCCCTCATTCCATCTATTCACTCTTTTTCTGGCCATATTTTACTATTATCTTACAAACAATCTATCCATCGCTTCTCTGATATTCTCCTACTCTTATAGTTATCCCATCTTATTCGAGCGTTTATAACGGTATTAAATATTTAATTGTTAATGAAAAAGTTATATTCTAACTCTTCAAGATTGAATCTATAGTCTCATGTATTAGAAGCGATCCTCTCAACCCCAGGGACATCGAGTTTCAAACACACTTGCATCAATAACATACATCATCTGCCATTGCGTTTCAATCGTCAAATCTTAACGATCTTGATTAAGAAAACATCTATAGTTGACGCTTGACATCGGAACTATTCCATTCGCATAAACATAGCATCACTCGTGAGTTCATCGAAGAGGTTAGCAAAGGTATAAGTACTACTACGAACATAGATTTCATTTGTATTGCGATCACAATATTAGGTGAGATATACCCAATTTACCGGAAAAAGGAAGACAATGAAATCATTTACTCAAAGTAAAACATCTGTCTGGGCTCGAACGTAAGAACTACACGGGGCTTACACTGCTCTCAAAACGGTGAAGGAAAAACGTCGTGAGGAAGACGTCATGTCTTAGAACCAAAAATTTGAAGAAATGTGGCATCTACCAACCCGCACTGGGCCTGCAGCCCACGTCCTCTCACCGAGGGGAGTTATCTCAGAGTGGGCCGATTACCTATGTAGGAAGGCCATTTCAAGCATAAGCTGTGAAAAAGTATGCAGGCTTATGCTTAAGAGCAAAGCAATCTTGACATGTCTGAAGCCTAAAACTTTCATTCAAATAAATTGTTAAACTAGTTTTAAGAAAGGCTATCTGTATTTGAAATTCCCAATTTTAACTTAGCATAATGGGCTAAAACTCCATGTGAGTTTGGTGTTTATGCTTTGCATGCCCTTTAAATCTAGAAAGTTCTTTTTACGTTATTAGTACTTGTCTCAGGAATGCAATGTAGATACTGTTCGAAGTAATAATTCCTCGTGATATCTTAGAATTAGTACATCAACATCAAGTCAGTAGGTGACAGGTCATAGGATCATATCGATACAATACTATGCTATCAGACGACACTCGATTATTAACTGATTATGAGAAGAAAAGTTTTTCACTCATGTTTGTAGGTACGTACGTTTTCTCACAACTTTCTTAGCCATTTACTAACTGTGTTCAATACGGCTTTCAGAGGCCTTCGGCTTTGGTCCGTCACCAATCCAGGGCTAATCAGGAGCGCCAAACGCGCTCGATGCGTTTGATCGAGATGGTTAAATGAAACTCGCACTAGGGCCATTGAATTGTAATATTATATTTAATTAATTTGTATCAACAAACACAGAAACACAAGTTGCTGTTTTAGTGACACAGATGGACAAAAAGTGATGATATATAATTATATAGTTTCATATTAACATAAACTCACGCCTTCTTTCCCACATGGAGGCAAGCAGAAACTACACAACTACACCTGCTACGATCCCTAGGTATCTCAAACTCCTTTTGCTTCGTTTATCTGTGGCCTTAGTGTGAGCTTCATTTAACCAACTCGATCTAACTCATCGAGCGCGTTTGGCGCTCCGATTGGCCCTGGATTGGTGACGGACCAATCGGAGCGCCGAACGAGCTCGATGCGTTAGATCGAGATGGTTAAAAAAACTCACACTAGGGCCACTGGTCACGCACGCTGTTTGCGAGTACTACGCACCTGGCCTTTCTGAAGAACATCACCAATGAGGATAAGTTTTTATCCAGTGCGCAAACTGTAACTATAAATTCAGCACATCATTCTAGACCCCAGCGCAGAAAAAATCGTCGGTTATACAAATAAAAAAATCATACATTTTGCCAAAAAAAAATTACGACACAAATTAGACATTAAGGCGCCAAAAATCAGCCATTTTTTTTTCAATTTTTATATACCCAGTGTCACTCTCACAATTAATACCAATCTAACGGCACCTTTCAAGCTGAAATCGATCAAGCCGTTTAAACTACAGAGCGTGCCAAAGAAATATACATACATGACATACATACATACATACACTCGAAAAACATAACTCTCCTTCTGGCACAGTCGGGTAAAAAGTATTATAGCTTTAGCAGGAAATATTCCTTATCAAATAAGTGTATAATAATAATAAATCAGTTCATAGCCTTGTTAATTAAAACATATCCGACTTTGCAAATTATTAATACAAAATTACACCGTGAACGGCGATACTCAGCATCTATAAATACTGCCGAAAATTACGCGATAGAAATTCAAGAAAGAAAGTACGTAATTTCGGCCTGGTGTATTATAGGTAAATTTGATTAAGTTTTATTGGGAATGCGGGAATTTTTTATCAACTTTATATCTTTAAATTACTATAATGGACCATGTCAGAAAATGATATGCTTTTTTTTAAATAGACATGCGCGCAATAACGTCATGCGGCGGCGGGGTTCATGGCTTAGTAATTGCAGCCGTACGGGTCGATGGATAAGGCAGAGCTACTCTTGCCGCTGCTGTTGGTCTGTTCTAGACTGACGATCTATACATTCGGAGTACCCTCCATGCTTCCGAAGGCACGTTAATCTGTCTGTCGTTACGGATCGTCAGAAGCCCGAAAGCCTGACAACCAGTCTTACCAATGGTATCATATAACTAGCGATCGGATAATCGAATGCATATTTACCTAAAGTTAATTTTTAGTTACGAAAATATGGAAGCGGCTTCATAAGATATTTTTTTGTACAAAAATCCTGGGATGCCAGCAACACCGGGAATGTATATCTAGTCAGTTGTATAGTATGGAAGCGACTTATAAATGATTAGGATTACATAACTATTCAGACGCATATTTATAAAAAAATTAACCCCGATGGAAATTTGGTACCTATACCTATGTACCTAGGGTGTACGAAACGGGTGTCTATAAGAGTAGGGGTGGTGTGTGTTAGTAAAAACATTTTTTTTAAGCGCATTCCATTTTAGCCAACCTCTCCACTTAAGGTGAATATGCATCCGAATATCCGATTTCTACATATAACCCAGTAAATTTGGTTGTCCAGTTCAGATGCTCCATGTAAGATACTGGTATTTAGCTGCATCCGGTTAAACTGCAAGCCGACGCCAACATTTTTTAACCGATTTCAAAAAAAGGAGGACGTTCTCAATTCGACTGTATGTTTTTTTCTTTTTTATGTTTGTTACCTCATAACTTTCGACTGGGTAAACCGATTTTGATGAGTCTTTTTTTATTTGAAAGCTCGTGCTTCCCCTGTGGTCCCATTTCAATTTCATATAGATCTGATGATGCGTTTCGGAGCAGACAACGGAACTCTTCAAAAAATAACAGCAAATCAACAGCGATTGCTGCTGTCGCATAAATATGCATTGTTTTGACCCCAAGGATGATGAAATTTCGAATTAGTGGGGTAGGTACTATAACTAAAAAGTGCAAAATAAAAACTTTTTCCAAAAAAACAACCGACTTCCGAAAAAACGCTACAAAGTGAAAAATAACTTTAATTTCAGAAGGCGGTGACAAAAAATTTAAACACAAATCCAAAGTCACCGCCTTCCGAAATTAAAGTTATTGTTCACTTTATAGCGTTTTTTCGGAAGTCGGTTGTTTTTTTTTAACGCCGATTGATAGTGCACAACAGAGCCGTGCCTACTTTCTGTCGCGTAAGTTCGGCAGATGTGTTACTATGATGAAATGTACGAGGGGCGCACCCTGCGAGCCCTTCCTTGCACGCCTGTCTCATATTTTATCACGCCATAATGACTTTTATACTATCTACACTTAAATTGTAGTTCGTGCGAAAAAATCATAACCACTGCTCTCAAAACGGTGAAGGAAAACAATCGGTATGTCCTTTAACCACCTGCACTGGGCCCGCATGGTAGATTATAACCGAGAGGCTCTCGAAGAGAGGAGGCCTGTGTCCCAGCTGGGGGAATAGGCTGGTAATTCGAAACATTCAAACGCCCTGCTTTGTTTATTTAGGATATAAGATACCTATATTTCCTGAACTTTCTCGGCCATTTTGCACGTGTCGGTGCAATCTGTCGTCATCTTTTGCGGAAATCCACGTGACGTCACGCGGAATCGCCTCATAGGAATCAAAATGACTATGCCTTAAAGTTTTGTATTGGAGCTGTATAACATAAAATATACCGTTGGAATCGGTATGAAATAAACTAACAAATAATAAATACATCTTAAAATAGTTACAAATACTGGAAATCGAACACAAATTAGCAAAGATCAAAATATTAAAGCTGACTGGGAATCGAACCTAAGACTATCCGTCGAATGCAACGTAAAGTCTCATGATGGGGTCCACACAATGCAGACTTTCATCAACTTCTATAGAATTTTGTCTGTGCAACAAAGCAGTTGCGACAAAATGTCGGTGTGCCAGAAAAGTCGAAAGTCAACATTTAGATACGTCTGTGTTAATTAATTATTAAGAAAACTACAAACTGTCTGACATCCAAATCTACTAATGAAAACTCTACGCAACCATTCTATGAAGATATCTGCGTCAAAATTTTAAATCAGAGTTCAAAGTCTGTATCGAGATCTGTACGACCAAAAGTCTGTATAGTGTGGGCCCATTATTAGTAGCTATTTTTTGAGCTTCACAGATTAGAAAATGATTAAAAATTCAGTTCAGTGTAGGTATGCATACACATACTTTGTGTTTAAAAGATCATAAATTATTTGACGGATTAAGATAAAGTTGTTTTTTTATTCATAGGTATAATCTTTTATAACATTATATACTGACTATCGATGTACAGCAAGTAAACACAGTCCGTAGATAATGGTTATGACAGCTATATCATTATTCTGTCATGTCATTACGAAATAACTAGGCTTGTCAACTTTATTGGTGACTGCTTTGTGTTGAATGAGCAGACAGGAGGACGCTACTGTCCATGTGATCTATCCTATTGTCATAATTTTATCAGTTGCATACACAAAAGTTAGTAACCTATAAATTAAATTTCATCATGCTTTATTCCCATAGGGTTAGCAGAACAGGTGTAGCGTAGGTGTAGTATGTCAATTATTTTTCGTCTGCTATGTTTAAACTGGATGCGCTAGGTAGCCGCGAATTTCAAATATTCTTAGGTTTTACGCAATTTGGAGGTCAGTCTCGTGTTGTACGTTGATTAAAATATTATTCAACAGACTGTTCGATTTTAGAAGCGGTAAGATTCACTCTGTTGGAAGATAATGCTCGGTTCAACAACAAGTGTTGGAAATCTCACTGGATTTTATTCCGTCCGTGTGAATGTCGAGCTACTAGAGCAACGAAGCAGCCTATTTTGAACGTCATACATGAGGCAGTCCCCACAAAACGCCCGCCCTTCATCACTTCCTAGTGCTTTAGCTGGGAAGAAGTGGCGCAAAAAACTCCCCAGCAGCACAGCTGTCTGTTATGTTAGAAGAACTTGATTCTGTACAATAATAGGTAAGTAATTAACATTACTAAACACAAAACATACAATTATATTATTTGCCGCAAGCAAAATAGGTCTGTATAATTCTGAATTATACAGACCTATTTTGCTTGCGGCTAATTTCGCATTAGGTCTCTTTAATTCTAAACGGGCGATATGTCACCTAGCACACGTCAATGTACCAACAAAATATAGTAACTAAACTCAATCACTATAAATAATAAAAACAAAACAATAAACGTAAACAGAACTCAATACCCACATAAACGCCTCCAGGCATAAAGGGTGCCCGATTAAATATGCAATGCTGCATTATGTTCATTTAAATTTAACTTGAAGTAATAAATGTTAAGCTAGGACCTAGTTTTAGATACTATACCCACATAGGTAAGTTAATCTAAGATTTTTCAAGGAAAACATCGCGGAGAATCAAATGATGGTCTTAAGGGTCCTCGAAATGATTGCAATTGATCAATTGCTAATGTAATAATGTTGTCAACCGCTTCAATTGAATTTGACGGATCAATGTGTTTCAATCACGTAAATATTGACAACAAGCTTTTGCCCGCGTTTCGTCCGCGTGGAGGTCGGAAATCATCCCACGGGAACGTACCTACTACCTGGATAAAAAGTATCCTATCCATTAAACTATCCGTTCGACCATTTTTACGTGATTGAGTAAGAAGAAACATCCAATCTTTCACATTTATAATACTTGTAGGAAGTAGGATAATAGGATTGCAACTGATCGTTTCAGGAATCCTTTAGTCAAAAACCTGGCATGAAGCGAGCAAGCGTGGTGATCAATCCTTGATTAATTCCTTCTGTTTATAAGGACAGGCCTTTGTCCTGATGTGGGAGGATAACAGGCTGGTATTTACCTAATCATGTGATAAATTATCACTATCAGTTGCCACTATCAGTCCACAGATGCTTATCAATCGCTTTACAAAGACCAATAATCTTCTTTAAGAAAATTGGTGTGACTAATTCTAAATTCTGAACTCCAAAAATATTGGGAAATATTTTAGATGTCGTAAGTTTATTTATGACTTCGTGGATGATCGTGCTTGTGTGGTTATTTTTGATTTTCTTTTTATTTAAGACAGGTTCCATGACAAATTTTAAAGGAAACAACCCACAAATTAGACCACTGATAATAGTATTCGTATTAGAATTTCAAAAGGTATTTTCCTTAGAACTTGATCTCTTTAAAATTTTTGTTTGAATACGAACAAATACGCGGGGAACGATTCATCTATTTCCAACTAAATTGGCGTCATCCTGTCTACCTCTATTTTAATAAACAGTGGGTAGGGACTATTATTTACGCATCAACAATCTTAATAGAACTATTCCCGGCAAACAAAACTACTTATTTGACAATTAAGTACACACAAAAATAGACCTTAATGAATAAACTAATTAGGTAGACGATTAATTAGTTACCTTTAACAACAGCGCCGAGTGTGAACAACACGACACAAAATACCACTTTCATGTTTGATTGTCACTTTAACATAACGTTTATAAATAAATTGTTTTTAATTGTATCGACATACGACACGTCCGTCCGCAGTAGAAGTAAGTTGAACACTGAAGACTGAATGTCAGTATAAATAATACACAGTGATAACGATGCTGTTAGGCTGCCAGTACACTGTGGTGTAAACTAAGAAAAGGTGACTAATGCAGTGGTGGTGCGCGATGGCGCGTGACGTAGCACGTGTGCATGCATTTGCACGATGGTCATCCGCAGCCTACAGCCCACGAAGAACAGTCGACTAATGAACGAGTTTGTAATTCACGCCGTATCTCTGAAAAGCACTGGTGGCACGGTGTTTTGCCTGCAAAGCCGTAGTTAGCTTTAAATGCGTATCCGATATATTCTTGGTATGCGTCTGCTCTTACCTTCCTTCTTTGGCAACAGCCGATGTTGACTGTTCTGCTTGCGTCATGTGGTGACGGCAATGAAGTGAGCCGTTGAACTATGCTCCTTGTGGAAGCCTTCTTACTGCTTATAATCACTTGTGACAGCCCAGAGTTTGGAAGTTGACGGCGTGACTTTAAGCCGTTGGTCCTGCGCCTGATCTCTCTCCAGTTGTGTCGGATTGCCGTTCCATCGAAGTTGAAGATTGTGAATTGTGGAATGCTCCTGTTTCTGCGCATAGACTTGTGCAATATAATATCTATCACGCCTAAAGAAAAAAAAAAACTCCGCTGAGATTTACTTTGGAGGTCTATTACAATGACTTAAAACTTTGACAACGGAGCATCAGCAAGCAATGCTGTTACAGATATTATACTACACCCTTCAACTAAGTCTTAAAGTACACCAAGCTGAGTTGAAAATATAGGAAATTCCAACACTCTACATTGCGTCATCGTGTGACATTTAAGGCCCAAGCCACCTGCATCTGGTATTAGCCACACTGAACGAAGCTTGATGCTGTGCCGTGCCTTTGGAATCAACATACTAGTGTGTCATCGATGGTATTCTATCGTAAGATGAACTTGTGGCGATATGGCTATAGCACGTCGTACTAAGCTGTTAAGATTTTAAGATAATATAACATCACACCTATCTTGCCCGAAGAATTAGGTAGAGGTGTGCCTACATTAAGGTTAAGGTTTACCAGACCTTAAACGACCAAAGACCAGTGCCTTGGTAGCAATGAGCTTCGATCTTCTTCTTCGTTGCCCATCGGCGGTACATCTATATTATTATTTCTGGGCCCAGTCAGAGCATGGCCCCGTTTATTGTGGCGTCATCCATATGCGTAAGAACCAATACTGGAAATTTTCTCTCCAGAATCAAGTCGTAGTTTATTTATTTACTGCTCCGATTCAGTTAATGAGTTTCAGGGGGTGACCAAGGGGGTCTCTCCAAGGCCAATTCACAAATGTTTTAATAGTCTTTGACGGAAGCAGTTGCAACGTTGGAAACTCTAAAACAGAAAGTGTTAATAAAAGTCCGATGAATACATTTCTTTACGATGTCCCCTCCACGTGCGTTGGCAAGCAACGAGTCAATATAAATAAGTATAAATAGCAGTTCCTATTTATATAACATGTGGTGTGAACGGTAGCCCACGCGTGAATGACGGTGCATTCTAGTAGAAAGTAAATATCGTCTACTGAACGTATTACATGTATTTTTTCAGTATCTACAGTCTTATAGAGAAAGTAGTTCAGTTTGATGGTCTGTACCACAAATATATGTCCTGATTCATTCTGCAGAGCATGAAATTAAAGGAATAAATCGTATATTTTATAACGTTGTGAAATAATAAGCAACATCTATCCATACGTGTGCAGCAGAATAATGATTTAGAGACATAACATTATGGATCGATCATTAGGCTTAGCCTTTTCCCAACTATGTTTGAGTTGGCTTCCAGTCTAGCCGGATACAGCTGAATAGCAGTTGTTTACATGAAGCGACTGTCTATCCGACCTCCAAACCCAGATAGTTTGTAAAACGATACCCCTTTATAACCCTGGTTGTCAAATGTTAAGACTTCTAACGCCCCGTAAAAGTTTCCGAGGCCCTGAGGGGTCTTGCTATTTAAAGATGGTCACACATCCAAGGACTTACCGCGGCAAGCGTATCTCAACCTGATCTATGGACCCGTGGAAATCTTATTACGTAGCCACAAACACATTATCGCTCGATATGCTAATAAAAGTCTTACAAAAAGCGGTGACAGACGAAGACATTTTTTGTATCGCATACTTCTTGAACATGCTGCCAGCATGCAACCAGTTTAGGAAGAGGTATCGTATTATTCAGCTACTGGGTTGTGCAGGTCTGGAAGGCAGCTGCTCCATGTAAGTCTTAGCTGCATCTGGCACATAGATAGAAAAGGGATAGGCAGCCGATGAAACTTTTTGAAAATGGTTGCGGATTAAGACGGTGTTACAGTGGGTATTACCTCTATAGAACGCTGCAAGTTTTCTTTGACGTTTGGCCAAAATCGGAATTAACGTCGTTATTATTTTTAAATACTTTTATTTGTTAATTTATTTATTTAACCATTTATGTACACACATATATAAACAGACAAAAAGATTAGAACAGAAAAATAGGTACAGAAGTGGTGCTTATTTGTAAAGAAATCTCTTCCAGCATACCTGTGATAGGAGAGAAGATAAAGATATGTAGATAGCGTGTGGAAGGGTAAAAGGGAAAATAAACTACGTTTTTAATCAAACACAATAATTCACTAAATAAATTAAACAAATAATATGGGAAAACTTACTTACATAATTACAAACATACATACATACTTCTAAAATAAATATCACTAAAATATTAATAATAATAATGTAAATAACATAATACATCCTTGTAGCCAGGATTAATCACCAGCAACTTGCTCTGAAATACAGTCTTGTGGACTCGGAAGTACCGTACTATAGGTATATGCCCGACCCAGTTCTCGAAAATAGCACTATCACGCTGTATTGGAATCGATCTATCATCACTGATCGGACTATAGTTGCCAATAAGCCGGACATAGTGGTGATAGATCCATTAGAGCGTCGCACAATGATTATTGATATAGCAGTCCCACATGACGAGAATCTTGTGAAAGCTGAAAATGACAAGCAGATATCTTGACCTGTCACGCTAGGTTGTCGACATGTTGGATGTGGATACAGCAGTCATTGTGCCGATAGTCGTGATGGCCAATGGCATTATAGCCAAGAGCCTCGACCAACACCTCAGGAGGCTCTCGTTAGGCAGCTGGATCAAGGGCTTGATCCAGAAAGCAGTTCTACTGGACACGGCACGTATCGTAAGAAGGTTCCTTTCTCAGCAGCCCTGACCACCGGTAGCTTGGACCCTATTCCCGATACCGGTGGGCTACAATTTTTATATATTTTTAAATGTTTTTATATATTTCTTTTTATATTCTAATACTTAAAAAATATAACTTATATGTAACTCTAATGAAATAAAGGAAAATGTAAATAAAATAATACGTACATAACTATGACGATGTCGACAGATAGCGTTCTTGTGGTCTTTTGATTTTACATGAATGTCAAAATCCAAGTGATCTTTGTTTTCGTTACGTCCAGATTGCTTTTGGGTTGCTGCCACCAACTAGTACTGCTATTATCACAGTGATCTTTATTGTTGTTACAATAAGGTTGCTGTTGGCTTGCTGCTGTCAGAGGTAAAATAGCTATGAACGGACTGTAGGTAAGTAGTCATTGTTCGTAAGTAATACTTTAATTAAAACAATTATTGACGAGGACTATTTGTCTATTTGCTCTTACTGTTTGCCAAAATTATTTTTTTGTTGACCTATAATTATTTATTAGAATTAATGAATGAGTGATGTGATGATAGAAGATTAGTGATATTGTTACATTTTAAATGCGTTGAGTAATGCATTTTTGAATAGGAATGCACTTTGTTACTTTTTTTTAATTTGAGTTGCAATATTTTCAACACAATTTATTTTGTTATGAAACAATGATTTATGTAGCATGGTCTTGTTACACATCAGTGTACAACAACCTTTTGATCGCTGCATATCAGTTTGTTATCGTTGTATGTAGCGTAGCTCTATCGATATGATCTATGAGACATACAGGTTTAACATACCCAATAAGTTCCGTACGTCGGTAGTACGGTCTGCCCCACGTCAATGGTAACAAAACCTGTTTAAGCAACGCTCCTAAAGTCGCTCAACGCCAAAACGTCACACACACTCACTTGAATACTCGTGGTTGGATTACAATATTTCTATTTGTTGACAATAATTTAGTGGCGTTATCGTGTTCGGAACGGATGTAATGACGTTTAAATCTATTACAGCGCAATTCGGAATGTATTCCTGGTCTCTTATTTTATTGAAACGCCGTACTACGCTACTACTCAAAGTCAAACTTACGACTAATGTGTGCGGTCAACTGTACTATTGACGTAATACTTGAACAAGAAATAGGTACAGACTTATTGCGCCATTTTAAAACATAAACCATCTTACTAATAACCACTGAATAAAGTTATACCAGGAATAACCATACATTTGCAAAGATTTAATAACTTGAAATAATTTTATTCTGTGTAGAGGGAAAGTCTGAAAGTTGTTTAAAAAAAAAACAATCGCTCTATGTAACATAATAATCAGTGGGGACAATGTCTTGGGATCGGCTTCTAGAGGACCTCGTGGCTAAACAATAACGGAGCGATCAAATGTTGAAATGTTGGTGTATTATATACAGGTACACCTTCACCCAATCCATCGAGAAAAGGTGAAAAGGTGTGATGTTATCTGGGGGCGCGGCAGTGCCCCCGCCAAGTCGAGCAAAAAAATGCGGCACGGCCGTTACCATCCTTTTCTCGAAGCAGTTCAGGCCATTTTCGACCCCCTATAACTTCGTTGTGAATTATACTACAAGCCTGTATTTCTAGTAACCAAGCAGGCACTGTATAAACACGATATATTTAAAATTTCATTTAATTTGAACTAGGAGTTTAAGAATTATAACTAGTCAAAGTTCTTATTGATTTTGTCACTCACTGACTGACCGATCATCAAAACTCTAAGGCACTTCTAGTAGACATAGAAGCTTCAAATTTAGAATACAATTAGTGTTTAGTGTATAAATTAAGGAAAAACTAAAATGTTTTGCAAGATCGGTCCAGTTTTCTAGATACACCAACTGCATAAATAACTTTATAATCCCGTATAAACATATAGGATTACAAAGTTACATTTGCAGTGAATGAATCAGTGTACCTGTATGTGTATAATCTACAAAAAGAAATGAGATGCCATCAAAAACAAAACTTGTCAAAAAAACTCAGTTCTTCTACCATAAAAAGTTGTGAGATCCATGTAATAGGTACCAAGTCGGTTAATTAATTCAGTCCCTACTTATGGGACCTTCTGTCTTAAGTTATTACGTAATTAGCTAATCTAACAACATCATATACCTAGTGATCATATCAGTATTTAAAATCTTTTATGATTTAAAACTTTAAATAAATAGATTGACTTGGAAATCACACTAAACAATCTAATTTAATATAATAAGTATTACTTGTGAGACATTGGGTTTTTATTCGATGGCCAAGTCACTACACGTTATGGACGTACCTTTTTCTAAAAGCAGATGTGCCGGGTATTGTATGTATTCAAGAGCATTAAGATTTAAAACAATTTTTTTCTTTAAATTTTATTTTTAACTCTTTAGTATCTATGATGCGGGATTTACTACGGCATAGTTCGTAGCAGCATTTTTCCTTGTAGATTTAGTACGTAGCTCGTAATAATTCGTAGAACCCACACATATGTGTTGTTTTGAGCACTTAAAGTGTTCTGTATCTATGGCCACATACTCCAGCTCCAGCATCAGACCCTGGTTACCATATAGGATCAAAGTACTCGTCAATACTAATCAAACGAGCCCAAACCCGATGGGGTTGTGTCGTTTTATTGCGGAGTTCCTATACCTACCTTCCAGCTATAGCATTCAATCAGCTCCATGTCATCATTGCATTGTCACGCAATATATATATGCTGCAAAATTTCGGCTCAATAGGATAAAGATATCTGCTTCAACATTAAGTTGAAAGATTCCACCCGAACAAACATACTAGTTATATAAATACATTGCAAGTTAAATAAAAGCTTGTAAAATGAATACAAAGATAGTCTTTTATTTTCTTGCACAATTTATAGGTCATGATTCTTTCTTGTTTACTACCTGTCTACTTATGCTGTAAGTAATGTAGTAGTGCAATGGTTTTTTTTTTTTTTGGGTGGGAAATCATCAAATAACTTCTCCCGCTTTGGGTGGAGCGGGAGGGCGTATCAGACTTTTACTGACTAAAACCCACCCGTGTTCCCTCAGTTGCCTGTGTGCCAGGGGCGGCGGTATCTCTTTCGAACAACCCGCACCCCCGGCAGGCATCGGCCCTTGCGGGCCCCATCTGTTGCTGCTGACATCTCTTTGAGGCGCGCGTGGAACACAACGCGCCGTCGACCCGGGCTTGGTCCTTACAGGACAGCGAGCTACCCATAACTCGCCGTCCGCAAGCTCGTGCCTACGGTGGCCGGGAATCAGCCTGGGATTCCCGACGCCCAGGGCGTCTCCTGCGAAGGCCACGGCTGTGAGGGCGCATGTACTGCATCTCCCTCACGTGCGCCGCCTCCCTCTTTGCGAGCGTAACTGCTTCGCTGAAGGAGGCGACTGCCAGCCATGCCCTCTCGCTCCGTACCATGGCCTGGACCAGGGTCGGACGCGAGAGATCGCCGCCGCCGATCACCTCCACGAGGACACGGCGGTGCTCCGCCCAAGCCGGGCAGACCTCCACCGTATGCTCCACCGTGTCCTCTGGGCGATCTTCGCAATGGAAACACCCGGGCGTTTCCTCCCGCCCTATCCGAAACAGGAACCTCCCGAAACAGCCATGTCCGGTGAGGACCTGTGTCAGGCGGAAGGTGAGGACGCCATGCCGCCTCTCAAGCCACCCTCAAAGAGGGGACTTACCGCCGCAATCGCGGCGTGCCCAAAACTCGATGGGGTTGTGTCGTTTTATTGCGGAGTTCCTATACCTACCTTCCAGCTATAGCATCAAATCAGCTCCGTATCATCATTGCATTGTCACGCAATATATATATATGCTGCTAAATTTCAGCTCAATAGGATAAAGATATCTGCTTCAACATTAAGTTGAAAGTTTCCACCCAAACAAACATACTAGTTATATATAAACATTGCAAATTAAATAAAAGCTTGTAAAATGAATATAAAGATAGTCTTTTTATTTTCTTGCACAATTTATAGGTCATGATTCTTTCTTGTTTACTACCTGTCTACTTATGCTGTAAGTAATTTAGTAGTGCAATGGTTAAGTATTTATTTTTAAACAAGTGAGCTTATCAGAAGAATATAAAAATGATCAACATCACGTCAGTTATATCTACATAATAATTTATTAATGTGTATCGGAGAATGACTTTAAAAAACGTTTGTTTACACGTTCTTGTGAAAATAAAGCAGGTTTATAATATTTGAAAATAGCGCCATCTATTAGGCAACAGTAGTACCAGTAACGTTGCTGATTTTAAAAGTAGTTACTTTGAAAAGTTTTAGATGTCACTTTACCTATACATCTTTTAAACCACTAAAAGACAAAATTGTGTTCTTCCACTATTTTTAGGACAAAAAAAAAAAATCAAAATACAATAAACTTTGTACGAATTATTCATAAAAACCCTTAACACGGCCTAAGTTAATTAAATAATTGTTAAAACAAGTGTCAGAGTTTTCAAGGAACAACCTTGTGACGTCGAAAAACCTTGACTCAAGGTCAAAACATAAAAAAAATAGTTCTGTATTTAACCCCCACATTCAGCTTGAAATTTAATACGAAAATTCAAAACGTCACAAAATCGAGCTATAGTGTATAACCTTGACCAAGGCCGCGTCCTTGCTCCAAGGTCACTTGGCCTTGCTACGAAGGTCGCCCTTGGCAAGATATTGGCAATGAACTTGCGATAAAAACCTTGGCGTGAAGGTCAGTGACGCTTGGTGCGAATATTTTTAGAACAGCCGTACATACGTATTGATAATGTCTAATTAATAGTATTTCCTATGACGATGACAGTGACGTAGAAGACATGTATGTACAGTCACCAAAACAGATAAGTAGCAGGGTCGTCGTGTTTAGTTGAACTTTAGGTGACTTTATTAAGAAACCGATGAATGTTTTCGGATAAAATTTAAGAAAACAAACAGATCATTTATGAAATAAAATTTAATTTGAAAACACCCATCGGTTTCTTACTAAACTTTAACTTACCCGACGACTAGGTTACTTATATTTTTTGGTGACTGTACGATACTTACATATTGTAAAATTAATTATATGAAATACCTAAGAATAGATTTTAATTTACACATAACATCAAGCTTGTCTCCCCCAAGGATTAGGCAGAGGTGTACATTTAGTGCACCCACATTTAGCCACATATGTTTACGGGTAAGTCCCAAGTGTAATGGTGTAAGGGTTAGCCTGTTGTGATCAATTGGGCACGCATCCAGATTCTTGACTCCTCACTGCTACTGCAAAAATCCTGACAAAATCCCTACCTGGGATTCCAACCCAGTAACTCGCAGCAGTAGCGCTTGACACCACTACACCAACTACGAATTTCATAAACACGAAATAATAGATCCAGTTGGTGCTAAAGTTACACACTCATGTACTTTGTTATTTTATTATAGTAATGTAGATATGGCAGAATAGGAATGACAGAGCACAATTTTACTTTAACTTGAAGTTTACCATCTAGCTCGTTAGATGGCGTTACGATCGTATTAGAAGGTGCTAAGTTTCATTCACAGCGAGAGAATAAGTTAAAGATGATCAATGTGGGATAATATAATATGTTTACAACATATTTCCAAGTCTGCATATTTTATAATTTTATTTTACTGTTCGCTTCTCTTAGATATTATAAAGTTATGAGACTCGCATTATTGCATGTTCAATTATTGTAAAAATAAATTACACAGTTCTTTTATGGGTTACTGACCCCATATAAAATAAATGTGTACTTTAGACAATCTGAAACGTGGTTGATCTATTTTTTTTCTATTTCTACCTAGTATTAAAATTGTGCCTGTCATTTATCTTACCAAAAAATATGTAGATTTTTCCGTGTTTCGGTGCGAAATAGATGCAATTAATGATTTGATGTACATATTTTGACAAGGTACCGTCATAATGTTATTTTTTAATAGTTTCCTCAGAGACGCGCGTCTGCGGAGGTTATATAGAATCAATATCTGCAGTTCGTCCCCAAAGCACAATACTGTAAGACATGATGCTACGAAAGTCACTGAAATACTGTTCATTGAAGAATCTTCCAAACAGCGTAAGCAGCTGAACTTAACCGCCTTGTAAGCGAGTGAGGACTCCACTGTAGCTTTGAGTCAAGTGTGGTCCCCAGAAAAGCCGTCTCTTCGACGAATTCTAGTATCTCCTTATTCAATACAACGTGACATTCACCACTTTTAACATTCCTAGACTCGAATCTTATGCATTTAGTTTTTTTTTCATTGAATACCAAATGATTTAATTCCTTGTCACCTATATTTACATAGACTAAAGTACATTTATGTTTAATTCGTTAAAGTAATTGACACAATTCATTCCGTTCACTACCAAGTTATCATTATGTAATTGATGTGCGCATGTAATACATTTAGTAACGATTACCGATTCAAAAGTGTGCCAGAAAGCCATTGCTATTTAAAATGGAGACTATCCGTAATATTGAACAAAATAATCCAGTGAACTGTAAATTGAATAATAATGTGGACAAAGATATGCAGTTGATGCTGTGGCCACTGAATCTAATGCATTTTTTTTCGTTTACTCCTAGATATCGCATCAAAAACAATTGTATAACTCCTAATAGTTTCATCTCCAATTTATTTTCAATGATCGGAGCTATTGTATTTATTTTTGTGTACATATTCCGAACCTATATGCGGTTTCGATACAAAGAAACTCTAGGAGACATTAAATATATGGCGGTTACGTCTTTTGCTGATTGCATCTACTACTGTATCGGATTCACTGTTAATTTCATCCTCGGGATCATTAAAACCAAAAATAATATGCAGTTTGTCTTAATATTTCAAAGAGTGCACAGATTCCTCAACAATGAAACCAATTTTAGCCATTTTATCATTTGGAATTGGATTATGGTTATCATGGGTCTCTGCTGCTATTTAGTTGCCTTTTTTTATTTTTTCGTACAGCTAGCTTTTCATTGGGTTGAAATATTAACATATTATCTCGTAGTTGCTTTCGATTTAAATGTCGTTTATGGCATTCGAGTTATTCAATCGTTGCAAAATAAGCTTGAGTTATGGAATATTCAAGTCATAAATTCCCTTGAAATGGAAGAGACGCGTGGTGAGGATTTCTATAAGAGAATGTTTCAAGCTTATGCTGATATTTTAGAGTGTTACGACATCTACAAAGGTTGTTTTCAACCGTATGTAAGTACCTTATTATGAACAGTAATGTTATTGAACCAATTATGTTTTTATGTCTGTTTTGTTATAGGTTGCCCACGGCTGCTCTTGCCCCTGTTCTCTCTCTTTCCACTAATATCTAGAAAGATATTATATAGTGGATAGATAGGGGTCTTAATAAAGATGTTTCGTAATTTTCAGATTCTTTATTATATTATGGAATTATTCCTCCATTCTCTCATTTACGTTCAAGTGATTATTGACACGTTGAAGGAAGGCTTCATGACTAATACCACAGTGAGTATCTTCCATGACAGAGCCATCTGTTGAGACTTGTCATTCATGTCCTTCCTCATGCAATTTTTTGTTTGGTCTTATTCTTTGTTGTCTTACTTATATTTATCACTATTTTTGTTACAGTTTCGTTAAAATTCAATAAAAGTAAAGCATTCGATCAATATAGCAGTGCAATAAGTTACATACAGAAATAAGAAGATCATAACAAGTGAAATGATCTTATAATTACCCAATTTCTTTGATGTAATAGCATGCAACCAAAGCATATTATACTTTGAAGCATGGTATCTCGAATATTTATTTTGTTACAGCGTCCAGCAACTCTGACGATATTCTTGTTTTTGTCTTGGCTGAGCAAGATATCGACGTGGCAAACGATGTTAATGCAGCGGTGCGAGTCATTCTACATAGCTGTGCAAAGCGCTGGAGATACTTGCGCCATTGTTTTGAAGTCAAATTGCTCTGGTATGATCATTTTCAGACTTTATGTGTGTTAATTTTTATTGTAGACCAAAAGCACAATGACGTAATATTTGGTAGTTACACACTTCACTCAAATGATTTCTCATGAGTAAAGATTTGGTCCAGTATAGTACCTCGAGGCAGAATAACGAAATGATGGTCGGTGTGCGAGATGATATGGTTTAAAATGGAGTTAGTATTAACAATAGATTATAGAACACTATCTTGTAGCTAACGTTGTTACTAAACTTTCGTGATAAAACTACTTGGTAATATAACAGTATAAATTGAAGAATAATTAACTTGCCCCATGTAAAACTATTAATCAGTTGCATGCGGTTACACTGAAAAGTGACCAGCAACATAGTTGGGACAAAGTTAGGCATACTATGATGGTGCCTATAACAGAAAGTTTTGTTTGGGTGACAGCGACAACCAAGTTTTACGAATTTGATATCAGAGAAAACTCAAATTCAGCTATGAATATAAATATTTTACTCAATGTTACAGAGGAAGAGAGAAAACTGTGCAAGAACGTGCTGCGGTTACATCGAGCATCGTTCAGCAAGATTCGTGTGTGTGGCTTGTTCTACGCGGACGTGGCGTTGCAGCTGAGTCTGATGGCTCTACTAATTAACTACACTGTTGTGTTGCTACAGTTTGCGTTTTTGTAAAATCGGTTAAAATAGACCTATTTTTGGTGTTGATTTATTATTTATTCATCTACAATTGGGTTAATTTGTTACTTTGCTTAAAGTTCAAATGTGTGGTAGGTAAGTTCAAATTAGGTAAGGTGTTCAGTAGCTTATCATTTCTAAACTTAAAGCAATGTTTATAAACAAAGGTGTTCTTTTCATAACTGCTAAAATTTATTCATAGATTAAATCATGCTATTTAATGTGCGATTCGGTATTAAAGCTTATTATGAAATGTCATGAACAAGCCAATGTTAATCTCTGAACTACTATAGTTGAATAATGATGGAACTAAGAATTCCTGAAATGGCTTTTTTCAAAACAAGTAGGTAACTTATTTTATTATTGTAGACAAGTATTTTGACCATCATAGTATTGTCCGTGAAGGGTAAAAGTGTCCCATAAGATCTACTTACATAAATAAACATTTCATTTCATTTCATTACTAGAATTGACATTTATTCGATATAAAATTGGTCGCAAAAATCGATCAGTAACTCGCCTGTATTAAATGTTGGATGGACTTACAATAATTTTACGTACTATTTACATAAATAGACTGAAGTAATGTCTAATTCGTTTAAGTAATCGACAATTTTTTTTTCCGTTCACTACCAATTATAGTAACGAATTTGATGAGTACAGTTAATACATTTACCAATGAATATCGTATCAGACGTGTGCCAGGACGTCATTGCTTACTATTGCATTTAAAATGGAGAACTTCCGTAACATCGAACAAAATAATCCTGTGGACTGTATTTTGAATAATATGGTGGACAAAGATGTGCAGTTGATGGTGTGGCCTTTGAATTTGATGCAATTGTTTTCGTTTACCTCTCGATATTGCATCAAAAACAATCGTATAAATCCTAACAGTTTCATCTCCAACTTATTTTCAATGATCGGAGCTATAGTATTTATTAGTATGAACATATTCCAAACCTGTATGCTGTCAAGTAATAAAAGGCATCTAAGATACACTAAATTTGTCATGGTATCTTCTATCACTGATTGCATATACTATTGTTTCGGATTCACTCTTAATTTCGCCATCGGGATCATTCAGTCTAAAAATAATATTAGGTTTGTCTTAATATTTCAAAGATTGCACGGCTTTTTGAATAATCAAACCCGCTTTAACCGTTACATTATTTGGAATTGGGTTGTGGTTACGATGGCTCTCAGCTGTCATATAATACTTGTTTCTTATTTCTACATAGAGCTCGCTTTACTTTGGATTGATGCATTTGTATTTTATGTTCTGGTGGTGTTCGATTTAAATGTCGTTTATGCCATTCGAGTTATCCAATCATTACAAAATAAGCTTGAGCTATGGAATATTCAAATTTTAAATTCTCTTGAAATGGAAGAGACACGTCGTGAGGATTTCTGTAAGAGAATGTTTCAAGCATATGCTGATATATTTTTAGAGTGTTATAACATCTACAAAGTTTGTTTTCAGCCGTACGTAAGTATGTTTGCTATGAACAGTTAGTGTTATTGAACCAATTTTCTTTTAATGCCTGTAATGTTTCATTGTCCCTGCTTCTCTTTCCTCTCTTTCCATTAATATTTAGACAAACAGTACGTACTGAAATAATCTTTTTTCTTTATGAAGAAGTTTTGCCACTGTCAGATTCTGTTTAATATTATTGAAGGATTTCTCCATTCTCTCATTAATATTCAAGTGATTATTGACGCACTGAAGGATGGCTTCAGGAATAATAGTACAGTAAGTATCTTCTCTGATAGAGTCTGAGAGATCTATCGAGTCTAGTCCTTCATGACATTTGTGGGAAACACATGAAGGACTAGACGTGGTAGATCTCATACATTCGTTAAATTATTTAAAATTAAATCAAAAGTACAGCCACACAATTTAGCTTCCCACTAAATTATCTAATTAATAGTCATACGATTACTTTGATAAAATAGTATACAAACAACGCATGTTAGTTTGAAGCATAGTATCACGAATGTTAATTTTGTTACAGCGTCCAGCAATTCTGACGATGTACTTCTTTTTGTGTTGGTTGAGCAAGATCTTGACGTGGCAAACGATGTTCATGCAGCGCTGCGAGACATTCTACTTAGCTGTGCAAAGCGTTGGAGATAAATGCGCCATTATTTTGAAGTCAAATTGTTCTGGTATTTATTAAGTATACAATTTATTTGGAATAATAATTATTATAGACCAAAATTAAAATATTGTATTTCACATAAACCTCCATAGGCACTAATTAAACGTCCGTAACGTACCGGGTACTTAATAAAAGCAACGTTACGTAGTAATCTGTAACTACAAAATTCAAATGATTTCTTGTGAGCAAAAATTTGGACTAGAAGAGTATCTAGACGAAGAATAAAGAAATAATTGACGGTGTGCAAGATATTGCTTAAAATGGAGTTGGCATAAACCTAAACGCTATACTACAGGTAATGTTGTAACTTTGCAAAAAGATGCATGCAAATAAAACAGTTTAAATTGAAGAATCATAAACTTTAATCACACTAGAAGATATAAATGCATTTTTGGGCTGGAAAGATCGCATAATAGTGATAATTGTAATTTCTTTTTACTCTACACATTTAGACTAATATTCATGCTCTACTTTCTCAGGCTCTTTGCATTTTATGCAAAATTTTGCCATTTTTAAAAGGTTTTATTTAGCTTGCCCTGTTTGGTGAAGTTTGTAGGCCAAATTTAGTTATTGAAATTTAACCCCACTCCTGTTGTCAGATTGCTCTGAAAGTTGGTACACACTTGCCATTTTGGATTCGATATTTTATTCATAGCTGTATTGTATTAGTCACGCTCTTTTATTTGATATCCATTATATTTGCGAGTTTTGAATGAGTATATGAAATTGTATTGTCATCAGAATCCAAGGATTTTTATTCAGTATCATTGTAATTCCAAGATGGCTGACTCTGCAAAATGGCGGATTACATATTTTTTTATGGATGTGGATAATGTACTTAAAGCTAGAAACAATTATTATGGTTCTAGGTAGCAGAGTCGCTCGGCCCAATTTTGTACATTGCGTAGATTGTCCTCTTTTGTAAAATGTTAATTGGATCTACGTCAGCAGCCGATTCCCACAGCAGAACGCCATAAGACATAATACTGTGTTACTTAATTTTACTAGACAGTTATTTTTATTTATATAATTAGTATATAAATAATTAGTCGTACTTTTTTCGGAATACAGTTTGTAACTTTTCGTATCGCTCCTAAGAGTGACATTAATTTTGTTTTGACATGATCGATGTGCAGCTTCTAAGTTTGTCATCTACCCACAGTCAAGTAGATATTTTTCATGACTAGACCTTTTAACTATGTCTCCGTGAAAAGTGAGAAATGAGAAATCCGGTAATGGTTTATTTTTCGCGGACAAAATCATAAATGATTTTTTTGAAGTGTTAAAGTCAACAAGTTATATTTTAACCATTAATTAAGTAGTAGGTCAAGGTCTTTTTGAGCATCATTTATAATGTTTTGCAAAGATTTTCCAAAGTAAAAAAGGCACGTGTCATCTGCGTATAACGTTAGGTGTCCTGTTAGCCCTATTTTATCAATGTATTAACAACATTAAATGTACATGTAAATTAGGAATAGTAATGAGCGAATAATTGATCCTTGTGGACATTCGTATGTTATACAACGTGTCGTTTTGCATCCTCGTCAAATTCAAGGAGGTAACTATGCTAATGATTCTCGACACGAATCAATAATAAAATAAGTAATTTTTTTATTTTACGGCTATGAAAATACAGTCGAGAAGGCAATGGTAATTGAACCATTGCGTTCTCGACTGTATTTTCATAGCCGTACAATAAAAAATCGCAACAAGTAATTCGAGGACTGGTTTGTGCGACGAAGACTGTTTGAACCCAGGTTACCCAGTTACAGTGCGGTATCACACGGGCCGCGTTTAAAAAACAAAAAAAAAAAACAAAAAAAATACCTACTTATTTTATTATTGATTCGTGTCGAGAATCATTAGCATAGTTACCTCCTTGAATTTGACGAGGATGCAAAACGACACGTTGTATGTTGTGTCGAGCAAGTGAAGTTACCTATCTTAACAACTTGTTGTCTATTTTGTAAATATGAACTGAGGATGCTGGAGGCGCTGCCTGTAATACCTATATTACTTAATTTCTGTTACAACTTTTGATGGCTTTACCGTATCGTAAGCTTTTTTTAGATCAATGAAGATACCTACCACAATAGTTTTTTGATCAATACCTATTTGTTTTTATTTTAGTTATTAAATCTACTGAGGCTGTAAGAGTACTTGATTTGTGACGGAAACCATATTGTTGATCAATTAAAAAAGTTTTCTCAGTTAGTTAGGCGTTTAGACAGTAACGTACGTTCAAATATTTTAGAAACAACGGGTAAGACCGAAACTGTTCGATAGTTGCAGTTGAATCGGTTCTACTTCCAGATTTGTAAATCGGAGTGACTTTCGCTACTATAAGTGAGTTGGGGAAAAGATCCCGCAATAAACACATATCTATACAGTTAGCTAATCTTTCGATAATTATATTTTTAAGGCATTTTAATGGCTTTTGTGCTGATACTGTCCAAACCTGCATTAGTATTGCTGTCAAGATGGTCAATAATTTTAGATATTTATTCAGTGTTGCTGGGGGAAAGTTCATTCAAATTTATGTCATGTGTGTAATTACTGACGTACATAAGAATGTTACCTGTGTTTGTGTGGTACACGTTAGGTATTTCGTTAGCTAAGTCCGCGCCTATTGATGCGAAAAATACGATCAATGCGTTACAAATTTCTTTACTGTCTGTGATAAATTCCGAGTTCGACATTAGGTTGGGTGGAGCACAGCTGTCTTTAATTTTATTCGCTGCTAAGTTATTAATTTTATTTATTTATTTCATTTCAAGCAACAAGACTCATAGTGTTAGTAACAAAAACTTACAAAATATGTTAGTAGAACATTGGCACGATTAATGACTTGCCATATTTTATTAGGTAGTTTGCAGCTGTTATAGAATAAGTTGTGGTAGTAGTTTTTCTTCTGCGTCTTTATTAGGTTTTCTACTCTGTCCTGTTCTTCATCATATTATTTCTTCTGTAGGTTGTCGTCTTATGGGTGAGATTTTGTTTGTTGCCATATGTGATTTCGTAGGTTGATTGAGTCTATGACCTTTCGGTTTGCAGCCATTCAAGTATTACGTAAGCAGATTTTTTGCAATTTGTAAGCCCGCCGTACCCTTTGTCAGCAAAAGTAAGCAAAGCTCTTACCCCAAATGCTCACGTAAACATTGGTACATGCATTTTTTAAATGTTCTGGTTTATTTATTGATTCATGAGCTGCAGTTATAAGTCTAGAAATAAGGAATAGGCTTGGAATAGAGGACTTTAACTTATATAATATTTATTTAAACAAATTTCATTGAGATGGTATTCAGTTATTATAATCTTTATATATTAACGAACAAAACAAACTTCTTTTAAAATTTTGGTATATTAATTCAAATTAACAGTCCATGATACACGAATCCATGTCTTCGATGACATTGGATGTTTGCTGCTCAATATTGTGTCTGCTCACTTTCATGTAATTTTGGAATATCGTCATGGTTTTCTATAAGCCATAGACAAGTAAGGTTGCCTTAAGTGTTTAAACCAAAATCTACAATATTTTGTAGAAAATCAAAAAAAGAAAAAAAAAATACTGCTGACGTAATCACCACTCAGACGCCCCCACCCCCATATCATCAAAAATAAGCATAACAAAGACAAGGGGTCTTTGTTATGCTTATTTGCGCCCCTCTATAGTGCTTATCCAGTCTTCTTGCGGTAGGTTCAGGATTTTAGTTTTATCTTCTTTATATTTCTAAGTAGTAGTAGTAGTAGTTTTCGTTATTAGTATAGTTTGCTATTAGGGTACTGTTGTAGAACTTTTCATTGTCAAGTGCTTTGTATTGGATCCTTTTGTTTATCTTTGGTGCCAAGCTGCATATTTCCAGGAACATCTGCTTGTGGTCAGATAGGCACGAGTCAACTATAGAAATGCTGAACGCGTGATTGTTTATGTTCGTGCAAATGTGATCCAGTATAGTGTTTGTTGTGCTGGTTTCACGGGCACTATACAGTTTATTTATTTTATTTAATATTTCGTAGCCGGTTTCTTTTTTACACGCTTTATATTAGCTTCACTTATATGTTTGTTTGTTTGTTTGTATGTATGTAACCGACTCCTTTGGACGCTATTTTGACCCACTTCAAACGGTCAGAATTCATTTAAATTTTGTAGACTTATTGAGGACCGATGACAATACAAAAATTTAAAAAAAGTAGAAAAAAAAGCAAAACAAACGCGCTTTTTTAGTTAGCAGAACTAAAAAATAGGTATTCATTTAGGTGTCTTGTGACGTGACTATCTTTACTAAGTTGATCGATGTTGAAGTCTCCGAAAACAACCGTCCTTTTTCGCCGTTCCAGTTGTGAGGTATAAGTATCTAAGAAGTTGTTTACATTGGATTCACCTGGTTTGTATATCGCTCCGTTGTTCAATTAGAGTTTGTTTATGTGTATCCATAGGTAGTGGTTACCAAGTTCGTATAAGTCCTCTGTTATTCCATATTTAATACATCATGTACGTACATTGAAATGCCGCAAAGCAGAAAATTGATCTTCATAGACCTAGGGACCTATTTAGATTTTTTTTAAATTTTTCGGCAGAAATGGGTTTAAGTATCGTATATTGATCAATTTAGTGCTATTTTAGTTTTTCAATAAACGTTTTTCTTTACTTTATAGTACTAGGTTGAAAAAAACGTATGGTGAAATATATAAAAAAGGATATATTTCGACTTCACTACAAATGCCCCTAATTTCTTTAGGTCAGATTGTACCCCTTATTTTTCTGCATTTTTTGACATTTCGCACAATGCGCGCACTTGTTAGATTTTGGGAGAAAAAAAAATGTTTTTAGAACACAAAAAAAGTTTTAATCTGTTTATAATTGACATTATCTATTATTGTGTATCTATTTTAATATATTGTATTTTTATTATTTGCGCCAACAACATCCCCATTTTATGTCCAGACCAATCACTGTCCATGCCAAGGTTGCCTGGAAGAGATCGCGGAAAGCGATAAGGCCGCCCATTGTATATTTTGTAGTGTACTTTGTTTTTTTGTTGTGTATTTTTTGTGGTGTACAATAAAGTATATATAAATAAATATAAATAAATAAATTAGGTACTAAATGATTAGAAAAAAAAATATAAACATAACAACTAATAACAAGGTACATGGAAATTATCTAAAGATTTTTGTAATTTAGTTAAATAATTATATCGAATGCCCTCAGTATCTACTATTACTCCCTATATTGATACCATTCCCTGTATTCTTTTATAAAATACTAGCTTTTGCCAGCGGCTTCGCCCGCGTGGAGGTCGGTGTATTATACATATAAACCTTCCTCTTGAATCATTCTATCTATTAAAAAAAAACCCACATCAAAATCCGTTGCGTAGTTTTAAAGATTTAAGCATACATAGGGATATAGGGACAGATAAAGCGACTATGTTTTATACTATGTAGTGATGAGTAATACAAAAAAAATGTGAATGACTGACTCATCATTTAAAAGAAACTTGAACAATTCAAAAATCTTAAATAAATGAAAAATATTTAAACAAATAAAAAACAAAGCTACAAGCATCCTAAACATCTATATCAGATTCATCAAACTCTGTCTCATAAATAATGTCATCTATGTCACAGAACTCAATATCACCCTGTTGCTTCGGTTCAACAATATTAAAAGATCCAAAGTTTCTTGCCTCATCTTTGTTTTATGTTGATCACGATGCAATATTGGCCGTGTTGCAGAAACGTAAGGATCTGAAGTCAGAAGCATCATATTCATTATATCCTCATTTGTGCTCGTCCTATTTATTTTACGTGAATGGTGCTCTTTGTATCTGCGAAAGTCTTTGCTACGTGCTGCAGATGCATCTTCAGATAGATTTCTAATCGGTACAATGGAGTATTAGATGATATCAGCTCCGTGATTCAACAATTTATGTACTGTTGCTGACATATAGTACCAATGATAGAACGGTTAGTATCTCTCTGCGGTCGTATGGGTATAAGCTCGAAATTTTTGAACATCGATGTTTTCACTTGATGTAATTGCTTGTAAAATAACTGCGAGTCTGCGCACTATTTCTTCATCCAAGCCAGTAATAGCTGCCATGGATTGCTTTTTTCAGGAAATGCGACGAATTTTCTTCCCGTATTTCCATCGTTTGTTGTCCCTGATCTCTGCTTAACGATAACTATCAGAGGCTCTACCTCCTCTCGAAATCTCTCTTGTATCTGTTTCTTTCCCCTCATCACAGATTTGTCGTCTTTGGCAGACCAAGTTTTTAAGTCTTGTCTGTATGCTATGTACAAAAGAAGATACTCCATGCTGTTAATTTTAGCATGCAAAAGTGACAAACCAAACTTGATCATATCAGATAATACTTCTTTACACAAAACTGCATCGAAATCGTTTATCTGAGATGGTTTTGCCAAACACAAGTAACACACAGCACTGGAGTGAGCTTCTGATAGACTATACGTGAAGATTTTTCCATCAATCATCGTCATGACGAGATTGTGTTTAACTTCAATGCCATCAACATATTTGGATGGGCTTAAAGTTTTTATCTCTGCTTGCATTTTAGTCGTTTCATCTTTGACTACCAACTCACTTTCTTTGACGATTATAAATTGTACAGGTCAACAGAATAGTTTAGAGCACGGTTTAGGATTTTCCAATATAATAACTTACTTTCCAACTGCAGCAGTCAGTTTTAAAGGAACCAAAGTCATCATAAAAATGGCTTCATCAGTCATTTCTTCTTTCATTTTTTGTTTATATCTACTTTGGCTTGATGACCCATCGAAATTTAAGGTCTGGTGAGGCGATTTGTCTGGCAGACTTTTGAGTATACGTTGTACAGTTATGTCAAGAAGAGCTTAAAGAGATACTTTAGCCATTGTATCTGTAAAGCTAAACGCCTCCTTTGGGGTTTTTTTTTGGGTGGGATATCATCAAATAACTTCTCCTGCTCTGGTGGTGCGGGAGGGCGTGTCAGACTTTTACTGACTAAAACCCACCCGTGTTCCCTCAGTTGCCTGTGTGCCAGGGGCCGCGGTATCTCTTTCGAACAACCCGCACAACTGGCAAGCATCGGCCCTTGCGGGCCCCATCACTTAGTGCTGACATCTCTTTGAGGCGCGCGTGGGTTCGACGGGCTTGGTTTTTACTGGACAGCGAGCTACCCATTACTCGCCGTCCGCAAACCCGCGCCTACGGTAGCCGGGAATCAGCCTGGGATTCCCGACGCCCAGGGCGTTTCCTGCGAAGGCTGCGGCCGTGAGGGCGCATGTACTGCCTCTCCCTCACATGTGCCGCCTCCCTCTTTGCGAGCATCACTGCTTCGCTGAAAGAGGTGACGGCTAACCATGCACTCTCGCTCCGTATCATGGCCTGGAACAGGGCCGTACGCGAGAGATCGCCGCCGCCGATCGCCTCCACGAGGACACGGCGGTGCTCTGCCCAAGCGGGGCAGACCTCCACCGTATGCTCCACCGTGCCCTCAGGGCGATCTTCGCAATGGAAACACCCGGGCGTTTCCTCCCGCCTTATGCGAAACAGGAACCTCCCGAAACAGCTGTGTCCGGTGAGGACCTGTGTCCGGCGGAAGGTGAGGCCGCCATGCCGCCTCTCAAGCCACTCCTCAAATCCTATAGAGAGTAACATATTAATTAAGCCTGCTGCACTTTCTAATACGATGGATAAATATCAGATGCACACTCCCGGATTGTAGGTTCTCGCAATGTAATATATTGCCACTTCGACAGTTTAAGTGATAGCAGCGACCCAAACACTTTCTCCGGAGTAACAGTACATTGGTTGTGCTTCTGAGTTTTAATTAATTGCGTATATTTTGCTATCTCTTCAGGTGTTTTCATTAAATAATGAGTTCAGCCAAATTTTCTTGGCATCTTTCTATAACTTGCTTACTGTAGCGTAAGCTAGTTCGTCACTGTATTGTTGTTTCTGTTCTTCAATCCTCCGTTTTTTCTGTTTAGTACACTGGTTTAGTACAATGGTTTACGCGGACTAAAACGCTTAGTTAGTGTTCCAACAGATACAGATTGGCTGGTTGAAGGTGCTTGATATTTTGTAATGGCATCATCTGCAGCTTGATGCGGAACAACGCGATATGGCCAATCCACTGTAAGCGCCAACCAGTCTTCGTATCTGGGTTTCTTTTGGTATTCTTCCATCTTTTTATGACAGCTTGGCTGAATCTTCAACAAAATTCCTTATGTATCGCTGTCTTCTTCCGAAAGATTTAATTGAACTTAGACACAATAGTTTGCAGCAATGCAAGGTAGTTACCCAGCTTGCCAGACTGCTTTAAAATAACATACAAGTCAGGGTTATGAACTAAATTCACTTGTTCCATTTTGGAAAAATAGGTTATCACTCTTTGAAATAACAAAGTCGATTGAAAATAGTAATTAAATGTACACGATTTATACTTAAGGTTCGAAAAAACTATGTAGGACGGGGGGTAGTTACTTAATGAGATCTAATTATCTTACTAATAGGACGTTTGATCTCATTATGATAGATAATGGTCAATGGATTATAGGATCTCATTATTTAACCATCCACGTTATTAAATTACAAAAAATATTTAATTAATTTCCATACAATTTGTTATGTTTAACCGGTATTACATTTCTGTTCATATAATTTATTTATAACCATTAGGTATGTACCTAATGTCAATTATAAACACATAAAAACCTTTTTTTAATTCTAAAAACACATTTTAAATTCTAACTGCGCGCAGCATTGTGCGCTATGTCAAAAAAATCAGAAAAATAAGGGGTATAATCGTGCCTAAAGAAATTAGGGGAACTTGTAGCGAAGTCGAAATATATCCTTTATTACATATTTCTCCATACATTTTTTTCAAGCAAGTGCTATAAAGTAAAGAAAAACGTTTATTGAAAAACTGAAATAGCATTAAATTGATAACCCATTTCTGCCCAAAAAAAAATAAAAAATCGAAATGAATCCCTAAGTCTATGAAGATCGATTTACAGTCCACTGTGCACTGCCGCCTTTGCGATCATGCCTGTAGTGATAAATATGCTTATAGTGCGGTAGCTGATATAATTTTGCGTCTGCTTTCGAAGTAATCCAGGTCTCAATAAAATCAGTAATAGGCCAAGATCCCAGAGCTTTATGACATAACTTATTTTCACAAAGATGAAGCCTTAGGTTCTGAGTAGTGGCCTCATGTACTTTTAATACCTACGTGTTTGTGGAGTTCCCTCAGTGATACCTGGGCAGGTACCAGGTGAGAAAGGTAACCAAAAATAAGTGTTACTTTACTAATTTTTGCATGGCTGATTTTTATATATATACTTCAGAGTAATATTCTACATATTACTCTGAAGAAATATCAGAAGTATCAAATGCTTTCCATGGACCGGAACTTTTGTCAGACGCTGTAAAGCTGTACAAAAAATAAAGGAACCACTTATTTTTACATGCCTGATCTTTAAATATGTTACTAAGACAACTATTACAAAGTTATATTTATAACCAATCAGACAAATTGTAATGACCAAACATCCTCAAAACACAAAAATTATTCAATCATGAGTATGAGCGCGAGACCCTTATGCATGCGTTTCAGAGCGAGTGAGACATCCATGTTAACTCCTTTCCCCTTCTTAAACTCACAATATGTTTCAGTCTATTGTGTATGTGTATGCGCCATGTATTAATATTCATTTATGAGTAGTTATTACATCGTTTTAGATCATATTTGCATCAAATAGCATCCTTAAAACTTTTCTTTCGATAAAACATGTTACGTAAACAAACCGTTGCTCAAAGACGTCATTGTTATGATGATTTTTATTGTTTTCATCGTTTTACTGTGAAAACCTAAACAGGTTTTTCACGAATGATATATGACGTCAAAAACTAGTATTTACTAGTTTTTGACGTCGAGTCTTCGAGTTTGGGTCTGTGAGAGCACATGTTTTTGTCACTTAATAGTGCGATTTGTGAGTAATAATAAGTTATTTTCAATAGTGAATATCATGGAAGAATCCTCGGAAAAATCATTTAAATGTACATTTTGTATTGAAATTTATATATATTATAAAATTATTCTTTGTTTTAAAATATTTTGACGCTTTTGAAATGTCTCTTCTGAAAATAATATTAATTTATCAGGAGGTTTTTACAAATTGTACATTTATGTGATTTTTCCGAGGATTCTCCCATGATATTCACTGTTGAAAATAACTTAATATCACTCAAAAATCACACTATTAACTGACAAAAATATGTGCTCTCACTGACCCAAGCTCGACGATTGAGAACCATACGCTTTCTACAAGTGACGGACGAATGACATTTGACGTCAAAAACTAGTAAACAAATTTATGATACTATTTGATGCAAATATGATCTAAAACGATGTAATAACTACTTATAAATGAATACTAATACATGGCGCATACACATACACAATAGACTGAAACATATTGTGAGTTTAAGAAGGGGAAAGGAGTTAACATGGATGTCTCACTCGCTCTGAAACGCATGCATAAGGGCTCAACTCACTAAGGCTCATACTCATGATTGAATAATTTTTGTGTTTTGGGGATGTTTGGTCATTACAATTTGTCTGATTGATTAAATATAACTTTGTAATAGTTGTCTTAGTAACATAGTTAAAGATCAGGCATGTAAAAATAAGTGGTTCATTTATTTTTTGTACAGCTTTAAAGCGTCTGTCAAAAGTTCCGGTCCATGGAAAGCATCTGATACTTCTGATATTTCTTCAGAGTAATATTCTACAATATATATATAAAAATCAGCCATGCAAAAATTAGTAAAGTAACACTTATTTTTGGTTACCTTTCTCACCTGGTACCTGCCCAGGTATCACTGAGTGAACTCCATAAACACGCAGGTATTAAAAGTACATGAGGCCACTACTCAGAACTTAAGGCTTCATCTTTGTGAAAATAAGTTATGTCATAAAGCTCTGGGATCTTGGCCTATTACTGATTTTATTGAGACATGGATTATTCCGGAAGCAGACGCAAAATTATATCAGCTACCACACTATAAGTATATTTATCACTACAGGCATGATCGCAAAGGCGGCAGTGCTCAGTGGGCTGCAAATCGATCTTCATAGACTTAGGGATCAATTTAGTCATTTGTACTGCTATTATTCTGCACTTTATTTCGTAAAGTTTGCCGATCTTGATGATGCTGCGCAAATTCACGTAAAAAACTCGCAACGAGGACGAGTAAGATGGTATATCTTCAAATTTACTAACTAGTTGATGGTTTAGTCTATTCGTGTATTTTGCATTTTTTATTGAGGCGATTATTGGTCTTTTTGGTTGGTTTTGTTTAGTGTGATTGTGGGTATTCCTTTTATGTATTTAATTATGAGATCTCCTTCGCCGTCTTCAATACGTTTGTTTAGCTCTTCTTTTAATAATTTTAAATATTGTTTTTGTGCTGGGGTTTTGGTCTGCGTAAATCTGTATGTTTTCTTGTAGGGTTTTCTTATTTCTTTCGAAATACCTTCGGGATGTCTGTGTTGTTGAAACATACTTTTAATGGTCTGTTTTCGTTTGGGATATATTTTCCCAGTCTGTTGGTTTTAGTTGGTGTAGGGCAGTCTTCGTACAGCGATGTAGTTATCTTCATAACTTCATTATTGTCGTGATTGCGTCTGGAGTTTGTGTTTCTTTCGTTAATTTCCGATATTTCTACAATAAAGATATTTTTCTTGCGCTCATATCGGTCTTTTATAGCTCAAGGATGAAGTTTTGGTGACATAAGACGGGCGCTTTAGGTGCTGTACTTGCGGTGTTTTGTTGTTGTTTTATTTGGGTTATTTCGTCTTCTATATGTTTGATTTTGTTGTGTTGTCATGTTATTAGCCTTAATATTTTCCATATCTCCATTTATTTGTTAGTCGTTAATCGTTCGTAACTCTCAGTAGTTAATTTCACGGTTTTTATTTCGGTTTTCGTTTAGACTATTAGTTTGGGTTTTATCAAACTATTCTAAGAAGTTCATCATCTCTGTGCAAAAGTCCTTTTTATACTCAATTTGTTTAGTGCGCTCCTTTCGTTTGCTTGTTAACATTTGTATAGGAATGAAGCATATATCACAGTAGGTGGGATTTCATCCAAGATTCGTAAATGTGACTAAAACGTTTTATACTCCTGCGTCAGTCATCGACCTACCTTTCGAGAAACTTAAGTATTGACTATGTTTAATCCCATTAAAGTGAAAATGTAACATAATCTGGAAATTTTCTCTGAATCAGATGTATTTAGAAGAAGTCATACCTTTCGAGAAACTTAAGTATTGACTATGTTTAATCCCATTAAAGTGAAAATGTAACATAATCTGGAAATTTTCTCTGAATCAGATGTATTTAGAAGAAGTCATGCTGTGCCCTAATCCCCTTAAAATTATTTGCATTCAGCAAATAATTTTAAGGGGATCAGGGAGGACGATAATAATAAAATATCAACACTAATAGTTACTGTACCAAAGGGTAACGTGTTTTCCATCTAAAGGGTTGTGAAAGTCAGATAGGCAGTCGTTCTATGTAGAACTGATAGGCTGAAAGCTGACTAGCAACATAGTTTAGAAAAGGCTACGCAGATGATAGGTACTACTTAGTAGTTATAACGACAGCTATGGTTAGCGAATTTGATAATAATAATAACAAATTTTGTCTTTGCATAAAACAATAAACAGTTAACAATTTATTTTGAAGAGACCTCAAGTTCAGCTATGAATATTATACTTTCCAATGTTACAGATGATGAGAGAAAACTTTGCAAGAACGTGCTGCGGTTACATCGAGCATCGTTCAGCAAGATGCGTGTGTGTGGCCTGTTCTACGCGGACGTGGCGTTGCAGCTGAGTCTGATGGCTCTACTAGCTAACTACACTATTGTGTTGCTGCAGTTTGCGTTTTTGTAAAATATATTTAAGCTGAAATAAATCTATTTTTGTTTTCATTTTTTTTTATTTCTTGGACCATGGGGTTTTTTTTACGTAGCTTAAAGTTAAACAGCAGCTAATAATTACTAAACTAAACTTAAAAAAACACATAAAATGGCGTTCTTTTTCAGACTGCTTTAATTAATTAAGGGTGTGTCCAGACCTGGCGAATGCGCCGCTCGTGAGCCGGTCGCGATCCGCTTGCGAACTGCGTGCGTAGTAGTAGTTTGTAGGCTACGAACATGAAATGTACGCGCGCAGGTCGCAAGCGGATTGCGACCGGTTCGCGAGCGGCGCATTCGCCAGGTCTGGATACACCCTGATGGATCCTAACTTGTTTTTTTCATATTATAATTCCGTAACAAAGCTTGAATGAATGAATGAATAAAATGCACCGATCCCATCTTGACTTGACCAAACCCGATTAATCGAATGAACCCCCAGATTTGCACAAGTCCCTAGAGCCTCATGCTTCATTGTGTTACAGAGGCCATTGCATATCAATAAGTAGACCGGGGGGCGCGGTAATTGTCAGGTAGACGTGCCCTTAGGATAGGAAAGCATTGCGAGCCTACCGGATATGCATTTTTGAGTAAGCATTGGACTAGTGGAGAGACGGGTGGTATTTATTTATAGGAGGGCATCTTTTCACGACGTCGCCGGCATATTGGTTTAGATCGAGCTTCTTGGGTAGGTTCAACTGTTTTCTTAGCTCTTTTCTATGCCGTTACTTTGCTTTGTTCTGTGTTGTTGTTTTCATAGTCGTCTTCTGAGTTCTTGCTGCTATCCGTTTCTGGCTTTTTGTAGATATCGCTAGCCGCTTTCTTAATCTTGTTTCTGTCTCCAGCCATGTCCGTTGTTCCTTCCAAAACGTGATTCTCATGTCGAAGTATTTCATGTCATGTTTTAGGTTGTCGTTCCATATGTAAATAGGTCGTCCGACCTTCTAAGATTTAGCCTTATACTGCATGCTGCATTCAGTAGCAAGTAGCACATCCTGTGATTCTTGATGCGCTTTGTTCCGGTTTTTCCGTCTAAGATTTGGTGCATTTTCTTAGTTCTTGGTTTATTCCTGGCGTGCTTAATCACGTCTCTCATGATAACTCGTTCAAATCTTCTGAGTCTTGATCTGTTCACCTTGTTAAGGGTCGATACTTTTAAGCCATATATCATACAAGGCACGATAACCATTCGGTACATAAGTCTAGCTAACTTCCAGTTCATCTTTGAGTTTAGTATGAATGGTAGTAATGATTTTGCGTCTCTCGTGGCCTGTTGGCATCGTTTTCTAATTGTGTTTTTTCTGCTTAATGCGAATGTTATGTATGTGCCTAGGTATTTTATTTCGTCCACTGTTGGTATACTTATTCCATTGAAGTTCACGTTGGTCGTTTGCTGTAATGTTATGGGGTCTGTAATTAGTTTTTTTTTTTGGTTTCGTTTATTTGGAGGCCTACGCTATTTAGTAAGGGTTTAATTATTCTGATTCTGATTCTGAATGTGGTATAAGATACGCTCTAGTCCTTCTAGATCATCTGTAATGAGGATAAGGTCGTCCGCAAATGATAATACCAGGCACATTCTTCGCCCCATCGCTGCGACACATTCGTCGTCAATAGGGTGGCTAAAATTCAGTGCGAATTACTACTACAAAATCTCTTTCACGTTGCTGGCACAGATACTCCCGCCGAACCACCCGAGTAGAAGAAGCATTCGCTCGTAGTTTCGGTTCCACGTGAAGAGTCGATTATTTTATCGTTGTCTAATCGCGTCTCGTCTTGGTCGAGACTTTTGCGTTGTGTGGTGTGTCTGTCGTTTGCTGAAACTGTTACCCTCACGCGGCAATATTACCGCCACTGATCTGGATAAAGCTCAGTCAGTCGTGCTTCGTGAATTGCAGAGATTTTATTTCGGATCAAAATTTTGTAGTTGAGTCCAACAAACCTTGTAGTAGCGCCTTTCAACATTTGAAACTTTTTTTGCAGAATGGTTCCATTCGAGTAGGTGGTCGTTTGAGAAATTCCGAATTAGGATTTGAACAAAAGCATCCAGCCGCCATGGGATCTGGAGGCAAGGGTCCTCGCGCACACTTGGGAGTGGCGCGAGGAAACCAAACGCCTGGGCGCCGCTGCCGCGGGAAATCGCGGCACGGCGGACAGAGCTCCGGCAGGATCTCGTGGCGACATGGGAAGTGCGATTGTTGCAACCCAGTGCTGGGTACGCCACGATTGCGGCGGTAAGTCTCCTCTTTGAGGAGTGGCTTGAGAGGTGGTATGGCGGTCCTCACCTTCCGCTTGACACAGGTCCTCACCGGACACGGCTGTTTCGGGAGGTTCCTGTTTCGCATAAGGCAGGAGGAAACGCCCAGGTGTTTCCATTACGAGGATTGCAAAATTCCCGGCCACCGTAGGCACGGGCTTGCGGACGGCGAGTAATGGGTAGCTCGCTGTCCGGTAAGGAGCAAGCCTGGGTCGACGGCGCGTTGTGTTCCACGCGCGCCTCAAAGAGATGTCAGCACCAACTGATGGGGCCCGCAAGGGCCGATGCCTGCCAGGGGTGCGGGTTGTTCGAAGGAGATACCGTGGCCCCTGGCACACAGGCAACTGAGGGAACACGGGTGGGTTTTAGTCAGTAAAAGTCTGACACGCCCTCCTGCTTCATCCAGAGCGGGAGAAGCCATTTGATGATTTCCCATCCAGAAAAAAAATAAGGGTAGCTGACATCGCGTCGATATCCTTTTGACTGCTAAATAGTTTAATTTGGGAATCCTTTCTTACTAAAATTGCAAGACCCCGAAGACTGTTGCCCTCAGTTCCTGAAAGGTGCTATTTGAAGTGTATGGAGCTGTATGCCCATGAAATCATCCCTGTTTTCTGTAGACTGGCTATATGAATGCCTTTAACTGGTTGGGGGCTGTTCGTTTGAGGCTGGGGCTTCGTGGGTTTTTCATGTTCTTGTGATGTGTTGCACCGGTTACCTAATGGTTTGGTATGATGTGGTGTTTTAACGTTGGTTGGAATTTGCATTAGATTTATGCGGTTGTCGCTTCATTGTTTGTCATTGGTCCGGACCCAGCTAGCATAGTGGTGATTCTGGTAGAGGATGTGTATGTTGCGGGTATTGGATCAACCGTAGGTGAATACACCTGTGTATTTTTGTTGTCTGTATGCACATACACGTTTACGAGGTAGAATTCAGACGCGGCGATAATTACATCTTCGCCGCTCCAGAATGTTTCGTTTAATTGCGCGGTTATATTATTTGTTATCCTTTGTTCCTTGGAGAGAATGCTGTTGGGGAGAAATTTCTGTGTATTTTTTACAAAGTGCTAGGTGAATTCTCGCATCATGTTGATGTTCCAAAACATATGTGCCGAGGTCTTGACGGACATTTCTGTGATCAAATGTTGAACCCATCATAATGTTTATTTAGTGGGCACTAAACAAACAGTTTCCATCTTTTGAAATGGGCACAATTATATCCATTGTAAGCACTTTTGTTTGTGGGGCAAGTCCGAGACACGTGCACATAGGGGCTGAAACTCACTAAACTTGGAGTGTGTTTTATGAGCTGACTTTTTTTAGTTAGTTATAATTGTTTGTTTATCTGCAAAGCAAAAACGTGCCATGGCAATTTAATAGTTCGTGGTACCCATTTTGGCCATCTGTTTCCGTGTTTGTTTGGCCGTTGTCTCTTGCAATCCAATTTAAGGAATTCGTTGCAGTGTTACAATAGTAAGATCTTTAAGTACAGCGTCATGGGTGGTACCGTATTTTGTGTTAAAATAATGACGTGAATCAGTTCTTCCCCCCTATTATAGTGGGTGTAATCACGTTGATCCACAAAGACTGCTTGAGGTGATTTTCAGAGAGCACGCGCGGTGAAGCAAGGCCCGCCGTATACAGTATAGCAAACGAATCCCTGTAATATTAGGAACGATTTCACCAGGTCAGCCTCTGGAGTCCGTCGTCCTCCAGCAGCCCGTCTCCACTGCAGGCTGATGCGCACTTATATCACTTTTGCTTCCTTGTTTTGTGTTTTATACAAAGTCTAAACTAATATACACAAGTCCTCTGATTGAGCCAAAGAGAATTGGATCTTATGTCAAGGGAATGAGACTCAATTTTAAATGCATAAATTAATTCAAGTGTCAACTCGATTTTCTATAACTGTCAGCTTTAAGAGAACTATTATGCTTTTAGCTCAATACTCTAATTGGGGTTTTTGAGGTCTTGCGTTAGTTATGTTACACGTTGTATAGTTACTCAATTTCACAAAAAGCTACACAAAAACACGGTTTGATTGATTGGACAGCCAGGCTGGTAAGTCAACATCTGGTGCGCGCGAGCAAAGGCGACCGCATACGTCAACGGCTCAACTCGGGCCTACAATTCCTCGGTAAACTAATAATAATATTTATAAAAAAGTTATCGTGTGAAATATACCTCGACTGACTAATACGTAGGGTTATTAATAATTTAAGAGCTTTACAAATCTTAAAGATACACTCAATTCACTGTGAGATACTCAACAAGATCCAAATTCACGTAACTATGACGCCTTTTTTACAACGGTTTGTTTACGTAACATGTTTTGTCGAAAAAAAAGTTTTATTATGCTATTTGGTATAATGGTAGTTGACCTTCACGCGATATGTAGTTTGAGTTTCAATTTTATGAAAATAATAATAAGTTTATAAAAAATAATAAGTTTATTTATTTTCTCTCACAATGGTTCTGTAGCCTTAGCAGTTTGAAACATATATAAATTAATATTGTGAGAGCCGGTGCCCGATGTAGGTTTTAAGACAAACCTGTGTTACGGGTCACCAGGCACCACTTAGTGGCTTTATTATACAAATTAACAGGCAAGTAACATGTATGCAGTCATTTTTTGCTAACGACTGGGTTTATTTAATGGATAAATATTAGAGACTAATGTTAATAATATTATAGATGATCGCCTAGGTAACAGAACAATTTGTGGGCCAGTCTTAAACGGAAATATTCTGTTCTGCATACGATACCCTTTCTTCGTTTGTTTTTCAAACGATCCCAATCATAAACCAGCTGTGAGTGCTTTTTGAGGACTGTATGGAGAAAAAAAGTTTGTCTTATAGAGAGTACCTCCCACCTCATATACAAGTCTTCTGTGGGAAAACGGAAGGGAAGACCCACAGCAACCTTAAGTATAGCACGTTGAGCTCTTTCCGCCTCTATCAAGGGCGTTTTAGCAGCATCTCCCCAGAATATGATGCAGTAGTCTATAAGCGACTGGCACAAGGCATAGTAGACCATCTTGATGGTACGATGGTGCGCTACGTGTTTTAGACTCTTGAAGATCTAAATGAGGTTACGCAGTCTCGTTACTAGCACGTTAATATGTAGTTTGAAGCTGAGGAATTGGTCCAATATAACTCCAAGATATTTAATATGATCGGTTCTCTGAAGAACAGGACATGAACATGGTTGGTAGGATGACCAACACGTGTAGGCCCTTATAGAAAGTGAACGTGGGGGTAGTGTCTTCCATTAGAGTGCAAATGCTATATATTTTGTTTTTGTGACATTGAGAGTTAGCACATTACTCTGCAACCAATCAACAACCCTGTCAAGCCCCTGTTGAGCCACATCATAGACCTCATACCAACTATCACCACTAAAAAAGAGGGCCGTGTCATCGGCAAATGTAGAAATATGACCGTTATTAAGGAGGAGCTGATAGAGGTCATTGATATATATTAAGAAGAGGATTAGGCCAAGTATGCTGCCCTGTGACACTCCAAAGGTCACTGGCAAAATGTTAAGTAGGATTCCCAAAAAATACTACTGTTAGATTACATGTCTAAGAAACAAGCAAAATTTCGTGCAAATTAACATTGTAATTTTATCAGAAATCATCATAACACGGGAACAAACACTTTAAACCACTTGTCTGTTTTCAACATTTGTTTATAAATATAAATCTCGTAATATGAGTACGGTTTAAAATTTATATCATTGTCTATTTATTCAAGAATCCAAAACAGTTTACTTTCAGTGCCTAGAGGTAATAAAAACTTGAGTGGCCCTTTTTTTGTGAGGAAGGTCTTATACATGTCAGCTGTCAGATATCGGCACGGGGCTTGGCGACTTTCGTACTGCAAAAGTCATCGGCCGTCCGGTACGCCAACGGTTTAACAAAGCTTAATATGAAATTTAGTGAAGAGGCCATTGTTAGTCTCCGGAATGATATAGTTGGATGATGATCTAATATTTTTCAGCATAAAATTGGTTAAAATAAAGCAGTACTTTACCTACTATTAAGTATTCGATGGACTCGTAGTAAGTATACTTCCTACTCACCTATAATTATTAACATACATATATCTAATAAATTAAATGTCGGTTCGTTAAAGTAATCGACACAATTTTTCCGTTCACTACTAATTATCATAATGAATTTGAGCGCACTTATTATAGATTCTAACGATTACCGTATCAGCGACGATGATAATCGACGTGTGCTGGGAAACCACTGCTATTTAAAATGGAGAACTTTCGTAACATCGAACAAAATAATCCTGTGAACTGTGTTTTGAATAGTATGGTGGATGAAGGTGTGCAGTTGATGCTGTGGCCTTTGAATTTGATGCCATTATTTTCGTTTACTTCTAGATATCGTATCAAAAACTATTGTGTAACTCCTAACAGTTTCATCTCCAATTTTTTTTCAATGATCGGAGCTATATTATTTATTTTAATGTACATATTACAAACCTATACTACAAACCTATACGCTGTTGCGTAACAAAAAATATCTAGGATACACTAAATTCATGACGGTAACGTCTATCACTGATTGTACCTATTATAGTTTCGGATTCGCTCTTAATTTCGTCATCGGCATCATTCAAACCAATAACAACATTAAGTTAGTCTTAATATTTCAAAGGGTGCACAGATTTTTGAACAATGAAACCAGTTTTGACCATTTCATCATTTGGAATTGGATTGTAGTTTTCATGGCTTTCAGCTACCATTTAATAGTCGTCTCTTATTTTTACATACAGCTTGCTTTAACTTTGAATGTGTGTATTGGTGGTTTAGGATGTCTTCAAATAAACACAGCTCTAACAATTAAAAGTTTAATACGTAAAGACAATGTAAGTAAATTATAAGTTAAACACTGCAATTATACGAGGCGCAAGTCGATCGTCATGCTCTATGCGTGGTTTAGCGCAGACTGCCGAGGGCTACTGAGGGACGCATAAAGTGCGCAAGGATCGAGGAGGCGGCGCGAGGAGCAGCTCGGAGATATGTTGGTAGAGCGGCTGATCTGTAGGTAGTTATAGCCTACATGTACATTCCCTTTTGGTGGTTTTCGATTTAAATGTCGTTTATCCCATTCGAGTTATTGAATCGTTACGAAAAAAGCTTGACTTAAGGAATATTCAAGTTTTAAATTCCCTTGAAATGGAAGAGACGCGTGGTGATGATTTCCATGAGAGAATGTTTCAAGCCTATGCTGATATCTTAGAGTGTTACGACATCTATAAAGTTTGTTTTCAGCTATACGTAAGTACCTTGCCACAGTATGACACTGAGTCTTATTGAATCAACTTTCTTTTCAAGCATGTTTTGTTCCATTGTCTCTGCCCCGTTTTCCTTACTCCACACTAATATGTAGACTAATAGTACGTTGTGGAAAGACAGGGATTTTTATCAAGAAGTTATTTAAATTTTCAGATTTTTATTATATTATTGAAGGATTCCTGCATTGTCTCAGTTACATCCAAGTGTCTATTGACTCGTTGAAGGTAGGCTTCAGGAATAAAACCACAGTGAGTATCTTCCTTGACACAAAGATTTATCGAGCCAAGTTCTTCCATAGTATTTTTTGTTTGGTCTCTCTCTTGTCTTCTTTATGGTCATATTTATTGTTTAGTTAAATTATTTACATTCTTCAAAAAGAACAGCCCTCGTAAAATTATGTGATAACCGTCCAATTACTTGATCGGCGGCGGCGATCTCTCGCGTCCGACCCTGGTCCAGGCCATGGTACGGAGCGAGAGTGCATGGCTAGCAGTCGCCTCCTTCAGCGAAGCAGTCATGCTCGCAAAGAGGGAGGCGGCGCACGTGAGGGAGATGCTGTACATGCGCCCTCACAGCCGTGGCCTTCGCAGGAGACGCCCTGGGCGTCGGGAATCCCAGGCTGATTCCCGGCCACCGTAGGCACGGGCTTGCGGACGGCGAGTAATGGGTGGCTCGCTGTCTGGTTAGCACCGAGCCCGGGTCGACGGCGCGTTGTGTTCCACGCGCGCCTCAAAGAGATGTCAGCACCAACTGATGGGGCTCGCAAGGGCCGATGCCTGCCAGGGGTGCGGGTTGTTCGAAAGAGATACCGCCGCCCCTGGCACACATGCAACTGAGGGAACACGGGTGGATTTTAGTCAGTAAAAGTCTGACACGCCCTCCCGCTCCACCCAGAGCGGGAGAAGTTATTTGATGATTTCCCACCCAAAAAAAAAAAAACTGTCCAATTACTTTGATCTACAAATATTTGGTCAAAGCATTTTACTTTGAAGCAAATTAACAATTCGTGATACGATATCACGAATTGTTAATTTTTTTTCAGCATCCAGCAACTCTGACGATGCTTTTGCTTTTGTCTTGGTTGAGCAAGTTTTTGACGTGGCAGACGATGTTAATGTACCGATGCGAGACATTCTACATAGCTGTGCAAAGCGCTGGAGATACTTGCACCCTTGTATTGAAGTCAAATTGCTCTGGTATGATCATTTCCAGACTGCGTTGTGTTATATAACAAAATGTTAGTAACGTTAGATTCTGTCATTACAAACTTTATTCAAATAATTTCTTGTGAGCAAAACTTTGGGCTAGAATAGTACCTAGAGAAAAAATAATTAAACGATGGACGGAATGCAACATAATATGGCTTTAAACGAAGTTAGTGTTAACCCTTGATTACTCTAACCTGCAGATGACGTTACGAAATATTTGTAAAAAAACTACGTGGAAATAAATCAGTCTAATTTGAAAAATTATTGACTTGGCCCATGTAAATCAGTTGCATTCGGTTAGAGTCAAAACTGACCAGCAACATAGATGGGAAAAAGCTAGCCAGGTGATGGTGACTATAAAGTACTGAAGACTAAAACTATACTGTATTGGTGATAGCGACATCCAAGTATTGCGAACGTGGTATTAGAGAAAACTTAAGCTCAGCTATAAATATTTACAGATGATGAGCGAAAACTGTGCAAGAACGTGCTGCGGTTACATCGAGCATCATTCAGCAAGATGCGTGTGTGTGGCCTATTCTACGCGGACGTGGCGTTGCAGTGGAGTCTGATGGGTCTACTAGTTAATTACACGATTGTGCTGCTACAGTTTGCGTTTTTGTAAAAAAGGTGATGAATGTGTAATGGCTTAAATAAATCAATGTTTTTGGTGGTGATGTTTTATAACTACAATGAGGTTTGATTTTTTTACGTAGCATAAAGTAGCTAATCATTAATACGCTTTTATGACGCTTATAAAAGCGTTCTTTTCCAGACTACTAAAATTAATTAATAGATTTTATTCGGGATAGCTTGAACCTTATTGAATAAAACACGAGCAGGGATTTTTGTGGCAAACGACGGCCGGTGGGGAACTAATGGGGAACTGGCAGACTTCTCTTCTTTGTAGTGTTCTTCTTGAGCGCTGGAACTAAAGTGTGTCCGCTACGTTTTATTTTCTTTCGTGTATGGCATCTCGCAGTTGACTTTGAGAGGCCGTGACTGCTTTACCGGAGTTTCCTGTAGTTGCCTTTAAGAAAACTTAAAGCCTCTAAAGCTTTGCACAAAGGGCCCGCCTTTAATATAAAAAATCCCTCTCTGCCGGCACCTCCCATACCTAACTCACGCTACCATTTATTTATTAATATAGTATAGGATATCTCAGAAATAACCCCAGTTAACCTTCAAAATTTATTTATTATTCTCTAAACTTATTTTTCCCAAAACTTATCTCCTCACACAATTACAAAACTTAATGTCGTATTCTAAACTTATTTCGGTATTTAAAACTAAACTTATTTGCGAACCAAAACTTATTTGATCTCACGACCGTTAGCTTCCACCATCTTATCTCGCCGTGTTGCCAACCTCATCCCCCAGAAAACCCCCGCTTACGTTCTCAACACGGTCAGTGCAGCCAACCTTTTTCTTTCGTTTTTTGATTCTTTTATTAAACCTTACACTCGACCATCCTGATGACGCGCGTGTCCCCACGCGGGTACCCGGTGGAACCTTACACTTGGCGACACGAAACATGCTACTAACAGAAACCGGTAACATAGAACATGTAACTACAGCCGATTTTTTTATCAGATATACAGTGTTTGGCAGAATGTTGAACATACGAAAATGGTGGATAGGTGGGGTCATCTGCTACTTACTCAGCCCTAATTTATGTGGCCCTGGATCCCTGGATATTAAAAACAATTTTTTTTTGCTTTCTTCTAGTTTCACCACTTTCTTAACTTTAAAGTGTAATTTTTATTAAAAATTTATAAAAACAGGCAATATTTTTGTTAGATGTTAGCTAGAATTTTTTTTATGAGTCCTCAAACTTACAGAAAGATTTAAAAAATACTTAAATCTTAATTTCAACTTGCATTAAAAAATAAAAAATAAATGATTGAGGATTTCCAATTCTAGCAAAACATCCCTAGTGTGTGACCTTTCTAATGGTATGTAATTTGCTTTTATAAAAAAAGAGACCTTTATAAATTACTTCATAATTTTTTTTGCCAAGGCCTTATAAATTAGGGCTGAGTAAGTAGCAGATGACCCCACCTATCCACCATTTTCGTATGTTCAACGTTCTGCCAAACACCCTGTATAGTTACTTATCATATTGTAAGTACTAAACTACATAAACCAGCTAGTGAAACCATGGGGTAGCGTTCTTTAGGTGAAAGTATCCTTATACAAAAAAAAACACAAATTTCTGTTAGTCTAACAGTAAGCATTTTACACGCACAAATCTATCCTCAAACAAAATCTTTAAAACAATTAACCTTAGAACAATTATCCTTTGAATAAATTACCCTAACAACAAATTATCTTTAGAACCAATTATCATTACATCTAATAATGCTTAGAAATTTATATCTTTATCATGTATTATCATTAAACAATTACCTTTATAATTAACTATCTTTTTAACCAAGTATCCTTGTAACTAAATATCCCTGTAAGCAAGTATTCTTGTAAGTAAGTATCCATGTAAGCACGTATCTTTGTAACCAAGTATCCTTGTAACAAACTATCCTCTTTATCCATTTATCCAACCATAAATCTGTAAACCGATCTGTCTCTTAGGATGTAATGGTTTAACAGATCAACCATGAGTTTTTCTTATTTTTCAGGCCAAGGCGCAAAACGTTTCCGCGATTTCTTTTGCCTGACCTGAAAAGAGAAACAACAGCATGTAAATAAACACTGTTAGAGTTAATAATTTTATCAATGCACAATTAACCGTTTGAACGAGTGATAGCACCAAATAAAATATTTGGTCATTGTATACATAATCTTATCATTAATCGTCATCAATCTCATCAATATCATTATATACTTCTAAAGAGTGAACATGGATTCATGGTCGCATCCGGTCAGCGGCAATGGTAGTCCTTAGGTTTTTCCTCAGTCTCTCAAACTCCGCAATTGGTGCCACTTTATACGGATCATTACTTATACTATTCTAAAAGGACCTTCATACCCCAATTCCTTCCCAGGGACCTTCATATGAGTTTTGTACTCTTGCCATCATTTTGAAATGCAACTTTCGTAATTTTAAGTAACTCACTGTTTTTGTAAATACAGGCAGGTCTTCCTTGGTTGTAATATCGTTTTAGTGCTACCTGCCGTATTTTGTACCTTATTATTTAAGTCCTATTGAACACTCCCTAATTTGCTATCCCAGTCTTTTTGATCTGCACCAAGGTTCCGTGCCGTCAACGAGTCGAGGACGGTCTTGTTCTTACTTTTAACTTGACCACTGGCCCTTAGACATGCAACTACATCAATTTGGATTAACTGATACTAGCAAGTAATTTCTCATAAAAAATATCCGCTTCTATACCTAATATCACTATAATCTGAAACCATTGTAAAAGCCAATTATTGTTTTTTTAACAAACAACTGTGGTGTTTCTTGCTGTCTTTTTTCCATAGGAAACAACTAATTGTAACCGTGCACCTAGCTTTTGACGTTTCATAAGTGCCCATGTAGGCTTATATGAAATAAAAAATATTTAGATTTTGGAACTGCATTTAGTGCATGCTTTATTCCGCTGTCAAGAGAAAACCTTTCGAATGCGTGGGAAGTGAAATCTCAACATCGATCACTGGCATCTCGGTCACAATTTTGAATGGCTCACCTAGAAGACATAGGTACCTTAAGCTGGAATTCTACGAGCTTGGCTCTATCACTACGTATTTGACTCTAATCAAACCGTTTGGCTGAAGACACTCTAGTTTGCTGGTACAAAACAGGAGGTTCAGTGTTCTCACCGTGTTTGACTACCGAAATCCTTTTGGTTCGAGCAGTTCACAAAATTGTCTTGACTTCGGCTTGACACTCTTTGTTTCGGTATCGTGTTGGCTACACGATACCGAAACAAAGAGTGAACCATGCTTACTCGTAATCATCCCCACAAATTAAGAATTGTTTGTTTGCATAATACTCGCAGTACTAGAAATACAAAATACTAAAACTATCTTTAATCTAAAGCTTAAACCATGGGATCGGCTGTCTTGCACATTCAGATGAAATTTAAAATTCACAACACAAAACTTTCTCGCTCGGCGAATGAAACACAAACAAAAACATTAAGTAATATTTCCTGATTTGACGGTTGGTAGTATTGCCATAGCAAAAAGGTTGCAATCGCTTTAACTTATTTAAATGAAAATAATTGTTTCTCTTTGTATTTTAGTCAAAAATTACAGTTTCCATCAAGTTTTGAGGCTGTTATGCCAAGACATCTTAAATTGATTGTATTAAATCTGTTAAAGAAAAGGTAGGGACTACATGACCTTTTCGTGTGATGATCCGCGCTCGTAGTAACTCGATCTTTCCTATTGCGTCTACCCGGCAACCACCGGCGACTGCGCTCGCAGCTCGTCCCAACTGGAGGTGAACCTCGTCGTCCACTCTGTCGCCGTTGCTCGATGTCGCGTTCTTTTGGCTGTGGCCTCGGATGCGGCTTCGGCTGCGGCTTCAGCTGCGGCTTCGTCTGCGGCTTCGGCTGCGGCTTTGACTGAGGCTGCGGCTTCGGCTGCGGCCTTGGATGCGGCTTCGGCTGTGGCCTTGGATGCGGCTTCGGCTGCGGTTTCAGCTGCGGCTTCGGCTGTGGCTTCGGCTGCGGCTTCGGCTGCAGTTTTGGCTGCGCTGGCTATATCTGGAGCGTGAGCCATCACGCCGAGGAGTATCCATGCTCCCATGGGTTCCATTTTCTCCGTCCATAAACTGAAACTACCCACCCGAAAAAAAATAACATTAACTAATTATCTCGAAAACGGTGCATCCTAGAGCAAAATTGATGACCATTTTCACCCTTTTAACAACCCCACACTCATTGTGTGGCATAGCAAAGAAACCAATAAACCATGAAATTCCATTGGGTTCCATAGTTCTGGTACCCTTATTAGCCATCATTGTATCGTCTATATCCAACTAAAAAGTCAAGCAACACGAGTACAATTACCCAAGTTTTACCAGGGCTACCTCGTTTAACAAACCGTTACAATTTTAATCAGGTTGCAAATTTCAACAGTCGTTGAGATTTAAAATCAGATGCATATTACTTTCTCAACGTGGGGCAATAGAAAATTAAACCAGTCAATGATACCTACTTCGAATAAATGTAAACAATCCGTAATCCCGTGCAATTGCACGGGATTACGGATTGTTTTCATTTATTCGAAGCATGCATGCATAATTTTATTCTCTAACTTGTAGTCTTCCATCATAATTTAAAATTTCAAATTATGATGGAAGACTACAAGTAAGAGAATAAAATTATGCTTTTAATTAGTAGTATTTATATATACTTTATTGTACGCCACAAAAATCCATCACAAAAACAAAACAAGGTACACTACAAAATATACAAAGGGCGGTCTTATCGCTCTCCGCGACCTTTCAGGCAACCTAGGCGAACCTTGTAGTATAACTTGACTATATAATTAGGTTGAAATTAAAAAGGTAAACAAAACCACTTGCAATTGTTTAAACTGAGAAAAGCACGAATAACGGATTTACGTTAACAGAGTAAAATTAAAATTTTTCGTTGTAAAAATAATGCTGTGTAGACGTGTACTTACGGATCTTGATCCCACTTCTGAGATATAGGATATCTCAGAAATAACCACAGTTAATCTTCAAAACTTATTTATTATTCTTTAAACTTATTTTTCCCAAAACTTATCTCCTCACACAATTACAAAACTTAATGTCGTATTCTAAACTTATTTCGGTATTTAAAACTAAACTTATTTGCGAACCAAAACTTATTTGATCTCATGACCGTTCGCTTCCACCATCCTATCTCGCCGTGTTGCCAACCTCATCCCCCAAAAAACCCCCGCTTACGTTCTCAACACGGTCAGTGCAGCCAACCTTTTTCTTTCGTTTTTTGATTCTTTTATTAAACCTTACAATAATGGTAATACAGGGTTTTACATTATTGTAACTATTATATTCTTAAAGCTAGTGCTTAAACCTATCTAATGACACATATGCCTACTCTCTACGACGTCCCATTGAGTCACGGCGTGATGATATATTTAATTTTTCCCTGCCGCCCGCCTCACTACTATAAAAGTGCGCAGTAGCGCGCGGCCCCTCGTCCTGGCTGGAGGCTTTATGTTTTCTTAAGGGCACCACAGGAAAGTCCGGTTAAGTAGTCAGGGCCTCTCAAGGCCAACTACAAGATATTATTTAAAAAAAAAGCGGCCCCGCGTTTTTCTTATTGTGGGCGTCGCAGAGGTAAGACAAAGAAACACACGATGTTATGATGCTCTATTCGGGTAAATACACATACTTTCATTAACCTCATTAGTCTAATAAATCAAATAATCTATAAATATGAAAATGAATCGCCGAAATGTATGTACGCGCATAACTTCCGAACGACTGCACCAAATTGGATGATTGTTTTTACGTGTTTCTTATTGTCAGGACAGAAATTTTCTTATAGACAAACCTTTGTCTATAAGAAAATTTATAAAAAAATATATAGATTTGATCAGAATTATTTTTTACAATGTAATACAAAAAGTGATTGACGGTATGTGACAGAAGACTTTGACAGATCTTTTACGAAACAATCGACCAACTGATTTGATTTTACCGGAAGTGTTATATTTCCTTAGTCGCGACTGGAGAAATAAAATATGGCGGTACGAAGTTCGCCGGGCCAGCTAGTAATAATATAAAGTTCTACTAAGTTATTCCCTACTAATAAAATGTAACATAAAATTTATAGGTAAGTTACACAATAAAGTGTTCTAATCCCTTATTTTACGTAACAACTATAAATCTTATTATGACTATAAACTACACTATATAAACATAAGTTCTGTACACAAAACATGTGAATCTTAACATTAAATTATCTTACAATTGTTGGCGCTCGGTGCACTACTTGTGCCTACGAATGAAGTGACCTTAGGGCATCGTGCACATTCTTCCACCGTTGTCACGCTGCGACTGGGTTTGTAGCACAATGATCTTGCTGGTGGGACGCCGCAGGACGTGGCTACCGCTGATGGTGACGTCCTTCAGGAAGTCCAAACTCTTCTATTGTCCTTGTGTCATTTGATGTCCACCCGTTTAGTATGAAGCCCGCTTTCTTGTGAATAAAGTCTTTCGTCAGTCTTTGCAGTTTCGAAGATGAAAAACTCCTTCGGGAAACGAAACCCTGCGTTGGACGAGGCGGGAACCAACGCAAACAACACATCCTACCGCATATTCATTACAGACAGAAACTCACGTCTGTCGTTTTTAATTGACACTGGTGCAAACGTGTCCGTCATACCCAGGAAAAAAATGCGGGAAAGCAATGCCACCCGATTTTGCTTGTATGCAGCGAATAACACGGGTATCCCAACGTACGGGGAAAAAACGTTACAATTGGCCCTCAACCTGCGAAGACCTCAACATGGAAAATCTTCGTCGCTGCAGTCAACAAGCCCATCAGCGGTGCCGACTTCCTGAAACATCACCAACTTCTTGTCGACATAGCCAGTCGTTGTCTCGTCGACAAGGTCACAAACCTTATTGTCAAGGCACCGGTTACCAATACTACCGAGCTGTCAATAAAAAGTATCGACGTTGACCAGCCATATCACCAGCTAATCAGTAAGTACTCAGACATCTTGAGGAAATGATGCATGAAGGATACTCCAAAATACCGCATGGAACACCACATTAAAACCACCGGTCCGCCAATCTACAGCAAAACAAGACCGTTACCATCACATCGATACCTGTCCATGAAAAAGGAATTTGAGACGATGATGCAGTAAGGAATATCCAAGCAAAAGTCCCTGGTCCACACCACTGCACGTCGTACCCAAGAAGAATGGTGACATTCACGTATGTGGCGACTACAGAAGGTTGAACGATGTCACTAAACTAGACCGATATCCAGTACCACGACTCAAACATTTCACCTACCTACTACACGGGAAAAAAATTTTCACTACCCTCGACCTAAATCGTGCGTACCAACAACTACCAGTGTATGAGCCGGACATCGAGAAGACAGCCATCACAACACCCTTCGGCCTGTTCGAATTTCCACGAAAGTGTCCAGGATTGAAAAATGCTGGACAAACCTTCCAAGGATTCATACATCAAGTTCTTATCGGATTAGACTACGCATTCCCGTTCATTGATGACGTCATAATTGCATCAAAAAACGAAACACGACATATCGAAGATTTACAAGAAGTATTGCACAGATTAGACTTGTAATAATAATATTAATTATATCTATTATATTCGAGTTGTAATAATAATATTAATTATATCACAAAAATAGGGCGCTGGTGGCGACTCTGGATTCGCAGTTGTCAAACTATTTTGATGACTGTGATGACCTCACCGATACTCATTCGATTCTGTACTGTACGGCTGTAGCGGCATGTCATGTAGCTCACGTCAAATTCGCGAATGATTCAAGTGCTACACGACCGAAACCAGCCGCACCAGCTTGGCAGTGCAGAATTGAACGCCGTATTGGTGGGGCCAGAGCGCTTATCGGCAAACTAATCTGCTTCAGGGAGGGTAATACTCGCCCTCGAGTGATGCGCTTTGTGAGACGGGCGTTCTCGGGGACTGATATCAGTCCTCAAGACTATATAGTCTCAGGATAGGTCAGGACATATGTCTTGTGTCACAGAGTGCATTGCCTTCCTGAAGCAGAAAGTGTATGCATGGGCGAACCGTATTCGTAGGTACAAGCGGCGAGTACACCGATACACCCAGAACCACACTTTCCAAAGTGATGAAAGGTGGGTATATAGAGCTTGGGAGTGACCGGAACAAGGTGTGGCTGACGCGCGCCTACCCGATGATGATGCCATGTGTTCTTTTTGGCGTAGTATCTGGTCGGTGCCTGTCAGTCACATCGAAGGTAACCACCTTCGATGTGACTGGTTGGGACAGGACAGGGCTTGGGAAGTCGAGCGAGCCTGCGATCCAAAACCAGAAATGGGGGGCATTATCATCTGCCCCCAAGATGTAGCTCGTGCAGTCAAAATCAAAATCAAAATCAAAAGTCATTTATTCAAATTAGGCTGAGAATCAGCACTTTTCGAACGTTAAAGTACATGAGACAGTCCCCCAAAACGCCCACCCTTCACCACTTCCTAGTGCTTTATGGATAGACGCCGAGAATTGCAACTACATAATAGAAGTTCCAGCCGTCATTCGTAAGGCCCTCATCAGACAGGACAGATTATTTATTAATTGGACGTCCTGCCCGGTACGAGATTTCACACTTGTAACTAGATGTTACAAGTGCCAGCAGTATGGTCATGCAGCCAAGACTTGCAAAATACCTGTCCCCACTTGTGGACATTGCGGTGAGGAAGGGCACTCAACCCAGGACTGCGAGAAGAAAGCCAATCCACCTAAATGTGCTACATGTACGCGCTTTAAAAAACAAGCCAACCACAAGACAGGAGACATAGATTGCCCAGCTAAAAAAGCTGCCGAATACAGGTATATAAATTCGATTGATTATGAAGGCGCCTAAGATCGTCGCACACTTGAGTATATTTGAGACTTATTTTTTATTTTTATTGTTATCTTTAGTTTAACATGGATGATAATTTAATTACAGATATAGATAACACATTTGTAACTGTGTCAAAGACATGTAATGTTGAGGACTGCATAAAATATCTTTCAGACTTTCAAAATCCACTAACCATACTGACCCAAAATATTCATAGTATTTTTAAGAACATAGACAGCTTTAACATTTTTGTCCATAGACTGAACTTTGATTGTGATATAATGGTACTTACCGAGTGCTGGCTAGCTAACCGCTACGATAATCTACCAGTAATACCAGGGTACACCTTATTTCATACCACAATAAATCACAATCAAAATGATGGTGTCGTAGTCTTTGCTAAGGAAACGTTAAAGGTCACGGTCGAGGAACATGATCTACAAGACTGTATGAGTAATTGTTTAGTCATCAAAATTGGTACTACTACAGCGATAATCGCTATGTACAGATCTCCTTCCTCTAGAAACTTAGATCCTTTTAACAGATCCTTAAACCAGCTTCTCCAAGCACTTAGCCCATTTAAGAACGTCATACTAACAGGTGATTTAAATATAAACATTGGTTCTGAAAACTGCGATGCAGGGACCCGAGATTACCTTAACATCTGCTTATACCATGGTTTTCTTCCCGCTCACACATTGCCTACACATCAGAGTGGCTCTTGCCTAGATCATATGATGATCAAAACTAGCCTGACTTATATTACGCTTGTTACTAACTCAACAATTACTGACCATCACGCAGTTCTACTAACAGTAAATTTATCGCTGCCTAAGCTAAATCGTCCTCTGACTATTAGCAAATTAAACATAAACAAACTCGAATATGATTTGTGCAACATTGATTTTGGCCTAGTTTACAATACTGCTGACGCTAATTCAGCTTTATCGTATTTAATTGAACAAGTCAAACAAGCAATATTACGTAATACGACAGTTTCTACAGTAAACAAGAAACTTTATAATATTAAGCCATGGATTACTTCTGGATTAATTCGGTGTATAAGACACAGAGACAAACTTCATCAGAGAACAAAGAAATACCCTGATAATGTAATAATCCGAACTACCTATAAAAGATACAGGGATTTTTGCAACAATCTCCTAAAGAATATAAAAAATAATTACGATAAAAGTCAATTAAATAGAGCAGGTAAAAATAGCAAACAACTTTGGAAACAAATTAAAAACGTCACCAATATGTCAAAAAAGCGTGAGTCAAGTTCGAGTTTACTGCTTGCAAATCCTTCACCACTCATATCAGCTAACAATGTAAATAACTTTTTTATAAATTTTGGGAAAACTCTTGCCGAGCAGATTCCGAAATATTGCGACCAACCTCCTTTCCAAAAATCAAGCGATAACTGTAACCCAAAATCTTTTGCTATGTTGGACACTGATGAAGATGAAATAACCCGAATAATTTCTGGGCTAAAAGATGATTGTGCAGCTGGATGGGATAATAAGATCCTTAAACGCTTCAAGCATATTTTGATACCTCCTTTAACGCATATTTTTCGAATCTGTCTTGCCGAAGGAATTTTCCCTAGTTATCTAAAAAAGGCAGTTGTAATCCCTATCTTTAAATCCGGAAGTAAAGACGCAGTTAATAATTATAGGCCGATATCCTTACTCCCCTCGATTGCAAAAATACTAGAGAAAATTATAAACAATAGACTTGTTAATTACTTAGAGAAAAACAACATTTTATCCCCTGCGCAATTTGGTTTTAGACCCAAACTATCGACAGCCGATGCAGTGCATAGCTTGACTGATTATATTTCAGAAAACCTCGGCAAAGGAAACCAGACCCTAGGAGTCTTTCTCGATTTAGCCAAGGCCTTCGACACGGTGTCTGTTTCTGTTCTTCTGGATAAATTAGAGGCCATAGGAATAAGAGGAACGCCGCTGAAACTTTTTACTGACTATTTACACGGCCGATACCAGTATGTTAGAATAGATAATATTACGAGTGATGAGCAGAAAAATATTGGTTTTGGTGTTCCGCAAGGGAGTATTTTGGGTCCCACAATTTTCCTGATTTATATTAATGATTTTTGTAATCTAAATATTAAAGACGGTAAAATTATATCATATGCCGACGACACGGCGTTAATATTTACCGCTAAGACCAGTAGTGAACTGTTTGAAATCGCTCAATTAGGTTTAAATTCTGTGACTAATTGGCTTCAAAGCAATTTACTAACATTAAATGCCGACAAGACTAAATATATTCACTTCTCCATGCGCAAGCCGCAACTTAACATTACTAACCCTAATCTATATCCCCCCCAGTGGGGTTCCCGCATTGTCGTTGCGGGGGGGCTCAGTAACCGTGGTCCCACCTCCCACGGTGAAGCGAAGAGGAACCCCAAGGTGGGGCCGCTCGTCAGGGCTTGTGCCTCCAAGCCGACGACGTAGCGGCCAAAAAGTAGGTTGCGGTGAGGTGCATCGCAACTGAGGCGGGCCGCGATGTCGAATGGGAGGCATCGCGGCTGAGGGTTACAGGCTGCGGCGGAGGAGGAGTGCCGGTACTTCTGAGTAGCGCTCTTCCCTTCCGTAGCCTGGACGGGGCCGCCACCGTTTGATGGCGGACGCGGTGGGGCCGCAGGGGAAGAGGAGTGTCGGTATAGCGTTGGCCGCTCTCCCTATCCCCTGCGGCTGAAAAGTGGTTGGCGGCGGGGCCACTGTACTGACCCGTCGCAGGAGGACGTCAGCAGCAGCTGGTGGGACCCGCTAGGGCCGATGCCTGCTAGGGGTGCGGGTTGTTCGAAAGAGATACCGCGGCCCCTGGCATACGGGCAGCTGAAGGAACATGGGTGGGTTTTAGTCAGTAAAAGTCTGACACGCCCTCCTGCTCCAACCAGAGCGGGAGAAGTCATTTGATGATTTCCCACCCACAAAAAAAAAAAAAAAAAAAAAAAAAAGCCCTAATCTATATGCCCATCAATGTGGAAACCGTATAGTCAGCATGTGTAATTGCCCTTCTATCTTCAAAACGAGGTACATTAAATACCCGGGGGTAATAATGGACGACACACTTTCTTTTAGAAAACATATTGAAAGCCTAACTAAAAGAGTGCGCAAACTCATATATGTTTTTAAAAAATTGCGAGCGTTAGCAGATTCAAAATTAATCACACAAGTTTATTTGGCCCTATGTCAATCAATTATTCAATACTGTATCACTTCTTGGGGTGGTGCACCTAAAACTAATTTGCTTCCTCTTGAAAGAGTTCAGAGAGCAATTTTAAAGGTAGCAAACTTCCATCCCTTCTTCTTTCCTATAGATCTGCTATATAAATCCTGCAACGTACTCACTGTTCGCCAGCTTTTCATTTTATACTTAGTATTAAAACAACACACCATGCTTACCTACAATACTGACAATACTAACAAGAGACGGAATGATATAGTATGCATAACTAATGCAACCTCAAAACATGTCTTTGTAGAAAGATTTTATACATTTTTAGGCCCATTTCTGTACAATAGATTAAATAGAAAACTAAGTATCTATAAATTAAATTACTATAGCTGTAAAAAAAGTTTACTGAAACATTTACTATCCATTGATTATGCACAGACAGAAGATCTACTTGTTGTCTGCAAATAAAACCGCTAACATGCAGTTTTACTTTTGTTGACCTAATTTATATTTTAGTTATTACTTAATATACATTGTTAATTTATTTCTTATTTTTGCATTTTTGTAGCCTGAAACACAGGTCTAACCTAGTTCAGGCAATATTAGCAATTGTGCTCTATTTTAGTTGTTAAGGTATTTATTGTAAACGAGCCTCTTTTATAAATAAACGATTTTATTATTATGACTTGGTGCCACATACATGGCTCATGAGGGTGCTGGAGTTGTATAAAGTAGATACAACTCTGCGCACCTTCCTGATGTCATGTATGGGACAATGGAGGACGTTTCTTCAATATCCAGGATGTCGAAATATCCAGAGGAATAGCGAGCCGATAAGGATTGAGCGAAGCATATTTCAGGGCGACAGTTTGAGTCCGCTTTGGTTCTGTCTAGCCCTGAATCCTCTAAGTACACTGCTGGAGGATTCAGGTATAGGTTATCGGCTGAGGAGAGGTGGTCAGGTTATATCACACCGCCTTTACATGATGATACTCTTTGCTCTCAACAATTTACAACTGATGGAACTACTTAAAGTAAATGAAACCTTCAGTAGCGCCATCAGGATGGATTTTGGTGTGGACAAATGTGCGGTCATGCATGTAAAGCGAGGGGAGATTGTGGAATCCGTGGGAACCCAACTCTCGGATTCCATAAACCTTTGAACCCTCTCTGCAGCCAAAACCTATAAGTATTTGGGTATATCGGAAGCGTTGGGCATCAATGTTACTGACATGAATCAATCGTTGAAGGAGCGCTTCTTTGGCCACCCGAAGAAAGTACTTAATAGTCTTTTATCAGGCGGGAACAAGGTGCGCGCCTCCAATGGTTGGGTCATGCTGGTTTTGATGTACTCTTTCGGCCTACTCGAATGGACTCAGACCGAACTCGACGCCCTGGATAGGAGGGTCCGTACGCTGTTATCTGCATATCGAATGCATCACCCACGGTCATCGGTAATGAGACTGTATATCCCGCGAAAGTGTGGAGGTCTAAAGTTCTTAAACGCTAAGACCCTCCCCCCACGATAGCGAGATATGCAGTCTCAGGGAATATTTCCTGGGAACCGACGTGGGGATGCATCGAGATGTGGTCGTGGTGGACAAGGGCCTCACCCCGCTCTCCTTGGCTAAAGAAAACTGGCGCAAGCCTGTGTAGGGCTTGACACTAAAGATCGCATGGAAGTATGGCCGAGTAAGTAGCTTCACGGACGCTTTTTTCGGGCCCTACATGGACCCGATGTAGACCTACTAGTGTCCATAGCCTGGCTTTGTTTCGGTGACCTCTTTGCAGAAACTGAAGGTTTTGTCTGTGCAATTATGGATGAAGGTATGATGACGAACAACTACTGGAGATTTATTGTGAAAGACCGCACGGTTGACATCTGTCGGGCATGCCACCGTCCGGGTGAATCAATTAGACATATTGTCTCCGGGTGTTCTCGTCTAGCTAACGAGGAGTACTTGCTTAAACACAACCTTGTAGCCAGGATTATCCACCAGCAACTTGCTCTGAACTTGCCTTGTGGAATCAGAAGTGCCGTACTACAGGTATGTGCCCAACCCAGATCTCGAAAATGGACATGTCAAACTGTACTGGGATCGATCCATCATCACTGTTAGGACTATTGTTGCCAATAAGCCTGATATAGTGGTGGTGGATCAACTAGAGAAGCGTGCAATGATCGCTGATATAACGGTCCCGCATGACGAGAACCTCGTGAAAGCCGAGAAAGATAAACAAATCAAGTATCTTGACTTGGCTCGCGAGGTTGTTGACATGTGGGATGTCGACTCAGCGATCATTGTACCGATAGTCGTTACAGCCAATTTGATTTGATTTGATTTTGATCTGGAGCCCTGACCGCCGGTAGCTTGGAACCTGTTCCCGATACCGGTGGGTATTTTTTATGTTTTTAAATGTTTTTATATATGTAGGGTTAGTTCGATATATGCTGAATAAAAGCACTGATCTTTTTAATAAACTTGAATTTATTTTTATTCCGTCTTTGTAGCTAACGTCTTTCGTCTCTCCCCGTGTTTCCGTCTCCTTTCTTTTCACCTTCTTTTAAATTCCCTTGCGTTCTCTTTCACTCCTAGACTATTTCATACTTTCATCTCTTTCATACAACATGCTTCACATCTGTCATTCATCTTTACGTTTCATTCCACTCTTCTATCGTAACATTCCGTTCCTACAACTCGGCCATTCTGATATCTGACTGTCCCCAGTCAGATCTAAACTAAGCAACACCGTTCACAACCTGAACTTTATACAATAACAATTTAATCTTAAACAAAACTTCTAAAACTAAATTCTCATAACAACAGTATTGCTTACATACTTGTTTTTCAACTAGAAATTTAGTGAAACTAACACAGAGTACATAACATCATCACAATACATGTTTACAATACCTACTACTTATTTTACAACATTTACATGACATAACTTAGACCATCATAATGAAATATTAGGTCAAGAACAACCACAGTGTATCTCCTAACCTAACACAACCGCTGATAGGATTTGACCTACTCACCTAACTCAACCCTATCGCCAAACACCGGCCATGGCTTCATATTATCGGCAGAGGAAGATGTCACTCGTGAACCATCCACCATACGATCTATCTTCTCAAGATCGTACCGATCATTCCTTTTGACTTTGGTGACCCTGTATGGGCCCAAATACTTAGGCTTGAGTTTTAGACTGTTACCAAACTGCGTCCGTTTGATGGCTACAATATCTCCTACAACATATTTTTTACTTTCCTTTCTTTTTCTATTGTATGTCTTACAGTTTTCATCTTGAATTTTTCTTATTTGTTCTTTCGCCTTCATCTTTAAGTCTTCCCTGTCTTGCACAAAATTACTTCTATGCTCTTGCTGAAGCAAATCATAAATCTGTATATCTTCTTTAGTTTTCATCTTCGTACCCAGCATGAGTTCGAAAGGGTGGTGTCAATGCTTCTTTGGTACGTGCTATTCAGTGCTCTCTGCACTCGGCTGACTTGCTTGTACCATAGAGATGGTTCTTCAATACATAGCTTAGCTAACACCGCTATGAGAATTCTGTGTATTCGCTCCACCTGACCATTTCCCCTGGGTACTCCTGTAGTTATGGTTATGTGTTGAATACTTTCTTTTTCACAATACTCCTTGAACTCGTTACTGGTAAATGCAGTACCACGATCTGAAATCAATCGCGTGGGATTACCAAATGTATGCTGATGAATCATTAGTTTATTTATTGTTTCCTTACTGGTAGTTCCCTTCACTGGAAATAGCCACACAAACTTCGTAAATGCATCCACAACTGTTAAGATGTAATTATACATTTTCCTTGTCTCTGAAAGAGGTCCAATGTGATCACAGTGTAGGGTGTGCAAAGGAGTGTCTTCTTTGTCATCATCATTACAGTTTAAAAATCCTTCCTGCTTACCTTCCTTCTTTGTTGCTAGCAAGCAAGGTACACATGACAACAACAGTTCTTCAATTTTCTTGCTAACGTTTTTTATGTAGTAATCTTGTTCTAATGATTCTAACATTTTTCTTTTTCCAAAATGACCCTTTTGATGAATCCTTCTCAAAACCTCAAATTCCAAACTTTTCGGTATCACCAACTTTCTTTCTATTCCTTTGTACAATAAACCGTCACTAAAGGAATAGTCATCATATGGCTGCAGTTTTAGAATGTCTATAATCGCCTTTACACCATCATCCAATATTTGTGCTTGCTTGATACAGTCATGCAAGCTTAGTTCAATAACTCCAACAAATGGGTTCCTACTTAAGGCATCTGCATGTTGCATCTTACCTCCTGGTCTATGTTCAATAACATAATCATACTCCTCCAGTAACAACACCCATCTGGCTACTCTTGTTGATAAATCTTTTTTATTCAATGTCTTTTGGAATGCTTGACAGTCTGTTACTATTTTGAAAAGCTTACCAAACAAATAGTGTCTGAACTTCTTTACTCCTTCAATAATAGCTAATGCTTCCAACTCATAACTACTATACTTCTTCTCGGCTTCACTAGTCTTCCTACTGTAGTAGTGTACAGGGTGTAACTCACCTGTGTGGTCTCTCTGTAACAAAATAGCACTGTATGCTATTGCAGATGCATCTGTATGCAACTCTGTTACCAGATGATGATCATAAATTCTTAGCACAGGGCTACTAGCTAGTGCATTCTTCAACACGTTAAACGCACTTCTCTGAATATCACTAAACTCAAAAGGTACATCTTTTCTTAGCAAATCAGTTAACGGCTTAGCTATTAGTGCAAAATCCTTTATATATTTTCTAAAATATGACGTTAATCCTACGAAACTGTGAAGTTGTCTTATAGTCTTAGGTTCAGGGTACCTGGTTACAGCATCAGTCTTCTCTTGTGAAGGTTGTGCTTTCCCATCTTCTATAATATGGCCTAGATACTCTATACGCCGACATAGTAGTTGTGCTTTCTTCCAATTTATCTGCAGACCGTACTGTGATGCAACATCCAACACATCTCTCAATCGCTGCAAAGCCTGGCATTCATCAACAGCAGGAATTAACAAATCGTCGATGAATATGACTATGACTCCTTTTGCAATAAGATCCTGAAACACCATGGTTACAAATCTCATGAAATATTTTGGACAAACTGACAACCCAAAAGGTGCCCTCAAAAATTCATACTGACCATTGTGTGTAACAAAGGCAGTATACTTGATGCTGTCTTTATTAACCTTCAAGTGAAAGAAGCCATTCTTCAAATCTAATACACTAAATACATGAGCATCTCTAAGTTTATCTATCAAATCGTCTATAATGGGCAGAGGAAATTCATCCTTAAAAATCTTTTTATTGATTGGCCTATAGTCTACACAAATCCTTGTATTACCATCTTTTTTCTTTATCAATACCAGAGGAGAGGAATATTCAGAAAAACTTACACGAATGATGCCATCCTTGAGCCACTCTGCTACTTGCTTCTCCACCATCTGCTGTTCGGCTAAAGATATACGTCTTGGTCGCTGAGCCACCGATATGTCATCCTTGAGCACAATGCGCAACTCTATCGGGGCCTCCTTTACCTGCTTAGGATTATAATTCTTCACACAGTCAATAACATCCTGCCGCAACTGCTTATTCTTAATGTTACCTAAAACAAACAGCTGATCCTGATTAACAACGCAACAAACCTTTGACAACCAATTGTTTATGTTTGGTGCAATCAGGATTGACCCCTTCGACATTATAGTAAATACGTCCTTGAGGAAGTCTTGACCCAATATAACACTACACGGCATAGCATGCCTTGGAACAACATAGAATGTAGCATTGTAATCGTGTCCATCTAACAATACAGAAACAGTTAACTTTTCCGTCGACACTATACTGCCTCCTAAACCTACTAAATTCGTAGCGGTTTTCAGACACTCCGGAGATCCTAAATGTACGTAAAGCTCGGTACACATTAAGTTCAGTTCACTTCCCGAGTCAATTAACGCGGTTACTTCGCACTTGTTGATAAATATCGTCTTGCAGGCATTCTCAAAACGTATCTGCGCCGGCGTCTTTATCTCGTCGTAAACATCCGTGAAATTAGCGTCGGTTCCCACTGCATTCGCCATCTTGTCGCTAATGTTGGTACTGCCGTAATCGTCAGGTTTGCCAACCTCGTAAACTCTCGGAGTGAAGTCAGCCACACACATCGCTCGTCTATCTTCGGAAGAGTTCGGTTTACCTTTTTCACCACGCCATTCTCGTTCCCCATTCTTTTCACTCGTTCTTGACTGAATGTTTCCGCTTTGTTTACATTGTATCGAGATATGCCCACATTCGTTGCACTTGAAACATTTCAGACCTTTCTCTTTATTAGGACACTGTGACGATTGGTGATTTCTTTCTCCACAGCTGTAGCACCTCTTGTTACTCGTACCAGCACTACTATCACTGCTCTCAGGCTTCTTATTTGGGACGTAACTTGCGCCCATTTTATCTATTATTGTTTCATATATTTTGATTTTTTCCTTGAACTCCGTGTACGTAGCAGCACCATATAACACCATTTTATTCACTTCTACATCAATTATGCCGTCTATGATGTACTTTATGGCTACATAATCAGGCATTTTGCCGCGCTTTCCCATTTCTTTCATAACTAACATGTAGTCTAAACAACGTTCGTCTTTCTTCTTCTTTCTAGCGGCCATCATTTCATGTATGGTTTTGCTATCTATCGAATCGGGAAATTCTTTCAGCAAACCCGCCTTCAGCTCGTCCCAACTTTTGAATGGCTTTTCAGATTTTAGCCACAGGGCTGCAGTTCCCGTTAGAGATCTTCTAGCGACTATCAGAGTTTGTAGGGGCGTCCATTGAAATATTTCAGCGTTATCGTCAATGTCCGTCGCCCATTTAGCCACCGAATACGATTTATCTTGTCCGCTGAATTTTGTCACCAAGTTCTCCGTCTGGAATATACCCTGATCTCGGCAGAACGGTTGTCTCGTCAATGCCGCTGCCGCGTGGTCGTCTTCTTCATAGTCCGCTTGACGGCTTCGTCGGCGATCCTTACAGTGTCCACCCATATTTCGTCTTTGCTTAGTCTTTTGTAACTATTGTTACCGTCTTCTATCGTCTTTTCCGTCGTTTCGCTAGAGCAAAGTCCCCAGCCGCTCCACGTCGTTGGTGTCGGTTTTTCTGCTCCCGTCTTTTTTCGTGTTTTGGCCCAGCAAACTGGAAATATCGAACAATCCCGGGCGAGCCCCCAAAAATATGTAGGGTTAGTTCGATATATGCTGAATAAAAGCAATGATATTTTTAATAAACTTGAATTTATTTTTATTCCGTCTTTGTAGCTAACGTCTTTCGTCTCTCCCCGTGTTTCCGTCTCCTTTCTTTTCACCTTCTTTTACATTCCCTTGCGTTCTCTTTCACTCCTAGACTATTTCATACTTTCATCTCTTTCATACAACATGCTTCACATCTGTCATTCATCTTTACGTTTCATTCCACTCTTCTATCGTAACATTCCGTTCCTACATATATTTTATATTCTAATATTTAAAAATGTAATTTATGTGTGTATATTCTGAAATAAAGGAGATAATAATATTAATTTTTATTTATTCAAAAATTACAAGGCTAAAGAATATGTACAGTTTAGCTTAAATTTAAAATTATATTCATAAATGATATGTTGTGTAAAGCCAGCATCGAAAACGCAGCTTTACTCGCTCACCCATGTCCATCACCAACAGTTGCAAGCTCCCTCATAAGCGACACGTTGAATACATGCGCCGGAGCCGTGCTACAACAACGTGTAAACTAGAAGTGGATACCCCTCGGCTAATTCTCGAAGAAATTCTCTGACACAACAGCGATACAGCACACTTGACAGAGAATTACTGTCTTTATACATGGCTATCAAACACTTCAGAAAAATATTCGAGGGAACAGAACTCATAGTAAACACAGATCACAAGGCGCTAACCTATGCCAAACGCAAGCCACTATCGGATGGCGATCAACCCATCACGCTGGTCTCAGCCTATCTTCCTTCCCAGTCCCATTCAGAGTACTTTTAACCGATCACCGATGACCTCTCCATCCTGTTAGGCATGAGTGACTGTTATCATAGCAGGCGATCTCATTGCCAAACATCCCACGTGGAATAGTTCCGGGACATCGACCAGAGGGACATAATATTGTTCAACCTCTGCTCCACACTGATCTTTGACGTCGTTGCCCCGATGACTCCCACCCACTTCCCCCAAGATTTGAATCACAGGCCCGATGTACTCGACATTGCCATTATCAAGAGAATCAACTTAAGGCATTCCATACAAGCAATCAACGAGCTCACCTCTGACCAAGGCTCCGTTGTCATACATCTGGCTCCTCGCACGCGTCTCCCAGATACTTACCATCCCTCTCTCACCAAAGTGGTAACGGACTGGAGGAAAGTAAACGATTCGCTGAAAACCAACATATCCCCCCACTTAGACTCTATACCCGACCAATTCGACTTTCTCGCTGACACAACGGCTGTGATCAACTCATTCACGGGTCACGTACAATCAGTCTTGAACTCTTGTTTAAGGGAAAATCCTGAGGTGGATGACCACCGACGGAAATTGCCGGACGATGTACGCGAACTGCTAAATGAGAAGAACTTGGCTGTTCGTGCCTACAGCAACTTTCCCTGCGATGCCAACAAAACCCACATGCGCTATTTACAGAGATCTGTAAAGTCATGCATGGCGGAGCTACGTGACGCTAGCTAGGATAAGATGTTGAGCAAGTTAGACCCCACGGATCTGGCTTTCTGGGAATTTCAGAGGAAACTCAAATCCCGAGATGTTGCCTCCATGCCTCCCCTGACCCGGCCCGACGGCACAGCCGCTTTCGACGACATCGACAAGGCCGAATGCCTTACCGAGAGCCTTGAGGTCCAATGCACGCCTCGTTCTCAACCAGTAGACCAAGCACATCTCGCTGAGATGGACGCTGAAGTCGAACGTAAAACCTCTCTCCCGCCCGTCGAGGAACCTGATGATCCATTACCTCTCGTCACCCCGGACGAAATTCACGAGATTATCAAAGGTCTGAAACCCCGCAAGACCCCCGGTGCTGACGGTATCACAAACAAGGTGCTCCAGATGCTGCCCACTCACCTGATCATGCTCTTGACCACCATCTTCAATAGTGCCTTGAGCAATAACGCCTTCCCGCAGGCATGGAAGCAAGCCACGATTATCGGCATCCCAAAACTCGGCAAGCCCAAGTCCGAGCCGACGAGCTACTCCCCCATCAGTTTACTGAATACTCTCGGAAAAATCTATGAGAGGCTTATTTATAAGTGCCTCAGAGATTTTGCCGAGACGAAAGGCCGCATACCCGACGAGCAGTTCGGTTTCAGAACCCAACACTCGTGCGTCCAACAGGTCCACCGCATCGTAAAACATATAAACGCTGGTTTCCAGCGTGGTGCGGTGACCGGTGCAGTATTCTTCGACATAGCGAAAGTTTTCGACAAAATCTGGCACAACGGCTTATTATATAAGCTGTACAAACTCGGTGTGCCTGAACGACTCGTGCTCATCCTACGAGACTTTCTGTCGAACCGCACCTTTCGCTATCGCATCGAAGGAGCGATCTCCCCATCCTACTCGCGCTGGCGTCCCTCAGGGCGCTGTGCTGTCCCCTCTCATATTCACGCTATTTACAAGCGATATTCCAAAAAGTAGAAAGGCACAGTTGGCACTGTTCGCAGACGAAATCCGGATAAAAGTCAAGCGGTTCTTTTCTCGAAACCGCGACTTAGCCCTGACCGGGGGGGGGGGGGGTCTGGGCCCTGTGGTCTGGACCTGAACCTGCCCATCTCCATGTTTGACAAGCCGATCCCTTGGGAGAAGCAAGCTAAATATGTAGGAGTGATTATGGATCAGCACCTTTCCTTCTCTGAATGCATCAGGAAGGCGCGCTCGCGCGCTGCCTTCGCTCTAGGAAGGCTGCATTCTGTTCTAAATGCACGTAGCAAATAGTCACTCAAGTGCAAGATGCGAATATACACGGCGTGCATTAGGTCAATCATGACTTATGCGAGTGCAGTCTTTGCACACACAAAGACCCAATTCATCCATAGGATACAGACGCTACAAAACCGTTTCCTTCGCCAAGCCACATGCTCCCCATGGTTCGTTAGAAACGAGATCCTCCATCTCGATCTAAAAGTCCCCACCATCGCTCAGTTTCTTGAATGCAGTTCAAAATGTTTCTTTGATACAGCCGCTAGTTATGTCCCCAGTAGAATCAGTAGAATCCGCCCACCGAGACATGTTCTTTCCAATCTTTCCAAATGCTACAATAGTTTCATTTGCAGACGATACAGCCATCACTTTCACCGCAAACTCATGGTCGGAACTACAAGTTGCTGCACAAGACGGCTTTAATTCTGCCTTGAAGTGGCTTTCTTCTCATAGCCTAACTCTCAATGCCAACAAATCAAACTTAATCACTTTTTCAATGAGCAATGCTTCCCAGCCAAAAACCTCAATCTCTATTAAAGCTCATTCTTGCCCCACACAATCTCAACCTAATTGTCAATGTCCTTTTTTTTTTTTTTGATTACGGGGGGAAATCCTCATGGATGTCCTCCGCCCTCCCCGGGGCGGAGGACATCCATGAGGGTCTGTCAGACTCTTACTGACTAAAACCACCCCGGTGTTCCGTCTCTCACTTGCACCGGGGATCACGGGAACTAGTGTGACTTCCGCGATCCCCGGCTAGTGCCGGCCCGCCTCTGCGGGCCACCTCGCGATAGGGGGGAGTGAGGTGTTAAACTCCCCCCTTACGTCATAGAGAGGCGCGCGTGGAACACTACGCGCCGCCATCTCGGGTCCTAACAAGTAGGGGGCAACGAATTTCCCCAGATCCGTTGCCCCTGGACCCATTTAGGGGGGCTGGAAGAGGGCGTTGTCCGCCCTCCGCCGACGCCCGGTGCGTCTGCTGCGGATTGGGTTAGCGGAAGCAATCTCCCGCTCCCTCTCCGCAGCCTCCTTCTGCGACATGACTGTTTCGCAGAAGGATACAACCGCGTCCCAGGACTCCTCGCTGCCGACCATCGAGTCGACAACGGCCGGCAGCGACAGGTCACTGCCGACTCCTGAGATGAGGGCAAGGCGTGGCTCCTCCCAAGCGGCACACTCTGCCAGCGTGTGCCACGCCGTGTCCTCCCGACAGTCGACGCAGTGGTGACACCGAGCGTCCGGCTCCCTGTTTATGCGACACAGGTACTTCCCGAAGCAACCATGCCCCGAGAGCACCTGTGTCACCCGAAACGACAGGGAGCCGTGCCTCCTCCCGAGCCAGCACTCGAGTACTGGCCGGACCGCCCCAATGGTAGCGGGGCCGGCGGTAGGGCGTGAAAGCCTGTCCCGCCATTCCGCCACCAGGGCTGCGCGAAGCTGTGACCGACGCAACTCCAAATGTCGCTGCGTCAGCCATTCGCCCCGCGCCCTCGAGTCCTCGCGCCACCGATACAGTGACGCGAGTACCTTCGCCTCGAGGTCCCAGGGCGGGGATCCAGCCAGTACAGAAGCCGCCTCGTAGGAGATCGTGCGATACCCCCTAATGACTCTGACGGCCATCGCTCGCTGTGGCCTTCGCAGGACAGCGATGCTGCCGGCCGTCAGGTCAGCCGCCCAGATCGGGGCCCCATACATGGCCATCGATCGCACGATCCCCACGTAGAGCCGCCTACAGGCGGCGCTCGGGCCCCCCAGATTGGGAAGCAGCGTTGACAGCGCCCCAGCCGCGCCCATCAACTTGGGCACCAGCCGCTGGAAGTGGGGGCCGAAATCCCACCGGCTGTCGAGCACCAATCCAAGATACTTCATGGTTGACTCGACAGCAATTCGGGACCCCCCGACCACGATGTGTGATCCCAGCGGTGGCGCCCGCCGGGGGCCATGAAAGACCATGGCCTCCGACTTGTTGAGGGCCACCTCCAGGCCTAGGCGCCGTATGCGGGTCACGACCTGTGACACCGCAGCCGTCGCCAGCAACGCTGCCTCCCTGTACGAGCTCCCCCGGGCCGTGACCAGCGTGTCATCCGCATAACACGTCAAGTCCACGCCCGGCTGGAGCTCGCCCCTCAGCACCCAGTCGTACCCGATGTTCCACAGGAGCGGTCCCACAACCGAACCCTGTGGAACACCGCACGACATGCGGCGCTGGTTTCCGCCATCACGTCCCGTGTAAGTGACACACCTTTCCGCCAAATAAGCCCCAACGATGCGGCGGAGGTAGGAAGGCACCCGATGATACTGCAGTGCCTCCCGAATGCAGCTCCAGGGCAGGGTGTTGAAGGCGTTGGAGATGTCCAAAGACACCGCCAACATCACCCCGCCCCGGGACACTGCTTCCTCCGCCAGGACTCTCACCCGCGATATCGCGTGGATGGTGGAGCGCCCGTGCCGAAAGCCGAACTGGCTCTCGGCTAGGTCAGGCCCCTCCCTGCTTAAGTGGCCGACGAGGCGGGCAGCGATTATCCGCTCAAACATCTTGCCCACCTCGTCGAGCAGCACTATGGGCCTGTATGCGGACGGCGAGTCCGCCGGGCGCCCCACCTTCTTGAGCAGGACCAGACGACCAGATTTCCACAAAGTGGGAAACTGGCCCTGCTCAAGGCACGCGGTGTAGAGTCCTCTCAGTTGGGGCTCTAGCTCCTTCAGAGCGAGGGCTAGCACTATGCCGTGAATACCATCGGGCCCCGGAGCCACGTTCTTGGCCCGGAGCCGCATCACGGCCGCCCTCATCTCTGCCTGTGTCACCTCCGGGACGCTGATGGCGCTCTCTTCGGCAGGCTCTGCGGCTGTGGGCAATGCCATCGGTGGCGGAGTGTGCTCCGCTCTTGCCGGGAAGAGGGCTGCGACGACCTCCTCTAGCAGCTCAGGTTGGAGACTCTCCGTGAGTGGAGGCGCCGCGGCTCGAAGTTTCCCTCGAACCGCACGATACGGGCGCCCCCACGGATCTCCGTCGAGAGTCTCCAACATCTCCTCCCTGGCTCGCGTTCTCGCTTCGCCGATGGCCAGCCACAGAGCCTCCTTAGCCGCGCGGTACACCTCATACCGCGCGGCTTCTTCGTCAGGGACCCGACGACGTCTCCTCCGGTATCGGGTGTACTGGCGTCTGACCGCCACGCACTCGACACGTAGTCGCGCGATCTCGGCAGACCACCAGTACACCTGGCGCCTTCCTGAATGCGTGTGGACGCGGGGCATGGACGCGTCGCTGATTTGCGTCATCGCCCCGCGGAACCACAGCGCCTCCTCTTCGACGTCGACGGGTCCGATCGTCGCCGACTCCCGGGTCCAGGCCTGGACAACAGCGGCCTCCTCGAGAACCTCCCTGTCAATGCGCTTACGCGCCCAGCGCGGGCCGTCCGTTCGCGGGGCCGATGGACTGCGGCCGCCAGTGGTCTGGGTGGAGATGTCGAAGCGGATGTATCTGTGATCCGACAACGTCTCCACCTCCACGGCGACACGCCAGTCACGGACACGCCCCGCGACAGCAGGGCTAGCGAACGATACGTCTACGATCGAACCGCCCCGCTGCCGCACGCACGTGTGCACCGAGCCCCGGTTTAGGACGATCAGGCCAGTCGTGACCGCCCACTCCTCCAGCGCCTCACCCCGAGCATCGGTCACCGGGGATCCCCACGCCGAAGACTTGGCGTTGAGATCCCCTAGTAACAGCACGGGGCGAGGGTGGAGTCGGCCTACGACGGCCCCCAACTCGACAAGGAAGTTCTCGAAGTCGGCGAGGCTCTTATTGGGCGAGAAATACGCCCCAACAGTGCCAATTCCGTCCGCGAGGGCGGCCACCCAGCCGTGACCTCGGGACGGGTTGACGAGAGCCCCGCCAATAATGGCCACCAAGCCGTCTAGGTCACCTACCCAGTTATCCCTGGGGGGAACAAAGTACGGCTCGGCGACCACAGCCACGTCAATCGACCACTCTGCCATGCTCTGGATCAATAGATCCTGAGCCCTGGCAGCGTGGTTGATGTTGCCCTGGAGGAAATGGTAAGGCGCCATTATGCGCAATCCATTCCCCCCGTCACACCATCCGTAGGCCGGGAGTCGGCCGTAGAGCACCTAGGCTGCGGGGGGGGTAAAGAGCCCCCGGCAGCTTTGGCACCCCTTCTCTTCTTTTGGGCGGGTGCGCCACAGGCTCGTCCACCTGCCCTGTGCCCCGCGGGCCTCCCTGCAGCTGTACAGAGGCTGCAGTTAGGCGCTGCGGAGCACTGGGCGGACTTGTGGCTGGGCTGACCGCAGCGAAAACATTGCTCGCTGCGGTCTATTTCGGCGGTGCACCTTGCCCGGACATGCCCAATGTCCAAGCAGCGGTAGCACCGTAACGCCCTGTGTTGCAGCAGCTTGACTCTCGCTGCAACCCAGCCCACCAACAGGCGCCCACCGTCGGCGACCTTGTTCGCCGCCGACACTGGGCACCGCACCCAAGCGACTCCGAGCCCAGAAGCCTCAGTGCGGATCTCGCCCACCCGCACATCATCAGGCGGACATCCTCCGGCTTTCGCGATGGCCGCCAAAACCTCCGCTGGGGTTGTCGAGTCGTCCATGCCGGCGACGCGTAGCTCAGCGGTCTTCATGGGCCTGGAAACTCGAACGTCCTCAGGGTTGAGGACCTTCCTCAGCTTGGCGGCCAGGTTGTCCGCCTTCTCGCCGCTAGAGGCACCCGGCACCTCAAGCAGCCGCGCCCCCGTAATCGCCGGCCTAAATCCTAGGCCGGTCGGTATGCCAAGGTCGGGGAACGCGACTTTGGCTTTGGCCTCCAAAAGAACCGCCTTATAAGAGACGCCCCTCTCGACGGCTCCGGGCTGCAGCGTAATTACCACAGCCACGGAGCGTGGGGCTCTTGGCCTCGGCGGCTTCTGGGTCTTCTTTGAGGCCGGTGCAGGTGCCTTAGCGGGTGCTGGCGGCGCAGCCTTCTTCTTGCGGCCCCTCTTGACAACCGTTGTCCAGGCCTCCGTGGAGGGCTCGGGAGCGGTTGCCGGGGGACCGGCCGTCAGGGAAGCTAGCCCAGGCGTGGACGCCGGGGGAGCAGCCTTCCGGGAAGTGGGCGCAGACTTTGTCTTCGCAGGCTGGCTGGCCACTTTCCCGGACCCACTCGGCTCTGCCGCCACGACTGTTGAGCCCGGTTTGGTGGTGCCAGCCAGCCTACGCTTGTCCGCAGCGAGCGGTGGGCGGACGGTTTAGGCAGGAAGAAGCCTCCCCTCTATGGCCTCCATCCGAGCCCCCACCATCTGCCCGCACTGCATCATGCAGATGCGCGCGATCTTCTCGATCTCCGCATCTGCAAGTGCAGGGACCGATGATGGGGCCGGTAAAGGAGCTGACAACGGGACCGCCGATTGGTTGGCCGCGGGAGCTACCCTCTGGGCGGCAAACTGCCGCTTGAGGTCCTCCAACTCTGACTGGAGACGGCGGTTCTCCTCCCACAGCTTCGCCGTCTCCTCCGTCTCCGACCGACTCTGGAGGACCTCAACTGCCTCCCTGATTCCGTCAGCCGCCTCCTTCAGAGCGCGCGTGAACGTGCCCTTCAAGTTGCCGGATTTAGTGGCAACCTGCAGGACGACGCCCACGCCGTCCAGAACTTGGCGACTGAGCGCCACCGCCGAAACGCTCCCTCCGGCAGCCATCCGGGCTGAGCGCCGCTCGCGCAACTGACGGGCCAACTCTTCCACCTCATCAGCCGCTCTGGCTTTGCGCTGCGCCCTTTTGGCAGCATTGGCCTTCGCCTTATTTGAAGGCAGCATTAGCCCCTCGCCGACGTCTGAGAACGTGGGACCGGAGTCGCTGCCCACGCTCTCAACGCTTTTCGCGTGCTCAACCGGAGCAGGCAAGTCGGGCCGGGATACCAGCACGGACCGATCCCGCTCCAGCAAACGAGTGGAATGTCCATTCGCCGCTCGACCTCGCCTGCTCCTGCCCGTTGGCACCTTAGCGGCCGGCAGGTTTTCCTCGCTATGGGAGCGAGGTGACCGCTTCCTCCTTCCTTTAGAGGGACGAATCCCTTCTGGAGCCCGCGAGCGCTCCGAGCCTACGCTCGCAACGCTTGCGACGCTCATCTTTTCGGATGCGGTGTCGGAATCCGACTCCGCACCCACACCCATCCGTTCGATCATAACGATCGGAACCTTCTGCTGTTTTAATTTATTTGAGTCCATATAAGTCCCACGAGTGTGGGGGATATAAAAAGTCCACCTAGGGTAACCCCCTGTCCCTAGGTAAGTGTACATTTGTATCCCAACCAGGGGGTCCACTAATCCCTGGCTGGGGGTGCGCTTGGGACTGATGCGCCACCTACAACTAAGAAGCTGCAGATGACACTACTCCTCAGCCATTCATACCCTCGCCGCACACCAAAACTTGGTATTGGAGGAATTTTTTATAGAGGTTATCTTCCTCGCGATCCGGGCGGTCAAGCCAAGATCCTCGTCCCGTTCCGAGTCATAAAACATGACCATGATCTCGTTATGGATTACGATTTCGACGGTTGCAGTCGGGAGAATAGGATCCCCTGCTGCTAGCCCGTTGGCAGGGTGAGTGCACAACGGGCGCCGCCCATGTTTCTCCACATGTCTGTCTGTTTGGTACAGACAGACATGTGGAGAAACGTCCTACGCCCACTCAACCCACCCTCTGTAAGCAGAGGGGTGAGTTGACGACCGTCGGGTGGTCTACATAGACCAACCCAAGAGCATAAAGCTCCCCTCCCTACGCAGAAATTCGCTACAGTCAATACCCTCTCCGACATGGAGAGACTATTGGCCGTACCCAGGATGCACCGGCCCAACGACTGCCCTTTCCCCCGAACGTATTCGAAAGGAACGAGCAGCAATCAGGCACACGAGGAGGTTTTCTGCACGCACCCCAATTGTCAATGTCCTACGTTAACCTCAGTAGATCAGGTTAAATATCTTGGTGTAGTTGTGGACAAAAACCTTAATTTTAGATCCCACATTAACACTCTTTCTGGTCGCATACGAAAATTAATTTATATTTTTAAAACTCTGCGTCATGTAGCAAACCCATTAATTATCCGAAACGTTTATTTTGCTGTTTGTCAGTCGATTCTAATCTATTGTATCTCATGCTGGGGTGGTGCTGCAAAGACAATACTTAAGCCTCTGGAGGTCGCACACAGAGCTATTCTAAAGGTAGCTACGTTCCGACCGATACTCACTCCAACTTTGGAACTATATCAATCATGTAGCGTACTTAATGTAAGGCAGCAATACATTTTACATATAGTCCTTCTTCAACACCGTCGCACACCTTTCAAAAAAATCTCCAAACGCCGAAAAGACCTAATCTGCACAATCCCACCTACACGCACAGCGTTTATAAAAAAGTTTGCTCTCTACCTTGGCCCATCACTTTACAATAAAATTAATGCAAAAATTCCGATTTACGGCTTAACTAAAAAGAATTGCAAAAAGACTGTTCGCTCCTTCTTTCTAAACCTCAACTACGACGAAACCGAAGAATTTCTAAGGAAGTGATCACTCAAACACACACATGCATCACACAATTCATACATTAGCGAAACACTCACCACACTAACAATATACTCACCACACTAACAATATACTCACCACACAAACATACTAAACATTCTTTTTTTTTTTTAATTTTATAAGTTTTTATTTTAATATTTTAATTTTAATTTTATAAATCCGATTTGTTTTTATTTTCCTTATTTTGAGATTGTGTAATTGAAGTTTTTTATTTTTTATTTGTTTGTTGTTTAACAGCCCTAAATTGTCTCTTATCTTGTAGCTTGCTGCAATGATTACTGTATACATATTGATATCCATACCTACACGTGCTATCTATAAGTCAACCATTTATGACGGGGATCGGAACTGTTTCTCCTAAACACAGGTTACTTTGTAACCTATCTAGTAGAACAGTACGGCACCCACTAACTAGATTAAGAAACGTATGATTGTGCTTCATATTATACCTTGCCATGTAATCTAGTCCTAATTGAACAATAAACGTTATTATTATTATTCGTTTATTCATTTTATACCTTATTTACTACATTTTTAAATATTTTTATAAAAGTAACTTTAAAAAAAAAACATTTAAAATATAAAAAATAGCGGTCCGCCGGTAACGGGAGCAGGGTCCAAGCTACCGGTGGTTAGGGCTCCAGAGACAGGAACCTCCTCACGATGCGAGCCGTATCGAGGAGTACTGCCTTCTGAATCAGGCCTTTGATCCAACCGCCTAACGAGAGCCTCGAGAGATGTTGATCGAGGCTTTCGGCCATCAGTCCATTGGCTGATACGACAATCGGCACAATTACAGCCGAGTTCACATTCCACATGTCAACAACCTCGTGTGCTAAGTCGAGATACTTAATCTGTTTCTCTTTCTCAGCTTTCACGAGGTTCCCGTCATGCGGAATGGTAACATCGACTATCATTGTGCGGCGCGCTAACCGATCTATCACCACTATATCAGGCTTATTGGCTACAATAGTCCTGTCAGTAATGATAGACCGGTCCCAGTACAACGTGACATGGTCATTTTCAAGAACTGGGTCGGGCACATACTTGTAATACGGTACCTCAGAATCCACAAGTTTATATTGCAAAGCAAGTTGCTGGTGAATAATCCTGGCTACTTGGTTATGTCTGTGCAAGTACTCGCCGTTAGCCAGCCGAGAACAACCAGAGATAATATGTCTGATGGACTCACCTGGATGGTGACATGCCCGACACACGTCAACCGTCCCGTCCTTCATAATATGTCTCCGGTAGTTATTCGTCAGGATAACTTCATCCATAATTGCACAGACGAAACCTTCAGTTTCCCCGAAAAGGTCACCAAAACGTAGCCAGGATACGGACGCCAAGAAATCAACACCGGGTTCATGGAGAGCCCGATAGAAGCGCCCGTGAAGCTCCTTGTTTCGCCGTATTTCCTTGCGGTCATCGATAGTTAGTATAACAGGTTTGCGCCAGTTCTCTTTAGCCATAGACAGCGGGGTGAGCCCCTTGTCCACTGCGATCACATCACGGTGCATACCCACTTCGGTTTTAAAAAAATATTCCCTGAGACTGCACACCTCGCGGTTGTGGAGGGTCTTCGCATTTAAAAAGCCTCGACCCCCGCACTTCCGCGGGATGTACAGTCTCATCACCGATGATCGTGGGTGATGCATCCGGTTTGCAGTCAGCAGTGTACGGACTCGTCGATCCAGGGCGTCGAGTTCAGTCTGAGTCCATTTGAGTATGCCGAAAGAGTACATCAAAACAGGCATGACCCAACCGTTGAAGCTACATATTCCAAAATTTTTAGAAATACCTGCAAGTTAGCTAAAGCTTTGTACATTAGCAACAAGATCAAATCAGCAGAGAATAAAATAAAAACAGTTTGGAAAGTTATAAACAACGAAACTAGTAGGAAAAAAATAAAAAAATTGGATTATACATTAGAGACTTCGCGTGGTGCCATAAGCTCTAACATAGAAGTAGCTCAAGAATTTGTAAACTTCTTTACTGATATACCATTTAAAACGACAGAAGCTTTAAATTCGTCCCCCGATGTCTCAATTGATTTATTAAGAGCGAACGTTCCAGGCTGCCCTGTTGAATTTCAATTTAAACACATAAACCCTATGATAGTTTTAAAATGTTTTCGGCAAATCAAAATCAAACTGACCGAAGATCTATGGGGAATGTCTATAAAAGTTTGTACATCTATAATCGAGACCATAGCACCATACTTAGCTTTGATATTTAATTTGTGTGTAGATCAAGGAGTCTTCCCGGATTTAATGAAATATAGTAAGGTTATACCTCTATTCAAATCTGGGGATAGCAATGACGCCAACAATTATAGACCAGTATCCGTGCTGCCGGTATTCAGCAAGGTGTTCGAAAAGATAATGCTCAATCAAATGCTTAATCATTTTAACACCAACAAAATCTTACACGATCAGCAATATGGTTTCACCAAAGGACGTTGTACGACTGACGCCGGTGTTACCTTATTAAAACACATATTTAATGCTTGGGAGGAGGCCCAGGATGCCATTGGAATCTTTTGTGACCTCTCCAAGGCATTTGATTGCGTTAATCACGAAACCTTGCTCTTAAAACTTGAGCATTACGGACTAGGTAAACTTGCGCTCAGTCTAGTAAAATCTTATTTAAATGATAGACAGCAAAAAGTTCATATAAATGGAGTCAATTCACTTGGTTTAAAAATAAAAATGGGTGTTCCACAAGGCTCAATATTAGGTCCTTTCCTCTTTTTAGTATATATTAATGATCTACCCCATTTATTAAAAAAACAACCACAAGTGGTGTTATTTGCTGACGATACATCCTTAATTTTTAAAATAAATAGACGTGCATCAAATCTTGACGACGTAAATAACGCCCTACTGCTGGTGCAAAATTGGTTCACTGCTAATAATTTAGTATTAAATGGGAAAAAAACGAATTGCATAAGATTTGCTTTACCAAATGTTAAAAGTACTGATTGTGACATAGTATTGAATAAAGAGAAACTAGAATTCGTCGATAAAACTGTTTTCCTAGGGATCACGCTCGACTCAAAGCTACAGTGGAGTCCTCATTTAACAGCTCTTGCAGGACGGCTAAGTTCAGCAGCATATGCTGTAAGAAAAATCCGCCAATTCACTAATGTAGAAACCGCGAGGTTAGTCTATTTCAGTTACTTTCATAGTATCATGTCTTACGGTATTTTACTATGGGGACGGGCTGCAGATATTGAGTCTATTTTTATTCTGCAGAAAAGAGCCATCAGAGCAATATATGGCCTCCGTAGGCGAGATTCTCTAAGGGAACTTTTCAAAAATATTAATATCATGACGGTACCTTGTCAATATATCTATGAGAACATTATGTACGTCAGGAAAAATTTAAATCTTTTCAGTAAAAGAGGTGAAAGACACACCGTTGGGACTAGAAATAGGGACCAATTAGTTCAACCAGGCTTCAGACTGGCTAAAGTAGACTCATCCTTCATGGGGTACTGTTTAAAATGTTACAATAAAATACCTCCCCACATTCTCCAACTGAATGAAATGAAATTTAAATCTTGTATAAAACGCACACTATGCAGCCATGCTTATTATAAGTTGGGAGATTACATCGCTGATAAAAATGCTTGGCTAAACGCTGCTTGTCCAGCTCCACAAGGTAGGTTAAACCAAATTGATTAGCATTTGAAAACGTTGGAGCTGCTGAAGACTGTAAAAGACTAGATCTTTGCATTGTATAAATTCAAACTTTTAGTATTGTATAATTGCATAGCATATGTGTGAGCACTATGTTCCTACTATAAAGCTACCATTTACAGGGTACGTCTTTCATTGACGTGAATGTGCCTTGGCAGCTAGGAGTATGTCATGCTCACTCAAATGTCTCGCTGGTGGTGGCGTGTGTGTTGGATCATTAAGTTCCCTTCAAAATGGTTGAGCTGAATGGTGCTGATCCACACGTCATGTTCGTGAACGGGCGCCGCCAGTAGGGACTGGTCATCTCCTAGCTCCCACGGCTTATTTTAATTTCTGAATTGGTATTTTATTTTTGTTTTAATTACGGACGCTTGAATGTGCACGTCTTTTTACATCGTTCTCACATTGATAATTTCAACATAATGATGTAACCAACTTTTTGTAACAATACCATGATTTTAAAAGAGTGTCCATGGAGTTTCTTGCCCGTTCTTCTCCATAGGTACCTACGCTTTGGAATGGGCAATTAGCTTCATCTTTCTAACTCACCGACCTTGACAATTCAAAAGTGCCTGTAATTGGTTTATTTGAAATAAATGCTTTGAGTTTGAATGCTTTGAGTTTGAGTTTGAGTTTGAAGGCGCGCACCTTGTTTCCGCCTGAAAGAAGACTAATTAATACCTTCTTCAGGCGACCAAAGAAGCGCTCCCTCAACGATTGCTTCATGTCAGCAGTGTTGATGCCTAACGCTTCCGACATACCCAAATACTTATAGCTTTCGGATGAAGAGAGGGACCTGAGGTGTATGGAATCTGAGAGTTGAATTCCCTCGGATTCCATAATCTCACCTCGCTTTACATGTATGACTGCACATTTGTCCACACCAAATTCCATCCTGATGGCGCTACTAAAAGTTGCAATGACCTTCAGTAGTTCCATCAGTTGCAATTTGTTGGGGGCAAAGAGTTTAAGGTCATCCATGTATAGGAGGTGAGATATAACCTCACCACCTCTCCTCAGCCGAAAGCCTAGACCTGAATCCTCCAGCAGAGTGCTTAGAGGATTCAGGGCTAAGCAAAACCAAAGTGGACTCAAGCTGTCGCCCTGAAATATTCCCCGTTTGATCCATACAGGCTCATCATTCCCTTGGATCTGTGGACATCCTGGATAGCGAAGGACTGTTCTCCATTGCCCCATGCACGACTCAAGGAAGGTGCGTAGAGTTGCATTAATTTTGTACAACTCCAGCACTTTCATGAGCCATGCATGTGGCACCGAGTCGTAGGCCTTCTTATAATCTATCCAGCATGTCGACAGATCTTTGCGGGATCGACGAACCTGTTGGCTTATGGCCATGTCGATGAGGAGTAGCTCCTTAGTACCGCGGGACCCGTTCCTACATCCATTTTGAGAGGGAGACATGATCGAGTTATTCTCAATATGCGTATTAATTTTCGTTCTCAAAATGGATGTAAGAAGTTTATAAATCGTCGACAAACATGTGATTGGTCTATAATTCTTGGGTTCCGCGGGACTACCTGACTTATAGAGCAGGTGGGTAACGCCTGCTGTTAGAAACCGTGGTAGCGACCCAGACTCTAAGGATGACTGGAATTGAGATGCCAGTCGACTGTGTGAACTAGTAAGCCATTTTAACCAAAAGTTATGCAGTCCGTCCGGTCCCGGTGATTTCCAATTGAGTAACGGACGGACTGCTCTGGCCACGTCTATTGGCGTAATGAACACGCGTTCCATTTCTGGTATTGGTTCACACAATCGCTCGACATCCTGCATCCAGTCTGCCTCAACGTGACAGACGGGCACCGACCAAATGCTCCGCCAAAATGCACTCGTGGCGGCATCATCCGGGCGGCACACGTCCATCACATTTTGTTCGGGTCGCTCCCAAGCTCTATATACCCACCTCTCATCGCTCTGGAACATGCGGTTCTGCGTGTATCGGTCAACCCGCCGCTTATACCGCCGAATACGGCTCGCCCATGCACAGACTTTCTGCTTCAGGAAGTCGATGCGCTCTGTGACACGGGACATGTATTCTGGAGGACTGATTCCAGTCCCCGAGAAAGCCCGCTTCACAAAGCGCATCACTCGTGGTTGTGTGTTGCCCTCCCTGAAGCAGTATAGTTTGCCGATGAGTACCCTGGCCCCATCAATACGACGCTCGATCCTGCACTGCCAGGCTGGTGCGGCTGGTTTCGGTCGAGAAGCTCCGTCACAGCTTGGAAACTTGACGTTAGCTAAACGACATGCCGCAACAGCCGCGCAATACAGGATCGAGTGTGTATCAACGAGATCCTCGCTGCTCTCAAAGAAATACGTAAGCTGCGAGTCCAAGGCACACACCAGCGCCCTATTTTTTTTGTGCATAGGTAACCGTGGTAATCGGGGTCTAAGTTCGGTCGGAGTGGACCGATACTCGCGAAACGCATCCTCCAGTGCGCTCCTCAGTCGGGTGTTGTACTGGCTACTTACTGTGGCAACCCTATCATCTTCTTCAACATGATTGGACCGCGGCGAGATTGCATCCATAGGTGACACATGTCCCGCGGTTTGTGTCGGAGTTGGAACGATATGGTTGCTCAGTACGTCTGAGCGCAGCCGTCTCAGCGTCTGTTCGCAAAAATTTAGGTCTTTTCAAAAAAAGATGCGACTTCCATAATCTAAATACACGTAGTAAAGATGAAATTGTGATTCCAAAATTTAGATTAACTAAAACTAGCAAGTCATTTCTAATAAACAGTATCCGCTTCTATAACAAGTTGCCAAAATCGGTTACAGAACTTAGCGATGGAAAGTTTAAAACTCACATCAAACGTGTCCTTATCAAAAAAGCATATTATAAGATAAAAGACTACGTTGAAGACAAGGAAGTTTGGCATTAATTCCTTCTGCACATGTGGCTTCCCTGGTAACTCATTAGCACCATAACTTTGTGAGCGTCTATTAACTGCTTCCAAATTACAATGTTAATTTTAATTATTTTATTTTTTACACTTTCTGACATATTCTCGTCATTATTTGACATTATACAACCCTTGTAATATCGAGTATTTATTAGTGATTCTCATGGAAATCATATCACTTGGTTTAAATAGGTTGATTTTACTTATGTAGATTCTTTTACATATTGTGAATGAGAGAACGTTGTAGGCCTACAGTTTCTGTTCTTTATTTTCATTCCTCTAAGTACCTGGTACTTATTGACAGGCCTGCACTGTCCTCCCATACCTAATATCACTGTAATTTGAAAACATTATAAAATCCAATTATTTTTAAAAGAGTAACCGTGGAGTTTCTTGCCGGCTCTTCTCCATAGGAAGCGACAAATTGGAACCGTGCACCTAGCTTCTGACGTTTCATAAGTGCCCTTGCAGGTTTATGTGAAATAAAAATATTTTGATTTTTTTGATTTTTTTTTTTGAGCCTATCAAGTGCGGTGTCGTCCAACCTGTGATTGCGTTGGATGACCCGCACCTGATCCGACAGTCGTTGGGCCGAGACGTTGACCGTTGGTTCTAGTACCTGAAATAGAGACAGCATCCTTTCGCGGTACGCAGTGAGGTTAGTTCCCCCCTCTGTAGACCCGTAATATGCGCGCATGACGTTCTCGTTCATAGACTGAGTCCATCTCATGCGCTGCACACCACAACCACCGGCAGCGGGGACCCGGCTCGGGGCCGGATGACCCCTAAGTCCCAAGCTCCTCGGTGGCCGGCCTCTCCCCTGCCGACGTACAGGTGTTGGCGACGTCGGCGGGGAAAAATATTCGTCGCTCGAGCTCGACGCAACTGCCATGGCCGGTGTCACAGCACTCTCAATGGGGCTGGGTTCCGGCGGCGGCGAGGCGGAGCTGAGCGACGACTCCGGGGGTGGTAGGCGTGCATTTCGAGTTGCTGATCTCGTCAACATTGCATGTTAATCATATTCCATATTTTTCTTCATAGAAGGCTGAATTTGACAGCCGTCATTTTTGGGTATTCTGTATTTTCTTTTAGTTTTTTCATTTTGTTTATGTTGTTTATTGTAGATTTATTTATGGTTTTATTCTGAAGGCTTTGTTGTGATTTTTGTACTATGTAGCTCACGGGAATTAATAAAAACAGGAAATAGGAGATATGAAAAAAAAATTACGTGGTTGACGTATCAGTGTTGCCAATGAGACGTTATTATTATTATTATTATTATTATTATTAATCCTGACGATCCAATTACTCTTCTCCAAGAAAAGAATAGGGCCACCAGTACAGCACACAAACACAAACCGTCCTTCTGATCTCGCCGCCGAGGTCCTTGCGCCCCGCGAAGACCCCAAGTTAACGATATGGCCCCGGCCGTCTCTTGCTCGTAGAAGTGCAAGCCCGCGCCGAAGCTGAGCAAGTAGAGTTAAAATCCTCTATTGATAATAATAAAGAAAATGTTTTGATACAGCCTGTCCCCACTTGCTGCCCTCCCCCAGTGACGCCCTGAGTCGAGGCCCGTACTCCGCAGGGGGTGCCCTCAGCGTGCAGTGGCTCTAGTTTAAGTAGGTTTTTATGGCCTGGCTGGAGGCTTTTAGTCTAAACTAAAAGAATCCACAGGAAAGTCCGGTTGAGTAGTTACGGCCTCTCCTGGTCAAGTACGAGATGTCATTTCAAAAAAAAAAAACGCGATCGTCAGTGGAACGTTCGCTGTGCCAGCATACGGGTGTCTTGATGTTTACAGCTAGCAGCTACAAAGTTTATGAAACTTTTCGATATTTGAGCTTCGTCGGTACCGCCTTGGTTTTTCAGATTTCACACTTGTTTTATTACTTAAACACGCCCAAAATTAGGTTGCAACAAAACGAATCTTTGTCGGCTCCTAACTTTTTACTGACTTTTTATTTTAGTGTTCTGTTTCCATACAGACAATGTTAATAATAAGACAAAACCATACCATGCTGAATTTTTGATTTACATTGTCGAACAGTAGAGCAATACACTCCCGAAGTTTGTATGGAAAAAATGTCGACAAGATTCACCTTAAGTACTCTATCGATTAGTGCAATACAACTAGATGCTGTTTTAGTAAATAATGGGTTTGATTCATAGCTCAGGCAACTTTAAAAATAAAACGGTTTTTCTTCATCAAAATTGAGATCATGGTTCTTTTTTTCCTTCCTACTCTTATCTTGGAATGTAGTCAGCGCCTTAACTGCGTAGCACAGTATAAAACAGTATCTGAATCATTTTGAACGCTATTACTTATCCATGGCTTCATAAGGTTGAATTTGTCTGAGTAAATATCGCAATAAATTTTGTTGAGCTGTCATAAGGATAATAAAGTCATTGCTACTGGTAGTACATTACGCAATTATCCTTAAAACTATGCCATTAAGTTTATTCGACTTTTTATAAGTATTTTTACGACTTTGACATGCTGTAACCTTGGATTCCAACTTGGGTGTAGCAACCGACCCTTACATTGATGATTAATGAATGTTAAACAACTAGGTACTGGAAATGTATTCTTTCGGTATAATAATGTTCGAAACTAAGCAGGCCCTTCACTACTATAAAGTGTTCGATGGACTTACAGTAATTATACTTCCTACTCACATATAATTTTAACGTATACTAATGTAAATGTCTAATTCGTTAAAGTAATTGATACAATTTTTCCGTTCACCACCAATTCTTATAATAAATTTGATGAGTAAAGTTACTACATTTAATAACGATTACCGTATTTGACGTGTGCCAGGAAACCATTGCTTTTTAAAATGGAGAACTTCCTTAACATCAAACAAAATAATCCTGTGAACTGTGTTTTGAATAACATGGTGGACGAAGATGTGCAGTTGATGCTATTGCCTTTAAATCTGATGCAATTCATTTCGTTTACTCCTAAATATCGCATCAAAAACAATTGTATAACTCCTAACAGTTTCGCCCCAAATTTCTTTTCATTGTTCGTAGCTATATCATTTATTTCTTTGTACATATTCCGAACCTACATGAAGTTTACTTACAAAGAACCTCTAAGGTCCATAAATTTTATGACAATCACGACTATCACTGATTGCATCTGCTATTGTTTCGGATTCGCCCTTAATTTCGTTATCGGGATCATTGAAACCAATAATAACATTAAGTTTGTCTTGTTATATCAAAGAGTGCACAGATTCCTCAACAATGAAACGATTTTCAACCATTTCATTATTTGGAATTGGATTGTGGTTATCATGGCTCTCAGTTGCTATTTAATGGTCTTCTCTTACTTTTATATACAGCTGGCTTTACCATGGATTGAATTAATAATACCTTTCCTTGTGGTTGCTTTCGATTTAAATGTCGTTTATACCATTCGATATATGAAATTGTTACAAATAAAGCTTGAGTTGTGGAAAATTCAAGTTTTAAATTTCCTTGAAATGGAAGAGACGCGTGGTGAAGATTTCTGTAAGAGAATGTTTCAAGCCTATGCTGATATTTTAGAGTGTTACGACATTTACAAAGTTTGTTTTCAACCGTACGTAAGTATACTTGCTATGAACAGTTAGTGTTATTGAACCAATTTTCTTTTAATGCCTGTAATGTTTCATTATCCCTGCTTCTCTTTCCTCTCTTTCCATTAATATTTAGACAAACAGTATTTATTTATTTATAAAGGTACACCAACAGCTTCTGTGTATAATGTATTATATGTATTGCGGTTAATAGCTTTGGACTTACACAGACGCCAATTACAGGTTAACCAGCAATTTTATGAGTAAGTAATAACACACAATAATAATAAAATAAAGACTGGAATAAAAATAAAAACGGCTAACTACTTCTTGAACTTAAGATTAATAACAAAAACGAAAATAAAATTACAGGACTTTACAATACTTATTGCAATTTTTCCCCACTTACTTAAGACTAAAAATTAAACAATACCTTTAAATTGAAATAAATAAAAATGAGAATGAGATCATAATGTAAAGTATATCTTCTAAAATAAAGAGTATGAAAAGGTAAAAGTTACCAAAATTTACTAACCTAACAAATTATCATTGCATTTGCGAGACTTCAGTATTTTGGCTTTAAGAATTTTAATGGAATCATGGTGTAAGTCGACATCTGGTACTATTTTTATCAAAGAATTCATCTCTGCACAGATTCTGTTCAGTGGTGAGTTTACCCCAATATTTGTCTTGGATGCTTGAGTGTGGAATACATTAGTAACAAGATGTCTGGGTATTTTGTAAGGAACTTTTAGTCCAATAAGCTCAACTAATTTAACAGTACGTACAGTTCCCCGCATGTAACTTGGCAAGAGTCGTTAGATGCGCAGAAGTCGTTTTTTAGGTCTCTTTGGTGGTCAAGCGGGACGCGGGGTATGAGGTAGCGCCGATCCGAGCGCGCGATTGGTGCGTCAGTCGACCCTTGCCTCCCGCACCGCGTCTACATTCCGTTCGCTCCCGATTACACTTGCGTGCACGAAAGTTGTACCCTTTGTTTTTGTTGACTTTTTGTTACAAGTTGTTGTTTTTGTTTTAAATTTAATTTTTGTTACGAGTTGTTGCTATTGTTTTAAATTTAGTTTTTGTTACGTTGATTACAATGCCAGGACCAAATACCGTTTTACGCAGACATGCCAGAAAAATGGAATACGATGTGTACTGTTTCATGGAGAAAAATGCTCAAACTGAAAAAGAGACGGCAAAACAGACTTCAGAAGCTAGTAGCTTCTGAAGTCTGTTTTGCCGTCTCTAAAAACGTCAGAAAAAACAGTTAGACGTATAGTCAAGGATGGTAGAAATTTCGAATTCCTCACTGTCTTTAGGACATCGCGAAAAAAGAGGAATAAAACAAAGCCGATTACACTAATTCCTCTCCTTTCTTTAACTTCATGATTAAAAATAAATGATGGCAATAACCATAGAATAATTACAGGCAATAAAAGTGACCACTTTTTTGTTCCACTAAGTGCACGATGCGCGAACTGACCCCCACTATCCTAAAACCTTGCCAAGTTACCTGCCGGGGACTGTACTGAAATAATCTTTTTTCTTTATGAAGAAGTTGTGCCACTTTCAGATTCTATATTATATTATTGAAGGATTCCTCCATGCTCTTATTTACATCCAAGTGACTATTGACATGTTGAAGGAAGGTTTCATGAATAATACCACAGTGAGTATCATTCAGGATAGAGCCATCCATCGAGCTTTGTCATTCATGTCCTTTCTCGTGTAATTTTTGCTTCACTCTCCTGTCTTACTCATATATTTGTTCCAATCTTTGGTAATATTTTGTTAAATAGCTGTACAATATGTTGAAGAAATAAGAAGATCTTATTTATTAAAATGATCGTTGGTATCAGAATTAGAATGCTTTATTTGTAAACCTAGGTCAAATTACAATAGCGTGCGAGATGTTATAGAAAGGTAGATCCTCTATGTTTTGCCCAGAGGCGTAAAAATCTATTTATTTAACATTGTCGAATTTTTTACTTTTAACACCAGTTTAACTTTTAAGATATCTTTATAGCTATAAAGTGGTAGAAGTATATAAAATTATGTAAACTTTCACATTAGTAATAGAATCAATAATAATAGGTACATGCATATCAATAGAAATTGAAGAAAATATAATCAATTTCAATAAATGACAAATTTATTAAGTTACATGCCCTATTAAAGCTAATGTCAAATAAAATTCTAAATCGTCAAAATACGTGAGGTTATGTACAATTTTCTGAAGCAGTAATCATAGAATTATCGTCCAAATATTCCTGTAGTGAGTAATAGTATTACTATCAATATTCATAATAGCTCTGTTATGAAATTGTCCAGACTTAATTTAAGCTTTTTATTTTTTCAGGTAGTTTGTTGAATATTTTTTTGGCCATACAGAAGGTACATTTATTCATTAGTGCAGTTTTGCCATAACTCACTTCGAGTTCTGACTTATTTTTAACCGACTTCAAAAAAAGGAGGAGGTTCTCAATTCGACTGTATGTTTTTTTATGTTTTTTACCTCATAACTTTCGACTGGGTGAACCGATTTTGATGATTCTTTTTTATTTGAAAGCTCGTGCTTTCCGTGTGGTCCCATTTCAATTTTATATAGATCTGATGATGTGTTTCGGAGACAGACAACGGAACTCTTCAAAAAATAACAGTAAATAAACCGCGATTGCTGCTATCGCATAAATATGCATTGTTTTGACCCCAAGGATGATGAAATTTCGAATTAGTGGGGTAGGTACTATAACTAAAATATCCAAATTCACCGCCTTCTGAAATTAAAGTTATTTTTCACTTTTTAGTGTTTTTTCGGAAGTTGGTTGTGTTTTTTTTGGAAAGAATTTTTTTATCGCGTAATTTTCTGTAGTAACTTTTAGTAGCTATTTTGTACGATGAAATGTTAGATTTGACGAACAAATTTTTTTCGTTTAAGTACAGCGATGGCAAGGTAAAGGTATAGACGGTGGACAACTGTCTGTGCTTTTAAAGCCACACATAGCTCTGACACATCTTTTTTGGGCTCTAAATACGAGTTAACTATCAACTGAATTGCCCCAGTATATAATGCCATAACTGAGTGTTGATGCAACATAGCCATGGTAGACTGTTAGTACGTATTCTAGGCTCACTATTTTTGATAGTTTATATTAAAGAGCATAGTAAATTTATTAAGTTTTTTACATATTTCGTCTGTATGGGGTCTCCAAGTAAATTGCTGTCGATATTAATGCCAACAAATTTACTAACAGTAAGTAGTTGATTCTATTTTTGTACTTAAATAGCTAACGTCATGTATTGTATTTGGTATTCTTTGATAAAAATGCATAATTTTAGTCTTTTCTAAGTTTATAATTAGGTTATTGTTGTCAAACCATGTTACAATTTTATTTAATGTCATATTTATTTCATTGTTATAAGTATTGTGATCATCACGCTTAATAATTACGATGCTGTCATCGGTGAATAGTACCATGGGGTGCTTTATTTGTCTCGGAAGCTCGTTTATTTATGTAGAGCAAAAAAAAGGAGGTCCTAGCATGCTACCCTGAGAAACGCCGGATTTAATTATCTTGCTTTCGGAACGACATTTTTTCTCGTAACTAGTATTTCAGGATATTTGTGTGATTTCTACAATATGCGTTCTGTTCGTTAAATAAGATCGAATGAGGTCAAGTATTTTTGCTCTGTTATCATATTTTTCAAGTTTATGTAGTAGTACAGGATAATCCACGTGATCCTTAGCCTTAGTTAGATCCGAATACATAGCACATGTTCCGTGTGGTGCCGGACGTAAAAGAATAGCACCATCCCATTTCTTCCCGTGAGTGTCGTAGAAGGCGACTAAGGGACTTACTAGAGAATGCAGCAGCGTTTTGTCCAGCAATGGACGTCTTTCAGCTGATATGAGATAGCACATACAGGATTTCTGTTATCTATATTTGACAAAATAGGGAGAAGCAGGTTATGTATAGCCATATTGATTGTCTTCTGCTTACGAAATCCCTTTTGTTTATTTACTAATATGTTTGATTTCTCAAGGTAGTTGTACAAGGACTTATAAATGACTTTCTCAAATATTTTTGAAAAGATGGGTATCAACGCAATAGGCCTATAATTTGACAAAGTTTGTTCATATTTTTTTTTTGTGTAATGGTACAATTATTGACGATTTTAATTTCTCAGGGAAGATTCTGCTAGAAATACTCATAATAATTATGTGACTGAGACGTGGAGCTATGTAATGAGATACTTCTTTGATAACTTTAGTGCATACTCCGTCATAACCAACACTATTTGTATTTCGAAGTAAGGAAATATGATTATTTATGTCTTGAGGTATGGTCGGCTCCATAAATAAAGAGTTTCAAGTACTTAAGCGTAAGTTAATTTGTGGTATAGTTTTATTTATTGGTTCGGTAACTTGATTAAATAAAACTTGTTAAAAGCTTGAGCTATATTGAATGGGTTCGTGATTTTCTGTGTCCCTGTTTGAATTTGTGTTATTGGTTACTTAGGGAAGCAGGTCTTACAATTATTAATTTTGGTCCATGCCGCTTTTGATTTATTTTTGTACGTCTTATTGAAATAGTTATTTCGTGATGGTTGTGTTAACGTTATAACTCTTTTAAACCTTGCAGAATATGTCTTAAACGATTGTATATTTTTTGGGGAAGGATTTTCTCTATATTGCCATAGCAAGTGCCGTTTCTTTTTGCTTCATTTCCTTATCCCGTTCATGATCCATTTCGTTTTCTTAGTTACTGATTTTGTTATTATTTTATAAGGAAAGCAAAGATCGTAAAACATCTGAATAGGTCAAGAAATTGGTTGTAGGCCTCATTGACGTCACTAGTTGTATATATGTTCGAAAAAGTGAGACTTTTAATGCAATTTCTAAATGTTTCTACATTATCATGACAATAATTCCTTCGTTTTATTTTACAACGCTTTAAGACAAATGTCTTCTTAACAGGACATTTCAAAAGTTTCGCGGAATGATCTGCTAGACCCAATTCTATAATTTCTCCTTTATCATTATCATTTAATTACTTTGATCTAATAACAGTCAACCAAAAGCATCAAAATCAAATCGTTAATATCCGATCAATCCAAGCATCTTTGAAGCATCGTATCACGAATGTTCACTTTATTACAGCGTCCAGCAACTCTGACGATGCTTTTGCTTTTGTCTTGGTTGAGCAAGTTTTTGACGTGGCAGACGATGTTAATGTACCGATGCGAGACATTCTACATGGCTGTGCAAAGCGCTGGAGATACTTGCGCCGTTGTTTTGAAGTCAAATTGCTCTGGTATGATCATTTTCAGAGTTTATGTGGGTTAATTTTTATTATAGACCAGAAGTATGATGACGTAGTATTCTGTCACTACAAAATTCACGAAAATAATTTTCATGAACAAACATTTAGGTTAGTAGTGTACCTACAAGAAGAATAAAAATGTGTGTAAGGTGATATGACTTAAAATGGTGTTAGTGTGAACTATATATTAATTACTAAGCTATTAGCTTTTATCAGCGGCTTCGCCCGTGTGGTGGTCGGAAGTTATCCCACGGGAACTTACTATGGGAATGAAACCACAAATCTATTGAGTCGTTTTTGCGTCCTTGAGTAACGAACATCCAAACATCTAAACATTCAAATTTTCACATTTATAATGTTAGTAGAATATCCTGTAGGTGAATTTGTTACTTCAAAGTCGTGTGGCGGCACATGCGAACTACGCATCAAAATGACTTGAAACACAAAAAGTGATGTGGCACCAATTACAATACTTTAAGCGAACTGCGCAATACTTGACGTCACACTATTCCTACATCGCGCAATCAGAGTTTACCGCGCGACTCGTATGTATACAACATCACGACATCAACCGTCAGGCAGGTGCCCACCAGACACAACATCACGTCTGGTCGGAGGATCCTCCAGTTTCCAAAGAGTATGAGAGAACTTTACACCTTGTTCCTCATACCTCTAAATTCGTAAAAAACCTACATGGAAATAAATCAGTATAAAAATGAAAATCCGCTGCATTCAGTTACAGTGAAAACTGACCACCAAACATAGCTGGGGATAAGCTTACCAAATTATGGTGACTATAAAGTAGATATTGTATTGGTGCCAGCGACAGGCAAGTTTCGCGAATTTACAAATATTGTAGATAACTTAAGCTCAGCTATAAATATTTTATTTATCAATGTTACAGATGAAGAGAGAAAACTATGCAAGAACGTGCTGCGGTTACATCGAGCATCGTTCAGCAAAATGCATGTGTGTGGCTTGTTCTACGCGGACGTGGCGTTGCAGCTGAGTCTGATGGCTCTACTAGTTAACTACACTGTTGTGTTGCTACAGTTTGCGTTTTTGTAAAATCGGCTGAAATAAATCAAGTTTTGGTGGTGATTTACTATTTCTTCAACTACAAAGGGGTTATTATTTTCGTTTTTGAAAGTTAACATGTGTGTTAAATCATTAATAAACTTTATGCAGCGTTTAAAAAAGGGTTATTTTCATGACTGCTTAAATAAATTCATAGATTACTTAATTAACAGATTTTTACTACTATAAACCACCTCACGAAGCATCATCATGCAGGCCAATTTCTTGTTGCCGATACCATCAAAGCTAGTTGAAAAATTGTTATTATAACGCGTACAACTTATGATAAACGAAATAAACCTGTATTTTTAGATGTAGCGCAAGCTTTTGTTAGTGTTTGGCATAAGGATTAAAGATACAAGCTGAGACTGATGCTGGCCAGTGATTTTGCCGATATCTTGCAATCATACATTACAGTTGGAAGGTTTTGAGTAAGGATGCTTTTTCTAGTTAAAAAATAATCAAGCTGGCGTGTCTCAAGTTAGTGTGCTGGATCCAGTCCTCTATCTGTTGTACACGTATAATAAACGGTTCACCCTTGTTTGATAGAACAACGTTTGATATAATATTACTAAATCGAACAACGTTTAAGAAAATCATCACTTTGTATAATATCGTTTGACAGAATTTTCAGTTCATCGAATATTTATTTGCTATAACAACATTTGCGCTAATGATCAAAAGGTATAATGTTCAGACAATATTACCGAAGAAGCATTATTTTAATATCGCTGTTCCCGAAATTTATACTATCGAATAAAGGAAATCCTCTCCTCTTGCCCATGGCTTGTTGTGTATGTAGGCGTACGTAATAATTAGTTAGACAGACACATTTAGTACGCCAACCGTCCCTCGTACTCGTACCGGTTGACGCGACGCAACACGACACAACGCAACGCAACGCAACGCAACACAACACTGAATCCTTTAGCAACCCCAAATTTGGATAATTACTGTGAAAAAAAAAAACTAGGTTCTTCAGGTTGACAGAAACGAATCGCTATAAATCCAACTCCACGCAGTCTTGTCTGCCCTACCCCTAGAGTGTAATTTAGAATCGCGTAGGCGCGGAAGGGCGAGGCGGCCAGCAAGCCGAAGCCGTGGTGGTGAGTGTTAAACCATCTGCGACGATAAGCTCGCGAGGGACCGCCGTAGCCCCGCAGCGCCGGAGCCGTGACAGAAACGAATTTTCAAATAAATAATTACGCTAAATAAAAATTTACCAATGAATTATTCGGTCAAATGAATAATTCTTCGAAATGACTTTATTGCAACTAAAATTCGATTTAGTAATATTATATCAAACGTTGTTCTATCAAACAAGGGTGAACCATAATAAACTAGAGTTGGAAAAGAATACTACTGCAACCTCTGCGGACGAAACTGCCACTACGGCTATAGGGTCAGACCGTACGGAAGCTATTGAAAAGGTACAAATTGCTTTAAATGAAGTTCACAACTGGGCTTAAAAATGGAAAACCAAATTGAATTAATTCATTTCACATTAATTTCACCAACAGGAATTGTGATTACCACCCAAACTTCATATATGGTCAAAATTGCCATACGCAACAAGTGTCATACGCCAAGTGAATACAGCCAAATACCTCGACATAACGCTCAAACTGGAAAACGCACGTCAATAAGAAAAGGCAGGAACAAGACATGCGTTTTAAAAACATGTGTTGATATGTAGGACGGGATGAGAAAATTTTACTATGTAGGGTGTAAGGAAAACGCTTGCGAAAACGAAGACAGGTGATAGGGCATTTTATTTTTTGCATTTTTGTGCACTATGCTGTGAGAACAGTTAAATGAACCAATATTTGAGATTAAACACATTTAATAACATTTTATTTTTCACAAATCTAGCAAGAAATGTATGAAAAAATAAAAATTCGCTCATAGGCATAACCGTGCTCGACCCCAAGTCCGGGTGGCGACTTTAGGTTTTGGCATCCTTTGTAATATGCCGCCAAAATAAAATATGAAAAAACATTACAGAAGCGTCAAACGTTTTAAATTGATTCAAAATAATCAATTTAAGGCGAAAGGTTATTGGTATCCGTTTGCATTTAAGTTGTATATAACCTACGTTCTGGCTTCGGAAGCGTTCTCCTTACACCCTGTATAAGCATATTCTTATGCCGAAATGGACACACAGTGGTGCCGATTCTATTGTACACCGAACTAAAGTAACTAAACTATCACTAAAATTCCTTACTTTTGGCTATGAGAATTTTAAAGCTATTCTGCAAAACAAGATCTCTAAATTTAAAAATAATTTTGACACAACTAAAATCGAATTTGACAATCGCGACTCCACGTGGTGTTTTTTGGCTTCGCAACGTGGTACTTGTTTGCCCTACCATGTGATTTTTTTTACAGCCGGAGTCGCGCAGGGGGGGCAGCCTCGACGTGTTATAAATGGATTTTTTTACTTTTTGTATGGAAAACATGAAAAAATATTGTTGAGTTTTAGAGGTCTACGCGTTTTATAAAGGGGGTCGAAATTTTCATTATTTTTACAATAGGACACAACATTTTCGAGATATAAGCAAAAGAAAAGAAAAAAAAAGATACAGTACTGTTTTTGCGCTCGAAGTCGAGGTGTTGGTGTGAATTTTAGTTCTTGACAACTAATTTTATTCCACGCCTTTTAATCGCGATTAAAGATTTAGTTAGACAATCAATATTTTATGTTGAATAGAATAATGAAATTGACAACAACAGAGTAGCAAAATTACCATTTCCACCAAATTAAAAGCTCAGTGCAATCTCTTTAGTAAATTTCAGAATGGGAAATCGTCGTTTGACAGGAATAAACTAAATTTTGGTGATTTTTAGTTTAGTTTAGAGAATTAATCTTGACAACTAATTTTATTCCACGCCTTTTAATCGCGATTAAAGATTTAGTTAGACAATCAATATTTTATGTTGAATAGAATAATGAAATTGACAACAACAGAATAGCAAAATTACCATTTCCACCAAATTAAAAGCTCAGTGCAATCTCTTTAGTAAATTTCAGAATGGGAAATCGTCGTTTGACAGGAATAAACTAAATTTTGGTGATTTTTAGTTTAGTTTAGAGAATTTTGTGACAACAGAATCGGCGCCACTATCCAACTGTGGGGCTGAACAAAACTGATCATCGGAGTTGTGTAAAGTATAATTTATTGCTAAATAAATCAAGTATATTGAACACCATTCTAAGTTTTAAAATAAATCTCACGTAAAAAAATCACTTAGTTTAAAGTTGCTTATTAGTCCTATAAGATGAATTTTAATCAATTATTAAGAACCGGGTCATGTTTACTAAAAGATTTTAAAACATGTCACCGTTATAGTACATTATGATATAAGTGCGGCAATTTTCAAAGCGCACGTATGTCATACGACGTCTTATAACATTTATTTCCGCGCCCGTACGTTGTACCGAGTGGACGTGTGTCGGTTGTCCTCGGAATTTTTACTTTAAAATTTTTGTGATTGGCTAAGTTAAGTGATTGTAAATTCCTTGTCACTCTTGACTGTTTCTTACCAGTACTCGACGCCCACTGGGCGGTCCTAGAGTGAGATACAAATATTTTTGTCACCTACTTTCAAATCTGACTTTCGAAAAGTGACTGTGCATTGTTGGATTTGAACCCGGTCCTGTGCGGTGTGGTGTTGCGGTGCGACTCCCTGCCCGATGCGCTACGGTGCTAGTGACGTAGATTCTTGAAATAGCTACTCGGTATCTGCTACGCGGCCGCCGTAGCCGCTGACGTAACTGCTACGGATTGCCTACGCGGCTACAAACACGAAGTACTCGTAGCCGATGCGCTACGGCTCCGCTCGCACGCGACACCATCTCGCGGCGCAGCGCGCACCCGCTCATCGATCGTGACGAAGCCTACGAGATTTATTATTATCTACATTATAACTATTTGGAAACATGTCCGGTGTCCAACGCACTCCCCCGAGCACGCCGAAAACGCAAATAATCAACCTTTGCCAGTCCCAGACCAAATCAGAATCGGATATAGCCAATGCAGTGGTGAGTGATTACGTAAATACTAATCGAAATAAAAGAGCTCGAAAGGCAAACTCGCCACAAAGCTCTGCTACACTGGGTTCGCGCGACCTTCAAACTCAACTCGCAGATTGGAAGGAAGAACAAGACTCTTCAATTGCAAAGTTACTTGCGACTCAGACCGCTGTGATGGCTGAACTGGCGTCTGATATTGGAGAAATAAAATCCCAGAACACTCAGATTCAGGCATCTAATACGGAAATACACAAATCGAACGAGGCGATAATTAGGTCTATTTCTTTCATAAACCAACAATTTGAGGATCTGAAAAAAGAAGTGGAAGACCTAAGAAAGGAACGTCGGGAACAGAGCCAATACATAGAGAATCTAGAGAAAAGAATACAGGATCTACAACATAAATCAAGCTCGTCAGGTATCGAAATCCGGAATATACCGCAATGTAACACTGAAACCAATGCCACTCTTACAAAAACGGTATGCAGCATTGGCGAAGCTGTCGGAGTATCCATAAAAGACTTAGAACTGAGGGATATTTATCGCTTGCCCGGGAAATCATCGGGTGCTTCGACCACAGCACGACCAATAATAGCTGAATTTTCTTCTGTTATGACAAAGGAGACACTCATATCTGCAGTCCGAACGTTCAACAAAACCAAGGACAAAGAAGATAAATTAAATACTGGTCTCATTGGCATCCCAGGAACTTGCCAGCCGGTTTATGTCACGGAACAGCTTCCGGGTAACACCAAAAAACTGTTCTACCAATCAAGAGAGTTTGCAAAAAACCACAAGTTCAAATTCTGCTGGGTTTCCAACGGTAACATATTTCTACGCAAAATGGAAGGCGACAAACAACTGTTAATCCACTCGGAAAAATGTCTGCGTGATATAGATTGCGCTGGCATGTGACTGGTAATCCGCATAGTTGAGAGCTATACATTAGCATACATCTCCTTATTATTGTTATTTTTCTATATTGTTTTTGTTTCTAAATTTGAAAAGATACACAAATTATTTTACACTCACATAACCACACAAATAAAAACTCACCATGGCATTCGCACTCTTCACAGAAATACACTCACAACTCACTCTCAGAAAGACACTTGCTATAACAACCACTCATACACAAACAAACTAATAATAAACGACATATGTACTAAACAAATCCTACCTATGAAAGTCTTAGCTTTGAATCACCTCTCGTTATCTTTACACCCTTCCAATGGCTAACATAAATAGCATATGCAGTGAGCTTGACTCGCTAACAGTGGGTAACTCATTTAACTGTGCCCCAGAAAAATGTATTGAATATATTAACACCAACAATAACAACATAAAAATATTACACTTAAACATCCGTAGCTTAAATAAAAACTTTGACCAACTCCAGGCGCTTATGCACTCAATAAAACTCGATTTAGATGTGCTCATCCTTACTGAATGTTGGCTCAGTAAAGTCAGTAATATGCCTGTTTTGGATGGATATGACTCCTATTGAAAACATCAGTAAGGACATTCCAAATTTTGAATTCAAGCCCATTTCTATTGCCACAATTAAAACAGCATTCAAAAGTCTTAATTTAAAAAACACTGAAGACTTATGGGGGATTTCCGTTAAGGTTCTTGAAGGTATCATTGACACAATTGCCCCTGTCCTAACAGGCATATTTAATCAATGTTTAGACAGCGGTACGTTTCCTGACTTAATGAAACATAGTAAAGTAGTACCAGTTTTTAAATCGGGTAGTAAGTGTGATCCCTCAAATTATAGACCTATATCTGTGCTTCCAGCAATGAGCAAAATTTATGAAAAAGTCATGCTAGACCAGATGTTGTCACATTTTAACTCAAATGGGATTTTACATAGTCGACAGTTTGGTTTCACGAAAGGTAGGTCGACGACTGACGCGGGAGTAAAACTCGTCAGTCACATTTTGGAATCCTGGGAGAAGTCCCAGGATGCAATTGGCATTTTCTGTGACCTCTCAAAAGCGTTTGACTGCGTTGACCACAACACACTCATCTGTAAATTACACCACTACGGAATTCGTGGACGAGCTGCTGATCTTGTACTTTCCTATTTATCAAACAGGCAGCAAAAAGTAAATGTTAACGGGGCAACGTCCTCGGGGTCTCTAGTTAAGATGGGCGTGCCTCAAGGTTCAATTCTTGGCCCTTTTTTATTTCTAGTTTATATTAATGACCTTCCTTACCTAATGGCAAACTTCTCGGATATAATTTTATTCGCTGATGACACCTCTCTTATTTTTAGAATAGATAGAAAAGATACGGATGTCTTACATGTCAACGATAGTCTAGCTGTTCTCTCGAAATGGTTTGCGGCTAATAATCTTTTACTCAATGCGAACAAAACTAAATGTCTTAAGTTCTCATTACCAAATGTACCCCAAGTAGGGCTAAATTTAAAACTTGATGGCAAGAAACTAGATGCTATTTCGGAAACTGTATTTCTAGGAATTACTTTAGATTCAAAATTGCAATGGGGTGCCCACATTAGAGCTCTCTCAAGTAGATTAAGTTCAGCTGCTTACGCAGTAAGAAAAATAAGGCAGTTGACTGATGTAGCCACAGCTAGGTTAGTATACTTTGCTTATTTTCACAGTATTATGTCTTATGGCGTTCTGCTGTGGGGATCGGCAGCTGACGTAGATTCAGTTTTCATTTTACAAAAGAGGGCAATCCGCGCTATCTATAAAATGGGGCCTCGCGAGTCTCTTAGAAACAAATTCAATGAAATTGATATACTAACTCTGCCTTCTCTTTATATCCTAGAAAATATCTTGTATGTTCGCAAAAACTTAGGTCTTTTCAAAAAAAGATGCGACTTCCATAATCTAAATACACGTAGTAAAGATGAAATCGTGATTCCAAAATTTAGATTAACTAAAACTAGCAAGTCATTTCTAATAAACAGTATCCGCTTCTATAACAAGTTGCCAAAGTCGGTTACAGAACTTAGCGATGGAAAGTTTAAAACTCATATCAAACGTGTCCTTATCAAAAAAGCATATTATAAGATAAAAGACTACGTTGAAGACAGGGAAGTTTGGCATTAATCCCTTCTGCACATGTGGCTTCCCTGGTACCTCATTAACAGCATAACTTTGTGAGAGTCTATTAACTGCTTCCAAATTACAATGTTAATTTTTAATATTTTTATTTTTTACACTTTCTGACATATTCTCGTCATTTTTGACATTATACATCGCTTCAAATAGCACCTATTTATTAGTGATTCTCATGGAAATCATGTCACTTTGTTTAAATAGGTTGATCTTACTAATGTAGATTCTTTTACATATTGTGAATGGGAAAACATTGTAGGCCTTACAGATTAGATTTATAGACGATTTTCTATTCTTTATTTTCATTCCTCTAAGTACTTGGTACTTATTGACAGGCCTGCACTGTCCTCCCATACCTATTATCACTGTAATTTGAAAATATTGTAAAACCCAATTATTTTTAAAAGAGTAACCGTGGAGTTTCTTGCCGGCTCTTCTCCATAGGAAGCGACAAATTGGAACCGTGCACCTAGCTTCTGACGTTTCATAAGTGCCCTTGCAGGTTTATGTGAAATAAAATATTTTGATTTTGATTTTGATTTTATTGTACCGGAACAAACAGTAATCAAAATGATGGGATTGTTATCTTTACAAAACAAGCTCTCCGAACCTCAGAGTGGGAACCTCGATTTGTGGCTGGTAATTGCTTGGTATGTCATATAGTTAACCTAAACATCGCTATTGTAGCAGTGTATCGATCCCCGTCATACAGTTCCAAGGAAAATACCGAAAGTTTTTTGGATAGTTTAAATAGTGTCTACGTAAGCCTCTCCTCCTACAAAAATATAATCCTTATAGGTGATATTAATATAGACCTCAAACCCAATAGTTCAGATGACCGCTGTTTCAACTATCTCGTTCTAAATGCCTCCCACGGTCTTCTTCCAACCCACCGGTACAACACTCGGCTGGATAGTTGTCTAGATCATGTATTCGTTAAAAGTACCCTTCCTGTTACTACCCTTATACTAGAATCACACATCACGGACCACAAACCGGTGTTACTTACTATGGCTAACACAAACCCTAATAATAAACCACTCCACATCGCTACCCGCATAGACTACGATGCAGTTAAGTTAGATTTAGACAACTCGGATTTTACCCCATTATATAAAATTATTGACCCTAATATATCCATGAACATGTTCATAACCATTATTTCTTCAGTAATTGACAAACACACTAAACAAATCAAAATCCCAAGGAAAAAAAGAATAATAAAACCATGGATAACTACCGGCCTATTAAAGTGTATACAAAACCGTGATCGGTTGCACCACAGATCAAGAAAAGATCCCAATAACCTTATCCTGAAAATTACCTATACGCGGTACCGGAATTTCTGTAACGACTTGCTCCGGAAACTGAAAATAGTCCATGAAAAAAGTGAACTTGAAAAATCTCGTAACAATCCTAAAGCCCTTTGGGAAACGATAAAACAAATCACCAATACCACCAAAAAGAAAACAAGCCCGGTTGAACTGTTGGATATCAGTGATAACGCTATATCTTCCGTAAACGAAGTGTGTAGATTTTTCAGTAATATAGGCACCAACTTGGCAGAAAAAATCTTATCCCAATCCCACCAAACTACAAACCCACCTAAGAGATCATGTCATAATATTTCATCAAGCCCCGCCAACTCTCTTGTTTTACTTGAGGTTAATGAATCAGAGGTGGAGTATCTCATTCTCCAACTGCGAAGTGATTGTGCAATAGGTTGGGATGGTATATCCCCCCGAGTGCTAAAGAGTTGCCGTCAGACCTTGACGCCACCTTTGACGTATATCCTAAACTGTTGCCTTCAAAAAGGCATCTTTCCTAATGCGCTAAAAAAAGCTATCATCCATCCGATTCATAAGGGAGGGAACAGAAACTGTGTCAATAATTACAGACCCATATCGGTCCTATCAGCAATCTCTAAGATATTAGAAAGGATCCTGAATAACGGTTTAAAAAAATTCCTCAGCAAACATCAGCTCATAGCTGATAATCAGTATGGTTTTCGCACAGGAATCTCAACTGAAGATGCTGTTCTTGAGCTGACGCAATCAGTTGCTAGGAACCTTGACAGTAGAGTTAAAAGTCTTGGAATCTTCCTCGATCTTTCTAAAGCATTTGACACAGTATCTGTTCCCAAACTTATCTCTAAATTGGAACTCCTAGGGGTACGAGGAAACACCCTCGAACTTTTCAAAGATTACCTTCACAACAGGACCCAACTAGTAAAAATTGGAGAGTATATAAGTGAAGAATTACCTACCACTTATGGTGTTCCTCAGGGAAGCATTCTAGGCCCCACCCTCTTCCTAATATACGTCAATGAGTTGTGCAGAATGACCATCCCCAATTCCAGGATCATTGCGTATGCAGACGATACCGCAGTCATAGTTTACGGACCAACTTGGGATAGCGTTAAGCACCACGCAGAAGCGGCAATAACTAATATAATGAAATGGCTCAACCTAAACTTACTTACCCTAAACTGCGATAAAACATCGTACATTCCATTCGCTATCCGGCGTAACAACTTACCCGACAATTCTTTCTCCATAACAGCGCACACCTGCTCCAAACAATCTTTACAATGTTTATGTCCGACACTTACAAGAACTGATAATGTGAAATATTTGGGTGTCCAAATAGACGGAGGATTACGATGGGACAAACAGGTTGACGCCATTACCACTAGATCTTTGAAACTCTTGCATGTCTTCAAATCCCTTAGAGACTCGGCTGCGCCTGAAACCCTGAAGATGGTGTACTATGCTTTATGTCAATCTGTCATTGGATATTGCATCACAGTATGGGGTGGTGCAAATAAAACCAGTCTTCTGAGGATAGAAAGAGCGCAGAGAGCCGTTCTGAAGGTGATGTCGCGCAAACCTTATCGCTTCCCCACTACGCAGCTATATGCAGATTCCAAAGTACTTTCAGTGCGCCAGCTTTTTGTACTGCAGTCTACTCTTAGGAAACACGCTAGCGTTCCACCGACTGACCCAAAAAAAAGGAAGAAATTACCCATAAGTACCCCTCACAAAACCGCCTTCGCTCAACACCAATTCTACACATTAAGTACATACGTCTACAAAAAAATTCACAAAAACCTAAACATTGTCGATCTTAATAAATATGAAATAAAATCAAAATTAACGGAATGGCTACTGGAACAGGACTATCACTGGGCACGCCGCGATTGCGGCGGTAAGTCCTCTCTTTGAGGAGTGGCTTGAGAGGCGGCATGGCGTCCTCACCTTCCGCCTGACACAGGTCCTCACCGGACATGGCTGTTTCGGGAGGTTCCTGTTTCGGATAGGGCGGGAGGAAACGCCCGGGTGTTTCCATTGCGAAGATCGCCCAGAGGACACGGTGGAGCATACGGTGGAGGTCTGCCCAGCTTGGGCGGAGCAACGCCGTGTCCTCGTGGAGGTGATCGGCGGCGGCGATCTCTCGCGTCCGACCCTGGTCCAGGCCATGGTACGGAGCGAGAGGGCATGGCTGGCAGTCGCCTCCTTCAGCGAAGCAGTTATGCTCGCAAAGAGGGAGGCGGCGCACGTGAGGGAGATGCAGTACATGCGCCCTCACAGCCGTGGCCTTCGCAGGAGACGCCCTGGGCGTCGGGAATCCCAGGCTGATTCCCGGCCACCGTAGGCACGGGCTTGCGGACGGCGAGTAATGGGTACCTCGCTGTCCGGTAAGGACCAAGCCCGGGTCGACGGCGCGTTGTGTTCCACGCGCGCCTCAAAGAGATGTCAGCAGCAACAGAGGGGCCCGCAAGGGCCGATGCCTGCCGGGGGTGCGGGTTGTTCGAAAGAGATACCGCCGCCCCTGGCACACAGGCAACTGAGGGAACACGGGTGGGTTTTAGTCAGTAAAAGTCTGACACGCCCTCCCGCTCCACCCAGAGCGGGAGAAGTTATTTCATGATTTCCCACCCAAAAAAAAAAAAAAAAAAAACAGGACTATCACCAAACAGAATCCTTACTCAAGTACGTCGCCTAATTACCTTCATACTTCCAACTCGATATACAGCACACACGCACACATACACACATACACACCCACCCACACCCACCCACACCCACCCACCCACACACACACACACACACACACACACACACACACACACACACACACACACACACCACGTAAATACATACTTAAATTAACTTTAACTTTTTTACTTTGTTACTTTTAATCTCTCAGGTAGATCGACACAGTCTACTTTTATACTCATAGCATCACATTCTAAGCTGAATCACTGTCTCTCAAGATACAGGTTACCTAGTTTGAGAGGCAGGGTTTTCCATATTGTGTACAGATTTCAGTTCCTCAATTTGTATTGCATTGTGTTACTACCCAAGCTCATTTAAATTGTTTTTATATAAAACATGTAAAATCTGTTTTTGTTATTGAAATAAAGTTATTATTATTATTATTATAACATATTTGCGAGGAAATAAATAAAAGTCGGACTTTCTTAAACGAGTAAATCTTTAATCACTTGTTAAAGCAGTTAGAAAAATTTGAACAATTTGTAAAATTGATTATTACTTGTTCACAAATTGGCGATGCGCGCGCAACAGCGCTTTTTTTTAAGGCAAAGGCACAAAAACAGCCAGTATAACTAATAAAGTAAATTAATATTTTTTTGTTTTTGTTACAGATAAATGGTTGTAATTTATTGTCAAAACTAATTAAATGAAAGAATTAAATGTTTATTTTTTTTATATTTTATTTCTCAAAGTTAATTTTATTCATAAAATGTTGACCACTTTTCTGACATAAAAACTCTTTGCTAAGATTTAAAAAAGTACCGTTCGTTTTAGACGGGGCATCTTGATAAACTGTGCGTTTACATTACAATAACGCACAAGTGCGTAATAACATATATTACGATATTGAAATTGGTGTAATAAGAGACCCTTTACGAGCAAATGTGTTATAAAAACATTTAACGTTACAGGAAGTAGTTTAAAAAATCGTCACCGTACCTGAACTCTGAAAGCGGTTATCTCAAATTTTTACTATGATATTAAGCATACAACTCACGGGGAAGACATCTTAGTTTTATCAGCTGTGAATGTATCGATTATGTTTTTCGTACCATTAATTAGTTCAGTATGCACAATGTCATTTCTTCTTTGTTTTAATTCATAAGTGTACGAACAATTATCACTTTTTCTATGTATTTTAAGTGATTAAAATACACGTATGTTTACAATTGAGTGACCGGAACCGGACTCGACAAGTGCCCAGTACTTAAGTGTTGTATGGAATTACAATAATTATACTTCCTACTCACCTACATTTAATTAAAAAAGTAATTGACACAATTCTTTCCACTCGCTACCAAATTATGATAATAATTTGGTGAGCGCACTTAATACATTTACTAATAGCTGACGTGTGCTGGGTAGTTATTGCTATTTAAAATGAAGTACTTCCGTAACAATGAAAAAGATAATCCTGTGAACTGTGTTTTGAATAATATGGTGGACAAAGATGTGCAGTTGATGCTGTGGCCTTTGAATCTGATGCAATCATTTTCGTTTACTCCTAGATATCGCATCAAAAACAATTGTCTAACTCCTAACTGTGTCATTTTCAAACTCTTTTCAATAATAGGAGCTATATTATTAATTTCTTTGTACATATTCCGAACCTTTATGCTGTTTCGTTACTCAGAACTTCTAGGATTCACTAAATTCATGAGGACGACCACTTTCATTGATTGCATTTACTATTGCTTCGGATTCATTCTTAACTTCACCATCGGGACCATTCAAATTAAAGATAATATTAGATTTGTCTTATCATTTCAAAAAGTGCACAGATTGCTCAACAATAAAACCAGTTTTAACCATTTTATCATTTGGAATTGGATTCTGGTTATCATCGCCATCAACGGTTATTTAATAGTCTTCTCCTTCTTTTACATACAGCAGGCTTTACCTTGGTTTTATTTATTTGTTAATTATCTTGTAGTTGTTTTCGATTTTAATGTTGTTTATGCCTTTCGGGTTGTTAAAATGTTACAAAATAAACTTGAGTTATGGAATATTCAGGTTTTAAATTCCCTTGAAATGGAAGGGACGCGTGGTGAGGATTTCAGTAAGAGAATGTTTCAAGCCTATGCTGACATTTTAAAGTGTTACGAAATCTATAAAGTTTGTTTTCAGCCATTCGTAAGTACTTTGCGATGAATAGATATATAAATATTTAGTTAACATATAGTGTAATTGAACCAAGTTTTAAGACAAACTTACCTAAGCCTTTTAATTATGTATTTTAATTGAGCCTGTATTTTTCCTTTGTATACCCCTCTTCTGTCACATTCCATTTATATTTAGGAACACTACGTATGCTAGGATCTTCGATACGTAATTTTATCACTTTTCAGATTCTGTATTATATTATTGAAGGATTCCTTCATTCTCTCATTTACATTCAAGTGACAATTGAAACGTTTCAAGTCGGCTTCAAGAATAATACCATAGTGAGTATCGTCAAATTTGTTTGTAAGTTTCTTCTTTCTTGCGTCATGTTGAATGGGGTCGACGTTAGACCTTTATTCCTTCCATCTCGAGTTATCTTTATCCTTGATATCATCAATCATCATATCATTCCATCATATCTTTCCTCTTGTGTTTTTTATTTAATTCCTTCTTTGTGTTTATATAAGGTGTATCTATTCATACACGAAATATCTGAAAGGGTCATTGTACTCATCATTATGAACAACTTTTACTATGGGACCAAACCTGAAATCGCGAAAAAATATCAGCTGTTCCCTACATTTTGACGAGATATGCGAACATAAATGTAGGGAACAGCTGATATTTTTTTCGCGATTTCAGGTTTGGTCCTACAGTAAAAGTTGTTCATAATGATGAGTACAATGACCCCTTCAGATATTTCGTGTATGAATAGATACACCTTATATAACTACATAAATTTCTTTGCCCCAATTATTATTTTAAAGCAACGTTTGTCCCATGCTTGGGAAAAGGCTTGCTTCGAAAAATCTGCACAAAATTCAATGAAGACACAGATACTATGCCACTCGCCTAATATAGTTGCATTAAGAGTTAGACAGGCCTGTGCTGAGCATTACAAATGAAAGATGATACTATGAAAATACAATACCGTTACAACAGTAACCGTAATGATTCTTGTCCAGTTATCTCCATAGTTAACTACCAATCTTCAGTAATTTCACATTGTGTGATTTTTGTGAAGTCAAATATTTTTAATTGAAAGGCTAATTTTGTTGTAGCACGCGGCAACTCTGGGAATGCTCAATCTTTTGTGTTGGTTGATCAAGGACTTGATGTGGCAAACGATGGTCATGCAGCGGTGCGAGACATTCTACTTAGCTGTGCAGAGTGCTCAAGACACTTGCGCAGTTATTTTGAAGTCAAATTGCTCCGGTATGATTATTTTCAGACTTTATGTAGGAATATTCCTGTTTTAGACCAAAATCTTAGCAGCGTAGTGATATTCTCAGGCCAAACCTATCAAATGATAGCACCGAAATAGAATGCTATGTGGAAAAAATACTATCAATCTAAATAGCTACAAGAGCAGAGGAAGGACCATGAAGAATAGGGTTACGAACTAGGGTTGGATATAATATGTGGGAAAAGATATTCATAGAGATGTAGTAGGGGTATGGAAGATGTTTTAATGATGCACAGACTCAGAGATAATGAGGATGATAAAAGGTGAACAGTAAGTTACTGCATGGGTGACGGTGACAGCCGAGATTCGCAAATTTGATATAATTGGAGAGGATTCAATTTAATCTATGAATCATAATTATAATCATCTTCCTACACTTCTCCCATATTACTTAAAGACGGCGAGAAGCGTTCTTTTCTTACATTCTCTATTGCGTTCAGTCACCTTAACATGCTTGCCTTTTGCTTTCATATCCCCACACAATTAATCCATTTTTTCTTTAGACTTTCTTCCTCTCCGATTGCATCTTACTCATCCTATGAAAAAAAATTTAAATAATGTTACAGATTTTGAGAGGAAACTATGCAAGAACGTGCTCCGGTTACATCGAGCATCGTTCAGTAAGATGCGTGTGTGTGGCCTGTTCTACGCGGACGTGGCGTTGCAGCTGAGTCTGATGGCTCTACTAGCTAACTACACTATTGTGTTGCTGCAATTCGCGATTTTGTAATAAACACTTATAATAAACGGATTATGTAGATAAAAAATCCATTTTATTTCTTCTTTTTTCACGCGATTGTCCGAGATTTCTCTAAATACTGACTAGACTAGTCTAAGAGTTTATTTTTGTAGTGTGTAAGCCAAGAAAACCTTGGGGCGAGCAATGATTTATAAGAACTCTATGGGTACAATCATAAGTTGTAAAAAATGACAATGTGCTCTAGAAAGTAGTTTGTGAGTTAAGAGAGGAAATAGTTTTGAAAACTGTGGTTAAAACTGGAAGGAGAGGACACTCACTCTAAGCCCCAACCAGGTTTGTTATTTGCAAAGATCGCCCTGAGGGCACGGTGGAGCATACGGTGGAGGTCTGCCCGGCTCGGGCGGAGTACCGCCGTGTCTTTGTGGAGGCGATCGGTGGCAGCGATCTCTCACGTCCGGCCCTGGTCCAGGCCATGGTACGGAGCGAGAGTGCATGAGAAGCCGTCGTTTCCTTCAGGGAAGCAGTGATACTCGCGAATAGGGAGGCGGAGCACGTGAGGGAGAGGCAGTATATGCGCCCTCACGCCCTAGCCTCCTCAAGAGACACCCTAGGCGTCAGGAATCCTAGTCTGATTTCTGGCCACCGCACGGTGGGCTGATAATTAAGCTCCATAGACTTAGCGTCGCTCAAAAGTCAAGTAACTAATTTTGAAAAAACAAACATACCAGCGTATTTCTTTCCTGATTGGTCATATTTTATGTACTGAAACTTTTTTTATAAAGGTATTATTTATGAAGTTATTTGCGATTTCTTTTTTTTGTATGGAGCTGAACAGTTTTTTTGAATTTATTCCTTATTCTTTAGTTTTCTTAAAATATACCTTTCCTTATGATAAGTGCGTCATATAATCTATATTGTCACTAAAGACTGAATCTCGGAAGCCCTCGGAAAATTTACATTTTTAACGTTAAAAATATTCTAGCACGACATTTAAAAGTTACTAAATACAATATTAAGTCCTTCATTCCAACCCACCTAATGGGGTGTAGAATTACGCGCGTTTTCTATAGTAGTGTCCTTAGAATGCCTAATCCACTTGGATTAATACAAAAAATATAGATGTTTTATGAAAAAAAGTTATTGTGAAACAATTGGTTAGTCACTAGTCACTTTCTGAACCTTGGACTAAATTCAAATGTCATCATCATCATCATCATTTCAGCCGAAAGACGTCCACTGCTGGACATAGGCGTCCCCCAAGCTCCGCCACTTCGACCGATTCTGTGTTTCCCGCATCCAGCGGACTCCTGCGGCTCTCACAAGGGTATCGGTCCACCTTGTGGGAGGTCTTTCAACTTTACGTCTTCCGGTACGCGGTCGCCACTCAGGAACTTTTCGGCCCCATCAGCCATCTGTTCTGCGAGCGATGTGCCCACTGCCACTTAAGTTTGGCAATTCTTCGGGCTATTATTATTATTTATTTATTTCACTCAACATTGGATCATACAATTAAACTAGATTAAAAATTATTAAACAAATTACATAATAATTACATTTACAGGACAAAAGCGTTCAGGATAGTGTTGCAGCTGGCCCGCACTCTCCCCACCAGGGATGTGCCCCGCTTGCGCTTGATTGTGTGGAAACAATCAACACGCGCCTCGGCAAATATACCCGATGCGCTGCAGAAGCGAGGTAGCCCCAAGAGCCGTTGGGGCTACCTCGCTAAACGCGTTGTTGTATTGGACACGTAGAGCGCTGTACTGTTTCCGCGTGTAATCCATCCACAGACTGCCAGTATAAAAGGACGTACGAAACGCCCTAAATAGGGCTATTTTGACGACCCTAGAACACCGAGCAAATCTGCGGGCTATCATATTTGCTCAAACAGCAAAAACTTTAAATGTCAACATCGTCTTTCAGGTCAGAGGTTCATAAATGTCCAAGATACTTAAACGTATCAACTCTATTAAGAGGGCATCCTTTGAGTTTTATTGCCGGTAAGTAATCAGGACATCTCATCCTGGCCCGGAAGACCATGCACTCGCTCAAACAAACCATATTCTTTTGCATACTTTTCACAAATGCCGATCAGCTTTGACATCCCACAGACAGAGGCGCTCTGCAGAACCATGTCATCAGCATAACTGATATTGTTTAGGCTCACACCTCCAATATGGTAACCGACATGCGTGCTGCTGAGCCCCTCTATCAGCGCATTAACGTACAGGTTGAAGAGCTTCGGTGAGGTTAGCCCCCCTTGCCTCACGCCGCACTCCAACCTTTATGGTGTCGAGTAAGTCAACCGTCGTCGAACAACATTGACCTGATTGCTGCACCAGCATTGAAAGATACGGATCAGTTCGTCTGACACTGACGCTTGCTGCAGTTTTTGCCACAGCAGATCATAGCGAACCAAGTCAAATGCCTTCAACAAGTCAAGGAAACGAGCAACTACGGGTGTACTTCTATCAGTGTAGTACTTAACAGTCTGCTTTAAACACAAAAAAACTGTGTATGTGGAGAGACCGGCTTTGTAACCAAACTGGTTATCATATAAATTTAAGTATTTGTCCAGCCGAGTGTTAAGCAAACCGTCAAGCACTTTCAAAATAACAGCTACGCAGGCTATGTCGGTTGCCTTGGTTCTCCTGCAGATCTCTTCATTCCTGCATGCAGGCTGACAACTTTCCAATTCAAAGTAATCCGAAACTCTCGATTATTTCTTTTACGTGAACAAGAATTTTGTGACCGCTTGGAGGCATCTTATACCAACTGTATAAGTTTATATAAAGAATAGCTTTTATCCGCGGGGATGTCAGTTATCGCGTAAAAAAGTAGCCTATATCCTTCTCCAAATCTCAGGGTATAACAATCGGTTCAGCGGTTTAGGTGTGAAAGCGTAACTGATAAATTGTAAATAGGTAGAAAAACAAAAGAATACCTTACAGAGGTTTGCAGAAGCTAATGAACGAGAGCACCAACACTTTGGATTATCACACTTGGTTTAGACCGGCCTATTCTAGCTAAAGAATCAGTTTAACTCACTCGCGGATTTAAACGTACTGAATAGTCTTAAATAGTTTTATATATTTTTATGAGATACACCTTTTGTTCTTTTTAAAGTCATACCGACAGTCAAAAATAACAGTTGCCTAGCACCATATTAAAAATAAATATAGAGTGACACATAACACAAAGAAGTCTTCATGCGTCAATGCTAGACACCGTAACAGTAACAGCCAGACAGACAGTCAGACAAAGTTTAGAATTAGATTTATAATATTAGTCGGAAAAAGACAAAGACAAAGTCGGTTACAGAACTTAGCGATGGAAAGTTTAAAACTCACATCAAACGTGTCCATAGCAAAAAAGCATATTATAACTTAAAAGACTACGTTGAAGACAGGGAAGTTTGGCATTAATTTCTTCTGCACATGTGGCTTCCCTGCTACCTCATTAACAGTATAACTATGTGAGAGTCCATTAACTGCTCCCAAATTACAATGTAAATTTTTATTCTTTTTATTTTTACAATTTCTGACATATTCTCGTCATTATTAGACATTATACATCACTTCAAATATCGACTATTTATAAGTGATTCACATGGAAATCATGTCACTTGGTTTAAATAGGTTGATTTTACTTATGTAGATTCTTTTACATATTGTGAATGAGAGAACGTTGTAGGCTTTACAGACCGTAGATTTATAGACGATTTTCTATTCTTTATTTTCAATCGTCTCAGTACCTGGTACTTATTGACAGACCTGCACTGTTCTCCCATACCTACTATCACTGTAAGAGATTACTGTGGAGTTTCCTGCCGGCTCTTCTACATAAGAAGCGACAAATTGGAACCGTGCCCCAAGCTTCTGACGTTTCATAAGTACCCTTGCAGGTTTATATGAAAAAAAATATTTTGATTTTGATTTTGATTTTGAGTAGGGATTAAGAGTTTAGTCTGTGAATTCTTTGCAATACCTAAATTGATACGCAGAATTTCAAAGAATTCGTACCGACTACATCACGCCTGTAAATTTGGCAGAAAGGCAACCAATGAAGATATTTATACACAATTTAATTTTAACAATCCTCATATATCGACCTAAACTTCATAGGAAACACAACCTTTTTTCAACAGCTGCGCAAAACTTATTAATAATGTGCGGGACAAGTGATAGAACAGTGTACATAATAGAATAGTGTATATAAAGTGATACATAGACATTCATAAAACAGTACAAAAGTGAATAGTTTACCATAGTTTAATAATAATTCGTATAGTTGTGCAATTGAGTACCCCTAGGTAAGCAGTAGTTCAAGTGTTTATGTTTTATTCTATACTAGCAGTCGCCCGCGGCTCCGCCCGCGTGGATGTCGGTTACCGCTGCAAAAAGCCTACCCAGGAAAGACACGGTCAGCAAAATGATTCCCAGGTCAATTCACAGACACCGACAGTAACATCGACGACGCCGTCATTATCCGCAGGCTGCACAGATTGTCTTTCTGTGTATGTTAAAGTTGTTAATGATGAAAATATTTAAATGTAATTAATACTAAGTTTTCACTTCTGCCGGCAGTCCCGGAGCGCAACCCGTTGTTTTAGGATAGATAACTAAAGCGATTATTGTACAGCTTCTCTATAAACAACATTTGACGTTAAATTATTTTCAGGTAACAAAATATACTGATGGTCGCGAGCCCCGACCCGTGATAGGGCAACGTAAAGTTGCCCATGCGTAAAACATTCTTTTCGTAAATCAATTCCTACTAATTTGAATGTTTGGCCCTGGGATTTGTTTATCGTTAGTGCGAAAGAAATTTTTACTGGAAATTGGAGCCTTTTGAAGGGTATAGGCAAATCAGTAGGGATCATGGGTATTCTTGGTATATGAGCTAATTCACCAGCTGCAGGGCCGGTGATAATCTTCGCTACTATTAAATTATCTGTTAGCTCCTTTATAAGAAGTCTCGTGCCATTACACATGTTGGAGGGGCTTAAATTTCTGAGAAGCATTATCGGCGTGCCAACTTTTAACGACAGTTCATGAGGTGGTAGCCCACCGGGGTTAGGAGAATTTAAAAATTCCTGGGGGTAGTGCACAGCGTCCTCGATGTTAGTGACGGTGTCTATGGATTTATAATTAAATTGTTTATTTCGTTGACTGTTTCATTCCTGGGAGAAACTATTGCTCTACAACACAGCCAACGAAAATCATTTTGTTGTAAGTTTTCGATGTCAGGATATATAGCATCTATCAGACTATCTAAATTATGCACTATTTGGCCTAGAGACTCATCCAAAGTAACCGCATAATCGGTGCCCAAATTTAAAGATGGAAAAATTCCTTCTCCAAGTTTCAGCAGCTGTTGTGGAAAATTGCTATGCGTATTTCCATGTAGATGAGCTCTCATATTGGTGCGCAAATTCAAATGTTGAACAGATGTCCAAAGGTGAGACGATTTTAAACATGTCTTCATAATATCTGCTCGCGTACCTCTGTTGACGACTGGAAGCGTTTGTTGGAAATCTCCAGCAAATACAAAAGTGATACCTCCCATGACATTAGCAGAGCTTCGGAGGTCTTTTAAAGTACGGTCCACGGCCTCCACATGAGCTCTATGACTCATGGTGCATTCATCCCATATTACCAACGACGCGTCTTGCAGCAACTTACCAAGAGGGCCATTTTTCCGAATAGAGCACGTAGACCGTTGATCTAAAGATACGGATAGCGGGAGTTTAAACGTAGAGTGAGCAGTTTTTCCTTCGTTCAAGAGAGTTGCAGCAATTCCTGACGAAGCATCTGCAATCGCTATCTTCCCTGATTGCCGTATCTTAGCAAGTATCAAATTTGTGAGAAAAGTCTTTCCGGTGCCTCCTGGTGCGTCCAAAAAAAATAATCTCCCCATGTTATTGTTCACGCTGTCCACAACAGTCTCATAAGCATGTCTTTGATCTGGTACTAATTTTGGCACATTTTCATTAACAAACGCTGTTAGATCATTTCTGTTATACTGTTGTACCATTGTGTCAATAGTATTATTCTGGGTACGAACGGGAGAAGGTAATCCAAAATCGCTTAAATTTTTGTCGTTTAATTCTAGAAGTTTGTTTTCTATTTCGATTAATCCTTCATTATAAATGACTTCAGTGAAGGGTAAAGTGTTATCCTGATTTTGCTGTCTGATACGATGTCTAATATCTTCACAGAACTGATCTTTGAAAGTATCCCATAACTTCAATGGTTCCGATGGTTGACAAAATAAAAGTATGACTACGAATAACTCCCTTAGTTTTTTTGGACAGTGTGATAACGAAGCTTCGCTTAAAGTGTTACCCCAATGGTCATCGTTTTCAAGTAAACCTCAGTCACGGCAAGCTGCTTGATACGTCTGTTTGACAATACCGTTTACAGTTTTAAGGTATGCAAATAAGGTCGGACCGCGTACGTGGTGCAGTAGAATCCTAAGATAAAAACACTGATTGGGATGGATGTATCCCGTAGACTCTACCTAAAGCGGCATCTTTTTTTATCCCCGGATGTCCAACTACATCTTCACCGCGCCTCCTTCTGTGAATTTAGTATTTGCCCATGTATAGTATTGCGGGACTTCATGATACAGAAGAGTTTTCGCGAATTCATCTTCATTACAGAGAGCAAAAAATGCCAGTAATGTGGTATTGCGTGGGTTTTGGACCACTTGATGAGCTGTCCCTGGTGTAAAATACACCCTTTGACCGTTCTCTAGATGAACGGCCAAATGCACTACAGTAGGATGCCGGTCGTGAATGGGAAATTCAAATAAACGCCATACAGCTTCAGATGTGCTTATGTACCTGCCATTTAAATAGTTTTCGACCTCATCGTGTGGGTTTCTAAGGCTAAAAGTTGCTTAATTTCGCCATAACTTCAAAACCACACATCCAATTTTAATCATTCAAAGACCAAATATTATCTACATAAACTGAACTTAGTGATGAAATAATTTATTTTGATAAGGATTAATAGCATGAGTAAAATAAACGCGTTTAAATGTAGTTCAAAAAAAATTCAAGACTATTAAATAAAAAAACGGTTGTTGTGCCTCACTCGACATAGATAGGTATAGTGTGTCGCGGATTTTTTTGTAGATATTTATAAGATCTACAATTAATTAGAACATTTTATGGTTCTTCTTTTATAGTTTAGGCAGCGTACGCAAAATAAGTAACTTTTCTGGTTGATTTTTTACACCTTGTGTCCGAAAAACCCAAATATCTTACGGAACCCTATTTTTTTCCAAAATAAAATATAGCTTATGTTACTCGTGGATAATGTAGCTTTCAAATGGTGAAAGAATTTTTAAAATCGGTTTAGTAGTTTTTGAGCCTATTCATTACAACCAAACAAACAAAGTTTTCCTCTTTATAATATTAGTGTAGATTGTTTTAATTGATTTTATAATTTTCTTAGATAGTTCATAATACATAGAGTCCGATTATTTACAGTTATATGTAAATGTAATAAAGTTAGCAAAAAACAGAAATAATGTAGCGCGGTCCTCGTTACGGTAAAGGTTCGAGGTATTTAAGGTAAAATTTTCAATAACGAGCCTCGCTCTGATTGGCTGACGCTTTACGAGTGTTTTTTTTATGATATTGTGCCTCGCTTTAATTAGCTGATGCCTTTACCAGCGCTTTTTTATAATTATGATTGGTCAAATCGATTTTTTTGAATCCTTATCAAAATTGTGTAAGAAAAAGAACATTTCTGTCATTCGACACATTCAGCGGCGGGCTACCTAGAAGAAAGTACTCTATATATAGAAGCAAGAAGTCTCCAGTGGCTTCCCCTTCCGACACGGATACCCTTACCGGTGATCCAGATTCTCTATCTCAAGCCGCTTCTGAATCTTCCCCTCATCCACCGAAGAGTGTTTCATCACCGTCGAGGGAAAGGGAAAGAAGAGGAAGAAGAAGTCGTGTGGAAACACGCAGGCAGCCAAGATCGCGTTAACGGACATCTCAGCGTCCCTCCTCGCGCGCCCCCCCTCCCCGCCACCGTTGACCTCCGCCGCGGCCCCCACTCCGATCGCGTCCACACCCACCGCCGTACCCCGCACCGCTGCGGGGAAAAAGGTGCCCCTACCGCCCCCGGTGTTCATTCAGGACAAGGGCAAATGGACCGACGTGTCCAAATGGTGTGCCGAGGCTCGCATAGCCTACACAAACGCCAGAACAACGACCCAAGGGATAAAGGTGACCGTCCCGACGTCCCGGGACTACAGGGACCTCACCAAACTTCTCCGGTACACAGGTGTGTCGTTTCACACATACGCTCTGCCGGAAGACCAACAAGTAAGGGTAGTCGTGAAGAAGATCCCTAAAGAGATAGAAACCGCCGACATCAAGGCCGACCTTGTGTTCCAAGGCGTCCCCGTTCTAGAGGTGCACCGTACGCACCGAGCCCGTCGTGGTATGCCATTCGACATGGTATTAGTCGTCTGCCCTCCTTCAGAGGGACATAACCCGATCTTCCAGATCAAAACGATCTGCAACCTCTCTAGCATTAAAATCGAGAAGCCCCGTAAATCTGGCATCATCGGTCAATGCCACCGTTGCCAGCTCTACGGTCACGCGCAGTCGCACTGTAACGCCAAACCTAGGTGCGTAAAGTGCCTAGGTGAACACGGTACAGCCGACTGTGCCCATCCTAAGGACCGTGCCCTCTGCACGGAGCCACCGAGCTACGTCCTCTGCGGTGAATCAGGTCACCCAGTCAATTAAAGGGGGTGCTCGAAAGCACCCAAAACCTCTTCTCCCAAGCTGGCGAAGCGTGCAGACCGCCAGCAAAGGGAAGCCTCGTCCGTGAGACTCCCGGATCGTCTCAGCCCTCAAAGGCCGAGTCCGTGGAATTACCTGAACCATCAGCAGGCGTTCCCTGCGTTGGCTTCAGCTAGGCCCACCCTCGCTCCCATCCCACCGCTTGTGGACCCGCGTACCTGCGCCCCCGTGCTAACTACTCGGTCTCCATACACCCGCGCGCCCGTCTCCATCGCGTCCGCCGTCGCCGCACCCGCCGCCACTGCCGTACCTCCCACAGCGCGCGAAGCCGCTCGCCCAACGGTCGCAGTAAACCAGAACCCTGGTCCCGCGACCATGAACCCAGTGGACGTGTTCAACACAATCAACAGCACGTTCCTGAAGTTTTTCTCCCCTCGTGCCCTCCGTATGGCACAGGAGCTCGATGCAGCCACTAGGGCTGGAGACTTCCAACAGGTTTACGCGATCTACAACTCGTACCCGGACATCACGCAGTCCGTGTTCGACTCTCAACCCAAATTTGGTACCCATTATGTCTAACAACATAGTCTCGCGTATCAAACCCCGATCCCTAAAGCTAGGAACATTTAACGCTAACGGTTTACTAACCCAACGAGATGAGATCGCCCAATTCCTCCGCGACCATCAACTTGACATACTGCTAGTACAAGAGTCATTCCTAAAACCCTACAACCGCGACCCGGAAATTGCAAACTATCGTATAGTGCGCAACGACAGGTCGCGTTGTCACAAGGGTGGAACACTCATATACTATAAAAAGTCATTACACTACATCCCTATGGATCCCCCCACCCTTGCCCGGTTAGAAGTTTCAGTCTGCCGACTAGGCCTGACGGGCTACCGACCCGTCACGTTGGTCTCAGCCTATATTCCTCCCACTTCTCAAGCAGAAGACTTTCAACCGATCGTCGATGACCTCTCCGTACTGTTAGGCATGAGTGACTCTGTTATCATAGCAGGAGATCTCAATGCAAAACATCCCGCTTGGAATACTTCCAGGACATCGACTAGAGGAAGACGATTGTTCGACCTCAGTTCCTCACTAGTCTTTGATGTCGTCGCCCCGATGACTACAACTCACTTTCCCCACGATGTAATTCGCAGGCCCGATGTACTCGACATTGCCATTCTGAAGCGAATCAACTTAAGGTTGGATTCCATAGAAGCAATAAACGAGCTCACCTCCGACCATCGTCCGGTTCTCATGCATCTGGCCCCTCGCACGGGTCTCCCAGGTTCTGACCATCACCCCCTCACCAAAGTGGTAACGGACTGGAGGCAAGTAAGCGATTCGCTGAAAACCAACACATCCCCCCACTTGAATTTCATAACCGACCACTTCGACTCTATCGCCGACACAACGGCCGCGATCGACTCATTCACGGGTCACGTACAATCCGTACTGAACGACTGTTCAAGGGAAATTCCTGAGGTGGAAGACCACCGATGGAAGTTGCCGGACGATGTACGCGAACTGCTAAATGAGAAGAACGCGGCAGTTCGTGCCTACAGCAACTTTTCCTGCGATGCGAACAAGGCTTACCTGCGCTATTTGCAGAGGTCTGTAAAGACACGCATGCAAGAACTTCGTGACGCTAGCTGGGACAAGATGCTGAGCGAGCTAGAGCCGACCCATCTAGCCTTCTGGCAACTTCAGAGGAAGCTCAAATCCCGAGAAGTCTCCTCCATGCCTCCCCTGACCCGGCCCGATGGCACAGTCGCGTTCGACGACATCGAAAAGGCTGAATGCCTTGCCGAGAGCCTCGAAGCCCAATGCACGCCCAGTTCCCTACCAGTAGACCAGGCACACCTCGCTGAGGTGGACGCCGAAGTTGAACGTAGAACCTCCCTCCCGCCCATTGAAGACCCTGATGATCCATTACCTCTCGTCACCCCGGACGAAGTTCACGAGATTATCAAAGGTCTGGAACCCTGCAAGGCCCCCGGCGCTAACGGAATCACCAGCAGGGTGCTCCAGATGCTGCCCGCCCACCTGATCATGCTCTTGACCACCATCTTCAATGGTGCCTTGAGCAATAACATCTTCCCGCAAGCATGGAAGCAAGCCACGATCATCGGCATCCCAAAACTTGGCAAGCCCAAGTCCGAGCCCACGAGCTACCGCCCCATCAGTTTATTGAATTCTCTCGGTAAAATCTATGAGAGACTTATTTATAAGAGACTCGGGAATTTTGCCGAGACGAAAGGCCTCATTCCCGACGAGCAGTTCGGTTTTAGAGTAGAATAGAATAGAATAGAAAGCATTTATTCGACACAGACACAACACAACAGCAACAAACACATAAAAAAGAACAATAAGCATGACAATAAAATTGCAGTAAAAAGTGCTGAGCGTGCCCATACCGAAAGGGTTGCCATCTCAGCATTTGCTGGGCGTCAGACACCCAGCGCTGGTTTTCAGTTGGCACCCTGCAGTGACACACGGACGTAGGCAAATAAAAAAGATACATACTTGAAGATAGTAACAAAAAATATTTAAAAATACGTAAATAAATAATGTAAAAGATTTTTGTGTGCTACTTAGTTCAGAGATTTTTTTTTAATACCCACGAATCTACAATAAAAAAAATAGCGCCTGTCACTTGACGCAGTGACACATCATCGAGAAGCCGCAAAAAAAAGAAAAGCCAGCGAGGGAAATGTGCTTTCCATAAAATATTTCTATGTGCCATGTAAGAAATAGTGAATTAATATTTCTAAGGCGTAAAACCGACCCACCTCCAGTCAAAGCTTATATTGTAACGGAAAAGAGAAGGTAAGATCGAAACCTTGTGGTTTTTAGAGACACCGCATCACATCCAGCCTAAAATAAGGTTAGTTTCTATAATATGAGATCATTAAAAATAAAGAAGACATACTTAAATTTGTAATTGATTGAACATAAACTATTAGATTAATTTTAATTATGTATAAATAGCTATTGGATTAAATAAAAGATTTATCAATATTAATGTCATTAAATTCAATTTGTGAATTTAAAAAGAATTTCTTAAGTTTAGCCTTAAATGTACTAATGTTTTTTAGGTCCCTAATGGGTGGGGGAATGTTGTTCCAATATTTGGATGCCGCGTAACGAAAGCTTCCTCGGAAGGCTGCAGTACAGTGATGCGGGGTAGCCAGCTGCTGAGCACAACGCCTAGCTTTGCGCTGCCGCTGACTATTTACCCACACAAGCTTCGATTACAGGTATGATGGACATTTACACTTGATAACGCTGAAAAGAAGACAGGCTAAGTGTAACTTCCGACGGGATTTCATTTTTAAAATATTATTTTTGTTTAGAAATGGTGTAATGTGGCTCCTTGGTGGTACATTAAAGCAAAATCGCGCGCAAGCATTCTGAACCCTTTGAATTAGTCGTACGGTACGTGCTAGAAGTCGAGGTCCTACCACAGTATCGGCATAATTTAACTTAGATAGAACCAAACTTTCAACTAGCTGTGCACGCAGATCTTCGCTGTAATACGGACGCATCTTATACAGCACTTTAAGACGGTAGAAGCAGTTTTTTTACACAATTTGCAGTGTGAGCCTCAAAACGTAAATCCTGATCCATTATCAAACCCAGATTCCTCGCCTCATAAACTCGATCTATACATTGGCCCATTACGATCACGCTGGTAAGATTTGAATTTATTTTATCCAGTTGACCCTTAGACCCGAAAAGCATAAATTTAGTTTTGGTCGGGTTGAGTAATAGGGAGTTTTGTTTCGACCAGTCAACGATCCTGTCCAGGTCCTCATTTAATAATTTGACTGTGGCTTCATAGTGTTCAGGTTTAAAAGAAAGGTATAATTGAATGTCGTCAGCGTAAATATGATACTTAGTATTTTTGATAACATTTACAATATCAGCAGTATACAAAATGAATAAAGGGGGACCCAGTACAGATCCCTGTGGAACACCCCTTACCACTGGAGTCATATTTGATAGAATACTGGATCCATTAGCATCTTGTATTTCAACCAGCTGTTTTCGATTGCTAAGGTAACTCTTAAACCATGCAACCGAGGGTGCATCAAAACCATAATGCGTCATCTTAGATAGCAGGAGAGACAAATTTATAGCATCAAATGCCCTAGAAAAATCCAGTAGAACTAACAGCGTACAACATCCATCATCCTGAGCCGACAAAATATTGTCCGTAACATCTAACAGGGCCGTTACAGTGCTACACCCCTTCCTAAAACCTGATTGCGCCTCCGGCAGGATGTTATTTCGCTCAAGGTATGTGGATAATTGAGCGTTTACTACCTTTTCAAGCACTTTTGACAAGAAGGGTAAAATGCTTATAGGCCGTAAGTCCTTTATAGTACTAGGGTTCACAACTTTAGGTATAGGACGTACAACAGCAATTTTCCAAAGGTCAGGAAAGGTCGACGTAGAAATTGAGCAGTTAACAATAGATGTCAGGATATCTAAGGTATGAGGGAAAGTCATTAAAATCATGTCAAGCGTGATATGGTCAAAACCCTCTGCATTGGTTTTACATTTTGATAAAAATTTGATAATTTCAGATTGGTCTACAGTATCAATAGAAAAGACACCCTCGCCAAATTTATGCGACTCGTAGAAAGCAGAACATGATGCTGGTGCCACACTATCACCGGGAACATTTAAAAAATGGGAATTAATTTTATCAGGGTCATTCAAGTGAGAGGGTAATTCAGGCATACTTTTGAAGGGTAATAAGGTTGAGTTTAGATTTTTCCATAGAATTTTGGGATGGCGTATCTTACTATTAATATTGTGCTTAAAATAAGCTACTTTCTCATAGTATAAGGACTTATTAACTAGACCTTTAAGCTCCTTGTAATATAATATTTTGCTGTCTGAAACGGAGTTTCTACATCGCATTTGTGCCTGATTGCGCACGCACATCATAAGCTTGATGTTATCCGTTATCCATGGATACGACCTTTCTTTAATAACTTGAGTCTTACGTAGAGCATATTTATCAAAAATCGTGGTGATATTATTATTAAGTTGAGCCACCATAGTGTTTACATCACCTGACACAGCTGTTGCAAGCCAATCCACTAAGACTAAGTCCTCCTTAAACTTGTCTAATGGTATGTTTTTTAGATTTCTACCGGTTATCACAATTGGCGGTATTTTCTCCTTTTTAAAATGAAAAACAGTGGCTATGAAAGCATGCGCGCCAAGCGCACTAATCCAGTCCACCTCAATGTCGCGCGCCGTCGCATCGGTGCACACTAGGTCTATAAGAGTCTCGCTAGTAGAAGTAAAATGAGTGGCAGATTGCACTAATTGACTTAGGCCGAGAGTTTGAAGAAATATATTCAGTTTGCTCGTTTTAGTGTCTGTTTGATTCAGACAATTAATATTAAAGTCACCCAAGAGAATAGTGTGAGTGCAAGACGATAATGAATTTATTGAACAAGTAAGCGCGTCCAGAAACAAATCAACATCCATCCATGGCGGTCTATACGAAGTGCCGATAGCGATTTTGACACCATTTGTGCTCAGAACTAGCCACATTTGTTCAACTGTCTCGTGAAGAGGGTCAACCGGGTGCGTATGGGTACGCACCTTTATCCCGCGCTTGATGTAAAACCCAACACCCCCGCCACGGCCGCCGCGCACGCTCACCGGGCGCGGTACGTGCCGCAGCCGGTACCCGGGCACGACGGGCGCGTGCCCCTCCTCACCCGTCCTGCGCCAAGTCTCATTTATTGCCATTATACCAACATCATGATGCTCCAATGCAGCGATAAAATCATCATGGTTAGTGCCTAATGAGCCAGGGTTGAGCAATCCAATTTTAAAATACTTTGCACTCATTACAGTGGTTTAATATCACCAATCAACGCAATGATACACATAATACACCGTCGTGCAATGAGGTACCAAATAGTACATGGATTTTTGTAGTAATAACAATGACCTAATTTTAATGTAACTTCATGATAAATGCAAAACAATGTCAAAATAGGGCACATATGTGATTAAAATGCCATTAAATAATATCAATATTGTGTCAATTTGAAGTGTGATTGTAGGTATGTAAGTGTATAAGAAATAGAACATGGGGAAGATTCTTGAAAAATAAATAACATTACACATAAGTGAATATAATAAAAAATTGTAACGATGGAAGAGGGGAACCAACAAACCTGTGCCACTACAAAAAATGCCAACCAAAACAAAGCATCCTTTAGGTTGGGCTAGCTGCAGCCAGGAAAACACAGAACTCATAATAAATATAAAGACAATAACAGACACGGATAGAAAACAAACGTTGTAACGTGCGTAACATCGAACATGACATTTGAAAAATATTTTTAATTTATACAGTATTCCTTTCAAACTGAGCCATAGCCAAAAATTCGCACCATGTCAAGGTCAGAACGAATACGTTGTGAGGGTACACCATCCTCTTTCTTTACATATACGCGACCATTTTTGGTACACACATACTTAAATTTATGCCTCTGTCCAGCCTCGCGTGCATTATAGAACCACTTTCCGTTAATCGGCGTTAGTCGCTCGTTTAAATAAAACCGTACCGCAGGGCCGCGCAAATCGAGGTCCGCCGTGGTGAGGCCGCGTCGTACGCGCGCCGCTCGCAACAACTGGTCGCGGGCAGCGCGGCGCGACAGTCGCACGGCGAGCGCGCGCGGCCGCGCCTGCTCTGGCGTGTCAGCACTGCCTGTCACGGTAAAGTTGCGACGTACCATGCCAATACGCTCTGCGTTTACTATTTCGCGTTCATCGACAGTCATTCCCAGCTTCATAGAAACCAGATGCACCAAGTGTAAGGGGCTCTCATCTTTTGTTTCCGGTATACCCGTTATTATGACGTCATTGAGCAAAAGATCCTGATCGCGTTCATTTAGCTGTAATTTCAGCTCCGCTATAGTCTCCTCAAGGTGGTCAGTAGAAGATGGCTCCTTCTCCTCAAAACGTTTCTCGAGATGGGAAACCTTGTCTTCAACCACACTCATGCGTTCCCTGCATAACCCGAAATCGGCTTTTAAACTCGCCATTTCGTCCCGGAACTGTCGCAACTCCGCTCTCATAGCGCTCAGTTCCTCACGAAAACAGCGAATCTCGTACGCTACATTGAGCTCCCGAGAGCCTGTTGTTATTGGGGAGGGCTGAGCCGCTGCGCTCTGGTTCACTGCTGGAGACAGAGTTTCAGAAGAAGGCTGGATTTCATCTGACTGGCTGTTTATTATGACACCGTCTGATAGGCCTTTGTCAGGCGTAGCCGAGTTGTCCTTTCTCGGAATCTTCGCCTTACAATCGGGACACAACCAATTAGGCGAAACCTTTGCTGACGTAATGCCAATGCAAGTGGGATGATACGACCCCGGGCACTTAGTTCAACGAACACACTCAGCCCTGGCCATAAATTGACCGCAGTCACCACACTTCGCCATATTTGTGAATGGAATGCAAGTCTGTAAACAAATTATAGTACCACCAGGTAATCACAGATGGCGTTAATAACACGTATAGTTGAATGACAAACTGTTAACTTTTAGGTCCTGTATCTTTCAGTGAGCAACACAACCCAACGTGCACTGTACACAGTTTCACTTTTAGAATGTATGTTTTTAATGTTTTTAGCACTAAGTTTTTATTTGTATGTTTGGTTTTATAGTTTCGGGTAGGCGGTTAGCACTGGTTTTATTTTGGTTTGGTTTTTTGGTTATTACTAATGTTTTGATTATCACTGTCACTACACTACAATATATGTGAATTATTGAATCAAGTTCAAGTTTTTTATCAATAAATATCTTTTAAAAACGTTTTGTTTATATTTTAAAACTCGTAAGTATAGCAAGCTAATCAGCTGTTACCGACGTCCGTGTCGTCACTCCCAGTCCTCGTCTCGTGTTAGAACCCAACACTCGTGCGTGCAATAGGTCCACCGCATCGTAGAGGACATAAGAGCTGGTTTCCAGCGCGGTACGATGACTGGTGCAGTATTCTTCGATATAGCGAAAGCTTTCGACAAGATCTGGCACAACGGCTTATTATATAAGCTGTACAAACTCGGTGTGCGCGACCGTCTCGTGCTCATCTTACGAGACTTTTTGTCGAACCGCACCTTTCGCTATCGCATAGAGGGAGCGATTTCATCCCCCAACCCCATACGCGCTGGCGTCCCTCAGGGCGCCGTGCTGTCCCCTCTCATTTTCACGCTATTTACTAGCGATATCCCAAAACGTACACTGGCAAAGTTGGCACTGTTCGCAGACGACACAGCTATTTACTACGCTGGGAAAAATCAGGACGCGATAGCCTCTAGGCTCCAGACCGCAGTCAATGTTCTTGGCGCGTGGTTTAGAAAATGGAGGATCGAAGTAAATCCGTACAAAAGTCAAGCGGTTCTGCACACACAAAGCCCCGATACATACTTAGGATGCAGACTTTACAAAACCGTTTCCTTCGCCAAGCTACAGGCTCGCCATGGTACGTTAGGAACGAGATCCTCCATCTCGAGCTTTTCTAAGCTCCCAAGCTCCCCACTATAGCTCAGTTTCTAAAACGCATTTCAAAGCGTTTCTTCGAATCCGCCGCGCAACACCGCAATCCACTGAAGGCCGCTAGTTATGTCCCCAGTAGAATCAGTAGAATCCGCCGGCCGAGACATGTCCTTTTCGACCCTGATGACCCCATCACTCTCCTTCAAGAAAGCAGTAGGGCCACCAGTACAGCACACAAACACAGACCGTCCTTCCGACCTCGCCGCCGAGGTCCTCGCGCCCCGCGAAGACCCCGAGTAAATGAAATGGCCCCCGACCGTCCCTTGCCCGCAGAAGTGCCAGCCCGTGCCGAAGCTGAGCAAGTAGAGTTAAAATCCCCATGATATAATAATAAGTAAATTGTTTCATCCAGCCTGTCCCCACTTGCTGTCCTCCCTAAATAGTGACGCCCTGAGCCGAGGCCCGAACCCCGCAGGGGGTGCCCTCAGCTAGCGGTTGCTGTAGTTTTTGAGCATAGTTTTGTAAGCCCTGGCTGGAGGCTCTTAGTCTAAAAGCTAATAGTCCCCACAGGAAAGCCCGGTTAAGCAGTCCCGGCCTCTCAAGGTCAACTGCTAGATGCCATAAAAAAAAAAAAACCCAGCACACAAATGCGGCTATGGGCCACAAATTATTAATCAAAATTTGGACGATGAGACCAAAACCGAGAAATAGAACTTGGCTTTTGTACTATTTCACGGTTCAAAAAGTGACTCTGACTTACCGTTACACCCCCCCCAGTGGGGTTCCCACATTGTCGTTGCGGGGGGGCTCAGTAACCGTGGTCACCCTCCCACGGTGAAGCGAAGAGGAACCCCAAGGTGGGGCCGCTCGTCAGGGCTTGTGCCTCCAAGTCGACGACGTAGCGGACAAAAAGTAGGTTGCGGTGAGGTGCATCGCAGCTGAGGCGGGCCGCGATGTCGAATGGGAGGCATCGCGGCTGAGAGTTACAGGCTGCGGCGGAGGAGGAGTGCCGGTACTTCTGAGTAGCGCTCTTTCCTTCCGTGGCCTGGACGGGGCCGCCACCGTTTGATGGCTGACGCGGTGGGGCCGCAGGGGAAGAGGAGTGTCGGTATAGCGTTGGCCGCTCTCCCTATCCCCTGCGGCCGAAAAGTGGTAGGCGGTGGGGCCACTGCCGACCCGTCGCAGGGAGACGTCAGCAGCAGCTGGTGGGGCTCGCAAGGGCCGATGCCTGCCAGGGGTGCGGGTTGTTCGAAAGAGATACCGCGGCCCCTGGCACACGGGCAGCTGAGAGAACATGGGTGGGTTTTAGTCAGTAAAAGTCTGACACGCCCTCCTGCTCCACCCAGAGCGGGAGAAGTCATTTGATGATTTCCCACCCACAAAAAAAAAACAATAATTCGAAAATGTTGTTAAAGCTATTTACTATTGTAACAACAGCAATCGTAAAGTTTCTTGGTGATTTTTCTCCATAGTTAATAACCAATTGGATCCATGCACCTACCTTTACACATTTCACAAGTGTGGTTTTTGTGGCTCTTCTAGCTAACACTACTGTGTTGATGCAGTTCGCCTTTCTGTTAGAAGGACTTCTAATAAATGGATTGGTTAGATAAATTATTATCATTTCAATTTTTTTTCGCGGACGGTCCATGAGTTTATTTTTATAGAGCATGATATTAGGACGAGCAGTGGGTTGCTCTAGTAGTATGATAGTGATTTAAATTGTAGGGATCCACAAGGTGAAAGGTGGATTTATAATTATTGAGGACACTGCTAAAAAGTGGGTCGAGTTAATTGCCCTCACCGAAGTTATGTCTGAAATCTACGCTAAGACTCTTGTTAACTAGGTATTTATGCGATATGGTGTACCTTGGACAATGATCTCAGAAAACGAAGTGCAGTTTGTGTCTAACATTATACAGAAGGCCATGTTCATACTGGGGGTAAAACAAAACCTTGTGCCCTTATACCACCCAGTGGAGAGATAAGCAGGGATTTGAAGCCGACAAAATCGTACTGATGCGAAGATTTTTGTAGAAGAGGACTAAGTGTTGATGATGACTAATTTTCAGTAATGCCGCTAAAGGTATAACCTCAAAGTTCGTCCCTAAGTGGGACGGTCCATATGAAATCATTAAGAAAGTAAGCCCTGTTACTAACCTTTTGGCCTATAATGCGATGGAACCAAGGAGGTTAGCTGTAAGTAAGACATGGTAGCCTTGTGCCGATTTTATTCGAGGGAAGGGGATTGTCCTGAGACTGTAGTTCTTAAGCGACGTAGAGGTCAGCCACATAAAGTACGCTCGTGGATTCCCATTTTAACATGGCGTCATAACCAGGTCGAAAAGGCCATGCATTTCTTATTTTGTTTGACCAGAAATATGGTCATAGCCAGGTAAAAAGGGGAGGATATAACGCGAACATCTTATAAACCACTCCCGCCACAATCCGCTCTACCAATAAGAGCGCAGCTTCTAGAAAGTCCTACAAGACGTGTCAAAACATGAGATGCGCAAATTTCTCTTGATGGGAGTCGTCTGACGTCCATCAATTGGGTTGCGTATAAAAATCCTACGGTTTATTTTCTTACGCAACTTGTGCCTTCGTCTCTAACCCGATTGTTTTTATACCCAGTAAGTTATTTTCAGTAAAGCATTTACAGAACTTGTGTGTATTTAGTATTTGTTATTAGTATTTGACGGAGTGGAGATTGCTGTACTGACACGTGCCCAGCCCAGCCCATAATTGTTGGATGGACTTACAGTAGTAATAATACCTAGTTACTCACCTATAATTACATAAATTAAAAAAACTTCCTGACCATAACAGACAAAATTCATTCCATTCACAAGCAACTATCATAATAAATATGATGTGCGCAGTTAAAACATTTACTCACGACGCTGGTATCAAACGTGTGCCATTGAAAATGGAGAACTTACGTAACATCGAACTAAATAACCCAGTGAACTGTGTTTTAAACAACATGGTAGACAAAGATGTACAGTTAATGCTAAGGCCTTTGAATCTGATGCAATTCATTTCGTTTACTCCTAAATATCGCATCAGAAATGATTGTATAACGCCTAACAATTTCATCAGCAATTTCTATTCAATATCTGGAGCCATAGTATGTATTTCTTTGAACATATTCCCAATCTACCTGCTGTTTAGTTGCAAGGAAAATGTAGGATTCACAAAATTCATGATAATTTCCCTCATTGATTGTATTTACTACAGTTTCGGATTTGCTCTAAATTTTGTCACCGGGATCTCTCAAACCAAAAATAATATAAAATTTGTCTTAATATTTCAAAGAATGCACAGATTGCTTCATAATGAAACAAGTTTGAGCCATTTTATCATTTGGAATTGGATTATGTTTATCATGGCTCTCAGTTGCTATTTTACAATCTTATGTTATTTTACCATACAGGTTAATATACCTTGGTTTTATGTAGTTCTTAATTATATTTTGGTTGTTTTCGATTGTAATGTCGTTTATGCCATTCGAGTAATTAAATTGTTACAAAGTAAACTTGAGTTATGGAATATTCAAGTCTTAAGTTCCTGTGTAACGGAAGAGACGCGTGGTGAGGACTTCAGTAAGAGAATGTTTCAAGCTTATTCTGATATAATGGAGTGTTACGACATCTATAAAGTATGTGTTCAACCATTGGTAAGTATTTTGATATGAATCTATGTTAGATTGTTACTGAATCAAGTTTGTTTTAGACGAAGTTACCATGCCTATTAATTATTTATTTTAATTCAACCTATATTTTTCTATTGTACGTGTATTTACCCCTCTTCTATCTCTTTCCATTTATATGTATGGTGACAGCGCGAAGACATCTTTATTAAGTCATTCGATCACTTTTCAGATTCTGTATTATTTTGTTGAAGGATTTCTCCATTCCCTCATTTACATTCAAGTGAACATTGAAGAGTTCAAGAATGATACCTCAGTGAGTTTAGTCAAATTTGTTTTTGAATTTCATCTTCCATACATCGTCTTGATTGGGGTTGACGTAAGATTTTTTCATTTTCATCTCCAATTGTCACAGTTATAATAAAAATTACGAGAGGAGAGATATTATGAATCTTGAAAATCCACCTGGTCATTCATATCTTTCTTTTTGTAATTTTTTATTCGATCTCTTTCCTTGTGTGTATTTTCCTACATCACTCGCTACGCCATATATCTTTCGTGCAGGGTTTGTCTCACTCTTGGGCAAATGCTTGGCTTCAACGGTATGTTCAAAATTCAATTAAGTTACAGCTACTATGCCATTCACCTAATACAGCTCCTTAATGAGTGAACGTAACTGGAAGATATTATATAGTAGTGTGCAAGGTCCCTCTGAAGGATCGTTTCACAGTTGACAATTTTAAATTTCATTAATGCCTATACTTGTTGGCAGGTCGCGCTGACCATTACCTATCTACCCGGAAATTTGGTAATATTGTAAAAGCCATTTGTGTTTACAACAATAAGTAGGTAACTGTAAACTTTCTTGCCGTGTGTTTTCCTATATAGGTGACTAGCTTCTACCAGCGGCTTCGCCCGCGTAGAGTTCGAAAATTTTCCCACAGGACCGTACTATCGGGATAAAAAGTGTGTTTGTATCCTATGTGTTAATATATATTACAAACTAAATGTTTGCCAAATTTCACTCAAATCCATTCAGCCGTTGTTACGTAATTATGAAACACACATTCAAACATCTAAACATCCAAATATCTAACTATACAAACTTTCACATTTATAATAGTGAGTAGGATTACCAATTGGAATCGTGTACCTACCTTCTGACATCTCATTAGTGTGGTTTTTGTTAAGTATAATATTTTGAAGTTTCTTTTGTTACAGTATGCAACAACTATGACCATGATTTCTCTTTTATGTTGGTTGAGCAAGGACATGATGTGACAAACGATTTTCATGCAGTGGTGCGAGACATTCTACTTAGCTGTGAAAAGTGTTCGAGATACTTGCGCAGTTGTTTTAAAGTCAAATTGTTCTGGTACGATTATTTTCAGACTTTATGTAGGAACTTTGCTATTATGTAACAAAATCTGACTATGCTAAACTGTCCATTCAAACCTCACTCAAATGACAGCCAATAAATATAATTTTACGTGGAGAATGATATTGGTATGAATCTTAATGGCTACAAGAGCAGAGGACAAACCATGAAACGATGACGACGATAAAAACGAGGGATGGAATGTATGAGTGATGATATGCATGAAAGGGGCTTTGACATGGAAAGGGGAGATGACAGCAAATAGAGATGTAAGTGTATGGTAGAAGTATTTATGCTGCTCAAACTCAAAATAAGTTGGCAAAGGTCTTAAAATAACACCACTTTGTTACTGCATGGGTAACGGTGACAGCAAAAATTCGGGAATTTAATATCAATTGACAGGACAGAATTCAAATTATGAATTATATCATCGTTCTGTCCTTTACCACATATTACTTGAGGTCGGCGCAAAACGTTGCATTTTCCATTGTCTTCAATCACTCTATCACACATGCCTTCCTCTTTGTAGCAATCCAACTTATGCAATTAATAATTGATTAAATAATATCACAGATGATGAAAGAAAACTGTGCAAAAACGTGCTGCGGTTACAGAAATTATAATATTATGAACAAAAATGTTCGTAATGTCAGAAAAAATAAAAAAAGGGTAGCTTCTCTTTCAAATATTAAAATTTTAACTAGTATGCCCAGGTGGCTGTGGAGCAGGACCAGCATTAAGCCAAGCATTTTTATCGACGATATAATCATCTAACTTATAATATGCTTGTCTACATAGTGTGCGTTTAATGCATGATTTAAATTTCTTTTCATTTGGTTCAAGAATATCGACTGGTATTTTATTATAACATTTTACACAGTACCCCATAAAAGAAGTGTGTACTTTAGACAATCTGAAACGTGGTTGATCTAATTTGTTCCTATTTCTAGTGTTAAAATATCACTTATCTTACTAAAAAGATGTAGATTTTTCCGAAAACACATAATGTTTTCATAGATATATTGACAAGGTACCGTCATGATGTTAATTGTTTTGAACAGTTCCCTTAGAGATTCGCGTCCGCGGAGGTTATAGATGGCTCTGACAGCCCTCTTTTGCAGAATAAAGATCGACTCAATATCCGCAGCCCGTCCCCATAGCAAGATACCGTAAGACATGATGCTATGAAAGTAACTAAAATAGACCAGTCTCGCGGTATCCACGTCTGTTAATTGGCGGATCTATCGCGGATCATCCAAACAGCGTAAGCGCCAGAACTTAGCCGCCCTGCAAGTGATGTTAAATGAGGACCCCACTGTAGGTTTGAGTCAAGCGTGATCCCCAGGAAAACCGTCTGTTCGACGAATTCTAGTATCTTCTTATTCAATACAACATGACATTCACTACTTCTAATATTCGGTAACGCAAATCTTATGCATTTCGTTTTCTTTCCATTTAATACCACATTATTTACAGTAAACCAATTATGGACCTTAACTATAGCATTATTTACGTCGTCAAGCTCCTGTGCACGTCTCTTAACTTTAAAAATCAGTGATGTATCATCAGCAAATAACACCATTTGGGGTCGGTTTTTTAGTAAAAAAGGTAAATCATTTATATATACTAAAAAGAGGAACGGACCCAATATTGAGCCCTGCGGTACACCCATTTTGACTTTTAAGCCCAAGGAATTTACACCGTTTATTTGAACTTGCTGCAGTCTATCATTCAAGTACGATTTTACTAAGTTAAGCGCAAGTTCACCCAGTCCGTAATGCCGAAGTTTCAAGAGAAGTGTTTCATGATACATGACAAAGAGGTATATGCTATTCCACACAATACTGCGCTTTATTCGAAAATCTTTTTAGGAATGGCACCCAAGTTATATAACAAAATACCCAATTCAATGAAAGATCTTGACATACATAATTTCAAAAAGGCTATCCTTAATTTATCAACCATAAAAGCATATTACACAATTAATGAGTACCTTGACGACCAATTGTAATCTGTTGACATTTGTTTCATTAATTTTATTTTTATAATTTCGTTTTATTTATTTATTTTGTAATAATGTTTAGTGAATGTTTTGTCCTAATTAATACTAATTAATTAAATTATAATCAATATATTTGTGCGCCGTTGACGGCAAGACATAGCGTTAATTCTTATTAACAATATTGACATCTGTACTTTACCTGTGTTCTACAAATAAACAATTAGAATTTGAATTTGAATTTGAATTTGATCCAAGCAATCAAACGCCTTGGATAGGTCGCAAAAGACACCTATTGCATCTTGCGCCTCTTCCCATGCGGTAAAGATGTGTTTCAATAAGGTGACGTCAGCGTCGGTTGTGCAACGTCCTTTGGTGAAACCATACTGTTGATCGTGTAGGATGTTATTACGATTAAAATGATTGAGCATTTGGTTTAACATAACTTTTTCAAACACTTTGCTGAAAACCGGCAAAATCGATACAGGTCTATAATTATTAGTATCTTTGCTGTCTCCAGATTTGAAGAGTGGAATAACTTTACTGTACTTCATTAAATCCGGGAAAACCCCTTGATCAACACACAAATTAAATATTAATGCCAAATAGGGTGCAACTGTCTCAATAATGGATTGACAAACTTTAGTAGACATGCCCCACAAATCTTCGGTAATTTTGATCTTAAGTTACTGAAATGCCTTTCCAACGACCACAGGGCTTATATGATTAAATTTGAATTCCACGGGATAGGCTGAGACATTCGCTCTTAATAAATCAATAGCACGTGCGGGCGAAGAATTTAAAGTTTAGGAATATTGGTAAAGAAAGTTGCAAATTCCTGAGCAACATCGTTATCGCTAATGAGACCGCGGGAAGTGTCCAGTGTGTAATCAGTATTATGCCTTTTGCTTCTGTTAGTTTCATTGTTAATAATTTTCCAAACTGCCTTAATTTTATTATCTGCTGATTTAACCTTGTGACTAAGGAATGAAGCTTTAGCTACTTTGCAGATATTTTTAAAAGTTTTAGAGTAAGTAGCAACATACTTAGTAAATGTTTCTGTGTTAATAAACGGCTTAAGGCCATACAGTTCAAATAAACTTTCTCTACTTTTCCTGATTCCTTTAGTTGCCCAGTCACTGAATAAGAATTTAGGGCAAATAGTTTTAGATTTCTGCTTAAAAAAATGATTGAACTCAGTTTGGACTAATGAAAATAACTCTTTGTACATAATATTACCATTATTCAAATTGAGGCCCTGAACACTTAACTTGCTGATTAAAGTGCTATTAAACTTATTTAAATTACCCGATGTTATAGGTCTAGTTTGTATCTGTACTTTTTGAATTAGTGTGTTGGACTCAAAAGTAACGGTTTGACCGCTGTGATCAGAAGGGAGATAATTTACAATGGCTTTATCTAAATAGTCGCAGTCGCAAAAAACATTATCAATACATGTAGCAGTAGCCGTAGTTATTCGCGTTGGTTCCAAAACACATTTGAAAGATTGAATGATTTAAAGAGGCTTAACAATCTGCTACTATTTGAATTATTTTCCTAAATATTAATATTAAAGTCCCCACAAATAATTACTGATTTATTACCAGTTGCAAGTTTTGCCAAAACATCTTCCATTACTGACTCAAATATAGAGTAGTTTTGATAGTTAGGAGGTCTATAAACGCACACTATTAGTGAGCGAAACAACAATATTAACCTGTTTGGTTCGTGGACCAATATACGGTTTTCATAACACATATTCATTTGGTTGAAACTAGAGTTGCTGGAGGGAAATATTCCGTATTATTCCCGTGGTAATATTCGCGAATCATGATGATGTTTTGAGTAAAATTCCGTAATATTCCCCGAGAATAATTATTATTACAAGGAAAATGTAGCTAGAGTTCGACTATTGACCGCTAGTTGGCGACGTAACAACGCGTTATTAAACAAGACAAGTAAAAGTTAGCTTTATTCTTCTCATTTTAAAGTCCTACTTTCTTTTAAACTCAAACATATTGTTCTCGAAGATTCCAACAATGCACAATATGTTACACTCAGCTTCTCAATTAGAGATTACCGTTATCGATAATGAGTTATCGATATTTTTAAAGTTACAATGTTCTCTTTGTTCTATGCTATATCGGGAAAAATTTAACCCTGTGTGCGGTTTTAGTTTACCTGTAGTAAATTAATCCCGTAGTTTAATATCTATCGCATAAGATAGAAAGAAACTCCACAACTTTATGTTTTGATGAATAGAATAGTTTTCAAAATCGGATCATTAGTTTAACATAACAAATCTTAAATATACTTTCTATAAATCGTAAGTATGTATTAGAATATATTTATATAAACACTTGATTTCAAACATAGTAATATTTATTGACTCTAGCTGTTGCTGTATTTTGCTTAAAAATAAAACGAAATGTCGATAAATAAGTAAACGATAGTGGTACATCCCTATAGGAGGAGAAATAGTAATGACCCCGTTACGAAAATATAAATTTTAACCGTAACGAAATACAGCTTTGATGAATTATAGTGACATCTAGCGGCGGGTAGCGGAACTTGCTCATTAAACTATTCCGTGTGCGCTTTAAACGGAAAAAGTAATAAATACGTGAAAAGAGTACACAATAAACAACTCTATAGTCATTAGACTGTGGTTTATTTTCAATTATGCGACGATTGACATACTTCTTGTTTTTAAGTTCTAATTCATTCATTCATTATATACACGGTTAATTTTAGGTCGTTCTGGAACCGAAAGCCATGAACTCAATCATCGAACTCGAATCGATTGGGACTATTTTTTTCAATAAATAACAATAAAAAAAATCACGAAAACTTAAATTTATTGATTTTTTTGTGAAATAATGAGAACTCGAAGTAACGCTTCCTTGCCATCAATGAATTTATGCGTGTGTAATGTGTGTAAAAATATGAAAAGCGAATTCAGACTTTATTTCTTAACAGTAAAGGGTAAAAATATAAATTACACCAAACTAGGTAAGTAGGTCCGCAGTTTACTAAAATTATTCTTAGAAACCTATTGTCTCGTGTTCGACCGGCCTTTACAAGAATGCACAACCGAATTTCGCGGTTAAAATTATAGCAATAAGATCTTAATTCGGTTCAATATTTTCATAGAAAAGGGCACCTCCAACTAATAATGAACTCTATGTAACAGATTTAACGATTCATTTTTCTGTTTGAATTGCCTGCCTTTGTGAAGCCGCCGCAAGCAATGTCGCATAAAAAATATTTTAGGCATATTTAGTATTTATCATATGGTTGTTTTTTTTTCGGGTTGGGAAATCATCAAATGACTTCTCCCGCTCTGGGTGGAGTGGTAGGGCTGTCATAGGTAGGTATGTCAGACTTTTACTGACTAAAACCCACCCGTGTTCCCTCAGTTGTCTGTGTGCCAGGGGCCGCGGCATCTCTTTCGAACAACCCGCACCCCTGGCAGGCATCGGCACTTGCGGGCCCCATCTGGTGCTGCTGTCATCTCTTTGAGGTGCGCGTGGAACACAACGCGCCGTCGACCCGGGCTTGGTCCTTACCGGACAGCGAGCTACCCATTACTCGCCGTCCGCAAGCCCGCGCCTACGGTGGCCGGGAATCAGCTGGGATTCCCAACACCCAGGGCGTCTCCAGCGAAGGCTGCAGCCACGAGGGCACATGTACTGCCTCTCCCTCACGTGCGCCGCCTCCCTCTTTGCGAGCATCACTGCTTCGCTGAAGGAGGTGACGGCTAACCATGTACTCTCGCTCCGTACCATGGCCTGGACCAGGGCCGGACGCGAGAGATCGCCGCCGCCGATCGCCTCCACGAGGACAAGGCGGTGGTCCGCCCAAGCCGGGCAGACCTCGATCGTATGCTCCACCGTGTCCTCAGGGCCATCTTCGCAATGGAAACACCCGAGCGTTTCCTCCCGCCTTATGCGAAACAGGAACCTCCCGAAACAGCCGTGTCCGGTGAGGACCTGTATCAGGCGGAAGGTTCCCGTGTTATGATGATTTCTGATAAAATTACGATGTTAATTTGCACGATATTTTGCTCGTTTCTTGTTGAATAGACAAGTACTTACCTAATCTAACAGCAGTATTTTTTTGGGAATCCTACTGAACATTTGCATAATATTTAAACTCAAACTTCATATCGCGCGGAGGTCAAAGGCCGTTTTGTGCACTCGAACATTCAAAGATCTTTTAAAAATAGTTTTGTTGTGAAATATACCTAGAATTTTCTTTAATTATGAGTACGATTTCTGTACATACCATTAAATACACCAGGATACACTTAAATCACTGTGAAACACTCAACACAATCAAACTTCACATAACAATGACGTCACTGAGCAACGGTTTGTTTACGTAACACTTTTTATCGAAAAAACAGTTTTTATGATGCTATTTGATGCAAATATTATCTAAAACAATGTAATAACTACTTATAAATGAATATTTATCCACTTCACGTCGAATATGCACAAAAAATAAGAAAAAACACTAAATAACTAGAGAGCCTAACAAGATAACGCTCTGTCGACGCGCGCGTTCGAAGCGTCACTGTCAACTATTTTTATAAATGCCACAGAACTTTTACGCGTTTGAATGATGTAGTTCACGAAAGAGTGGCTATCGGCTCATAGAGTTAAATCATCGCAGACGAGATTAAACCTTATTTATGTGTAGTATTAAGATAAAAACCGCTTGCTTCTGGGTGGTACGATATCGTACCAGCCGGGCTTGAAGGGTGCTCGACTTACTGTTACGATATCGTAGCAGCCGGACGATAGCGGTAAAATACAACTCCCAAGCCTACTCGTCGTGTCTAGTTGAATAGGTACGAGTACCTACTAGGTGATGCGAGAGTGGTGAATTAAATGTTAATTAATTTCTCACGTTTACGAGATGCGATAGTGGTAAACACCGTGCCGTGCTTTCGATACGAGATTATGGAGGTAAATGAACTTACACCAACCTAAATCGTACCTGAAATGAAATACCTACTTGTAGGTACACATGGCTACACCTCAAGTTATAAATTTCCAGTATAAGCTGTTCTCACATTGAATAGGATTTCCGTACAGTGCAAGATCAGCGTAAACTGGAACTGAATAGCTTGATGTGTAGCCGTGCGTACCTACTTACTTGCAGCCGATTATTCGTCCGACGTCCGTTGACCCACCGCGGGCGCGCTGAACTGACGCACACGCACAGCTGTGCCGCGCTACGTCATCACCGAGCAGATCGCGTACGATCTTGCGTTTATGAATGAAATAGTGGAAGCGCTACTAAAATTTAACTCGAATGACAGAAAAAAAGTGATAAATTTCTAACTTCTTTATTAAATGTCTTAAAACAAAAATAACAATGCCAATAGTGACTGTTACTCGTCTGGAGTTACTGTGTTTTGGCTCCAGAACGATGTAAAAATAAACGTGTATAAGAGTAAAATACGATTAGTAAACTTCCGAATGTTTCTTGCATCTACTTAGATATGTACTTACGTAATAAGTTTTTGTATGCGGTTTAGTTGTACAAATGTTATTTTGCGAGAATAATATGTACATATAAAGATAAATACGTTGGTAGGTACTAAGATGAGTTTATATTAGATACATATTTAATATTATGTATCGAGGTACATTGTAAAACGGTAACTAGGTATTATATTATTTCAATTGGTTCTATAGGTTCTAATTTTTTGTTCTAGTTGAATACTGCCTATTCTATAAAGGAAATAAACTTTTTGTTAAAAAATCGTCGTAAAAAATTACGCAAGTAACCCTACCTACTTATTTATTTAAAAAAAATACATTAGTTGGGTACATTGTAAAGCAAAAACACTTTTACGAAGTTAACTAAACTTGTACATAACACATACATAACATCAGCCCGAAACCGGGCCCATTCGAAATTAAACCATACAAAAATAATAAGTACTCACAAGTAGTTATCTACTTAGAGGGAAAAATTCCCGCATAGTAGGTACGTAGGCATCGAAAAATACTTCGTTGATTTTATGAATGAACGGCCGTGGAGCTCGGCGGTTCACGAAGTTGTCTGCTAGATGGCGTTAATTCAAAAACGGCACGCCACAATATCTGATATATGGGGAGTCTCCTCAAGCTACCTACGCATAAATATATTCGTAATCACTGGGAATCATTTAATTCTTATTTCGTAATAAAATGTAGGTTACTTACTTCATCCATACAATATTTATTTTACTCTGTATTCTTGCTGCGGTAGTATTCCTTCCAATCGAAATTACCATGCGAATGTATCGAAATCACCTCCACGAGGACACGGCGGTCGAGGACACGGCGGTGCTCCGCCCAAGCCGTGCATACCTTCACCGTATGCTCCACCGTGTCCTCAGGGCGATCTTCGCAGTGGAAACACCCGGGCGTTTCCTCCCGCCCTATCCGAAACAGGAACCTCCCGAAACAGCCATGTCCGGTGAGGACCTATGTCAGGTGGAAGGTGAGGACGCCATGCCGCCTCTCAAACCACTCCTCAAAGAGGGGACTTACCGCCGCAATCGTGGCGTGCCCAGCACTGGGTTGCGACAATCGCACTTTCCACGTCGCCATGAGATCCTGCCGGAGCTCTGTCCGCCGTGCCGCGATTTCACGCGGCAGCGGAGTTACGCCCCGACGTTTGGCCTCCTCGCGCCACTCTCAAGTGTGCGCGAGGACCTTTGCCTCCAGCGGGTCTAAAAAGGCCACATTAAGCAATTCCTCTAAAAGTGATTCATATCCTGAATTCCCCTATGATTCTGCTATTTGACATTTTACTTTAATAAAGCAATTCATAATTTGGTGACCATTTTACGAATTCCCATACAAAACTGTCAAATATATGAATTGCGTGCTGTCAACGCAGATAATATTATGAATTGTCAGTTTGTGACAATTTCACGATTTTAAATATGATTCATAATATGATCATATTATGATTCTGCCAAAGTGGCCTTTTTAGACCCCCAGATCCCATGGCGGGAATCCAGCAAGGAGGCCCGCTGCCTCACCAGAGATCGTGCGGTTATAGTATCTGTTTATTATTGATACTGTACTTACGCTTCTTATTCATTCATCCACATCATCATTGTTTTATTATCCTTTAACGACTTTCTTACATGATTATATTTATCTCTTTGTTTTCTGTGCTAACACTCTGCGAATCGATCTTAAACGATTCGTCTGTTATACTTGTGTGTATAATATAGGGTTGTCTGGGAGAGTAATGAAAGGCGCGAGAGTCTAATGCCAACTGGTTATATTTTCAAGTAACTTAAGTTTATATATTTTGTATGGTGTGTGCGTATGCGTGTGCATGTGTGTGTATGTGTGTGTGTGTTCCTACAGTACTCCCCTCCTTTTTTTAAAATTTTATATAATACAATTTTTACTTGGTCTCTATGTTTCTGTTCTGTGTACATTACGTTACAATAATTGCTTATATGTTACATAATGCTTATCTAAAATAGGTAGATATTTTTACAACCAATGTATTGTGTTACATTTTAATACAGGATGTTCTTATTTTTAATCAGATTTACACTATGTATTATTTAAGTCTCTCTTGTCTTGTTGTCATAGTTCACTGGATTAAAGTTTTTTATTTATCAATTGTTTTTTTATTTCACTACACCTTTTTATCACACATTTATTTACGCACTTTTTACTGTTTACATTAAACCATATTATGTCGTGGTTGTGCTTGCTGGGCCACTGGTAAACTATTGGTGCTGTGCCATACTGCCATTTCCTTTCGTAACATTTTCTGGGTACCTAGCTTGCATCTTTTAAACACCATGTATAGTGTGTATATGCTAAGTACTGCTGCTATCAATATTATCACTATGCCATATTTTTCAATAGTTTGCTCGAAATGCGAATTGGTCGCACTATTCGCTCCGTTTTGGGCGATGATTACTTCTTCTGTCTTTTTCTCAATACTATATGTTTTACCCATTTTTGTGAGTAACGAATTATTCACTAATATGTTTGCTGTAAGTGTTACACTGAAATATTGAATGCTATTTGTGAGTTATACAGTGGCATTCCAATGACGTTTCCGTTGGCTCAACAAAACACATTAATGCACAGTACACAATATTATTTCATACGCTGCTAAGTCTAGTCGACACTTTTTATATACAAGTTATATCACCCATGTTTGCTTACATTTTATTTTCTAATTCTACTTAATGCTATATCTTAACTAATTACATATTTATAAGAATCTGACAGGTGTTCTAATCAGTCTACCACTTTTGGTTTTTCTGACACTTTGTTCATTATTTGGTTCATTTACATTTTCTTGTAATAAATAGGCTGGTTTTAACCTATCTATTGAGACTGTTAGTATTCTGTCAGGTAATTGAATTTTATACACCTTTTCTGTCCTTTCTAACACTTTGTATGGGCCTTCGTATGGACATGTTAATGATTTTTTTATCTTGTCAGTTCTTAGAAATACATGAGAACATTCTTTAAGATCGGGATGTACAAAAAATGCTTTGGATTCATTAGATTTCACATTACTTGGCTTATATTGTTTTATAGTATCACTTATATTTTGTACAATAGTATGTGGTTCATAGTTCTGATTACTTAATTCTACGAAAAATTCTCCTGGCAAACGTAAAGCTCGGCCGTAAACCATTTGTGCGGCACTTACACCTCTGTCAGATTTGATGGCTGCACGAAGTCCTAACATTGCAATAGGGAGTTCATGAGTCCAATTTTTATTGTTATCTAACCTGGCCATTAACGATGCCTTTACACTTCTATGCCACCGCTCAATTGCTCCGTTGCTTTGCGGGTGGTACGGGGTTGTCCTTATCTTTTGTACACCTAAATATGACATCAATTTTTGAAATAGTCTGCTTTCAAATTGCCTGCCCTGGTCACTCGTGAGTTGGACCGGACAGCCGAATCTACATACCCATTCTGTATACACTATTTTCGCAACCGTCTCTGCTGATATGTCTTTTATTGGATAAGCCTCTGGCCAACCTGTACCTCTGTCTATTATTGTTAAACAGTATCTGTATTCCTCTGAGGTTATAGGCAGTGGTCCTACTATATCAATATGTATATGATCAAATCTGTCTACCGGAGGATATTTTCCATATTCTGAATTAGTGTGTCTATTTACTTTTGACTTTTGACAATTGATACATGTTTTTGCCCATAGGCCAATATCTCTGTTCATATTTGGCCACCAAAATTTCTCTTTAATCATCTGGCGCGTTGTACGTATGCCTGGATGACTAAGATTGTGTATCGCATAAAATATATCTTTCCTACAACTTTCAGTTAAATAAGGTCTTGCGTTTTCTTTTGATATTTCGCAGTATATGTATTGATTGGTATTTGGTACTATTATTTTTTTAAACTGGTATCTAGAGTCGTTTATCATCATTCTCCTGCCCTTATCCCAATTTATTTGGGGTCGGCGCAACATATCTTTTCCTTCCACACTTCTCTATTAGTCGTCATCTCCGTAGTCACACCCTTTCTAACCATATCATCATTCACACAGTCCATCCATCGCTTCTTTGGTCTTCCCCTACTCTTATAGCCATCGACATTCATACTCAAAACTTTCTTCACGACGTTTTTCTCATTCCTCCTTAGCACATGCCCATATCATGATAACCGATTTCCACACAACTTTTCAGTTATCGGTGCTACTTTCAGGCTTCCTCTTATGTACTCATTTCTTATTCTATCCCTCCGTGTAACACCACACATCCCTCTTAACATTCTCATCTCGGCTACATGCAATTGCTTTTCATTCATCCCTTTTGTGGCCCAACATTCGGATCCATACAAGACGGCAGGTCTTACCATGGTTTTATATATCTTCCCTTTAAGTTTAAGGGGAATGTGGGAGTCGCAGATTGTCCCCGTAACCTGCCGCCATTTCATCCATCCAGTGTTAATTCTGTGCTTTACCGTCCGATCTACTTCGCCATCGCTTTGCACGAGTGAACCGAGATACTGAAAGTCGGAGCAGACTGGGAGAAGCGCGCCATCAAGCGCTATGGCTCCAGAGTTGGAGAGACCGCCGAAATCGCAGAACATATATTGAGTTTTGGTTCTGCTGATTTTCAAGCCAACATTCTCCAGCTTCTGTTGCCACTTCTCCAATCTGCTCTGGATCTCGGACACATCTTCACTGACTAGAACAATGTCGTCGGCAAACAGCATACACCAGGGTGCCTCTTCCTGTATGTCCGACGTCAGAGCGTCCATGATCAATACGAAGAGGTAAGGACTTAAAGCCGATCCCTGGTGCAAGCCTACAGCCACATTGAACTCGTCGGTATTGCCAGCAGCCGACCGGACGTAGGTACGGGATTGACTGTACATGGCACGAATTAACTCTACATACTTCCCGGGCAACCCTTTCTCTTTCAAGGTCCACCATAACACGTCCCGAGGTACCCTATCATACGCTTTCTCCAGATCAATGAACACCATGTGCAAGTTCTTGTGTGCACGTCGGTACTTCTCGCATAATTGGCGGAGTGCGAAAGTGGCGTCCATTGTTCCTTGACCTGGCATAAACCCAAACTGGTTTGGGGTAATCTCACTCTCCTCTCGCAGTCTTTTCTCTATTACTTTCTCCCATACCTTCATACTATGTGACATGAGCTTTATCCCTCGATAGTTATTGCAGTTCTGTACATCCCCTTTATTCTTGAAGATGGGCACTAGTGAACTATTGCACCATTCTTGTGGGATCCCTCCTTCATGCAACAACTTATTGAAGAATAAAGTCAGCCACATACATCCATCTTCTTTTAAACACTTCCATACTTCTACTGGTATATCATCTGGGCCCATAGCCTTTCCATTTTTCATACCATGAACTGCCTTTCTTACTTCATCCATGCTGATTTCCCTCACCAAACCCATATTTACTTGTACCTCTCTGAGCACACCATTCCATTCATTCTCTTCGTTCATTAGCTTTTCAAAATAACCTTTCCATCGTTCTTTTATTTCCTCATCTTTGGACAGAACATTTCCAGCGTCGTCTTTCATACATTTAATGTGAATGATATCTCTCGTTCTCCTTTCTCTTGCTTTTGTAATGCGGTAGAGCTCTTTTTGGCCTCTCGGGCTATCCAGTGAGTCGTACAACTTCTCCTGCGCCTTAGCCCTTGAAACTGCGACCGCCTTTTTTGCCTTTCTCTTACACTCTTTGTAAATCTTCATCTTATCTTCTTTCAGACTATCGTTCCCGTTTTCTACACCCTGCCATTCTTTAAACGCCATTTTCTTCTCTTTAAGCATATTTTGCACGTCTTCATTCCACCACCATGTATCCTTTCCTATCATACCTTTACCTTTTGATTCTCCAAACACATCTTTTGCCACTTTCCTTATACAATCCGCCATCTCTATCCAACATTCATTCACGGATTTTCCTTCCATACCCTTCATTTCCATCATTTTGTTTACCACCAGACTCTTAAACTTACTGGCACATTCCTCTTTTTCTATCATACGCCATCTGGTTTTGGGTGGGGGTCGTTCCTTGTTTCTACTGGACGAAACACTGAATTTTACCTCCATTATTATGAGTCTATGTTGTGAGACTAAGTCTTCACCTGGGAGCACTTTACAGTTTTTGACACTTTTAAGGCTGTTCCGTTTTACTAGCCAGTAATCAATTTGTGTCGCGTGGCGGCCACTTTTGTATGTTATAAGATGCTCATTTTTTTTTTCAAACCACGTATTTGTTATTGCCAGGTCAAAGGCCGAAGCAGCTTGCAGCAGTGTTTCGCCATCAGAGTTACGGTCTCCGTATCCCCAACCACCATGCACTCTTTCATATCCATCCTTCTGTCTTCCTACATGCCCGTTAAAATCGTCGTTTATATAGTTTTTAATTTCTAGATCTTTGTTTTGCTCTGTTGCTAGTTTTTCATAATCAATAACGCTTGATGTACATTCTATGCTTTCTATACGTGATAGTGCGTCTGCGACAACATTATCTTGCCCACTCACATGGCGTATGTCTGTTGTAAATTCGCTTATAAAGAGTAACTGCCTAATACGTCTTGGACTTTCTTTATTACTGTTTTTACATAACTTTGTAAATGCAAATGTTATAGGTTTGTGATCCGTGAAGATGATTAGTTCACCTCCCTCAAATAAACATCTGAAATGTTCTATAGCTAAAAATATAGCAAGTAACTCTCTGTCATAAGTGCTATAGTTTTTTTGTGCTTCATTTAATTTCCTTGAAAAATACCCTAATGGATTCCATTGACCGTTGACGTATTGTTGCAACACGGCACCTACGCAATTATTTGACGCGTCTGCAAAAAGCGCATGCGGCACGTTGGTTACAGGAAACGATAACGTGACCGCATTCGTGAGACTCGCTTTACATTTTGAGAATGCTTGCTCAGCTTCCGTTGACCATTGAATAGGTGTTTTGTCATTCTTTTTAGCCTTGTGAATATATTTATTCAACGCATCTAAATATTCGATTGCCCTTGGTAGATGATTTCTATAAAAATTAACCATGCCCAAAAATTTTCTTAGCTGAGATACATTTTGGGGCTTTGGGTATTCTATGATGGCTTGTATTTTGTTTCCTATTGGTTTAACACCAGAAGTCGTAACTTCATATCCTAGGAATTCTACTGTAGTGGCTAGGAAAGTACATTTTTCTAGGTTTATGGATATGCCGTATTCGTTTAGGCGTTGGAAAACCTGTTCTAAATGCTCACGGTGTTGCGCGGTATTTTTTGAGCTAATTAAAATGTCATCAGAGTAACAGTATAAGAAATCTAGACCTGATAAGACGGTGTTTGTCATGAACCGCTGGAATGTTTGCGCTGCATTTCTTAAACCGAAGGTCATGCGCTCAAATTCGTATAGACCAAACGGTGTTGTTATCGCAGTTTTGGCGATATCTTCTGGGTTTATTAATATGTTATGGTAGGCTTTTTTAATGTCAATTTTTGAGAATATTGTTTTTCCAGTTAGTAAATACGTGAAGTCTTGTACACGGGGTATAGGGTACCTATCTGGTTTTGTAATTGCATTTAATGCTCTGTAGTCACCACATGGGCGTACTTGTCCGTCTTTTTTTGGGACTAGATGTAAAGGACTTGCCCAAGCTGATTTGGACGGCCTACATATACCTATCTCTAACATGTTTTTAAACTCGTCCTTTGCTAATTTGTATCTCTCTGGCGCTAAGGGTCTAGGTTTACAAAATACTGGAGCACCTGTAGTTTCTATGTAATGGTAAACGGTGTGCTTTGGTGTTTCTTTGAACGACATGGGATTGAGTATATCCGGATATTTCTTCAATATGTCATGAATGGGATGATCATTTCGTAATGTTGAAATTGCCGGTTCACCATGGTTTACGATCGTTCCACGTACTGCCAAATTAGTGACTTTGTCTTTTAAACAACGACCATTGATATCTACGATTAACATGAAATGATTTAAAAAATCTACCCCTAGTATAGGTTGCTTAACATCGCATACTACAAAGGTCCATTTGAAGGGTCTCCTTAATTTTAAATCTAACGTTAGTGTCTTTGTTCCATAAGTTTTAATTTCGGTACCGTTTGCAGCAAATAATTTAAAATCTGTGTTAACATCTAATTCGCTTTTTCTCTTAACTAATATTTTAGGTAAAACAGAAATACATGCTCCTGAATCTATTAAGAACTTAATATTAAGTTTACTATCACTTACTACTAGGCGGTGATCCTTAACTGTCAAACTTCCCGCCACCGGTTGCAGTTCTGCTAGTTTTCCGACTTCGGTGGTGAGGAGTTCTTAGCTTTCCAGTTGCAAGGTTCGACGCATTTCCTCGCCCTTTGTCCGTACTTCCAGTGATACGAACACAGCCAATCTGCATTCTCTGGTGTCCTGCGCGGTCTTGACCTTGAGCGGCTACGCGAGAAGTTTCTACGTCCGCTTCTGCCTCTGTATCTTTGTCTTCCTCTGTCCATTTCATTTATTTTTAGGTTGATCTTCGCTATCTCTGCCATGATGGTTGCTATGTCGAATGTTGTTGTAGATTTCGCATCACCACGCGCTACCTCATGGACTTGCACGGACTGGTTAGTCTCCATGATTTTGTCTGCTATTATTGCCATTTCTTCTAGATCCTTCGTAGACGTGACGGTGAGTACTGCCTGGACTGCTGATGGTAAGTGACCTTGCCATAATATTTTTAATGTATCATCCTTTATTTTGTCTGTTGCTAATTCTTTCATCCTGCGCAATAGCTGACTAGGTTTTTGTTCTCCTAATTCCATCTCTGACACTAATTTTTGCACTTGCCTGGTCTCCGATTCTTCGTATATTTGTAGAAGGCGTTTTTTCAATGTTTCGAATTTTCCTGTCTCCGGGGGATTTGCTAAGATGTCCGCTATCTGCTGCACAACATCTTTGCTTAATTTCCCAACTATCATATAGTATTTGTTTAGGTCGGATGTTTTCTGCGGTCCTAAGATTGCTTCTACTTGCAGGAACCATAGCCGTGGGTTGTCCGGCCAGAAGTTTGGTATCTTGTCTGACACTGAGACTGCGAATATCTCTGCGGGTTCTTCATATTTTACAGCACTAGATTGAGCTGGCGGATACTGCGGATTCATTTTTTTCTCGGATGCGCGTCGTGTGCACAGCGATACGAGCGTGCGTGCACTTGTTTCGCGATCGGGGTCACCACTGTTATACTTGTGTGTATAATATAGGGTTGTCTGGGAGAGTAATGAAAGGCGCGAGAGTCTAATGCCAACTGGTTATATTTTCAAGTAACTTAAGTTTATATATTTTGTATGGTGTGTGCGTATGCGTGTGCATGTGTGTGTATGTGTGTGTGTGTTCCTACACGTCTATATAGAATTACCTGATTTTACATTAGAATTTTCCATATTTTTACACAATAATATTCTTGTTATGTCATTTAAGTCAAACATGTCAAACTGATGTCCACTTATTCTTTTAATTATCTATGCAGTCTATTCAAGGAAGGTTGCATTAAGATTGTACTTACTAAAAATAATTTTATATCGTTTTGTATAGCCTAAATTTGGTTTTTCTATGTAACTACGTTGTCAACTAATTAACAAAATTCTAAATTATAATTATAAGATTCATAAACGCACTCTTGGTTTATATGAAGAAGGTTTTATACGTCTAGGCCGACTAGACTGGCATATGAGAATATCTATGGCTGAAAAAGAAAAAAAGAGGAAAGAATTTAGAATGTCAAAGAAAAAGGTCAAAGCCATCAGAGCTGGTCAGGATCAAATTAAAAAAAAGAGAGCTGAGACAGAGCTGAAGGGTGATCAAAGCAACTGAGGGAACTCGCAAGCGAACTGACTGACAGTAACAATATCACTAGAATTCGATTCGTCACCGCATCCTTGAACACTAAACGCCTACATAACGTCACATCCCTAGAGGCCTATACGACGCCGCATCCCAGGACATTATACCATAACCACCATAATCTACATAGACCTCCTTATAATATAAATAGAGTGCACAGGTACCTTTTTTTATAATTTATCTTTTGTAAACCTCCTATTAAATTTAATTGTCTAGTCTATTTATTACCCTTTTATTTGTTAGGGATAGGTAGACACGACACGGTATCCCCGGATCATCCGGATGGCCATGACCGTATGGGCTGCCTTCAACCAGCGTGCTGGTTGGCGCCTCAATGTAGGTGCCCACACCGGCGCCCCGTATAGGGCCATGGCCCGCACGACCCCCGCGTAGAGCCTCCGGCAGGAGGCATTTGGCACCTCTAGATTGGGCAGGAGCCACTTCAAGGCAGCCCCGGCCCGCTCAAGTCTGGGAGCCAAACGTCGGAAGCGCTCCGCGAAGTTCCACCGGCTGTCGAGGACGAGTCCTAGGTACTTCATCGTTGACTTGACGCCGATGTGAACCCCTCCCACCGTTATCTGGGAACCCGTCAGTGGCGCATTCCGAGGACCATGAAACCACATGGCCTCGGACTTGTGGAAAGCCACCTCGAGTGCCAGTTGCCGGATTCTATCGACGATTGTCGCAACCTCGTGTGTCGCTAAGTCAGCCGCCGCCTGGTACAACCTCCCTTGCGCCAAGACCAGCGTGTCGTCAGCGTAGCAAACTACGCTGACACCGCTAGGGAGGTCGGCGCGCAGCACCCAGTCGTATCCGAAGTCCCAATGCGGCCCCAGTACCGATCCCTGTGGGACACCGCACGACATCTTTCGGCGGTTCCATTCTCCTAGGTGACCGGGGTAGATGACAGCCCTGTCCGTCAAATAGGTCTCGACCACACGACAGAGGTAGGTCGGCAACCGGTGATACCGGAGTGCCTCCCTTATGCAACTCCAGGGCAGGGTGTTGAAGGCATTGGCGATGTCCAGAGGCACCGCCAAGACGACCCCACCCCGGGCCACAGCATCCCCCGTCGTGAGGGCTCGCACGCGCATGATGGCGTCCACCGTGGAGCGCCCCCTGCGGAAACCGAACTGGCTCTCCGCCAAATCCGGCCCCACCCGCACCAGCCGCCCGACGAGGTGGTCTGCAACGCAACCCCTTCCCCTTTGGACATCCTCGAGAGCCGGAGTACCGGCAGCGGCTGAAGAAATTAGGGTCACTGAGCCGCTCAGGTCCTCTATCCAGTAATCCCTGGGCGGGACAAAGTACGACTCAGCGACCACGGCGATGTTAATCGACCACTGCGCCATGCTCTGGAGCAACAGATCCTGAGTGGTGGCGCAGTGGTTGATGTTCGCCTGGAGGAGGCGTAATGGAGCCGTTATTGGCATTCCATTTCAGCCCCCTCCGGAGCCCCCTGAGAGGGCCCTGCCGCGGTGGTGGTGACGGCGGCGACGACGTTGGTAGAGGCGGCAGCCGTGGCAGCAGTGGCGGTGGCTACGGCAGTGACGGAGGTGGCGGAGGGCTTACCCCTGCCTCGGCCCACAGTTTTGGCGGGTGGGGCGTAGGTCTTGCTCCAAGCCCAGTGTTCGGCCGGCTTGCCAGCTGCCGCACATAAATAGCAGTGCGGCGTGGCATTGCATGAGCTGGCCTTGTGACCGGGCTGACCGCAACGGAAGCAGTGACCGCTGCGGTCCACCTCCGAGGTGCATTGCACTCCCACGTGGTGACTCACCTGGCAGCGGAAGCACCTCAGAGGTCTGGGTTCCAGCAGCTTGACCTGCGCGGATACCCAGCCCACCAGGAGCCTTCGGCCCTCCTCGGTGATTTTTCGGGCCGCCGACACGGGGCAGCTCACCGTAACGGGTCGCATCCCCCTGCCCTCACCTGATCGGCAGAGCACCCCCCAGTCCTGACGACGGCGGCCACCACCTCGCCCTACGTCACATAGTCGTCCAGGCCCAAGATGCGCATGTCAGCGCACTTGGTGGGCCTGGACACTCGGGCCTCATCTGCACTTATGGACGCCTTTAGCCTTTCAGCCAGAGCGTCAGTGGTCGGGCCACTGGCCGCACCAGGGATTTCCAGCATGCGGGCCCCAGTCGGGGTGACCCTCATGCGGAGGCCGTTGGCAACGCCTAAGTCCGCCAGGACACGCCCTTCTTTGCCGCTTCCGGCTGTTGTGTAATCACTTCAGCTGCGGACTTCGGGGCGCGTAGCCTAACCGCGGTGCTCCGCTTCTTGGCCCGCTGCCGCCTCTCCCTCCTCTTGGCCGCCCTCGCAGCCTTTCCCGCCTTCCTCTTCTCCCCGGCCACTTGCCATTCAGCGTCGGCTGGAGGAGATTTGGGAGGCGGAGCCGTCTGTCCTGACACCACGGTTGGGGCCGTTGCCACCTGCGCAGCCACACTGCCCTTCTTGGACTTTGTCGGCACTGGTTTCGCCGGGGTCCGTCCCGACTGCGGTGCTGACTTGGCCGTGGCAGCCGTGGTTGCGGCATACGTGCCCCCCCTCTGCTGCTGGCCCGACGCTGGCTGACTCGCTGCTAGCGGGGGGCGCAGGACTATGGCCTCCAGGGTGGAAAACCGGCTCCGGAAGGCAGCAAGCTCCTGCCGCACCAGAGTCAACACCCGGTCCTCCGCAGCCACGGACTCACCCTGCATCTGCAGTGCTCCCCCCTTTGGCAACGTCCTGGGGCCAGCTCCTCGGAGCGCTGCTAGGTCCGCTCGGAGCTCATCGTTCTCCTTTCGGAGAAGCTCCATGGCGGCTGCCAAGCGGACGACCTCCGCCCGCATCTCGGACATGTTGTCCGGCGGAGGTCCGGTGTGCATGCCCTCCGCTGCCACCATAATGGAGGCTATGGCTGTGAGCACGGCCTTGAAGGACATTTGGGTAGGCCGCATAAATTACTCAAACTGCGACTTGGCTGGCTGGATATTTAATTACTTACAAACATTTAAACGTCCTGTGGTATAACATAATGCACTCTTTATAAACAAACCTTTTTTTAAACAAATGAATAAATTACTTATGTTTTATGACTGCCAGACCATGTTTAAAACTAAATTTTTAAAAACACTCACTTAATCTTCACATTCACATTAATTAAAATAATATAAAACTTTACAGAGTAAATATTCATGTCATTGTGTAAATAAAAATCATCAATGTGAATATGTAGGTATATAAAAATCCGGAAATAATTGTCTACATATCATTAGAGGACCATGCAGATTGGTGTCTGAAATGGTATTTTGAGGAACGAATTACACAGACTGAGTGGACTTGTTGAGTCAGTGCACGCATTTGTCAGTAATCGTGCAGCTCAACTCAGAACTGGGGCACAACGATTTGACTAAAAATACCAAAGAAAGGACGTCTTGGTAGACCGCATCTAGTACTCAAACTGCCAGATTATCATTAACTCTTCCGCACCGACGTACTGTGTCGGCGGCAGCGAGAACCATTATTTGTTTTTCGCGTCTGGAGCAGGTTCCGGCAACTGCGAGGCAGAGCTGAGCGATGATCCCGAAGATGTTGGGTGTGTGATAATAATATTTTACTTCTCAAAGTTCTGCCAAACACCCTCTATAATAATCATCTAATGTCAAAGTATTTGAAGTAGCTAGTCTTAACTGCTTTTTGTCCCCAATATAATCTTTTACGGTATAAAAGGCTTAGTGGCTAGGATAACTTACGTTTAATAGTTAATTTGAATTAGATCTTGTTTGTATCCATACAATTAAAATCAGTAGTCAATTATAATTACTATCAGGTATTAGCTATAGTAAGCTTTTCGTGGTTTACACACTACAATAATTAACTTCTAGACTGTCCACGACAAAAAAGAAAGAAATTATAAGTATTTTAAATTACTATCTACACAATCCTTTTATTAGAAGTCATTATTACAGAAACGCAAACTCCAGCAACACAATAGTGTAGTTAGCTAGTAGAGCCATCAGCCTTAGCTGCGACGCCACGTCTGCGTAGAACAAGCCACACACACGCATCTTGCTGAACGATGCTCGATGTAAACGCAGCACGTTCTTGCACAGTTTTCTCTCATCATCTGTGACATTATTAAATCAATTATTAATTGCATAAGTGGGATTGCTACGAAGAGGATGTGTGATAGAGTGATTGAAAACAAGGGAAAATGCAACGTTTTGCGCCGACCTCAAGTAATATGTGGTAAAGGACAGGACGATGATATAATTCATAATTTGAATTCTGTCCTGTCAATTGATATTAAATTCGCGAATCTTTGCTGTCACCGTTACCCATGCAGCAATTAATAAAGTGGTGTTATTTTATAATCTTTGTACTCCCTAATGCCAACTTATTTTGAGTTTGAGCAGCATAAATACTTCTACCATACACTTACATCTCTATTTGCTGTCACCTCAGTATAAAGCCCCTTTCATGCATACCATCCCTCGTTCTTATCGTCGTCATCGTTTCATGGTTCATCCTCTGCTCTTGTAGCCATTAAGATTCATACCATTATCTTTCTCCACGTAAAATTATATTTATTGGCTGTCATTTGAGTGAGGTTTGAAGGGACAGTTTAGCATAGTCAGATTTTGTTACATAATAGCAAAGTTCCTACACAAAGTCTGAAAATAAACGTACCAGAACAATTTGAATTTAAAACAACTGCGCAAGTATCTCGAACACTTTTCACAGCTAAGTAGAATGTCTCGCACCGCTGCATGAAGATCGTTTGCCACATCATGTCCTTGCTCAACCAACACAAAAGAGAAATCATGGTCATAGTTGTTGCATACTGTAACAAAAGAAACTTCAAAATATTATACTTAACAAAAACCACACTAATGAGATGTCAGAAGGTAGGTACACGATTCCAATTGGTAATCCTACTCACTATTATAAATGTGAAAGTTTGTATGGTTAGATATTTGGATGTTTAGATGTTTGAATGTGTGTTTCATAATTACGTAACAACGGCTGAATGGATTTGAGTGAAATTTGGCAACTAGATAGTTTGTAATCTATATTAACACATAGGATACAAACACACTTTTTATCCCGATAGTACAGTCCTGCGGGATAATTTTCGAACTCCACGCGGGCGAAGCCGCTGGTAGAAGCTAGTCACCTATATGCGAAAAGAGTTGGCAAGAAAGTTTACAGTTACCTACTTATTGTTGTAAACACAAATAGCTTGTACAATATTACCAAATTTCCGGATAGATAGGTCAGCGCGACCTGCCAACAAGTATAGGCATTAGTGAAATTAAAAATTGTCAACTGTGAAACGATCCTTCAGAGGGACCTTGCACACTACTATATAATATCTTCCAGTTACGTTCACTCATTAAGGAGCTGTATTATGTGAATGGCATAGTAGCTGTAGCTTAATTGAATTTTGAACATACCGTTGAAGGCAAGCATTTGCCCAAGAGTGAGACAGAGCATGCACGAAAAACATATGGCGTAGCGAGTGATGTAGGAAAATAAACACAAGGAAAGAGATCGAATAAAAAATTACAAAAAGAAAGATATGAATGACCAGGTGGATTTTCAAGATTCATAATATCTTTCCTCTCGTGATTTTTATTATAACTGTGACAATTGGAGATGAAAATGAAAAAAATCTTTCGTCCACCCCAATCAAGACGATGTATGGAAGATGAAATTCAGAAACAAATTTGACTAAACTCACTGAGGTATCATTCTTGAACTCTTCAATGTTCACTTGAATGTAAATGAGAGAATGGAGAAATCCTTCAACAAAATAATACAGAATCTGAAAAGTGATAGAATGACTTAATGAAGATGTCTTCGCGCTGTCACCATAAATATACATGGAAATAGATAGAAGAGGGGTAAATACACGTACAATAGAAAAATATAGGTTGAATTAAAATAAATAATTAATAAGCATGGTAACTTCGTCTAAAACAAACTTGATTCAATAACTATCTAACATAGATTCATATCAAAATACTTACCAATGGTTGAACACATACTTTATAGATGTCGTAACACTCCATTATATCAGAATAAGCTTGAAACATTCTCTTACTGAAATCCTCACCACGCGTCTCTTCCGTTACACAGGAACTTAAGACTTGAATATTCCATAACTCAAGTTTATTTTGTAACAATTTAATTACTCGAATGGCATAAACGACATTACAATCGAAAACAACCAAAATATAATTAAGAACTACATAAAACCAAGGTATATTAACCTGTATGGTAAAATAACATAAGATTGTAAAATAGCAACTGAGAGCCATGATAAACATAATCCAATTCCAAATGATAAAATGGCTCAAACTTGTTTCATTATTGATCAATCTGTGCATTCTTTGAAATATTAAGACAAATTTAATATTATTTTTGGTTTGAGAGATCCCGGTGACAAAATTTAGAGCAAATCCGAAACTGTAGTAAATACAATCAATGAGGGAAATTATCATGAATTTTGTGAATCCTACATTTTCCTTGCAACTAAACAGCAGGTAGATTGGGAATATGTTCAAAGAAATACATACTATGGCTCCAGATATTGAATAGAAATTGCTGATGAAATTGTTAGGCGTTATACAATCATTTCTGATGCGATATTTAGGAGTAAACGAAATGAATTGCATCAGATTCAAAGGCCTTAGCATTAACTGTACATCTTTGTCTACCATGTTGTTCAAAACACAGTTCACTGGGTTATTTAGTTCAATGTTACGTAAGTTCTCCATTTTCAATGGCACACGTTTGATACCAGCGTCGTGAGTAAATGTTTTAACTGCGCACATCATATTTATTATGATAATTGCTTGTGAATGGAATGAATTTTGTCTGTTATGGTCACGAAGTTTTTTTAATTTATGTAATTATAGGTGAGTAACCAGGTTTTATTACTACTGTAAATCCATCCAACAATTATGGGCTGGGCTGGGCTGGGCACGTGTCAGTACAGCAATCTCCACTCCGTCAAATATTACTAACAAATACTAAATACACACAGGTTCTGTAAATGGTTTACTTACACTAACTGCCTGGGTATAAAAACAATCGGGTTAGGGACGAAGGTACAAGTTGCGTAAGAAAATAAACCGTAGGATTTTTATACGCAACCCAATTGATGGACGTCAGACGACTCCCGTCGAGAGAAATGTGCGCATCTCATGTTTTAGACACGTCTTGTAGGACTTTTTAGAAGCTGCGCTCTTATTGGTAGAGCGGATTGTGGCGGGAGTGGCTTATAAGAGGTTCGCGTTATATCCTCCCCTTCTATGGCCATATTTCTGGTCAAACAAAATAAGAAATGCATGTCCTTATCGACCTGGGAATGACGCCATGTTAAAATGGGAGGGCATGCCTGGTCAAACAGTATTGACCCAAATCCACGAGCGTACTTAATGGGGTTGACCTCTACGTCACTTAAGAACTACGGTCTCAGGACAATCCCCTTCCCTCGAATAAAATCGGCACATGGCTGCCATGTGTTACTTACAGCTAACCTCCTTGGTTCCATCGCATTATAGGCCAAAAGGCTAGTAATAGGTCTTACTTTCATAAAGATTTCATATGGACCGTCCCGCTTAGGGACGAACTTTGAGGTAATACTTTTAGCGACATTACTAAAAATTAGTCGTCATCAACACTTAGTCCTCTTCTACAAAAGTCTTCGCATCAGTACGATTTTTGTTGGATTCAAATCCCTGCTTATCTCTCCACTGGGTGGTATAAGGGCACAAGGTTTTGTTTTACCCCCAGTATGAACATGGCCTTCTGTATAATGTTAGACACAAATTGCACTTCGTTTTCTGAGATCATTGTCCAAGGTACACCATATCGCATAAATACCTAGTTAACAAGAGTCTTAGCGTAGATTTCAGACATAACTTCGGTGAGGGCAATTAGCTCGACCCACGTATTAGCAGTATCCTCAATAATTAAAAATCCACCTTTCACCTTGAGGATCCCTACAATTTAAATCACTATCATACTACTAGAGCAACCCACTGCTCGTTCTAAGCCTTTCATATCTTGCACTATAAAAATAAACCCATGGACCGTCCGCGAAAAAAAATGAAATAATAATAATTTATCTACCTAATCCTTTTATTAGAAGTCTTTCTCACAGAAAGGCGAACTGCATCAACACGGTAGTGTTAGCTAGAAGAGCCACAAAAACCACACTTTTGAAATGTGTAAAGGTAGGTGCATGGATCCAATTGGTTTTTAACTATGGAGAAAAGTCGCCAAGAAACTTTACGATTGCTGTTGTTACAATAGTAAATGGCTTTAACAACATTTTCGAATTATTGTGTTTGTAAGTAATAAAAAATTAATACATCTCTTGTATTTATTTTCAATGGAGGAAATAAAAAACATACAAGAGGAACGATATGAAAGACAGGTTGATAACACTGACAACTGGAAATTAAAAGGAAAAAATCCTATGTAAAACCGAATCATTATGGGACTGGCTCTCAGAGCAATATGAAAATCGAGTATGAATGATAAAAGAGCAGAAGATGGATGTTTACTAACTGAAGAATGTAAGGTCTTAAAAGTTTATTTAGCTGTCAGGATTTTGTGCAAGGAGTGGGTAATTGTAGCCAGTTTTGAAGACCCAAATCCAGACGTAGATGAAGAAAATGAAATAGAAATAGATGTAATTATAAGAGCGTTGAAAGAACTGGTCCTGATCAAGACGCCGCACACTGGTCCCAAATTAAAAAAAAGTGGACATTGATAGTAGACCGCTGATATTTTTTTTATTGTTGATACAATGATAACAGATAAGGCAAAAAAATATTATTGTCCTACTTCAAATACTTTTCTGTAAAAAAATATTTCTTTTTTTTTTGTATGGGAGCGATTACATTTTACTCAATTTCTCAAAAACTTTAAGCGATGTCGAGATGGCAATCACATATGTTAGAAAACTAATAATTTTGAGTATTTGGCTCGAAGAAACTTATTGCTTATCTCTGCGTACTTTCGAGATAATAGTGACAGAAAATAACATTTTTTTTTAATGTTAATTTTTTGCTTTTTTTTAATCATAGCCTTACTTTAGCACATAATTATAATGTATGCGTAATGTCAAATAAGTAAAAAGAGACTTCTCTGTAAAAGAGGTTATGGGGGCTCACTAATGACTGAAAAGCTATGACCTTTCTGAAGGAGTACTTTCATCAGTTCTAAAAAACAATCAAAATGAAGACATATTAAGCTGCAAACATAAAGTTGAATATGTTCACAAACGATTCTGAAAAAATATTATGGTGAAAGATTAATATTTGGGTCTATATTCTCTTGAGAAATCTCTATTTCCTCGTTTTCCAACGAAAGCATTTCATTGTTCAAGATCAAAGCACTAGCCTCTGGAAACAACTGTTTATGTAAACGAGCAAACTTTGGTTTGATATGGCTGATGTAAGGATCTGAGCTAATTAGAAAGCTGTGGATAATGTCTAAATTAGTCTGAACTCTACCGATTTTTCTTGTATGTGCCATTCTAACATTCCGGAAATCTTTATTCCTCGCTTCGGAAGCTTCTTCGGAAAGCATGCCTATCGGAATAAAGGAGAAATTTTCACAAATATCAGCACCGTGTATCAACAATTTATGGACACTTGAAGGCATGTAATACCATGGATATAAGTTTACATATAGCATTGCTGTTTCTTTACAATATTCCCTAAACAAGTTGGTATTAATAAGTTGACCAGATGAAATTGTTTGTAAAATGACTGCAAATCTCTTGATTAAATCAGGGTGGATACCCGTTATTTCAGCAGATACTTCATAATTTTCAAAAAACCTTCTTGCCGTGTTACCGTCATTGGTTGTACCAAACCCCTGTTTTACTATGTCAATTAACAAACCAGTTCTTTCCCGGAATTCTTCTTGTGTCAAATTCTTTTTAATTTCTTTTAACAATTTATCTTCTTTTCGTGCAGCCCACTTTTTGAAGTGTAAGTTGTACGAAATGTGTAAAATACATTCCATACATCTTATCCACATATGAAGCGAAGACAGACCATATTTATACATATCTTCTCTGATGAGTCTTTTGGATACAAAGTCCAAGTCATTCATTTTGCTAGGTGGGGTATTGCAAATATTACAAACAGCTGCAGAAGAAGTATTGGAAATCACAGTAGAAATTTTCCCATCAATCATAGTCATGTACAAATCATGTTTAATATCAAAATTATCTACAATTGTGGGAACAAGATTACGAATTTCTTCCTCTAAGGATGCACTTTCCTTCTTTATCAATTCATTTGTTTCTTTTGCAAATATAAAGCCAATTGGACGACAATAGTTTGTTGAAGAGGGAGCAGGATTTTGCCACAAGATAGTACCACTCTCTTCTTCCAAACGAAGCGGAACCAAACTAATCATGAAAACTGAAGAATCGTCAATTTTAGTGTCGGAGTGTGACTTTTGTTTATAATTACTTTGAGAAGATGACCCGTCAAAACCCCATTTGCTTATTAGTTTTAGCGATTTTTTGTCGGCAGAGTTGTGCTGAATTGTTTTTAATTTCCTATTAGTTGTCAAATCTAGAAGCGATTGAAGTCTTATCTTAGCATCAGATTCAGTTACAGTTATGTCTGACTCTGGAGGATAACAAGTTTTTTTAGCTTCCAGGAGCTTTTGATAGGATGGAAGACCATACATTTTCTCTGAAGCAAGAATAGTTCTTAAATTTCGATATTGCCATTTTGACAAATTTGTTGAGGTGTAAAGCGCTAACGTTTTATCATCTGGTAAACACGGTTTGTCAGTCTTTTTAGCGAATAGTACATCATATACCATCTCACATTTTTCCTTGTTTTGGCTGAGTTCGTTTAATATAGCTGCTAATTTTGTTTTTTTAGACTCTTTTAATTTGGCACATAAAGCATAAACTAATTCCTCCTCTGTGTGATCTAGAAGTGTTAGAGAACGCCTTTTCTTCTGTTTATCAGATATATCAACAAATGGTTTTTTACTTGTACCATAACTTAATTGATGAGTATCCACTTGCGTTTCGAAATTTGGAATTACTTCCTCGGCAACTTTAAAAATGCTGCTTAAATCGATATTTTGACATTTTGGCCAAACTATTTGGGATTGTAACCAGTCTGAATTTTTGTTAAGAAAGGTCTTTTGAGCTCTACTGGAAGCAGACCATCTTTTTGAGATATTACTTGAAAAATTACGACAAAATAATTTAATATTACTCAAATCTTCGGAAGACAATTCAACACCAATACGTTCAATAAGGGCATTAAATAAAAATTCGACATTTTTAAAACCACCTCCTGATTTAAGAACAACGTATAAGTCTAAGTTGGTGACAAATGCGGACATATTATAATTTTAAGGAAAATTGAAAACAAATTAGAATCAAAGATATCAAAGACAAAGTGACTTTGATTTTAACAAAAAAAATTACGAAAACAAATTCGACGAAAGAAAGACAAACAAAACTTATTTGATTTTAAAATCCAAAGATTCAAAATACAACAATAACAAAACAAACAAACAACAAGCATTTCTTCAAGCGCACAGAAAAAATAAGGACACGTCTTATCGCAACCACATTTAGTTGTACACTGAGTGAGGTGTACGCGCGCGATTCGTGACCGTATTACGTTACGTCATGAGAGGCGGCCATCTTGTTATCCCGGCAAACTCGCGTCGAAGCTCCATTTTGCTGGCCAGCGGACCTATTGCGATATGAGTAAGGCTATGATTAAAAAAAAGCGAACAATTAACATTAAAAAAAATTGTTATTTTCTGTCACTATTATCTCGAAAGTACGCAGAGATAAGCAATAAGTTTCTTCGAGCCAAATACTCAGAATTATTAGTTTTCTAACATATGTGAATGCCATCTCGACATCGCTTAAGATTTTTGAGAAATTGAGTAAAATGTAATCACTCCCATACAAAAAAAAAAGAAATATTTTTTATAGAGAAAAGTATTTGAAGTAGGACAATAATATTTTTTTGCCTTATCTGTTATCATTATATCAACAATAAAAAAAAATATCAGCGGTCTACTATCAATGTCCACTTTTTTTTAATTTGGGACCAGTGTGCGCCGGCGCGCCGTGCGGACTCTCCGTCCGCTTACCGGCCCATCGTGCTGCTCGACGAGGTGGGCAAGCTCTTTGAAAGAGTTATTGCAGACCGCCACGTCGGGTGGCTGGTGCGGGTGGGGCCGGATTTGGCTGGGAGCCAGTTCGGTTTCCGCAGGGGGCGCTCCACGGTGGTCGCCATCATCGCGTGCGAGGCCTCATGACGGGTGATGCTGTGGCCCGGGGTGGGGTCGTCTTGGCGGTGTCTCTGGACATCGCTAATGCCTTCAACACCCTGCCGTGGAGTTGCATAAGGGAGGCACTCCGGTATCACCAGATGCCGACCTACCTCTGTCGTGTGGTCGAGGCCTATTTGACGGACAGGGCCGTCATCTACTCTGGGCACCTAGGAGAATGGAACCGGTGAGAGATGTCGTGCGGTGTCCCGCAGGGATCGGTCCTGGGGCAGCATCTGTGGGACATCGGATACGACTGGGTGCGGCGCGCTGACCTCCCTAGTGGCCCCTAGTTTGCTACGTTGACGACACGCTGGTCCTGGCGCAAGGGAGATCGTACCAGGCGGCGGCCGACTTATCGACACACGGGGTTGCGACAATCGTCGATAGGATCCGGCAACTGGGACTCGAGGTGGCCTTACACAAGTCCGAGACCATGTGGTTTCATGGTCCTCGGAATGTGCCACTGACAGATTCCCAGATAACGGTGGGAGGGGTTCACATCGGCGTCGAGTCGATGATGAAGTACTTAGGACTCGTTCTCGACAGCTGGTGGAACTTCGGGGAACATTTCCGACGTTTTGCTCCCAGACTGGAGCGGGCCGCGGTTGCCTTAAAGCGGCTCCTGCCTAATCTGGGGGGGCCAAACACCTCCTGCCGGAGGCTCTACGCGGGGTCGTGCGAGCCATGGCCCTATACGGGGCGCCGGTGTGGGCACCTACACTGAGGCGCCAACCAGCACGCCGGTTGAAGGTGGCCCATAAGGTCATGGCCATCCGGATGATCCGGGGATACCGCACGATATCGGGTGAGGCGGCGGGCCTCCTTGCCAGATTGCCGCCATGGGATCTGGAGGCAAAGGTCCTCGCGCACACTTGAAAGTGGCGCGAGGAGGCCAAACGTCGGGGCGTAACTCCGCTGCCGCGTGAAATCGCGGCACGGCGGACAGAGCTCCGGCAGGATCTCATGGCGACGTAGAAAGTGCGATTGTCGTAACCCAGTGCTGGGCACGCCACGATTGCGGCGGTAAGTCCCCTCTTTGAGGAGTGGTTTGAGAGGCGGCATGGCGTTCTCACCTTCCGCCTGACACAGGTCCTCACCGGACACGGCTGTTTCGGGAGGTTCCTGTTTTGGATAGGGCGGGAGGAAACGTCCGGGTGTTTCCATTGCGAAGATCGCCCTGAGGACACGGTGGAGCATACGGTGGAGGTCTGCCCGTCTTGGGCAGAACACCGCCGTGTCCTCGTGGAGGTGATCGGCGGCGGCGATCTCTCGCGTCTAACCCTGGTCCAGGCCATGGTACGGAGCGAGAGTGCATGGCTAGCAGTCGCCTCCTTCAGCGAAGCAGTGATGGTCGTAAAGAGGGAGGCGGCGCACGTGAGGGAGATGCTATACATGCGCCTTCACAGCCGTGGCCTTCGCAAGAGACGCCCTAGGTGTCGGGAATCCCAGGCTGATTCCCGGCCACCGTAGGCACGGGCTTGCGGACGGCGAGTAATGGGTAGCTCGCTGTCCGGTAAGGACCAAGCCTGGGTCGACGGCGCGTTGTGTTCCACGCGCGCCTCAAAGAGATGTCAGCTGCACCAGATGGGGCCTGCAAGAGCCGATGCCTGCCAGGGGTGCGGGTTGTTCGAAAGAGATACCGCGGCCCCTGGCATACAGGCAACTGAGGGAACACGGGTGGGTTTTAGTCAGTAAAAGTCTGACACGCCCTCCCGCTCCGCCCAGAGCGGGAGAAGTTATTTGATGATTTCCCACCCAAAAAAAAAAAAACCGTGACTCTGCCATAACTTGTACTTGCAAAAATAATTAAAGCGATAAAATCATTACGCTGATTTCAAATTTGACAATGCGCCCTCATAGTTTTCGTGTTTTAATTAAATTTAAATTAATAACATAAGGACCAGTCCTGACTATGGCTGCTATAATACTCATTGGCTCCATCCGTGCTGCTAATGTCCTATCATGGCAGAAAACAGCAGCCATATTTTAACCGAAAACGGATTAGGGATCGTTGTCGAAATATAAAATAGTGTAGTCAAAATTAATTAATTTGTATGGAGTTGCAGTAAATGCACACTGGAGCATAATTTTGGATATGATAAATATTTACCTAGAAAATGTAAGTAGGTATCATTTTTTAATCTTTAACTAAAATTGTTATTTGGAAAATGGAAACCAAAAGATTATTTATTATTAAAAGATGTCATCATCATCATCATCATCATCATTTCAGCTGAAAGACGTCCACTACTGGACACAGGCCTCCCCAAGCTCCATCACTTCGATCGGTTCTGTGTTTCCCGCATCCAGCGGACTTGCGCCCCTTCACCAGGTCATCGGTCCATCTTGTGGGAGGCCATCCAACGCTACATCTTCCAGTAGGCGGTTGCCACTCCAGAAACTTCCGGCCCCATCGGCCATCCGTTCCGCGAGCAATATGCCGTGCCTACTGCCAGTTTGGCAATTAAGTCTAGCAATTCCAATGCACTATGTTTGGCAATTCTTCGGGCTATATCGGTTACCTTTGTTCTCCTACGGATCTCTTCATTTCTGATTCGATCGCGTAGGGAAACTCCAAGCATAGCCCACTCCATTGTGAGCGACCACGTTTCAAGGAAACAAAACAAAGGAAACAGGAAGCAATTAGAGGCTCTTGTTGAAGTAAAGTTTGCTGGTACGTAAGCTAATATAGTCGTCGGCAAGGTTCTAATATAAATCTTTATATTCACCGTGAAATTTAAATGGTTGTTTTCCCGCGGCAGAACAACTTGCCATAAGGAGTACTTTCGAAGCATAGAGTAAAAGTAAAAAAATAAGATTTTTTTGTTTTAAAATAATTAAAAAATATTCATCAACTCTATAAAACACTACTCAATAGTAACACTAGAGGTAACTTGTAGGTACTACTCGAAGCGCACGCACCTCCGACAAAGGTTACAAAATTTCTCCTGTACGCTGATGATTTAAAAGCTTATAAAACGATACAGTCTATGGATGACTGTGTTAAGTTCCAAGAAGATCTGGATAGACTCGCGGGTTACTGTCTCGACAATAAACTTCATCTTAGCCTTTCGAAATGTTATTTTATTAATTTTACAAAAAACCGGTCCGTCATTAATTTTAAATATAAATTGCTTAACACCATACTTACTAATATATCAATCGTAAGAGATCTTGGTGTGTTATTCGATAATAAGCTGTCATTAAATCAACACATTGAGAAAATAGTTAATAACTCGTTCAAAATGTATGGATTTGTCATAAGGTCATCCACTGAGTTCAAGCGAGATTCCACTTACCTGTATTTGTATAAGACGCTTGTACGGTCACAAATAGAATATGCGGTACCAATCTGGAACCCGTTCTATAAGAAATATATAGATGAGATCGAGAAGGTCCAGCGTAAGTTTCTACGTACCATACATTACAGGTGTCACAGGATTTATCTGCCGTACTCCGAGTTATTATGTAAATATATGCTTGTTACCTTAGAATCCAGACGTAGGTTCTTGGAGGCATCTGTGTTGCATGGTATTGTTCACAGCCATTTTGACTCAATTGACCTCACGAGCAGGTTATGTTATGCAGTCCCTCGCACCGTTAACAAACGGAATGTCCGTGCTGGTACCCTATTTGCTCTAAATAGCTGTCGAACCAACTCTGGTATGCGCTTCCCTATTCGTCGAATGGTAGACACTTATAATAATTTAGTTATCGATATTGATATTTTTGTATGCTCCAAATCAAAATTTAAATATAATGTTATGAAACTTTTATCTAATAATAATGCAATGAAATGAATGTATAATAATTAACAATGGATCTAATCCTACTCTGTATAATTTTAAATTTCTGTTTTTCTCTCGTCACTGAGTTGTTTATTTATTTATTTGTTGTGAATGATGTGAAAATTTTCAAAATGCACTGTATGTTTAAGAATGCCTTTTGGTGGCACTCATTGCCTATATTTTGTTTTTCAATATGAGGATAACGTAGTGGGCTGCAATATTGTTATTCACTTCTATTTTTCTTTTTTATGTTAAAATTATATATTGTAGCTGTTTATTGTCCCTAAATAAATAAAATAAAAATAAAGGGAACAGCGATGCATAAAATGCAAAATAAACTCTCGCACGTGGTGATTTTTCTCAATGGTTAATCTGCCATTTTTTGTTTCTAATATTTTTTTTTTAATAAAACGATTGTATTACCAAGACAAAACCATTTCGCTGCGGGAAAACAACCATTAAAATTTCATGGTGTATAGACATAGTCCAAGTAGTGTTCCGAAATTGCTTCCTAAAGAGTTGTATGAAACTTGTTTAATCAAGTAAAGTAGTAGTCAGAAGTTGTCAAAGGGGTGTCTTTGACGACTTCTGACTTCCTAGTCAGAAGTCAAAAACTATTATTTTGGGAAATCGTCAAAAATATTGGTACATCTGAAAACGTCATGAAGAACGGAAGATAGTAGCTGTCCTGAAGATATCTGGAATCTATAGGTGCAGGACGTCAGCGCTGCGTGGACTGGGAGACCTAAACACACCGGGATAAAACCTGAATAGGCATACCCCCTCCCTACACACCCTTCGCGTCTAAGCGATCACGCCCGTCCGGCACAATATTGTTTTCTATTAAGTGTGTCATTTCGTCGACAAATTCTTTTAAGAAAGATTCTAAATATGTTGGCTTTCCTTGCCCGTGATATATCCCGATCACAAAAGGAGGCTGCAATAATTCATAAATATTCCACAAAATCGGTCATATCTATTCTTTTGAGCTGATGTAAAGGGGTAATCCATCTATATTAATGTTCAATGAAATATTGTTCGGTGCATTTTCTTTGATGCCTAGTAAAGCACGCAATGACTCTGTTAAGTTAAGCCAATAATATCCACCAGCTATTGATTTGATGTTTATTTTAACATCTGTTTTCAATAGCGTCCTTGGATCTTTTGATAACACTCACATCTTTTGAGAATGCGCTTGTTTATTATTTCTATAAAAATTTTAACTGCTTGTCTCAACAAGCAGTTAAAATTATTCAATACCTCAGTATATTATAAGTGACGCACCATCTTTTAACACTGTGTAATTGTTCATCTTAATTGCTCTCCTCATCTGAATATTCCGATGTTGGGGAACTTTGAACAGAGGTGCTCTCATTGTCATATTCTTCATCCTTATTACTGGCGTGAGAAAAAGGAGCATTGCTACAGCCCTGTTGTGGTAAAAAATAAATATTTTGTGCAGAACCATGTGCTATATTTTCTGGACCAGTATTTACATTTTGGACATGAGCTTGTTGTATTAATGACAATGCCTGTGGTTATTGATTTTTACCTTTTTTTTAACTACCACTCACTTTATACCGACGCAGAGATCTTAAATACATTCAATAATATATCTTAAATACAAAGTTTTAAATAGATCTGTAAACAATCGACAGTGTGTCACCATTTACGAGATATTATTGATATAATTGATACAGAAAATCTTCTAGAGATCTAATTAGTACATTAATTATAAATTTTAGTGCTTTTATGTCACGTGTTAGTCGCCTAGCAGTAACACAAACTCATTTATAGAGCTATTTAGAATTTAAGTTATTTAGCAACTGTGTCAGGAGTGCCGCTATGTTACTATTTTAGTACTATAGAAGAGTTTTCATGACTTACAGAACTAGCCCCATTGCGATGTTTTGTTATTTTTGGGTGGGAAATCATCAAATAACTTCTAAAATTAGTCATTCAACAAATATCTTCTAAAATTTAGTCTCACGTCCTAGGGATCGAGTGTGAACTATGTTTAGAGGTTGAGCGGAAACAAATAAAGAAATCGTTTTTTAGGGGTCGAGGGCTCGAGAGTGGACTAAACGGTCAAATCGTTGTGCTCCGTTCTGAGTAAGCTGCATAATTACTTATAATTGCATGCACTGATTGGACAGGTCCACTCAATCTGCGTGGTTCTTTCCTGAAACGACCATATTACTCACCAATCTTCATAGTTTTCACATGATCTGACCAAGATTATGTCTGGACTTTAAAAGAGACGGTCTCCTTTGAGTTTGTTTTGGTCTTTCTTTCCTGAGTAGACAGAAAAGAAACACAGACCTCATCTTGTTTTAAAAATGTGATTAACGTGTTAAAATGTTTGTAAAAACCTACTTACAGAAATAAAATCATTTATCATTTAAACACAAGTTGTGTTGTGTGTGAAACACAAAGGGAAACAACAAATTTCAGCATGATACGAATGGCGAAATCAAACAGCTTCTCATAAATTTTATTTAAAATATGTAACAGTAATGTCGAAATAGTTTCTTAACAATTACTAAGATGTTTTAAGTATACTTTACTTAAATATTGTAGTTTATTTTTATGCCATAGGTACATTTCGATAATTATGTCATTACATATACAGGGTGGAATTGAAGTCATGGGCATTATTTTAAAGTAAGACTCTAATCATGATACTATTTGCATTAGGGCTACTATTACGTAAATCAAAAATGTTATTGATGCAAGTATTGACTAGCGACTGCACGTTGAGGGCACCTCCTGTACGGTACGGACCTCGGATCAGGGCGTCATTGGGGGGGGAAGACAGCAAGTTGGGACAGGCTGCATCTGACATGGATGATTAATATTAACGGGGGAATTTAAAGCTTCAGGCTTAACTACGGCGCGGGCTGTCACTTCGTCGAGCAAGGGTCGGGGGCACTATTTAATAGGGGTCGTCGCGAGGGTCCTCGGCGGTGAGGTCGGAATGATGGTCGTTTGTATTTATATATTATACTGGTGGAGGGTACTGCTTACCTGGAGGAGGGTAATGTCTGTTATGTTAATAATATCATAAGAGGCCGATATCTCATGTAAAATTGTTACTGTTGCATGAAGACAACTGCAGATATTTTCTTACCGTGAAATGATATGCGCTGCGTATTCTCTGAAGATCCACATCCTCTTTCAGTTAATCACTGACCAAACGGCCCAGGTATTAAAATTTATAAACCCTATTTATAGTTACCGTTATCAGTCTTTGACGGAGGGAAGATTGGTATACTGACACGTTCCCAGCCCATAAGTGTTGGATGGACTTACAATAATTATACTACCTTGGGACTTACCTATACTCACATAGACTTAAATATCGTTTATGGCATTCCAGTCATTAAATTGCTACAAAGTAAACTTGAGTTGGAATATTCAGGTTTTAATTTCCCTTGAAATGGAAGGGACGCGTGGTGAGGATTTTAGTAAGGGAATGTTTCAAGTCTATTCTGAAATATTAGTGTTACGACATCTTTAAAGTTTGTTTTCAGCCATTTGTAAGTACTTCGAAATGAATATAATATTAGATAGTTATTTATCCAAGATTTTTTGGGATCGAGTTACCAGTGCCTGCTTATTATTTATTTTATTTAAACTAAACCTACCTATATTTTTCATTATATACCCACCCCGCTTGTATCTCTTGTCACCCATATTTTTGGTGACAGTACGTATAGATCTTTATTAAGCCATTCTATCACTTTTCAGAATCTTTTTATTATATTATTGAAGCATGCCTCCGTTCTCTCATTTATATTCAAGTGCTTATTGAACAGTTCAAGAATAAGACCATAGTAAGTATCGTTAAAACTTGCAAGCCTCTTCTTTCTTGTCTCATGTTTATTGGGGTCGACGTAAGATTTTTCCTTTTATGTCCAGTTGTCAGAGTTATCACCTTGTCATTCATATCTTCCTCTTATGTTTTCTTCCTTGATCGCTTGCTTTGCCACATTTTTTTTTCTAACAAACTGTGTCCTAAACTTGGGCAAAGGCGTAGCTCCAACAATATGTACAAAATTCAATGAATATACAGCTACTATGCCGCTTCCCTAATATAGCTACCTAGTGAGTGAATGGAAAATCTTATCTCATCATCATCATCATCATCATCATCAGCCTACAGCAGTTCACTGCTGCACATAAACCTCTCCAATTGCACGCCATTCAGCTCAATTCTTGGCAACTCTCATCTAGCTTCTACCAGCTACCCTGCGAACATCTTCGCTCCACCTAACCTGCGAGCGTCCTCGAGGTCTCTACTCAAGAACAGGTCTACCTCAACAGTCATCGGTTCAACGGTTAATGTGGTCGGCCCATTGCCACTTCAGCTTACTAATTCTGTGAGCTATCGTCAACTTTGGTTCTCTACCAGATCACCTCATTCCGGATTATATCCCTTATAGATACTTTGAGCATAACTCGTTCTTTAGAGCATACCTCGTTCCTCATTCGTCCAGTGACCTCGATGAGACAAAACACTGAATTTTTTGCTCCTCAATTTTTAGAGAACAAGTCGTATATAGTGGATTTTATCACATTAAATCACTATTGCCTTATAGCCACTGAAGTAACCAATTGATCTGTGACGTGATAAAAAACTAATTATTTGAAAACAATCTAACGACCCTCTGCCGACCGTCGACTACGACAACCCGCAGCGCACTCGATACCACATGAGTAACCAAATGGAATAGACGCAAAGCTTCTTAAGAACGTGCAAAATTGTTACCTATTTTGATAGGGTTGTCACAATAGGTGAAGACAAATTAAATAAAACATTTGTTAATTGGTTTTATTGTCCAGTATGATAGAATACTTTACAAATTACTTACTCTAATACATATTTCTTTTTTAAATAATTTATTGTTTCTTTTATTGATGTGGTAAATTCTGAATCTAACATAAAGTGTTTTGTCCCCGGTCCCGGTTGTCATTCATAGATCTTTAGCAGTCGTTACAGGACGCCAGAAAGTCTGACCATCAGTCTAACCAAGAGTATCGTGTTGCCCAATAACTGGGTTGTGGAGGTCTGAAAGGCAGTCGCTCCATGTAAAACACGGGGATTCAGCCGCATCCGGTTAGACTGGAAGCCGACCCCGAGCTAGTTGGGAAAAAGCTAGGGAGGTGATGATACCTATTTTTTAAATATTTATTTAATTTAATGACAGACCGACTAGTAGCGAGAAATAAGAACGATGTAGGTATTAATGATAAATTTTCATTAAAAATGCTTTTTAAACGCGTATTCAAACTTTCATGATAATGCTACAATAGCTGTTGAAGAGTTCCCTCGCCAGGAGACTATCCTGTCTGCAGCAGCAGTTTCTGGTGAAGATCATGTTTAGCAAACAAAATTAAATTTAAATACAAAGTTTCGAGTCCATGCTACTAACCGTTAAAGAGTTTCCTCATAAGGAGGCAATGCTGGCTGCAGCAGCAGTTCATGATAAAAATCGTGTTAAACTATCAAAAGTAACCAGTGTAAGCCGGATGATGAGTTTTGACGTTAAGTAGCCGTCAAGTCCCGCGCCGATACCTGACAGCTGACCTTGCTCACAAAAAAAAGGTCCACTCAAGTTTTATAATATTCAAACTTGCAACTAATAAAACAAACAGCGTGCGTCGCACTAACCCTGAGATTGTCAACTGGCTGTGCCAGCGTAAACCGGTTTTTTTCAGTCTCGCCGAGTACGCGACAAGCGGCCAGTGGTCACGCAAACATGCCCCGCGTACTTGTAGTAGTGCAACTAATTCGCGCGGTTTTATGAAGCTTTGTCTCTATTCCGTTTGGTTACGCATGTGCTCGATACTCCTCGCACTTGCCGCCTCTACTCCCCGTTGCCACCTGAGTATGACTCAGTGGACATAGCGGCCAATAATTTCGGTGACCCGCATAGTGTACCAGTGGCGTGGAGCAACAACGCAACCACTGCTACGTGTGAGGCCCTGGTTAGGTTTAAAGATTATTTTATTTATTCTATAAGAACATACATTGTTCACTTAGCGAATAAATACATTATTAAAGTAGGTGTAGTCCAGTAGCAAACAGTTTCGATTTGTTAATGTAGCTAGGTACAAATATGTCGTCAACTTAACGTGTGTAAAACGAACTTATGTCGTTAACTTAATATTTTTGTGTTGTTTGTGACGTACTGCTTGAGTTTAGCTTTAAATAATATGTTGAAAGAAGATGTGCTCCAGATATCTGCCGGTAGATTATTATAAAGTTGAACGCCTTCGTATTTTATATTTTTTCTGCCATATTGCGTCCGTGGGGGGCGCGTCTGTATTTGGTTAGGGTTTCTTTGGCTGTGTTTGGATGTTTTCGTGTTGAAGGATAATTGTGTGTGTATGGTTTTGTTACGAATTTTTCTAATGAGAACGCAGGAATTGAATGTGTAAAGTTGATGAATGCTCATTAGTTTGGTGTTTTTGTATAGCTCAGATGTAGGTGTGTGATAATCGTAGTTAAACAGAAGTTTGCTTATTTTATTTTGTGCTATTTGAAAATCTTTAATAGTAGATTTTGTGGCACATCCCTAGACTACGATTAGATAATTTATGTGTGAGCGAACTAGTGAGTTGTAGATATTGAAGCGGATTTTTTTTGGAATGTTATTTATGTACCGGCTGCCAAGTGAGTTTATTGTCTAACCTAAGTCCGAGGTATTTTTCACAATTACTTTTGATGATTTTAGTGTTGTTTATGTGTAAAGCTGGGTGATCGGGGATTTTTTTATTTTTAGCTGAGAATATCATGTACGATGTTTTTGATGAGTTTATAGTAAGTAAATTAGAGCTAAACCAGTTATGCAATGTGTCCAAGTCCTTTTGAGCGTCAGCTATAATGGTGTTTATGTTGTTACCGAAGTAGAAAAGGCAAGTATCATCGGCGTACAAAGTTAGTTGTCCAATTAGGCCTAAGTCTTTAATATTATTTATGTAAATAGCAAATAAGAGGGGGGATAACAAAGATCCTTGAGGAACACCAAATTCGATGGGAGTTTCTCCACTCATCGCGTTTCCTATTTTGACTACTTGTTTTCTGTTGTTTAGGTAGGAGGAAAGGATATTATACATTTCTCCGGTGATGCCAATGTTTTTTAGCTTTAATAATAGGATTTTATGAGACACCGTATCAAAAGCTTTTTTCAGGTCAATAAAAATCCCGAGTGCAATGTTTTATTTGTCAATATTTCAAAATCAAAATCAAAAAGTCATTTATTCAAACTAGGCTGAGAGTCGGCACTTTTTGAACGTCAAAATTACATAAGACAGTCCCCCCAAAAAGCCCGCTCTCCACCACTTCCTAGTGCTGTAGTTGGGAAGAAGAAGTGGCGCAACAAACTCCCCAGCAGCACAGCTGTCAGTTATGTTGGAAGAACTTGATTCTGTACAATAATAGCATATAACCATCATTCAGCGATGAATGAAAATCGAATTAATAAAAAAAAAGAAATGGTTTATGCAGTCAAGTTAAATAAACAATGATATGAAGCAATTCATATGACCTGTCAGTAGTTAAGCTAATTCTGGTGAAAGAAAATAAACGTTGTCTTGAGTTAATCACAGCGACCAACAATTCATATCGTTTAAGTAGTCGTCAAATCAAATCTTTGTTCGAAGGCATACTATAGAATAGTATGCCTTCGAACAAAGATTTGATTTTACTTTCGCTTCAAACGCATTAAAATGTAAATCTAGCAAAGAAGAGGGAAGCTTGTTATAGAAGGTTATACCAAGCCCAGCAAATGAGTTATGAACCTTATAAAGCCGGTGAAAGGGAGCACGTAGTTTGTCCTTATTTCTAGTATTAATATTATGAATATCACTGTTTTTAGTGTATAAGTGTATATTTTGCCTAATATATAAGATGTTAGCGAAGATTAATTGCGATGCCACCGTGAGAATACTAATATCTTTAAAAAATTCTCTCAGAGAAACTCTAGCACCTAGTTGGTAAATTGCACGAACAGCTCGTTTTTGAAGAACAAAAATATTTTGAATGTCAGCCGCTTTGCACCCCCACACACAGCACAGCCCCACAGCAGAATGCCGTAGGACATAACGCTATGAAAATAACTAAAATAGACTAACCGAGCTGTATCAACGTCAGTGTATTGTCTTACTTTTCTGACGGCGTAGGCGGCTGAACTGAGCCTTCCCGCTAGGCTTGATATATTAGGTTGGGGAAAGTCTTTTCGCATTATAGTATGTATGAACTTGTAATAAAATCTCTTTGGCTATACTATTTGTATCTGGCTGGTTTTGGTATCATTGAAAGTTTAAATTTTAAAGAACATAATTCCAAATTCAAATTAGGAACATGTGTGATTTTCATTTGTGTTTCGTACCGTCAAGATGAGTGAATCTAATGAACAAATTCGATACATTTTAAAATTTTACTACAAAAAAGGTAAAAATGCAACGCAAGCCGCGAAAAAAATTGGCGATGTTTATGGACCTAGTGTAGTGTAAGTGAGAGTAGCAAAAATTTGGTTTAAGCGTTTTCAATCCGGAAATTTTGATGTCAAAGATGCACGTCGCTCTGGTCGCCCTATTACGGATAAAATGGATGCCATTTTTGAAAAAGTGGAGCAAGATCGGCATACCAGTAGTTACGACGTAGCTGAAGAACTGGAAGTTGACCAGAAAACAGTTTTGGCGCATTTGAAAAAAACTGGGTACACAAAAAAGCTCGACATTTGGGTACCTCACGAGCTCACTGAAAGGAACCTAATGAACCGTGTACTCATTTGTGATTCTTTATTACGACGTAATGAAACCGAACCATTTTTGAAGAAGCTGATAACTGGTGATGAAAAGTGGATCACGTATGACAAGAACGTGCGAAAAAGGTCGTGGTCAAAGGCCGGTCAGGCTTCACAGACTGTGGCGAAACCCGGGTTAACTCGCAACAAGGTGATGCTGTGTGTGTGGTGGGATTGGAAGGGCATTATTAATTATGAGCTGTTACCACCAGGCAGGACCATCGATTCTAAACTCTACTGCGAACAACTGATGAGATTAAAGCAAGAAGTTGAGAGAAAGCGGCCGGAATTAATCAACAGAAGGGGTGTGGTTTTTCATCATGATAACGCTAGACCTCACACATCTTTAGCCACCCAACAAAAATTAAGAGAGTTTGGCTGGGAGGTGTTAATGCATCCGCCGTATAGTCCTGACCTTGCACCTTCAGATTTCCACCTGTTTCGGTCTCTTCAGAATTCTTTAGGCAGTTTCAAGTTAACATCACGAGAGGACTGCCAAAACCACTTGTCGTGGTATTTTGACCAGAAGTCCCAAAATTTCTATAGCAATGGGATCATGTCCCTACCTACAAGATGGCAAAAAGTTATCGAACAAAATGGCACCTACATACTTTAGTTAAATGTAAATAAACTTTATTAAAAAATGCGAAGAAACTTTTTCCCCAACCTATTATGTGATCCCCACTGAAACTTGGCATCTACTGTTATGCCAAGAAAAATGGCCGATTCTACAGTTGCAAGCACCTCATTATCTAAGACGATGTTGGGTCCCAGATTTCTTACATTCGGTAAAGCTAACTTTATACATTTAGTTTTCTTGGCATTGAGAACTAGATTATTCGTGGTAAACCAATGCGTAACCCTTGAGAGTGCACTGTTTACGTCGTCAAAATCTTGTCTATTCCTGTCTACTTTAAAGATAAGAGAGGTATCATCAGCAAACAGTACAACGTCACAGATACCCTTTAAATAGAATGGTAAATCATTAATGTACACTAAGAATAAGAATGGACCCAGTATTGAGCCTTGAGGTACACCTAACTGAACTGGTAGCTCGGACGATTTCACACCATTAATATCTACACACTGGTGCCTATTATTTAAATAAGAATTTATTACGTTGAGACCTTCATTTTGAACACCGTAATGACGTAGTTTACGCAATAGCGTGTCATGGTGCATGCAATCAAATGCTTTGGAAAGATCACAGAAAACTCCAATAGCATTTTGTGAGTTTTCCCATGCGTTAAATATGTGTTTCAGCAGAGCAACGCCCGCGTCTGTAGTTGAACGACCTTTTGTAAAGCCATATTGTTCATCATGAAGGAGGCAATTTAAATTAAAATGTCTTAGCAACTGCTTGAGTATTAACTTTTCAAATATTTTACTAAATAAAGTAAGATAAAAAGTAAGATAGAAATAGGCCTAAAATTTAAATACCTGGAGTGGCACATTGGTTGAAGCCAACGGAGGTGCCATTAATGTTAATGGTTTTGGTCTTGAAAGTAGATTGGTATTATTTTTGCACAACATCAAAAAGTGATCCAAAGATTTTATTAGTATTCTCGTATTCTGCTATAGATGGTGTAATTCTATAAGCTATGTTATTTTTAAATTTGTTGCAACGACTAGCAGTATATGGCCTGCATTCTACTTTATGTGGTTTTTTATGTAATGGTAAAGGAAAGCTAGCCAATAATTCACAGTGGTCAGATGTCAAATACTAATTTATTTTTGGCATCACAATCACTAAATATATTATCAAGACAAGTCGACGTAGAAGCCGTGATCGGGTAGGTTCTAAAAACAAGTTAGTTAAATTAAAATATCTAAACAGATTAGGAAGTCTAATACTTAATGGAGTAACATCTAAAATGTTAATATTAAAATCTCTACATAAAATTATACTTTTATTACTTGATTTTAACTTATTGAGTAAATCCTCCATTCCCGATTCGAAACGAATGAAACCCCCAGAGGGTGGTCGATAAACGCAAATAATGACGTATCGCTCGAGTTCAACACAAGACAACTCAATAGTACGTTTAATAGAAAGGTTAACTAAATCTAAATGTGGTTTACATTTCAACTTGTTTGAAACAAGGACTAAAGAACCACCGCGAATAGCAGTTTTTCTTACAAATGCACTTTGTACGGTAAAATTATCATCATTAATAAACACTACTTCATGATCTTTCAACCAGTGTTCAGTTAAACATAACACCTGAACATCATGGTTCTCCATAAATAAGCTTAACTCTAGCTCTTTGCCGGATAGACCCTGCATATTTTGATGAACAACATTCAACATAATATGCGGTTTATCTGTTGTCGCACCTAATTGTTTAAACTACTAGGCGTATCAAAAGTAGTGTTAGTAGCACTACTAACAGTAAGCGACGGTAAACTACAGGTACCAGTGTCATGGTGTAAATTGTATGCTAAGAGATTAGCAATTTGTCTCCTACTACTAGGTGGCAAAACATTGTAGAAATTGTCAGTTTGTAATCAGAAATAAATTGATTACAATAAAAAAATAAAATAGCGTCACTGTGACGACTTGTCCTATTAAAAATTAACATATTTAAATTATAAATGTGCCTATTTTGCTCATCAGACAAGTAATGTGAATAAGGCAATGCACAGAAAATAAATTTACAATTATTGGTCTTATTGAGATGTAACATCAATTGGACACATTTAGTTATGTCCTTTTTTCTAACATTTAAGCTATCCCCGCATAATAATATAACAGTTGAACCGGGGTTTATTTTTGACAATTTAATATTACTTATTAATTGGCTAATACTGGCACCGGGTGAACAATTATTAATTACATATTGTTGAGAACACTGATTAAATATTTTACCAAAACCTTGACCAAATTTGTCAGAAAAAACGTGTTGTGTCAACCAAATTATTCATACTATTATTACCGTCACAGCTACCTACTGGCTGAGTTTGTTTTAATTTGTTTTAATAGTGGTGACTAAATTGATTGTGGCGCACAGGGTGTTGGATTTGGGTCGGAAACCGAACTGCCGATCATAAATATAATTGATATCGTTTAGGTATTTTTCTAGTCTTGTGTAAGTTAATCGTTCAAAAATTTTTGATAGTACCGATATGAGTCGATAATTCCCGGGATCTGATTTAGTGCCGGATTTGTGTATAGGGTTGACTTTTGCAATTTTCAGGGTATTTGGGAATTCGCTACTCTTGAAACAGTTATTAATACAATTTGCTAGGTTGGCCGCTATTCGATTTTTTATGCATTTAATAGTTTTAGTGGTGATGCCATCAATTCCTGAGCTACAACACGGGTCTAAATTATCAATTATCGTTATGATTTCAGTGCTAGTACAAGGTGTGAGGGTATCTAATTGATTTATATTAGGGTTATTGTTTATTGTGGTGTATGTTAAGTTATTGTGAAATGACATGGCCAGATTTTGCCCTCAGAATCAATTCAGAATAAATAAATGTACAGTAATTATTAATATATGAAAATTACTTCTTAAATATACTAAAATGAATCGCAACAACTACATTTCTCTAGATCAGGCGACAAAAAATACCAAATAAATATGTGTGTTAATTGATTTTGTGTAGATATTTCTCAAACTTCCCATTTATTTTGACGTTTGAACTGTGCGCGCGCCGCGCGCTCACGTTGCTTTGTTTGTTAGAGGTGAGATGTACTAGGTAAAATGCATACTGAGTCTTAGAAGTATGAGTCCGCCTAAATACTTATTCCAAAAACTAGGTTCACAAGTATTTAGGCCATTTCTTTCCAGAGGTACCGAGTCTTCATAAAATCGAGATCGAGTAATCGGAGTAGAGTAATTTTCAGTTTATGGACTATTACCGTATATACTACGCGTTGGTGTTCGTATCATAAAATATGCACTTAAAATTAAATCTTATTGAAAACTTGCCTTCATACTTTACCAACAGGCTTAGAACTGCCAGCGTATTTCTTATAAATGATATTAATAGACACAGAGATTTTGTTTTTTGTTGGTACCTATGGATATTAGATTTAGAAACGCAAAACAAATAGTCGGCTCGCAAACTTCGAGTGCTGAACCGAACGTCTCCCAATGCCACCGGAACTGACCGAGGTTGTGGGTCGCAAAACTTGCAACTAGACGCGGGTATGGTCTACTACGTGTCAAACGCCATACGCTTATCTAAATACTCGAGATGCGTTCATGTGGTGCGCTCGGAATGTCCAGCCTAAAACCTATACCAAAAACATATTCCAGTATTACGTCTCACCTCTACTGTCTGTCACCTGTCACTCAATGCCCTGTGATCTGTGCAGTCTTGTGTTGGTCATATCTGTGGTCATATCATTTATTACTGTGTTGAAGCTCATCTGATGGATATTTTAAACTTGATCCCAGCTATCGATTACCGGACTTTCGTTTACGCTTCTTCTGTTAATATTCTGCTGTGCATATTGGACTTATTTGTTCACGGTTTGGATTCTGTTCTGACGCTCAGGGTATCAAGGTGCCTGAATTGTAATGTGGCCACATTGAAAGCTAATTGAAAGCGAAGGCATATCGTAACAACTTTAACACCGCAGTTACAAAAAATATTGACTGAATGGTTATCTGTACAAAAGATATATACCCACTTAGTAATTATTTTCATATTTTAATAACTTCACCTGCCTTATAAACAGTTTAGTTCTATAATCCGCAAAGCTTTACTACGTACCTACAATATCTCATGTTTTTGTCTTCGTTTAGATGAATTGATTTGCAATGCATGTTACGTCAACCAACGCAGTGAAGAAGGTAGACATTGTAGAGTACTGGGCTACCCAATGGTGTGTATTGGTTGTTGATGCTCTGTTATGGCGAGGGGTTACTCAGTGCGACATCACACCCTTGAAGAAAACAGTCCATTAATCGATATTTTCTTCTCATGGAATAACCACAACCAGGTTAGTGTGTGCTGTTGAACTTATTTTTTTGTCTATTATCTTGCCCTGGCTGCTATAAATTGTTATTCTGTTGTTCCCATGATGAAGCAAATTCCTTATAATTAATGAGTTAGGGTGCAGTCTCACTTAGCAAATAGTCCAAACCACTGCACACAGACAAATAGTGTGCGGAGTGAAGCCATTCTAATGAAAATAGTATTTTTGGTCGCTAACTCAGACAAACAGTCAGTCGCAAACTATAAACTGAGTGGACTGCGCCCTAATAACTACCGGTTATTATTTATTAATACTAACCACATTTGACTACAGTGGCTGTAACATTTCTACCATTTGCTTTAGTTAAAGATGAAGATTTTATGTGTAAAAAAAATGACAAACGTTGTTACAGGATCGGAGGACAAATCTGCAAGTATGGCATCCCTGTTTGATGCGAGCTAAGCGCCACTTAGTATTGAATACATATAGACAGGTGGAAGAACTGGAGGAAAATGAACCTGAATTGCCCGAACCACCTCCACTTCCACCAGTTGCTAATCCTACTGTCGGACATGAACCACCTCCATCAGCTGATAATCCTGCTGAAGCACGAAAGATGGACCAAATGAATTATCTGCCTAGTTACAAACGTGCTCCAAATACTTCTAGCCATTGCATTTTTAGGGAGTGTAATAATCAATCAGATAATGTTGTTTAAAGAATGCAATTATTATGTTCCCATCAGTTGCCGAATATGCCAGATACATTTATTTGCTAATGAGTGGCATTTGTTACCTAAGGACACAAATATCTCATTTTATTTTACTCTTCAACGGTCAGAAGTATTAATAGGACTTCTAAAAAGAGATCCAGTGACTTTTGACTTTAATAATGTGGATCAAATGCCACATCACATTTGTCACCATTGGACAGGACTTACAGTGATAGAGTAAATATTGCATGTGTCTTGTCTGAGTAATTGCAAATGAATTAGATCCTTAAAAAATAAAAATTCAAGAGCTATTTAGTGTTTTATTGCCTATCCAATTGTCTATATTTTTGCCAAGTCGCTATGTGGTTTCATAATATCCAGAAATACCTGTACACGACGAGTTCTTCGCTATCATGGCTAGCCTAAGACGACGATTGAAAGGTCTAGCCAGAGACTATTATCAATATAATTACCAATACGTTTTAGTGGTATTTTGATTTCTGGCTCTTTTCTCACTAGCTGACTTGACGAGTAATTAATTAATTATACGGACTTTATGTCCATTGATAATATTGTATAACTCGTTTTGCTTCGTCTATATAACTCCGAATTCATATATAACTCAGATATTTTGAATAGTAACAACGTTTTAATGATCGTATCATTGCTATTCAAAATATCTAGGCTCTTTATAAAAAATCCTATTTATAGTATCTCTCGCTTCTTCTCTTATCACAAAACTTAAACGATGTTAAAGACATACCTGCAAGCTTTAATATGATGTACTAAATTTAAATGTACATGCATATTTTTTTTAGGGCAAAGCTCTTCTCAAATTCCGGCCATGTCTTTTGTGCGGTATTTGAGTGGCTAGGGTCTTCCCTACGGACGCAAATAGTTGTTGAAGGTTTCGCATACCTCGATAGGTTCGTTATGGTTTTGTTGTTTGCGTTTAGCTTAGGTATGTTGCAGGCGGTGACCGGATTGTTATTAGATAGATAGTTAATTAAGGACCACATTTTCTTTGGATTTGATTTACATTCAGAAAATTTATTAAAATAATATTGTCGTTTTTCTTTCTTCATAAAGTATTGCACTTCGTTTCTCTTGGTTATAAAATCTGTTTTAAATTCGTTATTTTTTTGGATCATTTTTAGATTTCCTCCATAGTATATTTCGCTGGTAAATTTTCCTCATAATTTTCCTGTTGCTCCAATCGTCTGTGGGCAGGTTTAAGATTTTAGTTTTTCTTTTCGTGTTTGCTTTCACTTTATCCTTTATGAAACTCTCTAGAGTAGGGTAGTCGTCGTTTCTTGTTATGTGGTTGCTATTAGAGACATCTTTGTATAGTTTTGTGTAGTCAATTGCTGTATAGTGATGTTTTTTTTGGTGGTCGTTTGAATTTCTTTAGTTCCAGGTATATATGGTTGTGGTCAGATAAGGATCATTCAATGACAGCCATGTGGAAGTAGACTTTGGAGAGGTTTGAGCAGACGTGGTCTAATATTGTATTGGTTGTACCGGGAGTCCGAGTTAAATGTTTTTTATTTGTTTTGTTTAGTATTTTGTATCCAGTCTCTTGGTCCAAATTTAAATGAAGCAAGTACATCACTTTTTATGAATTAAGAAATTGTCTTTATTAATCATTTTATTCTAACTTACTTCATCCGCAGTATAAGTGATACGACATCAAGGGACAAAATGAATTTCTTTGAGAACATTACTATGCGCCGTACACGTACTAAATCGGATTCCAACACCATTACCAACAAAACAATAAATAATGGTACCTTCGAAGATACTGTATTCAGCCTACCTGACTTATCCAATGATGACATTATTGATGCAAAACAACAACAAATTACAAAGATAAAGGAACAAATTGATAGGTTTGTGTTAGATTTGGATAGCGCACATCAGGAAACAAAAGTCCCTTTCTTCAGACAATAGCAACTTTAAGCAAATAAACTTAGACTTGCAAAAGAAAAATTATCTCTTCGCAAAACTTAGCAGCCCAGTTAAAAGACACAAAAAGTGCACTTCCATAAAGAAATCCTTCAATAAAAACAAAGGAATACAAACAGATCCTTTAACTGTATCGGATCAGGAAAAGATATGTCATCACCCTCTCGTGTACAAAATAAAACTAGCAGTGATGAAACAAAACTTCAACATATCCCACAACATAAAAATGACAGTAAGATCTGTATACTGAGTACTAATAACAGGAACAACATTGGAAATATTGCCAAGCAAACCCTTCACAATCACTCGGTAAATATATGGCATTGTATAAAGACACACTGCAATACACAGCAACTGGTGCACGACATAGAAAGTAAATTAGAAAAGTTTACAATGAAAGACTTCTGCATAAATTCTAATAGGAGAGGAAGATTTTAAGACTACATGTGAGTATCTCCAATTGACACTTCTCTTACGAGCTACTTTACAAAAAGTGAGCTCTACGAACATCATTGTTTGTACACCGACATTTAACTGCAGTTACCAAAGAAATATGTATAATTGGAGAGTAGACCGTCTAAATAACTTACTGTATCCGGACACTTTGACATAAATTAGCATGCATAATACCACGTCTTCTCCATGTGTCTCAAGTCAGAACTAACTACAGACAGAACCCGTGTTATAAGAGCTTGTCGTACTTTTAATGTGATGTGTCAGGAGGTCGACCTGGATTTATTTACTAGTAGCATTAAGGAAGTAAAGAAGACTTTGAAGAATTGTTTTTTCGATTAATAACCTTTTTTTTCTCTTTATTATTCTATTTGTTTTGAGTGTACGATAATTCATTTGCGGATTTCTCGTTGCTGTTTTCGTGTGTTTGTTAATATTACTCACATTAATCGTCAGTGGAAGCTTGTAATTGGCCATCGTTTACATATTGTACTAGATATCGAAATGTATTAGCTGTAAGCTTTCATATAATGAATAAAATAAAATAAAATTATGTACCGCTTGCACTCACTCTACGGATGTTAAATTTTTATCTTCTTCGCTGCTGAACTCGCTCAAATTTTATGATTTCTTACAATTTTATCAAAAAATAAACAAAAATTATCGAAAGCGAATTGAAATGAGACGAAGTTTTTTTAGTTTCTTTTTTTTCTTATTGCATGAAAGCGTCCTGCTGGCCAGTGCGACAAATACGTAAATTAAATAATATAGTTTATTCTTATGCAATAGGTACATTTTAAAATAAATATATATATATTTTTATGTAAGTAACACCACATAATGTAAATAATTGCCTTTTTAATTATTATTAACCAAGTAAATGCCTACCATACAGTTGTACAAACATGTACGTTGACGTTTTAATCTAAGCTTGCAAAAGTTTTTGAATGAGCTAAAATAACTTTTGTTATTCGATTTTAGTTTTGTTATTAGAGGTGTTAAGTGGGCATGAGCAAATATTAATAAACTAGTCAGCTATCCATCTCCGTGTTTAATTGACGTCCAAATAATGGTAAAAACTTTCATTGATTAAATGTATGAATATTTAAAAAATCGTTTTTGTTTTCCATATTAAACGCCAATTTCATTAAGTAAGGGCCTAATAGTAATCATAATTGGTATTTAATGGAGTGGAGATTACTATACCGACACTTGCGTTGGCAGGGCACGTTTCCATACGTGTTAGTTGGAATACCAATAATGATACTACCTAGGTAACTACTCACCTATATTTACATACATACTGAAAATTCATTACAGTAATTGACACAATTAATTCCATTCACCAACAATTTTCATTATAAATTGATGCGCGCAATGTACGCAGTTAATTCATATACTACCGACCATAGTAAGAACGTGTGCCATAAAAAAATGGACAAATTTCGTAACATAAAACTGAATAATCCAGGGAACTGTGTTTTGAATAATATGGTGGACAAAGATGTACAGTTAATGCTGAGGCCTTTGAATCTGATGCAATTCATGTCGTGTAGTCCCACGTATCGCATCAGAAACGATTGTGTAACTCCTTACAATTTCATCAGAAATTTCTATTCAATTATTGGAGCTATAGTCTTTATTTCTATGAACATATGCCGAGCTTACATGCTGTTTCGTCACAAAGACACTGTAGAATTCACAAAATCCATGATAATTAGCTTGCTCACAGATTGCATCTACTACTGTTTCGGGTTCGTTCTTAATGTCGTCATCGGGATCTCTCAAATCAAAAATAATATTAAGTTTGTCTTAATTTTTCAAAGACTGCACAGAGTGCTCAATAACGAAACAAGTTTGAGACATTTTATCATTTGGAATTGGATTATGGTCATCATGGCTCTCAGTTACTATTTTACAGTCTTATCTTATTTTACCATACAGGATGCTATACGTTGGTTTTACGTTATTGTTAATTATCTTTTGGTTGTTTTCGATTTTAATATCGTATATGCCATTCGAGTAATTAAATTGTTACAAAGTAAACTTGAGTTATGGAATATTCAAGTCTTAAATTCCCTTGAAATGGAAGAGACGCGTGGTGAGGATTTCAGTAAGAGAATGATTCAAGCCTATTTTGATATCCTAAAGTGTTATGACATCTATAAAGTTTGTGTTCAGCCATTTGTAAGTATGAATGTTGCTATGAATTTAATAGATAGTTTCCAGTGCCTATTAATTACTTATTTTATTTCAACCCATATTTTTCTATTATATACCCACCCTATTCTATCAAATGCCACTTAAATTTATGGTAACAGTGCGAAGAGATCTTTTTTCCTTTTCAGATTCTGTATTATATTGTTGAAGGATTTCTTCATTCTCTCATTTACATTCAAGTTACTATTGAAGAGTTCGAGAATAATACCTCAGTAAGTATAGTCAAATTTGTTTTTGAACTTCTTCTTCCATGTATCGTGTTGATGGGGGTCGACGTAAGAATTTTTTCCTTTTCATCTCCAGTTGTCAGAGTTATGAACTGTTCATGCATATTTTTCCTCTTGTATTTTTTATTCGATCTCTTCAATTGTTTTTATTTTTCTACATCACTCTCTGCGCCACATGTTTTAGCATACTGTGTCACAGTCTTAGGCAAAGGCCTGGCTCTAAACTTAAGGACATAAAACAATGAAGATGCAGTTACCATGCCACTCAACTAATACAGCTGCCTAATGAGTTAACTGCCTAATGATCTTATCTTGTAGTGTGCAAGCTCCCTCTGAAGGATCATTTACTGTTGACAATTTTAATTTTGGTAAGTACCTACCTGGTACTTGTAAGCAGGCCTGCGCTGACCATTACCTATTAACACGATAATTTGTAAATCTTGTTAAAGCCATTTATGTTTAAACACCGTAAAGGTATTTGCCAACTCTTTTCCATAGGTGACAACCAAATGAAATAATGTCATTATTATTTCAGCCGAAAGACGTCCAATGCTGGACATAGGCCTCCCCCAGGCTCCTTCACTTCGATCAGTCTTATGCTTCCCACATCCAGCGGATTCCCGCAGCCTTCACAAGGTCATCGGCCCACCTTGTGTGAGGCCTTCCCACTCTACGTCTTCCGGTACGCTATCGCCTCTCCAGAACCTTTCGGCCCCATTGGCCATCTGTTCTGCGAGCAATCTGCCCTGCCCACTGCCACTTAAGTTTGACAATTTTTCGGGCTATGTCGATTACTTTGGTTCTGTTGCGAATCTCTTCATTCCTGATTCGATCGCGTAGGGAAACTCCGAGCATAGCCTTTTCTATTGCTCTTTGTGTGACTTTAAACCTTCTAATAAGGCCCATTGTGAGCACACGTTTCTGTACCATAGATCGTCATTGGCACACACTGGTCAAAGACTCGTCTTGAGGCACTGTGGTATTTGGAACGAGAAGATATTACGAAGCCTCCCGAACGCTGCCCAGCCGAGTCGGATTCGACGAGTGATGTCTTTCTCGAAGATGGACCTACCTAACTGGACAGTTTGTCCTAGGTAAACGCACTCGTCCACAACTTCGAGCGTAGCACCTCCAATCGTCATGAGGATGGGTGTTACATGGGTATTTGACATGACCTTCGTCTTGTCCATGTTCATTTTTAGACCCACTCTTTCGGAAGCTCTACTGAGGTCAACGAGCATTGCACTGAGGTCCTCCATGATCTCAGCCATGACAACTATATCATTGGCAAACCGAAGGTGAGTGATGTACTCGCCATTGATGTTGATGCTAGCCCTTTTCCAGTCCAGAACCTTGAAGACAGCCTCCAGTGCAGCGGTGAACAGTTTCGGAGAGATAACGTCTCCCTGTCTCGCACCTCGCTGCAGAAGGATAGGTTTCAAAGTCTGGTCTTGGAATCGGACTGACATAGTGGCGTTTTCATACAGACACTTCAGCACCTCGATGTACTGAGAGTCGATCTGGCACCGTTGAACAGACTGCAGTACAGCCCATGTCTCGATCGAATTGAAGACTTTTTTGTAGTCCACAAACGCTAAGCAGAGAGGCAGGTTATACTCTTCGGTCTGCCTGCCACAGCGTATGTATGTGATCTACGGTGCTAAAGCCTTTACAGAATCCGGCTTATTCAGGAGGCTGGATGTCGTCAAACCTGCGCGCGAGACAGTTCATGATGACTCTGGAAAACAGCTTGTAGACATGGCTCAGAAGTGAGATGGGCCTATAATTCTTAAGAAAGGTATTGTCACCCTTCTTAAAGAAAAGTACCACCGCACATCTGATCCATGCCTGTGGCGTTTTGCCCTCGAGTAATACGGAATCAAACAGCTTCTGGAGGTCCTTAAGAACGGGTTTTCCGCCGGCCCTCAGGAGTTCGGCCGTAATTTCGTCATCATCCAGCGCCTTGCTGTTTTTAAGCTGTTTTAGAGCCATCCTATCAATCCATCTCGTACAAGCTAACGTCCGGGATGTCTTCGGTGTAAAGTCGGGTCAATCTGGCTCTTAGGTCGTTTGTCAGATTCGTAACGGGGTTGCTTATTGACGTGTATAACTGTCCATAAAACCTCTGGATCTCTCTCAACAGCTCAGGCTTCACGGATACGATCCTGCCATCATCGGTCTTCATTTTCACAAGCTGACTCTGCCCAATAGACAGATCTCTTGAAAATATCTTGGAGCCCTTGTTCTGCATTATCACTTCATTAATGCGGTCCGTATTAAAACGGCGAAGGTCGCTTTTGAAGGACTTAGAGATCCGTCTATTGAGCTGTCGGTACTTTAGCGCGTCGTCTAAAGACTGCAGGATCATTTCATGCCTTTAGCTGCAAAGTAGGATCAGAGTCTCTTTTTGCCGTTAGTACGACGGGTCTTGAAGACCTTAGATCCGACCGTATGGACAGTTTCCACGAACGCAGCGTTATAATCGTTCACGGAGCTCCCTAGGTACTCGAAACGATTCTGGAGCTCGAGCTGAAAGCTCTTGGGGTTTCAGAATTGGATCGGTGGTGGACGGAGCGTAGAGTTCATCAGCCGACATCTTTCCAGCTTGATGTTGATATTCAATGTACCTCTTACCATACGGTGTTTGCTTCCGGTTTTCAACGCGTTGATCACAGAGACATCATTGAATATTTGCTTCGTCGTCGACATAACATAATGAAGTCAATCTCATTTTTAGTTGAATCATCAGGGCTCTGGAAGGTCCACTTTCTGTGCTCACGTTTTCTGAAGAAGGAGTTCATCATAAAGAGGCCTTTCTTCTCCATAAAACTAGCCAGTAAGTGAACCCGGTGATTCCGACGTCCAACTCCAAATTGCCCCACTCTCAGCTCATCGTCGTCCCGTTTGCCGTTTCGCGTTGAAGTCTCCCATGACAACGATGAAATGAGTTTTGGAGCCATGCACGGCTTTGGATATATCCTCATACATGGTCTCCACCTTATTGTCGGGTGAGTCGAAGTCGGGGCTTAGACATGTATGACCTTCAGCGAATATCTTGCGGATATTCTGTGTATAAGGTACGCCACCCTGGTCGACACACTCTCGATCTTCACCACGTTGCTCACAAGGGACATAAGGACAATAAATAATGCACAATACCAGAAACATTGACATCTTTGCTGACACTTTTTACCAATTCTGTAAAAATAATATGTCCCCCAACCATCCATAACATTTCGGGAGGTTCCTGTTTCGCATAAGGCGGAAGGCAACGCCCCATTGTAAAGATCGCCCTGAGGACACGGTGGAGCATACGGTGGAGGTCTGCCCAGCTTGGGCGGAGCACCGCCGTATCCTCGTAGAGGCGATTGGCGGCGGCAATCTCTCGCGTCCGGCTCTGCTCTAGGCCATGGTACGAAGTGAGAAAGCATGCTTAGCCGTCACCTGCTTCAGCGAAGCAGTGATGATCAAATACCCCCCGCGGGCTCAAACGCGTAACACGTAAATCGAATGTGCTCGCACATAATAATTCGCTGTTAGTGATTAACAATATTTCTTTGCCAATCAATATACACGATTATGAAGTCCGGTGTGTGATCTATCCAGTGCACGAAAAAATTTTCGATTCTATAAAGTGACCATTAAGTAAACAAAGTTTTAAATTCAACTGGCTGCAAAACATAACGTGCTCGCGACTTCAACGTGCGGCGCACCGAGGTCAAAGTCCGTCCTCCGTACTCGACCAAGGACGCGTGGCAATCGTCGATCAGCTGTCGCTCGCCTGTTGTTTTGAAGTGAAGTGAACATCAGAAAGTGTTATAAACAAGAGAATGTGCGATACCTGCGCGAAGTTTTTGTGATTGCTGAGTGAGTAAGGTGCATTATTCACACAATAAACAAACTACACTACACGATTTTGTTCCCTATTTCTGAGCTCAGCTGAGTTGCTTATTTCTGAGCTCGTAATAAGATAAAATGATCCGTTCACCTCCGAAAACTACTCCATCGCCGTTGCATAACTCGGAACCTGACTTACACACAAGTTTTAATAAAGAAACCAATGAACAACATCAGAGAAAAAGAAAGCGTGGTGATGACGTTGAGTTGCAACGCCTTGAATCTATGATGATGGAGATGAAGTCTATGTTTTCTGATTTTATTTCGGAACAAAAACAACACAATAATAAAATTGACACTCTACACTCAGCCCTTGAGGAGATAAGGTCGCAAAACAGCCAAATACGTAGCCAAAACCTAGAAATTCAAACTCAAAATGTTGAGATCCGAACTCAAAATACTCAAATTCAAAACTCTGTCGAATTTTTATCGGATAAATACGATGATGCCATCCTAGAAATAAATAAATTGCAGACGGAGTGCAAAGACAACCAAAAAGTCATAAAAACACTCGAACTTAGGGTAGACCACCTGGAGAGAAATTTAAAAGCTGCAACAATTGAAATAAAAAATGTCCCACCTTCAAACCTCGAGACCAAAGAAACTTTGTACGAGTTAGTTAAAAAACTGGGTACTATTATTAACCTACCGGTGCCCCCATCCGAGGTCAAAAATATCTTCCGTTTGAGAGCCAAGAAAGAAACAATGGGTACAATCATTGTTGAATTCTCATCCACAACAATGAAAGAACAATTTATGCAATCGACTAAAACCTATAATAAACAAAATGTAGAAAATCGTCTTAATTCTACCCACTTGCAAGCTGCAGGACCTAAGAAACCGATCTACGTGTCGGAAGCCTTAACTTCCACAGCAAAACGCCTGCACTATCTTGCTAGAGAGTTTATAAAAAGCAGTGACTATCAACAATGTTGGATTGCAAACGGCAAAGTTTACATACGCGAAAAAGAAGGTTTACCCAGCCGTCTCATAAAATCCGAAGAAGACCTAGCTAAACTGCGTCAAGAGAAAACTAAATGACTAGTAACCACACTACCTTACCGCACCTGTACCATAGTTTTTTCTAATGTCTTCCTCTACCACTCGATTTGTTACGTACTTATGTCAAGAAATGTTACTAACATTCCTATTGAAAAATACCTACAAATTTGTCTAAAACATTTATGTTCAAAGACTAATTGCACACTACTATTTATATTATCGTTTGTCCCAATTGTAATACACAAATTAATTACTAATCTACTTATCTACATTAACATACAAAATTGTCCGACACATCTACTTACACATACAAACTACACATTTATTTTATTAACAACGGTTTTTTTAAATACACAACACAAATATGAGATAAGATCTTGTTGTGCGTCAAATTATGTCCTAGCATCACTATCTAATCACGTCCTAGTATACCATCACAGTACTGTTAGCAGGTCCTGCCCAAAATCCGCTAGAAGGTACACTAAAAATGCAAACGTTGATAAAAATAAAATATAATTCGATAATATACAAAATAACAATATTCACAACATAGATTCTGTCTCGGTATCAGACTCATCTACCTGTGACTTAGATAACTGTATACCACCCAACCTCAATTTTAATCAATCACTCAAAATCCTTAACCAAAATATTAGAAGCATAACAAAAAATATGGCAGGATTGCACACTGTTCTCGCTAGAACTAAGGTTGAATGGGACCTAATAACGTTAACCGAATGCTGGCTTCTTAAAACTAACTGCATCCCAGATCTCCAAGGCTATAACTACTTCAAAACTGACAAAAATCTTACACAAAATGAGGGAGTTGTTGTTTACGTTCATAAAAACCTTAACGTGTCTGGAAGAACCATCGATTGAAGATGCTAATTGTCTACTAATAAAAATCGACGTCAGCACCATCCTTTTGGCTATATACCGCCGACCTGCCATCAAAGATATTACTAACTTTTTAAACTCATTGAACATGATTATGTCCGGCATATCACACTATAAAAATATAATTATCACCGGCGACTTAAACATAAACATTAACGATCAGTGCCTCGACTCAACTAAACATAGTTACCTCAATCTGTTAGCTTCACATGGTCTTCTGCCTGCACACACACTGCCCACACGACTCCAAGCTTGCCTTGATCACTTTATTCTTAAAACTACTCTACCTGCATCAACTTATGTTGCCCACTCTGCACTGACAGATCACGATACTACCTTATTATTCCTAATTAAGAAAATGCCGAAAATATCTGTAAAAAAAACGACTGCGCGAATCAACTACAAACTACTAGATGATGCCATAAAACAAATTGACTTCGAACCAGTTTATCGCACTGAAAACCCTAACATAGCTGCAAAGTTAATGACCAGCCTTATAACACAGGTGATTGATGCAAACACAAAAATGGTTAAAATTTCAAATCGGAAAAATATACTAAAGCCATGGCTCACACCCGGGCTTCTTCGATGTATTCGGCATAGAGACAACCTTCACAAAAAAACTAAAAAGTTACCTGACAACGACATTCTAAGAACAACATTCACTAGATACAGAAACTACTGCAACAAGCTACTGAGGAAGACAAAACTAGAATTTGAGAAAAAAGAAATTAACAACGCAGGCAACAACGCTAAACAAATCTGGGCAGCCATAAATGAAATCTCCAATAGACCTCATAAAAAAGACAGGACAACACAATTATTACACATGTCAGCTACTCCACAGGAATCCGTTAACCTAGCCAACAAATACTTTTCTGAAATCGGTAAAAATCTAGCTGAGCAAATAGTTTCTAAGTCAACTGACCAAGCACCCCAGACTGTCAGCAGTGGCTTCTTACAGTCTATGTCACTATTACCGACGGATGAGAATGAAGTCTCCAATCTGATAATATCCCTACGTAGCGACTGTGCTGTGGGATGGGATAGAATTTCTAATAGCCTTATAAAAAAACACATGGCCACAATTGTACCGCCACTTACATACATCTGCAACCTCGCCCTCAAATCAGGACAATTTCCAAAATCATTTAAAAAATCCATAATACACCCTATCTTTAAGAGTGGGGACAGAAACAGTGTTAACAACTACAGACCTATTGCTGTGCTTCCTGCTCTATCCAAAATACTTGAGAGAATTATGAATAATAGGCTCGTTGACTACTTAGAAAAGTTTAACATATTCTCACCCTCGCAATATGGTTTTCGGGCTGGCAAATCAACGTCCGATGCGGTTCATGATCTGACTAATTATGTTGTCGCAAACATGGAGCAGGGGCAGAAGGTCCTGGGTATCTTTTTAGACCTTGCCAAAGCTTTTGACACTGTTTCTGTACCCATTCTTATTCACAAAATGGAAAAAATAGGCATATGGGGGAAACAACTCAAACTTTTTGAGGACTATCTGAGTGAGCGTACCCAGTTCGTTAAGATCGATGATATAGTCAGCGAAGAACGCACCATTACCTATGGTGTGCAACAGCACAAGGTAGCGTACTCGGTCCAACTCTATTTCTCATATACATTAACGAACTGGGCATGCTCACTATCCCCCAGGGTAAAATCATAACTTTTGCAGATGACACTGCCCTTCTCTTTAGCGCAAAGACATGGCCTGAAGTGTACGCGCATGCTCAGACTGGCTTTGATGCTGTAACGAGTTGGATGCATAGCAACATACTCACACTAAACGCGGATAAGACAAAATATATTGCCTTTTCCCTAAAGTCCAACACACAAACAACCCAAACGACCCCTTTGTATTCTTTAATTGCCCACTCCTGCTCTTGTGTAAATGACAACTCATGTGACTGCACCCGCCTTCAAAAAGCAAATAGTGTAAAGTACCTAGGGATTATAATAGACTGCAACTTGAGATTCCATGAACACATCAACACCCTCAGCAATAGGTTGCGTAAACTAATATTTGTCTTTAAGACCCTACGAAAAGTGGGTGACGTAAGGCTGATGAAAACAATTTACTTTGCCCTCGCCCAGTCTCTATTAACCTACTGTATAACATCTTGGGGCGGTGCACCTAAATACACACTCATACAAGTAGAAAGAGCGCAGAGAGCTATTCTAAAGGTATCATATTTTCTTCCTTTTCGATATCCCACAGCACTCTTATATAAAGAGACTAAAGTTTTAACTGTACGTCAGCTGTTTGTCCTACAAACGGCCCTAAAACAACACGGACTCCTTACCTTCGACGTCTCGCTGTTAGGAAGAAATCGACGGTTCGACCCAGTAGATCGCCACGGTAAGCGACTTAGTACAGTGTTCTCCAAGCGTTTCTTTTGTTTCCTTGGTCGCTTTCTCTACAATAAAATAAACAGGACGCTCTCCATTTATGATCTTACCAAAACTAAGTGTAAGCTGAAGGTCAGGAGCTGGCTCCAGGATCTAAGTTATGAAGCTACTGAAGAACTTCTATCTACACCGGCTTAACCTGCTTAAACAAAAATAAAAACATTTAGTCACATCACTATCCTGTGCATTTAGCCCTTTACCTTCCCTATCATATTTCGAAACATATAAAGACACACACACACACACACACACACACACACACACACACACACACGGACACACATAAACACACACACATGCACATTAAGTTACATACTAACCCTAGAATAAGTAATAGTCTATAGTGTTATTTGTCCTCTTTTAGTTTAATTTAGTTCCTTATTACTTGCCGCATTTGTGTGCGAGTGCATAGTACAACTAAAATGTAACAGCTTCTGACGGGCTGGAGACCTGGTGACCTGAAATACAGGCCTGACGCCTAGCTTAGGCACCAGTCTCCCACAATATAACAATGAATATGTATAGTTTTAATTATGTATTTGTACTTATTTATTGTGGCGAGAAATAAACAAATAAATAAAAAAATAGATGCTCGCAAATTTTCGTTTGTTGTGGTAGCCAGATCTTTTCCGGAAATTCTTAGCACCCCTTGCCTCACCTTAACCTTGGGGGCTACCGTAGCCAAAGGTAGGTGGGCTGTCGGGTATTACAGGCCGTTTTGCAGGACTGTTTGTCATTTTTGGTTGGCGATCTCAGTATAGTGGTAAAATGCATAGAGAACGCTGCTGCCTATTCTCTAGTAAGTCCTATAGTTACCTTCTACGACACCCACAGGAAGAAATTGGATGTTACTATTCTTTTTACGTTCTGGCACCACACAGGAAACTAATTGTGTACCTTCTGACATTTCACAATTGTCGTTTTTGTTACGTAAAATATTTTCAATTGCCATGTTACTTTTGTTACAGCAGGCAACCACTAAATCCTTGCTTTCTCTTTTGTGCTGGCTGAGCAAGGACTTGATGTGGCAAACGATGTTCATACAGCGGTGCGAGACATTCTACTTAGCTGTGCAAAGTGTTCAAGATACTTGCGCAGTTATTTTGAAGTCAAATTGCTCAGGTACTATTATTTTCAGACTTTATGTAAGAACTTGTTATTATATAACAACATCTGACTAGCGTAGTATAATACTGTCACTTCAAAACTGACTCGAATGACAGCACAGAAATAGCATTTCACGTGGAGAATGATAATAAATAGTATGAATCTAAATGACTACAAGAGCAGAAGAAAAACCATGAAAATGAAAGGCAATGCAAGGCAATGGCAGGAAAGATGCTTGATACTGAAGTGACGGCAAATAGAGATTTAGTTGTGTGGAAGAAGTTTTTATTCTGCACAAACTGAAAAAAAGTTGGCATATGAGAGGACGAGGATAATAAAAGATCAACACTAAGTTAATGCATAAGTGACGGTGACAGCAAAAATTTGCGAACATGATATCATTGGACAGGACTCATTTAAACTATGAATCATCATCATCTTCCTGCCCTTGTCCCATAATACTTGAAGTTATTTAAAATCGTTTTTTTCTTCTGTTCTCTCTTGTGGTCAGTCACTCTGTCATGCATGCCTTCCTCGCTGTATCCATCCAACTTATGCTATGAATAATTGACTAAAATAATATTGTTACAGATGATGAGAGAAAACTATGTAAGAACGTGCTGCGGTTAAATCGAGCATCGTTCAGCAAGATGCGTGTGTGTGGCCTGTTCTACGCGGACGTGGCGTTGCAGCTGAGTCTGATGGCACTACTAGCTAACTACACTATTGTATTGCTACAGTTCTCATTTTTGTAATAAAGACTTAATGAATGGATTGGGCAGATGGTCATTTAAAATTATTAATGTTTCTTCTCTTTTCTCGCGGACAAATTATTAGTTCATTTTTGAAGTATGTTAGCCATAAAAGGCTTGGGACTTTACATCCCTCGAAAAGCCACCATTATAAATTACGTCCAACTTGAGGTACGTGTTCCGTATGGCATGAACCTACGAAACGGGAAAATTATCGACAAGAGCGCGAACGAAATCAAAGCGAACTGTTCGATATAGTGCCGGATCGAGTAATCTGCATACTTATTAGACTATACGGCCTTTATTTACCGTTTGCGTTCATCAACCAGTGTTATTGTCCAGAAAACCTCGCCAAAAACTCACCGCACACACGCAAACGATGGTACGCGATAGGTAACTCCAATAGTGTGAACAGCAACAGCTGAACCGATCCCGACCGTGGCACACGGTAACAATATTTTCATATCCGAGGACTAGCTCAAACACGATTGCTATCCATCGTCGTTAGAAGCGTCGCGAACTAGCGACATCGACGCCGACGTCAACTACTGGTAGTGGCGACCCTATGGGGCCGACCCAAACCACTGCTGCCAACACTGAACTGACCGTGCATGGCATGAATAGTATGCACTACCACTTTACTCAAGTCAGTGCATGGCCTACTTCGATGGAGACGCCCGCAGGACCGAAGCCCTAGAAGCATTCTTCGAGAGCTTGCTCATCCACAAAGAGTGCGCAAGTGTATGGAACGAACACGTCCTTCGAGTTACTGAACGGAGACGCCGCAGTCTGGGTGGTGTCAAGGCGTGAAATCTACCATGGAGACTTGGGGCGACGCCACCTGCAATTCATGTACGGCGCCCCACACCCTGCACATAGTATCCTTCTAGAAATATTTGCGCGTGAACAAAGTGATAACGATAGTGTCGATTCCTTTATATCACGAGTGTGGGCAAAAATGACGCGTATACTATATAAGCTTCGAGATGTTATGCAAGTAGAAATAGTTCACGGCCTGTTACTTCGTAAGTTCCGTAAAAGAGTGTCACGCAATAGATAAGGCAGTCAGTGTTTTTCTAAACGAAACAACGTTTTGGACCCTAAATACTTGATGTTTCATACTAGAAATACCTCAGATTTTAATTCGAAATAGCAGAACTGATGCCACTAAAACTTAGTAAGCACACACACACAGCTTTTTATCACATCTATTAACACTTGTAAAAGAGAAATCTCCCTTACTGTGTTAGAACATTGTTAACAGACAAGCGGGTCAAACACTCAATATCTCGTGGCAAGGAGTTCCGATCATTCACAGTACTCACCCAAACAGAGGTCCCTTAAATTCAGGACAAACTGAAAATATCAAACAGAAAGTGAAACCAGAAACAATTTACTCCGTCGCCTAACATCTACCAGATGGGGCACCTCCTCAATTCCTGCGAACGAATGGAATAGTGCTTTCCTTCTCCGGAAGTGCATATGCCTGTCTAGTATGGAGCCGATCAACCTATTTTAAGTTAGTGGAAACAGATCGAAATGCCGCATCTGTGGGACATCGGGTACGACTGGGTGCTGCGCGCCGACCTCCCTAGCGGCGTCAGTGTAGTTTGACACGCTGGTCCTAGCGCAAAGGAGGTCGCACCAGGCGGTGACCAAACTAGTGACACACGATGTTGTGACAATCGTCGAGAGGATCCGGCAATTGGGAGGTCGAGGTGGCCTTGCACAAGTCTAAGGCCAGGTGTTTTCATGGTCCTTGGAACGCGCTAACGATGGATTCCAAAATAACGGTAAGAGGGGTTCACATCGGCGTCAAGTCGACGATGAAGTACCTGAGACTCGTCCTCAACAGCCGATGGAACTTGGCGGACCATTTACGACGTTTGACTCCCAGACTGGAGCAGGCTGGTGCTGCCTTGAAGCGGCTCCTGCCCAATCTAGGGGGTCCAAACGCCTACTGTCGGGGGCTCTACGCGGGGGTCGTGCAGTCCAATGCCGTATATGGGGCATCGGTGACGGTACCTTCATTGAGGCGCCGACCAGCTCACCAGTTGAACGCGTCCCATAGAGTCATGTCCATCTGCTTGATCCGGGGATACCGCACGGTCTCGGGTGAGAAGGCGAGCCTGCTTGCCGGATTGCCACCATGGGATTTGAAGGCAAAGATCCTCGCGCATACATGAGAGTGGCGTGAGGAGGCCGGGCCGTAACTCTGCTGCCGCGGAAAATCGCGGCACAGTGGATAGAGCTCGGGTAGGATCTCATGGTGACATGGAGAGTGCGATTATTGCAACCCACTGCTGGGCAAGCCACAATTGAGATGGTAAGTCTCCTCTTTGAGGAGTAGATTGAGAGGCACCACGGCATCTTCACCTTCCGCCTGACGCAGGTCCTCACTGGACACGGTTGTTTCGGGAGGTTCCTGTTTCGGATACGGCGAGTGGAAACGCCCGGGTATTACCACTGCGTAGATCGCCCGGAGAATACTGTGGAGTATACGGTGGAGGTCTGGCCGGCTTGAGTGGAGCACCACCGTGTCCTCGTGAAGAAGATCGGCGGTGGCGATCTCTCGCGTCCGGCCCTGGTCTAGGCCGGGGTACGGAGCAAGAGTGCATGGGTAGCCATCACCTCCTTCTGCGAAACAACAATGGTCGCGAAGAGGGAGGTAGCGCACGTGAGGGAGAGGCAATCTATAAGCATTCACTGCCCAAGTCGCCGCAGGAGACGCCCTGGGCGTCCGGAATCCCAGGCCGATTCCCGGCCACCGTAGGCGCGGGCTTGCGGTCGGTGAGTAATCGGTAGCTCGTCGCAAAGAGATGTCAGCACCAACTGGTGGGGCCGCAAGGGCCTATGCCTGTCATGGGTGCGGGTTGTTTGAAAGAGATACCGTGGCCTCTGGCACACATACAACTGAAGGAACACGGGTGGGTTTTAGTCAGTAAAAGTCAGACACGCCCTCCCGCTCTGGGCCGGCTCCCAGAGTGGGTGAAATTATTTGATGATTGCCCATCCTCAAAAAAAAAACACTCTGTATCATAGCGAGCTGCGGCAACCCACAATTAGAATACGGCCCTTGCCTTTGTTCTGCTTGCAACTGGCTGGGTGTAAATTCATTTAGTTTAGTAAATTTAGTTTACTAAATGAATTTATTGGTTATAAAAGTAATGTTCTGGAGTGAATGGTGGAACAGAATGGTGTACAAAACAGTATCTATCAGTAAGTCACGCCACCATTTATGTGTTATACTGATAATATAATAAAAACAACATCCACCTTCTCATACAACAAATCCATTGATAGTTATAACTCTACTGTCTGCATATCTGACTTCTTTAGCGTACTGGTGATGACATGCACACATCACCAGCGCGCAACAAGATACAACCTTTCCCCCTATTACAGCCTGTTCTATTTCCAGCTCGGAGAGGAAATAGACGACCTACTCGAACGAACGATGCTCGCAGTTTATCCCAAAGAAGTGTACCAAGTGAAGTATAGGAATGAGGAAGTGTAAGTACCTATTTGTGTGAATGTAAGATGCGTAAATTCAAGTATGATCCAACGTACTGGCAGTGTAATAGCTTTTTCTTAACTTAAACTACTACAGAGCATGTGGTCACCAACACCACGCTAGCCCATAGTGGTCTTCGTTATTGTCTCAGATTTTGCACAGAAAGTTCAAAAATATCATAGAAAGACTCAAAATGGTTTCGGCTTATCTAATACTGACAGATCCATGAAAAACATCAAGCTATCAATTTGTAGGAATACGGTATCTTGATAGTTTCAAAAATTTAAGCCTTAGCTTCTTCAAATTCATATTATGTCCGAAACCACGTGTGTCCGCACTTTAGACAGTCCTGCCTGGCGCTCCATTAGCGGTACATGACGGTCTGTAGGATGTACGCGAAGGGGGTCACCCCTATATCGGCCGGTACTAGCGCAGCAGAATGGGCGAGGAAAATGTGTAAAGGGACCACGCCTCTAGTTAGATCTGGCATGTTACAAGAGATTTATTCACATAAATACACTCATAAAATCACGCCTTCTTCACATGGTGTGGGGAAAAACAACAGTACGCCACCTGCTCCGATCCTTATATACTCCTTTTGCTTCGTTTATATTCATATTTCTGGTCGTCAGAAGAACATCACCACTATGGTTACTATAAGTCCTTCGTGAGCGTCCCTGATTGATTTAATAGGTTTTTAATAAATAAATAACCGACTGACGGCTCATCTTATAGGAAATTATTGCCATTGCATATTATGATAATGCACATCCTCTTTCAGATAACCAGTAACCAGGTGGCCCAGGTATTAAAATTTATTAACACTATTTTTAGTCATCGTTATTAGTCTTTGACGGAGTACAAATTGCCAACCTGACAAGTGCTCAGCCCTTAAGTATTGGGTGGATACTTACAATAATAATAATATCTAGGTACTTACCTATAATTTATATAGACTAAAGAAAATTCGTTATAGTAATCGACTCAATTTATTCCGTTCACAAGCAATTAACATACAAAATTTGACATACGCAGTTAATACATAACAACCATTGTATCAACCGTATTATACTTCAAAATGGAGAACGTACATATCATCGCACTAAATAATCCAGTGAACTGTGTTTTGAATAACATGGTGGACAAAGATGTGCAGTTAATGTTAAGGCCTTTTAATGTGATGCAATTTATTTCGTTTACTCCAAGATATCTTATCCGAAACAATTGTATAACGTCTAACAATTTCTTCAACAATTTTTATTCAATAATTGGAGCAACAGTACTTATTTCTTTGAACATTTTCCAAACCTATAAGCTGTTTCGTTACGAAGAACAAGTAGGATTCACTAAATCCATGACAGTCACGTACCTTACTGATTGTATCTACTACTCTTTCGGATTTACTCTTAATTTGGTCATGGGGATCATTCAAACTAATAATAACATTAAGTTTGTCTTAATATTTCAAAGAGTGCACAGATTGCTCAATAATGAAACCAGTTTTAGCCATTTCATAATTTGGAGTTGGGTTATGGTGATCATGGCTATCAGTTGCTACTTTACCGTCTTATCTTATTTTATCATTCAGGTGGCTGTACCTTGGTGTTATGTTATTGTTAAGTATCTTCTGATTGTTTTCGATTTTAATGTCGTTTATGGTATTCGAAACATAAAATTGTTGCAAAGTAAACTTGAGTTATGGAACATTCATGTGTTAAATTCCCTTGAAATGGAAGACACGCGTGGTGAGAATTTCAGTAAAAGAATGACTCAAGCCTATGTTGATATTTTAAAGTGTTACGACATCTTTAAAGTTTGTCTTCAGCCATACGTAAGTACTTTGTTATGAATAGATATAACATAATGTTAACGAACCAAGTTTATTTTTTTGATGAAGTTACAATTTTTTTAATGCCTGTCTTTTCAATTGCATCTTCTAACTCTTGTAATTTAACTTTTACGGCCACGACACAAAGTGAAATTATCTTTATGAAGTAATTTTATAAATTTTCAGATATTGTATTATATTATTGAAGCATTCCTCCATTATCTCATATACTTCAAAGTATCTATTGAAGCGTTGAAGGACGGTTTCAAGAATAATACCTTAGTGAGTATCGTCTAATTGGATTATAAGTTTATGCTTCTTACCTGATTTTGATTGGGGTCAACGTAAGATTTTATTTTCCATTCTATCTCCAGTTGTCAGAGTTATCACGTTGTCTTTAAAATCTTTTCTCTTGTAATTATTTATTTGATCTCTTCAATTGAATTTATATACCTACAGTATTCTCATAACTACATTTTGTTTCCTAACATTCTCTGTTCCCTTCTTGGGCCTTCTTGTATCTTCACGTCCTTGTTTTTAAATGTAACTATAAAGCAGCGTGCAAGGTCCTTGTTGGAATCCTAATACTTAATGTTACTTACTAAATACGAACATCTCTAGCGCTCTCGGTAGGCATCTGTGATTGAATGCTCGTTCATTTCCTCACGGATCGGGTTCACGATAAGTCGACTTTCGACAACGTGCTCTCGCTGCCTAGTTTATATTTGATTCATACCTAGAGTTCCATACCTAGAGGGCCAGTTCTTCATAAAAGAACTGGCTGTTTATATTGGCTCGACTGCGGTTAGCCACCCGTTCGTGCGGAGCTTCAAGCTCAGCTCAAATATGTTCTTAGTGACCATCATGACTTCAAGTTCGTCAGGCGATGAGTTTTTCTCCTAGGAAGTGTTCATTATAAAATAATGTAAAAAAGGACAGTCGGTGTTTCTAATATGAACCGTAAAAGAAAGAAATATGGATCATATTATCGTTTATTTCTACAAGATATAAAGTTTGATAAATCCAAGTTTCATGATTATACTCGGATGGCACGAGAAACATTTATCTACGTATTGAGTAAAATAGAACATCGATTAATTAAAAATTGGTGTAACTAGCATGTACAACCCATTTTACCAGAAGAAAGACTAATTGTTACTATAAGGTAAGTAAATAATATTTTTTATGTTAATCACATTTTTATTTTCATTAAAAAAAAAACGTATTACACTTTCATAAAAGTAATTGGTGCAGTAACAACAAATCAAAGTTGCCAGATTTCGCATTTAGATAACCATTATGTTTGATTAACGAGAGCTAATAAAGTGAGTACTATGTACCTACACTAGCAGTAGTACCTACTACTAATAGACGGACAAAAAATTTAAAAAATTAATGAAATGAGTAAAATATTTTTTAAACTCTATTTAAATCGGTCCACAAACATTTGAATTGTCTACATCGGTCCACAAACTTATGTTTTAATTTTTTTTCTATTTAAAAGTAACTAAAACAAACCAAACCAAACCATTAACCAACACCCACCAAACCAACCAAACCAAAAACCACATAAACCATTTTTTTTTATCAATTAAATTTTTATCAATTAAATTTTCATTTATTGTTGAATGTTAATTATATGCTTTTATTTATTTATTTATTTATTTAAGGACAACCAACAAAGCTTACACCAAAATTGCTGCAATATGCACCAATAAAATAATTTCAGTAATTACTCATTTGAAATACTTTGACTTACTAGACCATAAAATATACGTCATATGCATCTACAGACCAAAGATCTCTAAGGCCAAATACAGATGATATAAATATATTCTTTAGAAACCTAAACTCCCTTCTTGATCGATTTTGTTACGTTTAAAAGAAATTTGTAATTTGTGGCGACTTTAATATAAATTTGCTTAAGAAAACTTACGATTCAACTGAATTTATGCAAATTCTGCACATTTACAACTTAAAATTAGGCATCAACGACTAACACGGTTATCAAGCAAAACATGCATTGATAATATTAGAGATGTTCCGCAAAGGTTATTGAATCTGCACTATCTGATCACACTGCTCAGTTGCTCACATGATAGAGCTAGTTAGAGATAGCTCATATAGGGTTACAATGTTTATATGATTGCTTGTTATTTTTTAAGTAAAAAAAAAATGTTTTTTATTGTATTATTAGGTTATGGTGAAACTGTTCTGTACTCCTCGTCACTTGTCCCTAAAGGTTCAATAGAAAACCAGCGTCAGACAGCATCTCTGTCTGGCATTAATGCTGAAATGAAACTTTTTGGGCGCAGCCGTGAGGCACACACTGTTGTAGCTATATATTTTCACTTTTTTCAATTTCTAAATGAATTTTGTGTTTCACGAACTGTGTCCAAATAAACGGTATTCTTTCTTTCTTTTTTTCTTTCTTTCTTTACATGTCCATTCAAATCTAGTTTCCTCCTTAAAAATGGAACATAGAAAAAAGAGACTACTCTGAAGCGAACATTCGTAAATTCAAAATATGCATAAATTCTGTTAATTTTAATAAAGTTTTTGAGAAAACAGATCCAAACCTAGCGTTTGATGAATTTTATGAATTATTCCACCTATTCTATAAGCTTCCCTGCTATAGAGATAAAAATATCAACAAGATCTCGCCCACGGCGGATTACAAAAGGTCTCAGAATGTACTGTAAACGTAAGCGACAACTTTTATAGGACTACAAAAAAAATATTTAATTTATCTTCACGATTAAATCAGATCATTAAGTTCTCGCAATGATAATTACACAAAAACGCAAAAGTCTCGCAATGACAATTACATAAACACTGCCCCAAATAAATTGCAAGCTGCTTGGAAGATTATAAATACCAATAAACTAAATATACCAAAGAATGAAATTCAATAGATTACTATAGATGGTAATATAATAACTGACCATACCAACTCAGCCTATCAAGGACATAGGCCTCTCCCAGGCAGCGCCACAACACTCTATCCTCCGCTTTCCGCATCCAGTCTGTTCCAGCCACCTTTCTAAGGTCGTCGGTCCATCTAGCTGGGGGGCGTCCCACACTACATTTGCCGATACGCGGTCTCCACTCCAGGACTCGTCTGCTCCACCGTCCATCGGTCCTTCAACAAACATGGCCAGCCCACTGCCACTTCAGCTTGCTCACTCTACAAGCTATGTCGGTAACTCCGGTTCTTTTCCGGATAATCTCATTCCTGATTTTATCCTTCAAAGAAACTCCGAGCATAGCCCGCTCCATAGCGCGCTGAGCGACCTTAAATTTGTGGATCAGCCCAACCGTCAGTGTCCACGTTTCGGCACCGTATGTCATCACGGGCAGGATGCACTGGTTGAAGACCTTAGACTTCAAGCATTGCGGAATAGGCGACGAAAAGACTTGACGTAGTTTCCCAAACGCTGCTCGGTTGAGCAGCGTTCCGACAGCGTTAGCGGCAGTCTGTCGGCTTCTTTCTCAAAGTTATATCTACCGAGCTGGATGACTTGCCCTAGGTAGACATATTCCTTCACAACTTCGAGAAGCGACCCTTCGATGTGGATTGGACTCGGCAAGACGTAAGAATTGCACATGACTTTCGTCTTGTCCAAATTCATGCCCAGGCCAACCCACCGAGAGGCTCCGTTTAGGCTGTGCAGCATCTGGTCTAACTGTTCCAGTGTCTCTGCCATTATAACGATGTCATCGGCAAACCGAAGGTGTGAGATGTATTCGCCGTTGATATTGATATCCTGTCCAGTCCAGTCCAACATCTTAAAGATGTCCTCCAACGCGTTGGCGAACAGTTTCGGAGATATAACATCCCCCTGTCGCACCCCTCTGAGCAGTTGGATGGGACTTGTTTCCCTATCCTGGATCTGGACAGTCATCGTAGCAGCATCATACAAACATCTCAACACCTCGATATAGCGCCAGTCAATTCGACATCGTTGCAGAGAGGCCAGAACTGCCCATATTTCGATGGAGTCGAAGGCTTTCTCGTAGTCCACAAATGCCATACACAGCGGTTGGTTGTACTCTTCTGTCTTCTGTACAATTTGCCGAATAGTATGGATGTGGTCTATGGTACTGAAGCTTTGTCGAAAACCGGCTTGTTCTGGCGGCTGGAACTCGTCAAGTCTTCTGGCGAGACGATTTGTGACGACCCTCGAGAACAGCTTGTAGACGTGGCTCTGAAGTGAAATGGGTCTATAGTTCTTCAACAAGGTTTTGTCACCCTTTTTGAAGAACAGAATCACCGCACCTCTGCTCCACGCCTCGGGCGTTGTACCCTCTTGGATGACGGAGTTGAAGAGACTCGCTAGCTCTCTTAGGACTGGAGCCTCATCCGCTTTAAGGAGCTCTGTCGTTATTCCGTCATCGCCCGGTGCCTTGTTGTTCTTAAGCTGCTCGAGAGCCGCCCTAATCTCGCACTGGTCGACATCTGGGATGTCCTCCGTGTAGTGTCCGGCGCGTTAATTCGGCTCGGTGGTCATCTGCACTATGTTCTGCTGGTTTTGAGGTCCGCGTTGAGTAAAGGTGCCCGTAAAAATCCTCGACTTCCTCGAGTATCTCGGACTTTGAAGTCACGATTCTTCCATCCGCAGTTCTTAGTTTCGTCAGATGGGACCTTCCTTAATTGCTCAGCGAACACTTTCGACCCTCGGTTTTGCTCAATCGCGACCTTAATATCGCGGGTGTTGGAGCACCGAAGGTCGCGTCGCGTAAGCTTTCGTATTTTTAGGTTTAAGGCCCTCTTCTCTGACGAAGACGGCTGCGCGGCTGGCAATAAAAATCAAAATCAAAATCAAAAGTCATTTATTCAAACTAGGCTGAGAGTCAGCACTTTTTGAACGTCAAAATTACATAAGACAGTCCCCCAAAACGCCCGCCCTTCACCACTTCCTAGTGCTTTAGCTGGGAAGAAGAAGTGGCGCAACAAACTCCCCAGCAGCACAGCTGTCTGTTATGTTAGAAGAACTTGAATCTATACAATAATAGCATATAATTAACATTCAACAGTAAATGAAAATTTAACTGATTAAAATTTAAAAAAAAATGGTTTATGCAGTCAAGTTAAATAAACAATGATATGAAGTATTTCATATGACCTGTCAGTAGTTAAACTAATTCTGGTGAAACAACACAAACGTTGTCTTGAGTTAATCACAGCGGCCAACAATTCTTATCGTTTAAGTAGTCGTTGATAGAATAAAATCAAAATCAAAATCAAAATATTTTATTTCACATAAACCTGCAAGGGCACTTATGAAACGTCAGAAGCTAGGTGCACGGTTCCAATTTGTCGCTTCCTATGGAGAAGAGCCGGCAAGAAACTCCACGGTTACTCTTTTAAAAATAATTGCATTTTATAATGTTTTCAAATTACAGTGATATTAGGTATGGGAGGACAGTGCAGGCCAAGCAATAGTATGCCTTCGAACAAAGATTTGATTTTACTTTCGCTTTAAACGCATTAAAATGTAAATCTAGCAAAGAAGAGGGAAGCTTGTTATAAAAGGTTATACCAAGCCCAGCAAATGAGTTATGAACTTTATGAAGCCGGTGAAAGGGAGCACGTAGTTTGTCCTTATTTCTAGTATTAATATTATGAACATCACTGTTTTTAGTGTAAGAGTGTATATTTTGCCTAATATATAAATTTCGATTCTCGTCTTTCCCTCATTAGTCCGAGAGTCTCCAAGGAAAGTTTGGACACTATACTTTTTGCTGTGACGGGAAAAGTCTGCGGGACACGTCACGTAATGCTTTGATCACCTCGTCGGCTTTCTCGTCAACAGTGCCTGTGGTTTCCAACAGGGCGAATCGATTTTGAAGTTCCAGTTGGAACCATTCGGATCCTAGAGCAGTTTGGAGCTGCGTAGGTCGGAGGATAGGCCTCATCATGCGGATTCTCTCAGCTCGAAAATTTATATTTAGAGTGCCTCGGTCAAGTAGTGTGATCGCTTTCGGTATTGAACCTGCTGATCACGGAGACATCTCTAAATATGTGCTTCTTATCCGTCATGATGAAGTCGATCTCGTTCCTTGTCACGTTCTCGGGGCTCTGCCAGGTCCACTTCCTTTGGGGCTTCTTTTCGAAGAACGAATTCATCAAAAGGAGCCCCTGCGACTCTAAGAAGTTGACCAGCATTTGCCCCCTGTGATTCCTGCGCCCCAAACCGAACGGTCCGACTTTCGATTCGCCGCGTTCTTGTACTCCCACTTTGGCATTGAAGTCCCCCATAACAACGTTGTAGTGAGCCTTGGTCGTACTGTGCATTTCTTTGGCAATGTCCTCGTACAAGGCCTCGACTGTTTCCTCAGAGCATGTCGAAGTTGGCGGATATACCTGTATCACTTTCAAGTAGTACCTGTCAGTGAGCTTTATTACAAGGTACGCTACCCGTGACGACACACTACTGATTTCCACAACGCTGCTAGTGAGTTCTTTGTTGACCAGGAAGCCGACACCGCCTTGGGAGAGCTGATCACCTTCGCGGAAGTAGAATATTTCCCCTGACTCCAGGGTTATCGTATCCTCCCCCTGTTTTCGGACTTCAAATAGCCCCAGTATATGCCAGTTAATGCGACCTAACTCTACCTTAAGTTCAGCGAGGTGATGGTCTAGCCTCATCGAACGTCCATTGTACGTAGCCAGATGTAGTCATCATTGGTAGCCTGTCGTAAACCGGGGATTCTTCGCACCCCCCGTCCCGCCGTTACCGTGACCGCTACCTTAACTTAACTGACCCTACACAGATTGCAAACTATTTTAATAATTTCTTCATTGATAAAGCTAAAAACAGGTTCTATATAGAGTTTTGGTATGGAGGCTCCATACCAAAACTCTATATAGAACCTGTTTTTCAAACAATACAAAGGTTTATTAATTATACGATTCAAACTGTACTCAGGCATTGCAACCGGTCTTCAGCCGCAAAAAAATCAGTGATGTTATGGTTGAAAAAAATATTTCATTATGTAATGTGAAAAATGATAAATGCAACTTATGCGCCAGTTACGGAAGCAAAAATATACAAGAAGAAGTTTGGAAGAGCATACAGCGAAAAAAGATATTGCTAGAATGGAAAAACGCGAGGATATAGGGAGAGCTATTAAGGGAGAAATTATTTTGAAAGAAGTAAATTTTCAAGCTGTGAAGCTAGCTCCATGTACACACGCTAATGCTTTTTATTACAAAACAAAGCTAGCTTGTCATAACTCGACAATTTACGATGTCGTAAAAAAGCAAGCTACATGTTATTGGTTTTCAGAAGATCAAAACAATTCGTCAACATTCGTATCATGCTTGATTGACTATTTAGACAAAAAATGTCTCACTCCTGAAAAAAAACACTGTCGTAATATTTTCTGATGGATGTACAGCACTTTCGATGACTTTTTTAAAAACTACATGAAACCTTTGAGATAGAATACCATTAGACCCGGTCGGACAAAAAATTATCCAATAGTCACAGACATCAAAGTCATAATGTATGATCCTTCAGGACTAATCAGGGTGAAACTTGATTTTACCAAAGATTGGATGGACTTACATCAAATACCAAAGAGACTCAATCCAGTGGACAGTTACCCACCCTTATTTACGGCAAGATGCCGTATTCCTAAAACGAAGTGGTTGCACTTTCTAGAATTGAAAACATTTTATGATAATTTACCATATCACGAATAATTTTGATCCAAACAAAAGAGAACAAGAATCGGTTTCCTACCACTTTCGCCTGCAGTTGGTTGACTTTAGGTAAATTTTTTTCAGTAAGGTAGGACTGTAGGCAAAAGTGCCATAAAACAAACCTTATTTTCTTCTTTTTTGCAGATTCCTTAAGTTTGATAACTAATTGTAGTTTTTGCTAAAAATAGGATTTGTATAAAATACCATTAATTTAAATGGGCCAGTGAAAGATATCTAAAGCTTTTGTTGATTACGAACGATGAACACCCTAAAATTTAGAATAAAAGACTAAAAAAAACAATTGTTATTGACTGATCCACCCAAACTAATGGCTTTGTAGACTTGCCTACCTACTAATTTCCTATATTGTCGTAAATACAAAGACTATTATGAATAATAATTATATTTTATGTCAATTACTTAATTTTATGATAAAGAATATTGAGTTAATAATGTCCTATCGTTATTGTTTGATTTTGATTTTGAAAATAGGACTTATTGTTGCAAACAAATTAACCTATGTTTGTTCTTGTGTTGATTTATATTGTCCTATCTCGTTTTTATAATAGAAGGAAGCCTAAAATGCTACTTTTGTTTTTAATAACAAGTGTAATAAAAATATTTCAATGCCAAGTATTTTTATTTAATATACCAGATGCTATATTAATAAATGACGCAAGCAAGTTTTTTCTTCATCCCGTAAAGTTGTCAAAATTGAGTTATTACTGGTTGCCAGTTCACAGTCGATATGTTAACCAATCAATAAAACAGCGTTATTGAATAAAAGTATATTATACCGTATGATTTTTTTTACCGTCTGGAAAAAAATAGGGCATAATAGGTGAACGGAGTAGAAGCCTATGGCATAGAAATTTCACTTCTTTTTTTTTTAATCCTAACATGAAATGAACCTATCAATAAATACTATTACTTATTTGTAGTAAACTTTTCATACTAAAATTTAAAAAATAATAAAAATAGAAAAGAGTAAAAATATCGGAAAGTAATATCAAAACCCAACTTATAGGCACCCTACTCTACACGCAGAAATTATCAATGAATTCGTAGCGACATTCAATCCTTTGATTGAAGCCGGCCGGGGATAGGTAACTACTATCGCAAAATACCTTTCCTTAGGCGTACCGCTCACGTGTCACCGCATGCGCATCCCCTCCCGCCCACGCGTCCTTCGAACCGAGTACCGCGTCTCGTGCTCTCTCTTTCTAGTCACCTGCGATTAGCCATAGCGTGACGTCGATCGCTGTTTTTTTACGTTTGAACCGTGTGTGCTTCGACCGCCCAGTGATTGTTTTCATAATGACGTTCGCATACTCCATCTCCACCCTCAGGCGAACATTCTATGGAGCGACGAGTCCATATTTACCCGCACTGGTATCTACAACGTACCTACACAACGAGTAATGGTGGAGTTTCAAAACTCACTTAAAATAAACGAACACGCTCATCAAGTTCTATTCAGTGTCAATGTTTGGGCCGGGATAATACACGTTGGCATAATGGGTCCAGTTTGTATCGAAGGTCGATTGACAGGGATAATGTATCGTGAAATTATACAGTCCGTTATCAACACAATGTTGGAAGACGTTCCTCTGGACTATCTGCCGGACCTGTACTTTCAGCACGACGGGTGTCCAGCTGACTACGAGCGATCTGTGCTCGCAAATTTAGATAGTGAATTCCGTGATAAGTGGATAGGTCGCGGTGGACCTGTGAACTGGCCGGCGAGATCACCAGACCTAACGCCATTAGAGTTTTATTTGTGGGTTGAACTAAAACGCTTAGTGTACACCGAAGAAGCTCGTAGTGTAAATGAGTTAAAACAGCGAATAATAGACGTTTTTAATATTCTGAAAAGTGACAGAGACACGCTTAGGAGTCTAACAACCAATTTGCAAAAACGTGGGAGTTTGTGTTTAGAAAGAAACGGTGGACATTTAAAACAAATATTACAATATCGTTGAAAAGGTACTTTTTCTTGTAAATAATAACTCATTTTCTGTAATTTTGTAAAAATTAATCAGTGTAATTATTTGTAAATAAGTTGATTACGATCTTTAAATACGCCTAGTAAGTTGTAGTATCCGATTTGGATTGAACAACCTTGTTGGAATCCTTTTTTATTACACATCACGTTAAAACCTTCGAAATACATATGAATGTGAGTGATTGTTATAAGTATTTAACATCAGCGGTTTGTTTCAAAATCAAAATCAAAATATTTTTATTTCACATAAACCTGCAAGGGCACTTATGAAACGTCAGAAGCTAGGTGCACGGTTCCAATTTGTCGCTTCCTATGGAGAAGAGCCGGCAAGAAACTCCACGGTTACTCTTTTAAAAATAATTGGATTTTATAATGTTTTCAAATTACAGTGATATTAGGTATGGGAGGACAGTGCAGGCCTGTCAATAAGTACCAGGTACTTAGAGGAATGAAAATAAAGAACAGAAACTGTAGGCCTACAACGTTCTCTCATTCACAATATGTAAAAGAATCTACATAAGTAAAATCAACCTATTTAAACCAAGTGATATGATTTCCATGAGAATCACTAATAAATACTCGATATTACAAGGGTTGTATAATGTCAAATAATGACGAGAATATGTCAGAAAGTGTAAAAAATAAAATAATTAAAATTAACATTGTAATTTGGAAGCAGTTAATAGACGCTCACAAAGTTATGGTGCTAATGAGTTACCAGGGAAGCCACATGTGCAGAAGGAATTAATGCCAAACTTCCTTGTCTTCAACGTAGTCTTTTATCTTATAATATGCTTTTTTGATAAGGACACGTTTGATGTGAGTTTTAAACTTTCCATCGCTAAGTTCTGTAACCGATTTTGGCAACTTGTTATAGAAGCGGATACTGTTTATTAGAAATGACTTGCTAGTTTTAGTTAATCTAAATTTTGGAATCACAATTTCATCTTTACTACGTGTATTTAGATTATGGAAGTCGCATCTTTTTTTGAAAAGACCTAAATTTTTGCGAACATACAAGATATTTTCTAGGATATAAAGAGAAGGCAGAGTTAGTATGTCAACTTCGTTGAATTTGTTTCTAAGAGACTCGCGAGGCCCCATTTTATAGATTGCGCGGATTGCCCTCTTTTGTAGAATGAAAACTGAATCTACGTCAGCTGCCGACCCCCACAGCAGAACGCCATAAGACATAATACTGTGAAAATAAGCAAAGTATACTAACCTAGCTGTGGCTACATCAGTCAACTGCCTTATTTTTCTTACTGCGTAAGCAGCTGAGCTTAATCTACTTGAAAGAGCTCTAATGTGGGCACCCCATTGCAATTTTGAATCTAAAGTAATTCCTAGAAATACAGTTTCCGAAATAGCATCTAGTTTCTTGCCATCAAGTTTTAAATTTAGCCCTACTTGGGGTACATTTGGTAATGAGAACTTAAGACATTTAGTTTTGTTCGCATTGAGTAAAAGATTATTAGCCGCAAACCATTTCGAGAGAACAGCTAGACTATCGTTGACATGTAAGACATCCGTATCTTTTCTATCTATTCTAAAAATAAGAGAAGTGTCATCAGCGAATAAAATTATATCCGAGAAGTTAGCCATCAGGTAAGGAAGGTCATTAATATAAACTAGAAATAAAAAAGGGCCAAGAATTGAACCTTGAGGCACGCCCATCTTAACTAGAGACCCCGAGGACGTTGCCCCGTTAACATTTACTTTTTGCTGCCTGTTTGATAAATAGGAAAGCACAAGATCAGCAGCTCGTCCACGAAGTCCGTAGTGGTGTAATTTACAGATGAGTGTATTGTGGTCAACGCAGTCAAACGCTTTTGAGAGGTCACAGAAAATGCCAATTGCATCCTGGGACTTCTCCCATGATTCCAAAATGTGACTGATGAGTTGTACTCCCGCGTCAGTCGTTGACCTACCTTTCGTGAAACCAAACTGTCGACTATGTAAAATCCCATTTGAGTTAAAATGTGACAACATCTGGTCCAACATGATTTTTTCATAAATTTTGCTCAATGCTGGAAGCACAGATATAGGTCTATAATTAGAGGGATCACTCCTACTACCCGATTTGAAAATTGGTACTACTTTACTATGTTTCATTAAGTCAGGAAACGTACCAGTGTCTAAACATTGATTAAATATGCCTGTTAGGACAGGGGCAATTGTGTCAATGATATCTTCAAGAACCTTAACGGAAATCCCCCATAAGTCTTCAGTGTTTTTTATGTTAAGACTTTTAAATGCTGTTGTAATTGTGGCAATAGAAATGGGTTTGAATTCAAAATTTGGAATGTCCTTACTGAAGTTTTCTTTAAGAAGAGATTCAGCTAATACAGATGATGACGGGAGAGATTTCGTAACCTCTATTGGGATGTTGGTAAAGAAATGTTCTAAAGTCTCAGCAACTTTTAACTTATCTGAAATAGTTTCATTATCAATTTTTAGAGCTAATTCAATCTGATCTCGCTGTTGTGTGTTTCCAGTTTCTTTGTTAATTACCTGCCACACAGCTTTTATTTTATTTTTAGAAATATTAATTTTGTTACTTATTAATTTAGATTTAGCTTGAGCGCAGACTCTTTTAAATATCTTAGAATAGTTTCTTACATAATTATGAAGGGCCTGATCAGAAGTCAATGATTTTTCGTGATACAAATTATATAAGATATCTCTGCTTTTTCGAATGCCAGCTGTGGCCCATTCGCTAAATTTTGGTTTAGCAGAGATTGTGACTTTTTTTACAGGACATGCTTTATTGAATTCTTGGCATACTGTAGAAAAAAATGTGTCATAGTTTATATTGGGATCTTGTGAATCAAAACTTGCTGTTGAGAGATTGCTAAGAACATAATTTTTAAATGTTTTCAATTTATTTTTAGTCAGAGGTCTCAATTCAATGGTTTTATGTAGTTGTAACTTTTTATCTAAGTCAAACGATACAAGCTGACCAGTATGGTCTGACCTGACGCCACTAATTAAGGAAGAGTCCTTTATTTTACAATTAGTAAATACATTGTCTATGCATGAAGCTGTGGTTGCTGTTATTCTAGTCGCTTCATTAAATATACATTTTAAATTGAATGATTTAAACAATGAGATAAGCTTACATTTTTCTGGTGAGTTAACTAATAGATCAATATTTAGGTCACCACACACAAAAACTAATTTATTATCTTTAAAAAGTTTACCTAATATTTCTTCCATAATGATCAAAAATGATGACAAGTCCGAGGCTGGTGGTCTATAAACAGACAAGAAAGTATGGCCCTCAATCTCCGCACATGCTACCTCACATAAGCGATCAACAGAGCAAGCAGTAATATCCTTTCTCTCCTTATATCTAAAACAACTATTGCATAATATCAAAGTACCACCGCCTATCGAAGACCTGTTGTACGCACTGGCAACTGAAAAATTATTTACATTAAACAACATCCTATCTGGTTTTAACCAGGTTTCACAAAAACATAGGATATCCATATGATATTTATCTATTAACATTTCCACGTCTAGGATTTTGCCAGGGAAGCGATTTATATTTTGGTGATACAGTAAGATATTCTTATTACGCTTCTCTTTTGTCGTGTCTAAGAGTTTAAAGAATTAATTACAGTATTATTAGAAGTACTAGATAATACTGTTTCGTCACTTAACCTAGTCTCAGTTAAATCATCAATAACTGCGTGTATATTGTAAGCTAACAAAGTAGCTAATACATGTTGACTTTTCTTGGGAAGAAACATATGTTCCCGAACTATTACAAAATCTCTAACAAAATTGTTAGTATCAAAATACAATAAACGGTCACTATGACGACATGTCAAAATATGCATTAAATTATTTAAGCTAAAAATGTAATCATTTTCTTCATAATTCAATTTTTTTGAATATGGCAAAGCACATAATATTATTTTACCTAATTTTAATTTAAGTAGGGTGTCAATACCATTAACTATGTCCTTTTTAGTTAAACTCAGACTGTTTCCAATTAAAAGAACTACAGTTGTCTGCTCATTCAATTTTGTGTGTTTTATTTTATGAACAAGCTCATTAAAATGCAGGTTATGGTAACAACAGTTCGTTATAGTATGTTTTGAGCGGTTATTTAACAATGATCCAAAACCTGCTCCTAATCTATCAGAATATACCAAAACATTACTTTGAGTGGGATAGGTACTTTCTAGTGTATGAGTTAAATTGGGTGAAGCGACAGAAACAACATGCTGTGGCATGAGAGGTGGCGGAGTGGGAGCACAATTACAGGTGAGATTGTTGGTCAGTGACTCATACCTCTCTGCATTGTACTTCACCAAGTCCACCAACTCACAGGCCTCCTGCAAACGGTCGCTTAACATTTGTTGACTAGACTCATACTTACAAGATATTTCTTTAAGCGTATTTTCCCTGCTCAGTAATTCCTTTTGAAGGTTTTGTATGTCAACATTATACATGAACCTACTTGTTTCCAACTTGTTATTACATACATTTAGTTGGCTTTGTAAGTTGACACGTTCTTTCCTAAGATTTAGGTTATATTTGTAAACACTTTGTGTCTTCAACAGTTTCTTGTATTTTTTAATATTCTTACTAATTTTAATATATTTCTTAATTTTATTATGACTAGTTAGAGCTGGACATCTAGTTAAGGTATTGTCCCCAGTCAGGTCTATGGTAACGGTGGGCTTCACATACTCCAGTCCGGATACACTACCAACCAGCTCGTCGTAAAGGTTGTTGGTGTTGGCAACCTGTTCGCTGGCTTTCAGAGAGTTGATGGTGGAAATTGTGTTGTTGGCCTTGCATAAATCTGCTTCAAGACCTGATATCCGTTTCAGTGCCTGGTCATGAGTGTCACTGCAATGTTGGAAGTCTGACACTAGTTGACGGAGAAGGCGATGCTGTTCAAGTATGTCCATATGCTGAGTGTGTAGTTCAACAAGCTGGCTCTTAAGTTGAGTGTTTTTGTCAATTATCTTCTTCACTTCTACCTCACTGTCCTCTCTTTCCTGTAGTAGTTGGTCGCATTCTTTTCTTGATGCCTCCAGCTCCTTCAGTGCTGCTTTCAGCTTGTCACTCATGTCACGAACAGTGGCTCCGCGGGTCATCATGTTTAGAACGTTCCCCAAGTGGCACCTGGAATGTGACAAGAAACAGCTAAGTGTATGAGGAAGCTAGATAAGTTGAGAACTTGGGAAGATATGAGAGTAAGATTGGAAGAAATAGGTAAATTAAAGAGTAAAATAAAAATTAACAGACAAAAAATGAAGTATTGAATAGATTATGAAAAATGGAGGTATAAGGAAAAAGGAAACTATTCAATTTGTTCTGGGGCTTATCACAATTTTAACTGCTTACAGAAAGACTTTAATTAGATAAAACTTAAGTTAAATAACTGGGCTAGCTAATTTCCAATAAATAAGAGCGTAATGTAAGAATGTACATGGGCATGAGATTAGTACATAACAGGGTTTTATAATTACGACCATTCAATTAATTTTAAACAAAAGCCAACCAATTAGGGTTTCATATGTGTGAAGTAAAGTTTGTAGTATTGGTTTTATGTCTGAGGCAAGTGTTTTCGTCTTCGATTTTGCTTCCACAATATTTGTCAAGCGAAAGGAGACATAAACGGTGCCGGTGTGTACTGGACGTTGCTCATAACCCTGAGCAGTGTATTCAGATGTTGTATATTGTGTAGATATAACTAGAATAATGAATATTATAAAACAAAATACTCCCCGGGTTTATTGAATTCAAATCAGCTGCCCGAAGTTTCAAAGGTTGACAGCCGGTAGATGATTTTTCGAAGTGTCGAATATTATGAATAATCACAACAAAAACACGGCACAAACACTGCGTGATACACTTTATACTTAGATTCTAAGATAAACAATAGTTATAACATAAAATAAACACAATTTTAAAGAAATTTACTAATTTAAAACTACGAGGTCGTTTTTTCACGACCTGTCACCAGTGTTGCCAGCGCAAAAAAAAATATTTCTATCAAAGCTTTACCGATCTTACGAGACGTAATTTATTTGGTTTACGGTTTCAAGACACGCGTCACTCAGTGTATCAAATTATTTGCCTACTACAACTACATACAGCACGGTGACGTATGTAGGTACACGCGCAAATGTGTGCGTGAGTGTGTAGGGATCAGGCGGTATCGTCCTGTGCGCAGGAGAGCGAAGTTAATGCTAGCGTCTCGCTCACACTTCCATCATGCTTCATTCATGTGCAATCGCAGCTGACGCCGTTTACTATTACCTATTTTGGATAATATTAGTTTTACGCGAGTGCCGTAGGATGTATTCTTTTTCATGTATTTTAAGGATATTCGGAACTTTTATTAAATAAATGGTACCAGGTAAATATTAGGGTATATGAGTTCTATTCTACTTACACAAAACGTCATATTGTTGTCCAGACGCTAAAAAATTTCAGCCGGTATATGGCTCCACGCATATACCGTATGATTTTTTTTACCGTCTGGAAAAAAATAGGGCATAATAGGTGAACGGAGTAGAAGCCTATGGCATAGAAATTTCACTTCTTTTTTTTTTAAATCCTAACATGAAATGAACCTATCAATAAATACTATTACTTATTTGTAGTAAACTTTTCATACTAAAATTTAAAAAATAATAAAAATAGAAAAGAGTAAAAATATCGGAAAGTAATATCAAAACCCAACTTATAGGCACCCTACTCTACACGCAGAAATTATCAATGAATTCGTAGCGACATTCAATCCTTTGATTGAAGCCGGCCGGGGATAGGTAACTAATATCGCAAAATATCTTTCCTTAGGCGTACCGCTCACGTGTCACCGCATGCGCATCCCCTCCCGCCCGCGCGCCCTTCGAACCGAGTACCGCGTCTCGTGCTCTCTCTCTCTAGTCACCTGCGATTAGCCTTAGCGTGACGTCGATCGCTGTTTTTTTACGTTTGAACCGTGTGTGCTTCGACCGCCCAGTGATTGTTTTCATAATGACGTACGCATACTCCAACTCCACCCGCAGGCGAACATTCTATGGAGTGACGAGTCCATATTTACCCGCACTGGTATCTACAACGTACCTACACAACGAGCAATGGTGGAGTTTCAAAACTCACTTAAAATAAACGAACACGCTCATCAAGTTCTATTCAGTGTCAATGTTTGGGCCGGGATAATACACGTTGGCATAATGGGTCCAGTTTGTATCGAAGGTCGATTGACAGGGATAATGTATCGTGAAATTATACAGTCCGTTATCGACACAATGTTGGAAGACGTTCCTCTGGACTATCTGCCGGACATGTACTTTCAGCACGACGGGTGTCCAGCTCACTACGAGCGATCTGTGCTCGCGTATTTAGATAGTGAATTCCGTGATAAGTGGATAGGTCGCGGTGGACCTGTGAACTGGCCGGCGAGATCACCAGACCTAACGCCATTAGAGTTTTATTTGTGGGTTGAACTAAAACGCTTAGTGTACACCGAAGAAGCTCGTAGTGTAAATGAGTTAAAACAGCGAATAATAGACGTTTTTAATATTCTGAAAAGTGACAGAAACACGCTTAGGAGTCTAACAACCAATTTGCAAAAACGTGGGAGTTTGTGTTTAGAAAGAAACGGTGGACATTTAGAACAAATATTGCAATATCGTTGAAAAGGTACTTTTTCTTGTAAATAATAACTCATTTTCTGTAATTTTGTAAAAATTAATCAGTGTAATTATTTGTAAATAAGTTGATTACGATCTTTAAATACGCCTAGTAAGTTGTAGTATCCGATTTGGATTAAACAACCTTGTTGGAATCCTTTTTTATTACACATCACGTTAAAACCTTCGAAATACATATGAATGTGAGTGATTGTTATAAGTATTTAACATCAGCGGTTTGTTTACATTTCTATCAAAGCTTTACCGATCTTACGAGACGTAATTTATTTGGTTTACGGTTTCAAGACACGCGTCACTCAGTGTATCAAATTATAAGCCTACTACAACTACATACAGCACGGTGACGTATGTAGGTACACGCGCAAACGTGTGCGTGAGTGTGTAGGGATCAGGCGGTATCGTCCTGTGCGCAGGAGAGCGAAGTTAGTGCTAGCGTCTCGCTCACACTTCCATCATGCTTCATTCATGTGCAATCGCAGCTGACGCCGTTTACTATTACCTATTTTGGATAATATTAGTTTTACGCGAGTGCCGTAGGATGTATTCTTTTTCATGTATTTTAAGGATATTCGGAACTTTTATTAAATAAATGGTACCAGGTAAATATTAGGGTATATGAGTTCTATTCTACTTACACAAAACGTCATATTGTTGTCCAGACGCTAAAAAATTTCAGCCGGTATAACCATTTACCAAATTCTGGAGATAAGTGATATAAATGTATTTAAAAGTAAAATAAAAACACTGTTACTAAGAAAAGCATATTTCTCTGTCACTGAATATTTACAGGATAAACATGTTAAAATGTTATTCCATGTGATATTTTAAATAATGTATTTTTATTGTTATAGCCTAGCTTCGTACTTGTGTGTTTGTGCATTTGCATGCCTCATGGTAGGATATGGCTAATGGACACTATTGTTTGTAAGACTTTTTCTTTTGTACCCATATTCGCAAATGAATTAATGACTATGATTATGATTAAGAACTTCATAAGTGTTATAGAAATCAGCCAGAGATTATTAATCTTGTGTCGATGGAATTGATTCATGAACTACCGGATTGTTCAAGTTAACTTCCATAAGGGTGTGTGTAGTTCCCGATCCTGGTGCGTTGTCTCCTGTTGTTCAACAACTATAGATTGGTCATAAGGTTCTGGAGTACTGTCATAGCTTAATTACTGTAGTTTGACATGGAGGTATGGTGAATTATTATAAGACGATTGTGATCGGTAGGCAAACTCTTCGACAACGCTTTGTAAACGATTTCGAAATGAAAAGAGCCTATGCTGCAGAATCTGGGGGCACGGCGGTGCCTCCGCTAAGTTGAACAAAAAAGCGGCACGGCCGTACCATCCTTTTCTCGAAACAGTTCAGGCCAGGGCCCGAATACCGGTATATATTTTTCGAAACGGTTTCGTCTTGAATACTTAAGAAAAGATTTGTTTCGGTTACGTTCGAACAGAACGATAAATAAAACGTTATTGAAAAAGAACAAAATTTATTTCGTTTTCGATTAATAAAACGTTTCTAACCGATTTTAACCGTTTTTGTAAATTTTTTGGGTTGTTTGGTCTTCCATACGCAACTACGAATGTTACGCATTTCATTCAGTAACTAAGTATTTCACGGCCGTGCGGCTTAGAGTCGTGTTTTCGTTATAGCTTTAAGAACTATTATCTCTGACTATTAACCCCCTTATTTATAAACGTTGCTTAAAGTTAAGTAGTGATTAGCGACTGTTTAACCATACATTTTTGATGTTTAAACATCTTTTAACTTTAGTCAGCGTTATGAATATAGCCCTTAATGTTTAACCGTGTGGTGCGGGACGTAAAAAAATTGCACCATCACTTTCCCATAGGTGTCGTAGGAGTAGTGACTCAGGGACTTACCCGAGAATGGGCAGTAGCGTTCTCTATGCATTTTACCAGCATACTGCGATCGCCAACTCGCATACTGCGATCGCAAACTTGCCTGCCAAGCGTGGTGAATTTGGCAGCACACCCCAAAATGACAAGCACTACAGCAAAATGGCTCCTAGTACCCGGCGGCCCGCCTACCCTTGGCTATGGTAGCAGTCAAGACTTCGGTGAGGGAACAGGTGCTAAGAATCTTTGGAAGAGATCTGGCTACCACGACAACCGAAAACTGTACGTGTGTAAAATGTTGCCAACATTTAACACACTTACACTTCGGACCACGCGCGACGAGAAGATCACAGAACTCGGGGAAGAATTGAGCGGGTTACGATGGGTTATAGTAGGGGTATGTGACGTCCAAAGAACCTGGAGAAGGAGGACTCGATAATCCTTAAATCCGGTAACTTCTTATATTTCCGGGAGGGCCATAAGCATTCCCAAGGTGGTGTCGGGTTTATTGTCCATAAGTCCCTTGTGAGCAACGTGGTGAAAATCGAGAGTGTGTCGACTAGGGTGGCGTATCTTATACTCAGAATATCCGGAAGATAGTTGTTGAAGGTCATATAGGTCTACGAGGTCGGGGAACCTCGTCACACCCCAACCATGAGGTGGAGACAATGTATGAGCGTATATCGAAAATCATGCTCTAAAACTCATTTCACCGTTGTCATAGGGGATTTCAACGCGAAACTAGGCAAACGAGACGATGATGAGCAGAGAGTGGGGCAATTTGGAGTTAGACGTCAGAACCACCGGGGTCACTTAAAACAAATGTTTAGAAATATACATTTAACACCGGAGCATACCTCCTTGCAAAACGTACTATGGAGGTACATGCGCCCTCACAGCCGTGGCCTTCGCAGGAGACGCCCTGGGCGTCGGGAATCCCAGGCTGATTCCCGGCCACCGTAGGCACGGGCTTGCGGACGGCGAGTAATGGGTAGCTCGCTGTCCAGTAAGGACCAAGCCCGGGTCGACGGCGCGTTGTGTTCCACGCGCGCCGTTGTGACTGTCTGTCATCTATTTAATGGCGGAATGTTATCATTATTTAAAAATCGTCATACGTGTTCCCGGGCCTCTTAGAAAGCACATTAAGTCTCAACTTTATGAGATGGCTCGACCTTAATAAATAACAAGAAATCCTGTTTCTTTAAAATTCTAAAACAATTTCGAACTCTCAGAAACCCATTAAGGCACTTATGCCAGTTATTAACAATCGAACGCAATAAATTACGTCACTCAAGGAAGCAATACTTCTTGCAAATTTTAAGCAACGGACGGATTGGCCGCATTTGGATACCATAACTGAGCCTAAGCGTACCCTTAGAATCCATTAAAAAAATGAGACAAAAGAACCAGCGATAAAACTATTCTGGGAAAGCGACGCTGGTCCGAGGCGTGGTGATTTTAGGAGGAAGAAAGGATTTGCAAGTTTGGGACAGTGAGTTTTAGAGCACGGTAGGAGGTGGTCGAATTCAATCTCGCTGTGAGAGTGTTATATAAGTCGTTAAGTGTTTGATAAGTGTATAGGTGTAGACTAAGCTATATTAGTCTAGCAGAATCTAAGGCGCGTGAATCTCAGAGAGTTTGTGAACGAGTTGGTAATAGAGCACGGTTGGAGGTGGTCGAATTAGGCTAGGCTTGCAGAAGTGAGAACTTAGGTGTGAGCAATGAGACTATCTCTCTGTGAGAGTGTTATTCAATACGTTAAATATTTGATAAGCGTGTAGCTTTAGACTAGACTATATTAGTCTAGAATGAATGTAAGTGGCATGTAAGGCGCGTGAATCTCACTCAGAGAGTGAGTTTGTGGGCAGTCGGTTTGGGACGGTGAGGGACGACGGACGGAGTTGATAGCCGAGGCTAGTTAAGTTAGGCAAGATATTCTGGGGTGCGTGCAGAAAACCTCCTCGTGTGCCTGATTGCTGCTCGTTCCTTTCGAATACGTTCGGGGGAAAGGGCAGTCGTTGGGCCGGTGCACCCTGGGTACGGCCAATAGTCTCTCCATGTCGGAGAGGGTATTGACTGTGGTGAATTTCTGCGTAGGGAGGGGAGCTTTATGCTCTTGGGTCGGTCTATGTAGACCACCCGACGGTCGTCCACTCACCCCTCTGCTTACAGAGGGTGGGTTGAGTGGGCGTAGGAGGTTTCTGCACATGTCTGACTGCAACCGTCGAAATCGTAATCCGTAACGAGATCATGGTCATGTTTTATGACTCGGAACGGGACGAGGATCTTGGCTTGGCCGCCCGGATCGCGAGGAAGATAACCTCTATAAAAAATTCCTCTAATACCAAGTTTTGGTGTGCGGCGAGGGTATGAATGGCTGAGGAGTTGTGTCATCTGCAGCTTCTTAGTTGTAGGTGGCGCATCAGTCCCAAGCGCACCCCCAGCCAGGGATTAGTGGACCCCCTGGTTGGGTTACAAATGTACACTTACCTAGGGACAGGGGGTTACCCTAGGTGGACTTTTTATATCCCCCACACTCGTGGGACTTATATGGAGACTACAAAATTTAAAAAAAAAGAGAAGGTTCCGATCATTCTGATCGAACGGATAGGTGTGGGTGCGGAGTCGGATTCTGACACCGCATCTGAGATGATGAGCGTCGCTAGCGTTGCGAGCGTTGGCTCGGAACGCTCGCGGGCTCCGGAGGGTATTTTGCCGTCCAAAGGGAGAAGGAAGCGGTCGCCTCGCTCCCATAGCGAGGAAAACCTGCCGGCTGCTAAGGTGCCGACGGGCAGGAGCAGGCGAGGTCGCGCTGTGGCGAATAGGTCGTCCGCTCGTTTGCTGGAGCGGGATCGGTCCGTGCCGGTATGGCCTGACACGCCTGCCCCACTGGAGCACGCGCAGAGCGTTGAGAGCGTGGGCAGTGACTCCGCACCCACGTTCTCAGACGTCAGCGAGGGACTTATGTTGCTTTCGAATAAGGCTGAGGCAAATGCTGCCAAGCGGGCGCAGCGTAAGGCCAGAGCGGCTGAGGAGGTTGAAGAGTTGGCCCGTCAGTTGCGGGAGCGACGCTCAGCCCGAATGGCTGCCGGGGGGAGCGTTTCGGCGGTGGCGCTCAGTCGCCAAGTTCTGGACGGCGTGGGCGTCGTCCTGCAGGTTGCCACTAAATCCGGCAACTTGAAGGGCACGTTCACGCGCGCTCTAAAGGAGGCGGCTGATGGTATCAGGGAGGCAGTTGAGGTCCTCCAGACTAGGTCGAGCACAGAGGAGACGGCGAAGTTGTGGGAGGAAAACCGCCGTCTCCAATCAGAGTTGGAGGACCTCAAGCGGCAGTTTGCCGCCCAGAGGGTAGCTCCCGCGGCCACCCAATCGGTCTCGTTGTCGGCTCCATCGCCGGCCCCATCATCGGTCCCTGCACTTGCGGATGCGGAGATCGAGAAGATCGCGCGCATCTGCACGATGCAGTGCGGGCAGATGGTGGGGGCTCGGTTGGAGGCCATGGAGGGGAGGCTTCTTCCTGCCGAAACCTTCCACCCACCACTCGCTGCGGACAAGCGGAGGCTGGCTGGCACCACCAAACCGGGCTCAACAGTTGTGGCGGCAGAGCCGAGTGGGTCCGGGAAAGTGGCCAGCCAGCCTGCGAAGGCAAAGTCTGCGCCCACTTCCCGGAAGGCTGCTCCCCCGGCGTCCGGAGTCGCTTTTCCCGACCTAGGCATACCATCCGGCCTAGGCTTTAGGTCGGCGATTACGGGTGCCTCTAGCGGCGAGAAGGCGGATATCCTGGCCGCCAAGCTAAGGGAGGTCTTTAACCCGGAGGACGTTCGAGTGTCCAGGCCGAAAAAGACAGCTGAGCTGCGAGTCGACGGCCTGGACGACTCGATCACCCCGGCTGAGGTTGTGGCGGCCATCGCCTGAGCCAGTGGATGTCCGCCCGATGACATACGGGTGGGCGAAATCCGCACTGGCGCTTCCGGGCTCGGTGTGGTATGGGTGCGTTGCCCGGTGGCGGCGGCCAATAAGGTCGCCGACGCTGGGCGGCTATTGGTGGGCTGGGTTGCAGCAAGAGTTAAGTTGCTGCAACCCAGGGCTTTGAGGTGCTACCGTTGCCTGGACATTGGGCATGTCCCGGCGGGTTGCACCGCCGCAACAGACCGCAGTGAGCAATGTTTTCGCTGCGGTCAGCCCGGCCATAAGTCCGCCCAGTGCTCAGTGGCGCCAAACTGCAGCCTCTGTACAGCTGCAGGGAGGCCCGTCGGGCACAGGGCGGGTGGAAGAGCCTGTGGCGCAACCACCCAAAAAAAGAAGAGGAGGGGCACTAAGGCTGCAAGGGGATCGTTACCCCCCCCTCAGCCTCAGTGCCCTACGGCCGACTCCCGGCCTACGGATGGTGCGACGGAGGGAATGGACTGTTCTTAATGGCGCCTTACCATTTCCTCCAGGGCAACATCAACGACGCTGCCAGAGCTCAGGATTTATTGATCCAGAGCATGGCAGAATGGTCGATTGACGTGGCTGTGGTCGCCGAGCCGTACTTTGTCCCCCCCAGGGGTAACTGGGTGGGAGATCTGGACGGCTCGGTGGCCATCATCGGCGGGGCTCTCGTCAACCCGTCGCGAGGTCACGGCTGGGTGGCCGCCCTCGCGGACGGAATTGGCACTGTTGGGGCGTATTTCTCGCCCAACAAGAGCCTCGCCGACTTCGAGAACTTCCTTGTCGAGTTGAGGGCCATCGTAGGCCGACTCCACCCTCACCCCGTGCTGTTACTAGGGGATCTCAACGCCAAGTCTTCGGCGTGGGGATCCCCGGTGACCGATGCTCGGGGTGAGGCGCTGGAGGAGTGGGCGGTCACTACTGGCCTGGTCGTCCTAAACCGGGGCTCGGTACACACGTGCGTGCGGCAGCGGGGCGGTTCGATCGTAGACGTATCGTTCGCTAGCCCTGCTGTCGCGAGCCGTGTCCGCAACTGGCGTGTCGCCGTGGAGGTGGAGACGTTGTCGGATCACAGATACATCCGCTTCGATGTCTCCACCCAGACCACTGGCGGCCGCAGTCCATCGGCCCCGCGATGGGACGGCCCGCGTTGGGCGCGTAAGCGCATTGACAAGGAGGTTCTCGAGGAGGCCACTGTTGTCCAGGCCTGGACCCGGGAGTCGGTGACGATCGGACCCGTCGACGTCGAAGAGGAGGCGCTGTGGTTCCGCGGGGCAATGACGAAAATCAGCGACGCGTCCATGCCCCGCGTCCACACAAATTCAGGAAGGCGCCAGGTGTACTGGTGGTCTGCCGAGATCGCGCGACTACGTGTCGAGTGCGTGGCAGTCAGGCGCCAGTACACCCGATACCGGAGGAGCCGTCGACGGGTCCCTGACGAAGAAGCCGCGCGGTATGAGGTGTACCGTGCCGCTAAGGAGGCTCTGTGGCTGGCCATCGGCGAAGCGAGAACGCGAGCCAGGGAGGAGATGTTGGAGACTCTCGACGGAGATCCGTGGGGGCGCCCGTATCGTGCGGTTCGAGGGAAACTTCGAGCCGCGGCGCCTCCACTCACGGAGAGTCTCCAACCTGAGCTGCTGGAGGAGGTCGTCACAGCCCTCTTCCCGGCAAGAGCGGAGCACACTCCGCCGCCGATGGCATTGCCCACAGCCGCAGAGCCTACCGAAGAGAGCACCATCAGCGTCCCGGAGGTGACACAGGCAGAGATGAGGGCGGCCGTGATGCGGCTCCGGGCCAAGAACGTGGCTCCGGGGCCCGATGGTATTCACGGCATAGTGCTAGCCCTCGCTCTGAAGGAGCTAGAGCCCCAACTGAGAGGACTCTACACCGCGTGCCTTGAGCAGGGCCAGTTTCCCACTTTGTGGAAATCTGGTCGTCTGGTCCTGCTCAAGAAGGTGGGGCGCCCCGCGGACTCGCCGTCCGCATACAGGCCCATAGTGCTGCTGGACGAGGTGGGCAAGATGTTTGAGCGGATAATCGCTGCCCGCCTCGTCGGCCACCCTGCCCTGGAGCTGCATTCGGGAGGCACTGCAGTATCATCGGGTGCCTTCCTACCTCCGCCGCATCGTTGGGGCTTATTTGGCGGAAAGGTGTGTCACCTACACGGGACGTGATGGCGGAAACCAGCGCCGCATGTCATGCGGTGTTCCACAGGGTTCGGTCGTGGGACCGCTCCTGTGGAACATCGGGTACGACTGGGTGCTGAGGGGCGAGCTCCAGCCGGGCGTGGACTTGACGTGCTATGCGGATGACACGCTGGTCACGGCCCGGGGGAGCTCGTACAGGGAGGCAGCGTTGCTGGCGATGGCTGCGGTGTCACAGGTCGTGACCCGCATACGGCGCCTAGGCCTGGAGGTGGCCCTCAACAAGTCGGAGGCCATGGTCTTTCATGGCCCGCGGAGGGCGCCGCCGCTGGGATCACACATCGTGGTCGGGGGGTCCCGAATTGCTGTCGAGTCAACCATGAAGTATCTTGGATTGGTGCTCGACAGCCGGTGGGATTTCGGCCCCCACTTCCAGCGGCTGGTGCCCAAGTTGATGGGCACGGCTGGGGCGCTATCAACGCTGCTTCCCAATCTGGGGGGCCCGAGTGCCGCCTGTAGGCGGCTCTACGTGGGGATCGTGCGATCGATGGCCCTGTATGGGGCCCCGATCTGGGCGGCTGACCTGACGGCCGGCAGCATCGCTGTCCTGCGAAAGCCACAGCGAGCGATGGCCGTCAGAGTCATAAGGGGGTATCGCACGATCTCCTACGAGGCGGCTTGTGTACTGGCCGGATCCCCGCCCTGGGACCTCGAGCCGAAGGTACTCGCGTCACTGTACCGGTGGCGCGAGGACTCGAGGTCGCGGGGCGAATGGCTGACGCAGCGACATTTGGAGTTGCATCGGTCACAGCTTCGCGCTGCCCTGGTGGCGGAATGGCGGGACAGGCTCTCATGCCCTACCGCCGGCCCCGTCACCATCGCGAGGTGGCCCGCAGAGGCGGGCCGGCACTAGCCGGGGATCGCGGAAGTCACAATAGTTCCCGTGATCCCCGGTGCAAGTGAGAGACGGAACACCGGGGTGGTTTTAGTCAGTAAGAGTCTGACAGACCCCTCCGCCCTCCCCGGGGCGGAGGACATCCATGAGGATTTCCACCAGTAATCAAAAAAAAAAAAGGCAAGATATTCTAAGCGAGGAAAAAGTGTGGTGAGCTGTGAGGGATGGCGCAGGGAGAAACTGGTAATAGACGCAGTATTTTGTAAGTGAGTTGTATTCAAGTTCACCACAAGGAATTACCTGGTAAGTGCCAACTTCAATCTTTAGTAATAGTGTGTGTATTGTAGTAACGGTGATCTCGTTTTATTGATCTCGCAGGTTGATTATATATTATAAATTTACCAAACAGATTGGTGATATCGCGCTAGAGCTATTAATGTTCATTTATTTCAGTATGGCGTAACTACTTTTATGTGCTAACTGACTTTATATTAATGTAATTTTCTCTTGTATTGCATGTCCCCTTCCTAATCCATACCTCGGCAGATATTTGTCGTATGCAGTTGGTTATAGGGAAACGGGGAAGGCCTCCTGCTAAACTTGACACTGAGCAATAAGGCTCTGACTTTTGACGACTTTTGACCTATTGACGCGTCACTTTGGGAAGGCAGAACCATAAATAACTAATTTCAATCTAACTAGGCTATAAAGCCGATACATGTTTGCGTTATAAACCAACCAAATGTTAGTGATGATTTCTATTTCCAAAAAGGTCTCGCCACAGGACGTATTGCGTGAAGCTTGTTGTATGTGCATTTCTGGGAGAGGGGTAGGCTTCACACACTGTCACTAAAATGCATTGGTAGTCGTTCTACGAATGCTAGGGACCGTGTCTCGTTAAAACCCACACCCGGCCGTTCTGTAGGCCTATTTATGAATCGTCACTATTTAGCGAGACACGAAATCTGGATGCACCGCATCCTCTAAATGGGGAAGAGTAAAGAAATGTGAAGTGACGAAATTCCACTTCGGCAGGCACCAAGAACGATCGCAATGAGTCTTGCTAGAGACTGAGTCTACGGTGCGCTTGTGCTAGTCTTGTGATATCTTAGAAAGGGGATAGACAGTCACAAGGGTGACATTCACATGAGTACGTGTTTAAAACTACTCAAAACTGGTCTTCCTCAATGACAGTTGACTTCACAGTACGCTATATTAGGATTGAGTAAGACATTTAATTGCTGCTTAGGGAGCGTGCTCCGTTAGAATCGTACTAGTGTCCTCAGAGGTTCTATGCGTTAGGTTTAACAGCGCACGTACAGTGAGGCAAACGTTGTAAAACGGTTCCCCGTCTCACTAAAGTGGGTAAATAATAAACAGATAAGTTAACGTAGTTATAAATAATGAAATTAAGCGCAAGCGTAACGGTCCTTTCACCCCTCCACATAATTAAAACTTTATTGCAGATATTAGCCTTCACCTGTGAGGGAGGAGAATTATGTGTCTGTTTGTTGGTATGACTGAGCCTATCATTATAATATGTAGTTATCTTAGGTTGAGAGTGTTATTAAAGTTCTTTTAACTAACTAGACAGATACGTGTTGCTGGGGAGTTTGTTGCGCCACTTCTTCTCCCCAACTCAAACACTACGAAGTGGTGACAGGTGGGCTCTTTGGGGCTGTCTATAGACTTTCATGAGAGTTGATCCACAATTCTATTTAAATAATCTTTCTTGGGTTTGATTCTCTACCCTTTTCTACTTAGTACTAATTTCTGAATCTTGATTTTCAACTCTATTGCTAGTCACCCGTGATTATTGTATCCTTGATCTCAGATTGGTAATTCGGTCAGATTGACATGAACGCTTGTCTTACAGATATGCTTGTTGTGCAACATCTATCTCATATTCAGTCCAAGGACTGATAGGGACCATGTCTCCAAAAAGAGCATGATGATGACGATTTGCCGCAAGAACTAGCCGCTCCATTGTCAGACAAGGACAGTCACACGGTTGCCGCAGGGAAAGCCGCTTCGTCACGTTTCTCAGTTTGAAAGAACTGCTAGGGACCATGTCTCGAAAGAGCATGACGACGTGAAGTAGCTGAAAAGCAGCTTGCGTCACTTTATGGAAGTGTTGCCCTGAGTACTCTGAGTGTTGACGTGAAGTATCGTGTGAGTAACGATTGACCAGATACCTGATACGCTAGCGTATGGGTTACTCGTACATTTATATAAAAATACAAGTACTTTGAGTATCTCTGATATTTTGATTTCTAAAACCACATCCAAAATGTTTCCATAAATATGAATTCTTAAGTATAATATAATTTTAGGCTATTCGAAATTCATTTAAATTAAATCGGTGGAACAGTGACCAGTCTGGTGACGAGCTCTACAGGGCCGTACGGGGAGCGGTACAGTCCTTCCCCCTTAGGGGGAACCAATCTAAGAGCATTAGCTCTTAGATTGGTTTGTGAAAAATGTCTTTTTTCCTAATTATGTTAATTAATATTAACATAATTAGGAAAAACGACATTTTTATCGGCCTGGGGTCATTTAGGAACAGTCACACCGTCGACCCAGGCATTTTTTTTTTTAACGTGGAGAAATGCCTACTGCACTACGACGGGGAGATAGCACAGTTATGTGGGACTGTAACCCCTAAAACTCCATGGTGTCCTCCAGTGCCGCTTGAGGCGGGAACACGGAAAAGTGCAAGCCATCCGCGAACCCGCCACGGCTGTTCGTCACCGGACCCTACTTGGAAGAGAATAACCCCTATCACCAGCGCACCAGGACACATGGTATGCTGTAGCCACCCCAGGAACCAAATAGCATACGGGCTCTAGACGACCCCGTGTCTGGCACCCTTGGTCCCTCTGCGATGGGTCAGCACAGTGGCCCCGCCGCCTACCACTTTTCGGCCGCAGGGTATAGGGAGAGCGGCGAACGCTTTACCGACACTCCTCCTCCCCTGCGGCCCCACCGCGTCAAACGGTGGCTGCCCCGTCCAGGCCGCGGAAGGGAAGAGTGCTACTCAGAAGTACCGGCACTCCTCCTCCGCCGCAACCTGTAACCCTCAGCCGCGATGCCTCCCATTCGACATCGCGGCCCGCTAAGCTGCGATGCACCTCACCGCAACCTACTTTTTGGCCACTACGTCGTCGGCCATAAAAGCCAATAAACAAATAAAATGAAAACTTAACTCAAGCACAAAAAATAAAAAAGTTAACAAAGCATACTAACAAAATACAAGCCTCCTGGTATAAAAGGCGTGATAGCTTACATATACAATGCTGGATTATGTTCACATAGCTGTTACGACGTGAGTAACAAGTCGAGGCTACATATAACAACCTAGGACCATCGACGTAAAATCTTAAATCAACTGTCCTTCGTTGTTTTGAAGTCGTCTTCTCCAATTAATATTATGCAAAAATCTTCTTCTTCTTAGTCTTTGAGCATGTTTTTTATTCCTTTGAATAGTTGTTGGATTCTGCAGTTTGGTTTTAAGTAATGATAGGTATTACAACTTTCTATTTTTTGCTCTGAAATCGATAATACTTTACTGGATTTGTTGGTACTGATGATGCAAATTTTATTTTGTTTGCTCTGATTGTGTTGCACCACTGTAGTTGTGGTGTTCATTTCTGGTCCATTTAAAGCTATTGATTTGCTATTTTCATCTAAATCTTAGTTTACTGGTGTTTTTAATTTTGAGGAAATACATGTTAAGTCTTTAAAATGTTCATTTTACTCAAGCAACTCCTGATTAATACGCTTAAGGTTAGTATTTTCTAGAGATCATAATTTTATTTTATTGTTAACACTGTTTAGTTCTATTGCTAATCCTTCAAGTTGTTTTTTAGTTGAATAGTTTGGTTGTCTTCGTCATCAGAAATCTCAGGTAAGCTTGTTGTGGTGCCATCTATAGACACAGTTGAAGTTTTACTTTCATTCAAAATACTAGTTGTGCTTGAGTCGGACCTAGTACGGTTGCGACGAAAGGTGATGTTCTCTAAGAAATTCATATTAGAAATTGTAAAGTTTCCAAAAATATTTGCACTTTGGTTAGGTTTGAACTCGGAGTCACACGGTGTTGTAAGACATTATATCCTTACTATAGCTAATTAGCCACTTGGTTGTTACACGCTTCCGTTGAAATTGTCTACTGCTTTCTTCTTCATTCAAGATTTAAATCATGAAAGTACGTTACTGTGACTCATTAAGAAAAAATGTTTGCCACACTAAGACACTTCACTTTTGTTTTTGTATTGATTGTTTTTTGTTAATTAAGGTCTGTTTATCACTGTCAGTGGTCACTTTTATGTTCGTTATTTATCTTTGTTTGTTGTTTTTATTTACAATTTTAGTTTTTGACAACTTATTAATGAAGTTCACGATGAAAGTTTTCGGGGCGTTTTATTATGATTTAACGCGTCACTGTTCACTCACTAATAATATCACGAGAACTTTAGATGTTTATGCACATTTTAGATAACGTCGATTACAAACAGAACACAATAGATAATTTAAAAGTATTTTTAAACACGGACTCAAAGTGATCGTTGCAGCACTAGCGTCACCTCTCCTCATTTATCATCATCTCTCTCATTTATACCAGCGTATTCCCCAACCTTTGGTGGACTACGGGAGTCCGCTGGTACTAAATACTTTCTATGAAGAGTATTATACAAGTAATAGTTAACCTATGAACAAATAAACACTTAAGATAAGACACTTGAGATTTTTAAGATATTTGATGAAGATTTTCTCTTGTTCCTCCTGTAAGCCCCAACCATGTTGGAATCCCAACACTTAACGTTACATACTAAATACGAACATCACTAGCATGCGCTCTCAGTAGCCATCTTTAATTGAATGATCGTTCACTTCCTCACGGATCGGGTTCGCGATAAGACGACTTTCGACAACGTGCTGTTGCCTGCCTAGTTTATATTTACTTATTTATTTATTTATTCACAAAATCCACAGCTCTTTAACAGTTTCACTTAGGATAAACAAACTAATCCTAAAGCCAATTACGGATTTACAATTTAATAACTACACTTATTATATGCATCAGAAAGAAACAGGATGTCATGCTAGCACCCTCTGAGCATATCTAAGTGTGCAGTGTGGGTGTGGGTGTCTAGAAGTGTGGGTGGGTGTGTAGAAGTGTGTGTGAGGAGTAGTAATGGTGTATGGTCACGGATTACTTTGTTCAGTTCTATTTAGAATTATTAGTCAATTCGTCGCATACAGAAGTCACTAAAAGTTTCTTGAATACACCTTTTTTGGTGTTAAATATATCAAGATGAGAGAACTTTTTGTTAAATTTTCTTAATATCCTACCAATAACTGAGTTTTGAGCGAAGTTTGTACCACTGTGCGGTACATCGAATAACTGTGTGTGCCTAGTTCGTCGTGATGGAACACTCAATCTTTGATTGATATCTAGTGAAAATATTTCTCCATAAAAGAACTGGCTGTTTATTTTTTTTATTTTATTTATTTATTTATTTCAGACATAATATTCGTCCATAGCTACAGTTTGGCAAGAAAGTCTTGAAACGGAACTAAAATATTTAACCATTGGCAACACTCGCTCTGCCTCGTCGAGTAAGGTACATAATATGTAATTTCTTGTGATCGGTGTCTGTTTCTCGTGTTTATTTTTATTTATTTGCGTTATTGTGGTGATACTGGTGACTCATTGTGTTCATAATGAACAGATCTGTTATTGGCAGCTCCGCAAGAGCGATAATTTAAAAGTGTACGTGAGATGTTTGGTGAAACTCGAGACCGGACAAATTTTATCCGATCTCAACGATTTGTATAAAAGAACCGCTGAAATGACAGGTAAAATTATATTTTTTACATGTAACCGCATGTAAAGTGTGTATTTCAAGGTGTAATATCTAGTATAAACCTTTAAAACAATTATTGAAATGTGCATTCACGAATTTGAGGTTATGTTTACGAAACACATTCGGAATGTAGCGCGTTCGTATAATATTGATACTTTTTGTTAATATTGCATAAATCACTGAACAAAAATAAAATAACTGTGGTATGTTTTAGGTAAATCCATCAGTACTATATGGCGAATTGCAATAGAAGGACAAAGAAACAAAGGTGTTTTCTCCACGCCGAGGAAACATAGACTCACTGGAAAAATTCTTGTCAACATGTCATGAAAATAGAAAAAGATTATTTTCGAAGGGGGCAAACTCTGTATAACATTGAAAGAAATATCATAAACCTACAAGATGAAAGCAGCAGTAGTGACACATCTGAAGACAGCCAGCAGAGTTTTGGTGAAAGCTCACAACAAGAAGTGGATGAAGACTTTTCGGGCGTGGAATACTAGAGAAAAACATTTTTGATTCTGATTAAAATTTTTGATTCTGATTATTTTCTTAGTTTTTGTTTAGAACACCAACTATGGAACATTTTGCCTGTGGTTAGAAGAGTACTTGGATTTGTGGGACACAGTCACACAATAGTCAGGCTTCCAATTTGTCACTGTGATCTAAACCCTATTGAATTGATCTGGGGTCTCGTAAAACAGAAAATTGTCTCACATAATATGGGATTAGTTGACATCAAGGTATTTATAAATACCTAATGATTTTATTTTTAATTCATTAAAATAAATAACTGCAAATGTTATCGTTCTAGGCAGTGGCTGAACAAGCGTTTCAGAGTTTTTCTTTTTTTCATAAAACCCGCCAATATTCACATTAATTGTCAAAAAAACTAAGTATCAAAACCGTTTTCGTTGTACTATATAGGGTTACAACATGCACGATAGTGGCGCCACCATTATTTTCACGACTTTTTGGCCAAGCTGTACAAAACTCATATAAATAAATTCTCTAATACTCATACTAAAATATTCAACAACTCGGAAAACTATAAAAATAATTGTCAAAAAACTTATAAAAATGCCGGAATCGTGTTAAAAAAAAAAAATTAAAATAAAATGTAAAATATAAAATCGTCAAATTGTAAAGTGATATAAAAATGTCAAAATATTTAAAAACCAAATAAAGATTATATGTATAAAATTGCAAACAAAAGAAATTGATGATTATTTTTTAAAAAAATTTTTTTACCTGCTCCAAGCCTGATACACGGGTGCATGTAAGGCTTGCCAGTGCCGCAAGAAAGGCCCGTCCAACCTGGTGGCTACAACGGTAAGAAGACTGTTACCGCTGCCCCGCACTCTACTCGCTATCGAGGTCGCCCTTTTGCGCATGCTGGCATAAAAACAGTCAATGCGGACGCTCGCGATCATTTCCGATGCGCTGCAGAAGCGAGGCAGCCGCAGCAGCGCCCTCAGCGCGTTATTATATTGAACGCGGAGAGCGCTGTAGGATTTCTGCAAATATGACACCCACAGACTACTCGTATAAAAAGATGTGCAGTAGGCTCGAAACAAGGTGATCTTCACATTCTTGGAGCAACGAGCGAACCTGCGGGCAATCATATTCGCCCTCACCGACAGCGCCCTCCTCTCTCGCTCAATGTCAGGGTCGTCCTTCAGGTCGGACGTCAAAATATGGCCCAGATACTTAAAAGTATGTACCCGCTCCAAGGGTACCCCACAAAGCCTTACTGGTGGAACCTCAGTCGGACACTTAGAACCTGCATTAAAAACTATAAGCTCGCTCTTTTTGACATTATATTTTAGGCCATGTGTATGAGCATACGTTTCACAAATGCTTATAAGCTCTCTGAGTCCCCCTATTGACGCGCTCAGCAGCACCATATCATCAGCATAGCTGATGTTGTTAAAGCAAGCATCATCAACATGGCATCCAACATGGCGGCTACTGAGCTCGGCAACAAGTCCATCGATGTACAGATTGAAGAGCGTTGGTGAGCTCAATCCTCCCTGCCTTACCCCGCACTCCAACCTGTACGAGTCCGAAAGAGCTCCCGACCATTTAACATTATTGACCTGGTTCCCATACCAGTGCTGGAAGATTTTAACAACCTCAGGCGCAACTTTCCTATCGAGCAACTTTTTCCACAGCACTTTGTACGAAACCAGGTCAAACGCTCTGGACAGATCGAGGAAGCAGGCGTAAACAGGCGTGCTCCGATCCGTATAATATCTGACAGCATGCTTTAAACTCAGTATAGCACTATCCGTGGAAAGTTTGGGCTTGAACCCAAACTGGTTATCATGAAAAGTTATTATATTGTTTAACTGAGCATTAAGCATGCTGTCAAATACCTTCGCGATGACTGTCGCTAAATATCACCAGTTTTATTCTTAACAATTGGTACTACGACCGTCCTCATCAGTTCATCCGGCAAGTACGAATGACGAAGGCAGAACGTGAACAGCATGGCCAAAACACGTGGCAGATGGGGACCTGCATTCTGTAGGTGCTCGATGCTGAGTCCGTCGTGTCCTGGAGACTTACCCCTGGTCATACACCCTATGGTCTTAGCTATGTCCGCAGCTGAGAACTTAACACTTGGTTCCAGGACAGTACACTGCGACTCAGCATCAACCCCCTCAGAGAGTGGAATACTGCTTGGCTCGACACAAAATTGGGATTTGAAAACATTGGCAATATCCCTTTCAGTAGACACGCCATCGACACTCACTGGCAAACCAGGTCTGAGGTTGTGCTTTTTTGTTGACTTCCAGAAGCCCCGAAAGTCTTTTCTAGTATGCAACTCGGCTAAGATGTCCATTTGAATTTGGTCTTGGTGATTCTGGCACCACCTTAATTTGGATTTAAAGATCCTACGAGAGTCACACATTTCCTCATAAGTCACGCCTGACGTAGGTTTGCCACAATTAAGCCACACATTAAACTTAAGCCTAGCGTACGAGTGCGCCCCGCTAACGTGCTTATTCCAACCCACCACGCGCTTCGGCCTCCTACTAATGACTCTTGTCTCCGTGCTGACAATGGCAGCCTCCCTTAGAGCGGATACTACATCCCGATATAGGCAATCAATCATTAGATTGTGGTCCGGCTCACTACACATGCTATCACAACAATCGGACAATAGGCTAGGGAAGTCAATATTTCGCAATCGTTGATGACATTCTTGCCGGTAGGTGCAGACAGCATCTGAGCTTTTTTCTCCCCACACAACTAAGTTGTCGTAGGACATACTCTGCTTTATTTTCGGCCTAATTATATTGATATCACATTCGATCAACAGTGGGTAGTGATCCGACCACATAACATCATACTTAACGCTAACATTACGAACAGTTTTTAGAGCCGTTTCTGTACAGAGACAATGATCAAGCCATCGCCTAGCTCCATTACAATCACTGACATACGTGTACGTGTTCGACGTCAATCCTAGCCTATCTACATCAACGCACGAATTATATTTACCGGAAGTACCTCCACTAAAACAATAGATTCACACATTGAAGGATCGTATCACTGTGGACCATTTTTCATATTTTGTTAGAACGTGTTATTAATTTGTTGACGCGCCTGCGATGTCGATTACCTACTGATACGGTAATTTTTAAATACTGTTAAAGCCGTTTATTTCATAAAGAGTAACCGGTAATTTTCTTGCCGACTCTTCTCCATAGGTAACAATCAATTGGAACCGTGCACCTACTTTCTGACATGTGAAATGTCAGTGTGGTGTTTTTGAAGCAAAGTATTTTGAATTGAAATGTTAATTTTGTTGCAGCATGCAGCAACTATGCCAATGCTTACTCTTTTGTGTTGGTTTATCAAGGACTTGATGTGGCAAACAATGTTCATGCAGCAATGCGAGACATTCTACTTAGCTGTGCAAAGTGTTCAAGATACTTGCGCAGTTGTTTTGAAGTCAAATTGCACTGGTATGATTATTTTCGGACTTTGTGTGGGGTCGTACTTTTGTAGACCAAAACCTTAGCAGCGTAGTTTGAAACTGTCAATTCAAATCTCACTCAAAGGATAGCACAGAAATAGAATTTCAAGTGGAAATAGATAATCTAGATGATTATCTAGATTCGTCTTATTATCTTTTTCCACGTGAAATTCAACAGTCAGTTCTTGTAACCACAAGAGAGAGAAAGAATCATGAAACGATGAAGACGATGAGAACCAGGGATAGGATGTATGATTACGACATGCAGGAAAGGGGCTTAGTACAGAGGTGACAGCAATTTGAGATGTAGGTTTATGGAAGAAGTGTTTAAATGTTCCACAGACGTCAAAAAGTTAGCTTAAGCCACCTTTTTTGGAGCTCCATGCTTGCCCCTGAATGCCCCTTATGGGGGTACGAGGATGATACAAGATCAACGCTAAGTTAATGCTTAGGTGACGGTGACAGCAAAAATTTGCGAATATGAGATCATTGGACAGGACTCATTCAAACTATGAATCATCATGATGTTCCTGCCCTTATCCCATATTACTTGAGGTCGGTGCAAATCGTTATTTTCTTCTGTTTTTTCTTGTCTTTAGTCAGTCTATCAGATATGCCTTCCTTGTCGTATTCATCCAATTTATGCTATAAATAATTGATTTAATATTGTTACAGATGATGAGAGAAATCTGTACAAAAACGTGCTGCGGTTACATCGAGCATCGTTCAGCAAGATGCGTGTGTGTGGCCTGTTCTACGCGGACGTGGCGTTGCAGCTGAGTCTGATGGCTCTACTAGTTAACTACACTATTGTGTTGCTGGAGTTCGCGTTTCTGTAATAAATACTTGTAATAAAGGGATTGTGTAAATAATCATTTATTTTTTTATAATTTCTTCTTTTTTCTCGGGAACAGCGAAAGAGTTCATTTTTGTAGTAGCCATAAAAGGCTTAAAGCAAGCAATAGGTTGCTCGAGTTATTCTGAAAGTGAATATAGTTGTATGGATACAAAGACAAGTTGTTCAAACAATTTGGTGTTTGAAAAACTCCCAAACTGAACAAAAACTTTAAAAAGTAATTATTAAAGTAATTTATTGGCCGTTTTCGGCTGAACTGATTTTGAAGGAACATGTCTAAGAACACTTCTGGCTAATTCACCCTTCAAACAAAAAAAACATCATCAAAATCGGTTCATCCTTTCGGGAGCTACGATGTCACAGACAGACACACACGCACGCACACACAGGAAACAGCAGATTTTTGCATGACACGAACGGAAAATCAAACGGTTTCTTACACAATGACTAGCATGAACTTTATCAATAATAATGAATAAGAAGGGTTTATTTCTCACCACAAACCAAAAAATACAAACAATATTTACACACGAGAAATAGCTAACGACTTTTGGTTGTGGATCGCTAGTGCCTGTGCTACGTAGTAACACCTGTAATACAGATCACCAGATCTCCACCTGTTCATAGTTACATATTTGATAGCTGGTTCATGATATCACAGCAAGTTACAAAAATTTCTAACAATAAATAACTATACGTAATTTAAATAATGTAGTTTAATTCTTATGCAATGGGTACATTTTGAAATAAATATTTCATTATAAAACATATACCTAACATCAGTTAATGATACTTCTAAGTAACTAGCATTTATCAGTGGCGGTCCAATTTAACGAATTTACACAAACCCTTGAAAAATTGTACATCTAAAACTTCCTCACAAATCACTCTGTCTATTGGAGAAAACCGCATGAAAATCCGTTCAGTAATTTTTAAGTTTATCGCGAACAGGTAGACAGACAGACGTGGCGCGGAACTTTGTTCCATTTTTATTATAGCTAAACGAGTACCTACCATTCAGTCGTATCAGCATAAGTTGATCTTGAAATTTAGCATGCAATTATTTTCAATAAATTGGCGTAAGGACGCTATGTATCAAATTTTTTAATCAGTCAAGTTTAGGTATCTGAGTCGTTGCAAGGCGTGCAACAGGACTAAACGTCTGAACATAATCCTGTCCCTTTCTCTGCTGATAGCCTTTGACGACAAGACGAGCTTTGTATTTGTCGACAGAGCCATCAGGATTCCTTTTAATACGTAGAACCCATTTGCATGGAAGAACTTTCTTTAAATTACAGGGCGTCCAAACATTGAGGTCCTTTAGAGATTTCAATTCACTATGCATTGCCTTTTGCCACTCTATACAATCGTCTCACTTCATTGCATCCGCTAAGTTTGACGCATAAGCTTCTGTGACACATACGTAGTCATCAAATCTTTTTGGACGTCTTAGTTGGTTACGGTTACGGAGATTGTATCGCGGCAGCGACTCTTCTACAGCGTCATGAAATTCCTCGAAATCGTGATCTTCTAGAAGCTCATGTTCACGGACAAAGTCTTCAACTTGGACGTCTTCCAGGTTTTCTCCCTCAACATTTTGTTCTTGATTACGAACACGACTCGGCTGGGCAACGTTCGGGAAGCTTTGCAATATCTTCTCGTCCTACATACCGCAGTGTCTCAAGACGAAGTCTTTGACCAGTGCGTGTTGCCAGTGATGACCGTAACGTGGTCGCTCACAATGGGCCTCATAAGAAGGCTTAAAGTCACAATAAGACAATGGAAAGGGGTATGCTCGGAGTTTCCCTGCGTGGTCAATTCAGGAATGAAGAGATCCGCAGGAGAACTAAGGCAACCGACATAGCCGGCGTAGCTGTTATTTTGAAAGTGCTTGACGGTTTACTTAACACTCGGCTGGATAAATACTTAAATTTATATGATAACCAGTTTGGTTTCAACGCCGGTCTCTCCACAGAAACAGCTATTTTGTGTTTAAAGCAGACTGTTAAGTACTACACTGATAGAAGTACACCCGTAGTTGCTTGTTTCCTCGACTTGTCGAAAGCATTTGACTTGGTTTGCTATGATCTGCTATGGCAAAAACTGCAGCAAGCGTCAGACGAACTGATCCGTATCTTTCAATACTGATGCAGCAATCAGGTCAATGTTGTTCGACGGTTGGGGGCTTCCTCGACACCATACAAGTTGGAGTGCGGCATGAGGCAAGGAGGGCTTACTTCACCGAAGCTCTTCAACCTGTACGTTAATGAGCTGATAGAGGGGCTCAGCAGCACGTATGTTGGTTGCCATATTGGAGATGTGAGCCTAAACAATATCAGTTATGCTGATGATGTGATGCTGATTCTGTGGAATGTCAAAGCTGATTGCTATTTGTGAAAAGTATGCAAAAGAACATGGTTTGTTGTATAACACGAACAAGAGCGAGTGCATGGTCTTTCGGGCCAGGGGGAGGTGTCCTGATTACTTACCGGCAATTAAACTCAACGGATGCCCTCTTAATAGAATTGATACGTTTAAGTATCTTGGACATTTAAGAACCTCTGACCTGAAAGACGATGTTGACATTGAAAGGGAGCGTAGAGCGCTGTCTATTTGGGCGAATATTATAGCCCGCAGATTTGCTCAGTGTTCGAGGGGCGTCAAAATAGCCCATATTCAGGGCATTTTTACGTCCTTTTATACTGGCAGTCTGTGGATGGATTACACGCAGAAATAGTACATCGCTCTACGCGTCCAATACAACAACGCATTCAGGGTGCTCTTGGGGCTACCTCGCTTGTGCAGCGCGTCGGGGATATTTGCCGAGGCGCATGTTGATTGTTTCCACACAATCATGCATAAGCGGTGCACATCCCTGGGGAGAGTACGGGCCAGCCGCAACACTATCTTGAATGCTTTTGCTGAACGGTTTGACTGTCAGTACGTGAACCACTGCTGCATGATTCACGTACTGACTAATGTTAAGATATTATTTTAATTTTGTTTATATTTATGTGTTAAATGTAATTATTATGTAACTTGTTAAATAATTTTTAATCTAGTTTAATTGTATGATCCAATGTTGAGTGAAATAAATAAACAATAATAATAGCCCGAAGAATTGCCAAACTTAAATGGCAGTGGGCAGGGCACATTGCTTGCAGTACAGATGGCCGATGGGGCCGAAAAGTTCTGGAGTGGCGACCGCGTACCGAAAGACGTAAAGTTGAAAGACCTCCCACAAGGTGGACCGATACCCTTATGAGAGCCGCAGGAGTCCGCTGGATGCGGGAAGCACAGAACCGGTCGAAGTGGTGGAGCTTGGGGGAGACCTATGTCCAGCAGTGGACGTCTTTTGGCTGAAACGATGATGATGATGACATTTGAATCTAGTCCACGGTTCAACAAGTGACTCGTGACTAACCGTTACACATAAAATTGTTTCACAATAACTTTGTTTCATAAAACATTTATATTTTTTGTATTATTTCAAGTGGATTAGGAATCCTAAGGACATCACTATAAAAAACGCGTGTAGTTCTTCACCTCATTAGGTGAAGAACTACGCGCTATAATATTAGTCGGAAAAAGACAAAGACAAAGTTGGTTACAGATCTTAGCGATGGAAAGTTTAAAACTCATATCAAACGTGTCCTTACCAAAAAAGCAAATTATAAGATAAAAGACTACGTTGAAGACAGGGAAATTTGGCATTAATTCCTTCTGTACACGTGGCTTTCCTGGTACCTCTTATTTTACTCATGTAGATTCTTTTACATATTGTGAATGAGACAAAGTTGTAGGCCTTACAGACTGTAGATTTATAGACGATTTTCTATTCTTTATTTTCATTCCTCTAAGTACCTGGTACTTATTGACAGACCTGCACTGTCCTCCCATACCTACTATCACTGTAAGAGATCACTGTGGAGTTTCTTCCCGGCTCTTCTCCATAGAAAGCGACGAATTGGAACCGTGTACCTAGCTTCTGACGTTTCATAAGTGCCCTTGCAGGTTTGTGTGAAATAAAATATTTTGATTTTTATTAAATACACATTTTCATTATGTCGAAATATTTAATTTAATAAGCTAGAAAATGAGTGATCAATGTCACACGTCGTCAATCTGACAGGAGGGCCTTCTAGATGGCCAGTATATAAATTAATAATAATAAATTAATAAATTCTTTATTATTTCTCCAATAAATACATTTACAGTACTTAGATTTAAAAATGGCTTAAATTAGTGTTCCAGAGAGAAAAACCCTGACTTCTAAACTAGGTTTATGTACCTGTATCTTAGAAGCCAGTGGATATAAGTCTTCCGCCGCGATTCCTAGCTGCCGCACTCCCCGGGCCGGCAGCAGTTGCTCCAGGTGTCTGCGCCATATAACGCCACCGTCAGTTCGCACTTCATAGTGCAGATTGCCAAGACGACGCATTATAGTGCCGAACTCCCATCTTCGTCTCTGGCTTGCACCCAATCACCTACGGAATAAGCTCTGACGAGAGGTGGTGTGTTCTCTGATCTGAAAGCTGTCGGGGCAGTTGAGTCTCTGAACATTACGTACAGCTTCGTTCTAACGTCTCGTCCAGTCCAGAGGGAGTAGGTCCATTCTGGTTTGATGTGCGTCTGAGCCGAGTTTTAAGCACAAGAAGCTTATCCGTAAGGTTGCCCCTCTCCCCCTCCATTGCACGTAGTGCTTACTACGTGCAATGGAGGGGGAGAGGGGCAACTTTATTTCTTAATAGTTTGTACGTAACGGTCAGCCTGCCTGGGCACGCCACGATTGCGGCGGTAAGTCCCCTCTTTGAAGAGTGGCTTGAGAGGTGGCATGGCGTCCTCATCTTCCGCCTGACACAGGTCCTCACCGGACACGGCTGTTTCGGGAGGTTCCTGTTTCGCAAAAGGCGGGAGGAAACGCCCAGGTGTTTCCATTGCGAAGATCGCCCTGAGGACACGGTGGAGCATACGGTGGAGGTCTGCCCGGCTTGGGCGGAGCACCACTGTGTCCTCATGGGGGCAATCGGTGGCGGTGATCTCTCGCGCCCGGCCCTGGTCCAGGCCATGGTAGAGAGCTAGTGTGCATGGCTAGCAGTCGTTTCCTTCAGCGAAGCAGTGATGCTCGCAAAGAGAGAGGCGGCGCACATGAAGGAGATGCAGTACATGCGCCCTCACGGCCATGGCTTTCGCAGGAGACGCCCTGGGCGTCGGGAAACCCAGGCTGATTCCCGGCTACCGTAGGCAGAGGCTTGAGTACTAAGCCTGGGTAACCGGCAAACGGCACGTTGTGTTTCACGCGCGCCTCAAAGAGGTGTCAGCACCAAATGGTGGGGTCCGCCAGGGCCCAGACCATTTGATGATTTCACACCCTCAAAAAAAAAAGACAGGTTTGCTAAAGGAGCTTAATCTTTGCAAAGTATGTTGAGTTGACACAATAGCTTCAACTTATAAATGAGGACCCACAAGTTTCGATCAGCATTGTCTGATTGGAAATTAATGAGAACAGAGTAACTTTATTCGAATTTTCCTTTTGAGTATAGACATGCGTTAAGTTTTTTCGATGAACTCTAACGATCCGTACAGCCTATTCCTTCTATAAATCCTGCCTGTACATCCCACATTTTGTCAAAGTTACTTCTATCTCTCTATTTATTATAACTTTCGCATACAGTTTGCCGACAGCTACAAACTACACTCGCGAGCAATAAACTGGAATCACTTCATCTCGAGTTGCTGAAGACAAATTTTACAATTTCTATGCAATTCGCTGTAGATTGTGGTATATCACCTGAAAGGTAATGTTGTGACACTTCTCTTATTTTTAGAATAGATAGAAAAGATACGGATGTCTTACATGCCAACGATAGTCTAGCTGTTCTCTCGAAATGGTTTGTGGCTAATAATCTTTTACTCAATGCAACCAAAAAAAAATGTCTTAAGTTCTCATTACCAAATATACCTTAAGTAGGTCTTAATTTAAAACATGATGGCAAGAAACTAGATACTATTTCGGGAACTGTATTTCCAGGAAGTACTTTAGATTCAAAATTGCATTGGGGTGCCCACATTACAGCTCTTTCACGTAGATTAATCTCAGCTGCTTACGCAGTAAGAAAAATAAGGCAGTTGACTGATGTAGCCACAGTAAGGTTAATATACTTTGCTTATTTTTACAGTATTATGTCTTATGGCGTTCTGCTGTGGGGATCGGCAGCTGATGTAGATTCAGTTTTCAGTCTACAAAAGAGGGCAATCCGCGCAATCTATAAAATGGGGCCTCGTGAGTCTCTTAGAAACAAATTCAACGAAATTGATATACTAACTCTGCCTTCTCTTTATACCCTAGAAAATATCTTGTATGTTCGCAAATACTTAGCTCTTTTTAAAAAAAAGATGCGACTTCCATAATCTAAATACACTTAGTAAAGATGAAATTGTGATTCCAAAATTTAGAGTTACTAAAACTAGCAAGTCATTTCTAATAAACAGTGTCCGCTTCTATAACAAGTTGCCAAAGCCGGTTACAGAACTTAACGATGGAAAGTTTAAAACTCACATTAAACGTGCCCTTACCAAAAAAGCATATTATAAGATAAAGGACCACGTTGCAGACAAGGAAATTTGGCATTAATCCCTTCTGCACATGTGGCTTCCCTGGTACCTCATTAACAGCATAACTATGTGAGAGTCTATTAACTCCTCCCAAATTTCAATGTTAATTTTATAATTTTTTATTTTACAATTTCTGACATATTCTCGTCATTACTTGACATTATACATCACTTCTAATATTGGCTATTTATTAGTGATTCTCATGGAAAACATGTCACTTGGTTTGAATAAGTTGATTTTACAGTAGATTTTTTTACAGATTGTGAACGACAGAACGTCTAACAGATTTATAGACGATTTTCTATCCTTTTATTTTCATTCCTATAAGTACCTGGCACTTATTGACAGGCCTGCATTATCCTCCCATACCTATTATCACAGTAATTTGAAAACATTTTATTTTTAAAAGAGTACCCGTGGAGTTTCTTGCCAGCTCTTCTCCTTAGGAAGCGACAAATTGGAACCGTGCACCTAGCTTCTGACGTTTCATAAGTGCCCTTGCAGGTTTATGTGAAATAAAATATTTTGATTTTAATTTTGAGGTAAGGAAGGTCATCAATGTAAACTAACAATAAAAAAGGGCCAAGAATTTAACCTTGAGGCACGCCCATCATAACTAGAGACCCCGAGGACGTTGCCCCGTTAACATTTACTTTTTGCTGCCTGTTTGATAAATAGGAAAGTACAAGATCTCGTCGTAAATAAGTAAGTACCAAGCTCGTCCACGAATTCCGTAGTGGTGTAATTTACAGATGAGTGTATTGTGGTCAACGCAGTCAAACGCCTTTAAGAGGTCACAGAAAATGCCAATTGCATACTGGGACCTCTCCCAGGATTCCAAAATGTGACTGATGAGTTTTACTCCTGCGTCAGTCGTCGATCTACCTTTTGTGAAAGCAAACTCTCGACTATGTAAAATCCCATTTGAGTTAAAATGTGACAACATCTGGTCTAGCATGATTTTTTCATAAATTTTGATCAATGCTGGAAGCACAGATATAGGTCTATAATTAGAGGGATCACTCTTACTACCCCATTTGAAATTTGGTACTACTTTACTATGTTTCATTAAGTCAGGAAACGTACCGCTGTCTAAACATTGATTAAATATGCCTGGTAGGACAGGGGCAATTGTGTCAATGATATCTTCAAGAATCTTAACGGAAATGCCCCATATGTCTTCATTGTTTTTTATGTTAAGACTTTTAAATGCTGTTTTAATTGTGGCAATAGAAATGGGTTTGAATTCAAAACATGGAATGTCTTTACTAAAGTTGTCTTTAAGAAGAGTTTCAGGTAATACAGATGATGAGGGGAGAGATTTTGTAACCTCTATTTGGATGTTTGTAAAGAAATTTTTAGGGGTAGTCCACCCCTAAATAATTTATAAGGCAAAACAACGTTTGCTGGGTCAGCTAGTAAAATATAATTTTTAATTGAATGATTTATACAATGAGATAAGCTTACATGTTACTGGTGAATTAACTAATAGATCAATATTTACACACAAAAACGAATGTATTATCTTGAAAAATTATTTACATTAAACAACATCCCATCCGGTTTTAACCAAGTTTCACAAAAACATAGGATATCCATATGATATTTATCTATTAACATTTCCACATCTAGGGTTTGCCAGGGAAGCGATTTATATTTTGGTGATACAGTAAGATATTCTTACTTTTTTTTGGGTGGGAAATCATCAAATAACAGAGCAGGAGGGCGTGTCAGCCTTTTACTGACTAAAACTCACCCGTGTTTCCTCGGTTGCCTGTGTGCCAGGGGCCACGGTATCTCTTTCAAACAACCCGCACCCCTGGCAGGCATCGGCCCTTGCGGGCCCCACCAGTTGGAGCTGACATCTCTTGGAGGCGCGCGTGGAACACAACACGCCATCAACCCAGGTTTGATCCTTACCGGACAGCGAGGTACCCACTACTCGCCGTCCGCAAGCTCGCGCCTAGGGTGGCTGGGAATCAGCCTGGGATTCCCAACGCCCGGGGCGTCTCCTGTGAAGGCTACGGCCGTGAGGGCGCATGTACTGCCTCTCCCTCACGTGCGCCACCTCCCTTTTTTGCGAGCATCACTGCTTCGCTGAAGGAGGTGACGGCTAACCATACACTCTCGCTCCGTACCATGGCCTAGACCAGGGCCGGACGCGAGAGATCGCCGCCGCCGATCGCTTCCATGAGGACACGGCGGTGCTCCGCCCAAACTGGGCAGACCTCCACCGTATGCTCCACCGTGTCCTCAGGGCGATCTTCGCAGTAGAAACACCCGGGCGTTTCCTCCCACCTTATGTGAAACAGGAACCTCCCGAAACAGCCGTTTCCGATGAGGACCTGTGTCAGGCGGAAGGTGAGGACGCCAAAATTTTAGGAAGAGTGATCATTCGGATTAGAAATCATTAGGAAGAACAAACTTTAGGTGAGCCAATATGGACCCAGTTCGGGAGGGTCCATATTGGCTCACCTAAAGTTCTTTATCCGAAATTGTTCTTCCTAAAATTTTTCATCCTAAAGTTTTCATTCATACTATTTGTAGTGCTACCGGCGATGTTCATAACACTCTTATTTCCGAAAATTGTAATTAATAATATAATTAATGTAAATATATTTAAACTCCTACTGTTTTTTATCGTAACGCTTTTATCCCTAAACATAATTACCACAATATTTTCACTCATACTCAGAAAGAAACATTTACCAAGGGTAATAAACAATATATGTGGGTAGAAGATGTTTGATATTTATAGTTTTAATTTGAGGGTATGATTATTATTTGGGGGTATGCTTTACATAACGTACTGAGTTGTGTCTATTGCTAAGTTCATGTCGGTGTATTATCAATACGTGCGTTTTTGTGTTAATGCTTCATTAATATGGAGGAAAATTATTTAAAATCATTTAAAACCAGTCGCGGAGGATTAAAATTAGACGTACATTGATTTATTTAAGAAAAAAACCGAATAACAGTGGATAAACAATATTGGGCGTGTGAATTAAGAAACATCAAAAGTATAAGTGTAAGGCGAGATTAATCACCACTTTCGATAAGGAAGTCAGAGTATAAATTACTGGAAGGACCGCACCAAAAACATGATTATGAACCAGAGGCTTTGAAGGAAAAGGTTTGTTTTTAAACTATTTCTTCTGATTACAAAACAATTGTTCACATTTTTACATTTAGCCATTTTATTTTTCGTTGTTGTTACATACATATTGCTATAACTATACTTGAGATAATTATGTCCAAAAACCAACTGTTTAGAATGATTATAGGTCGTTTCACTGATTTTTGTCTTAAATGAATGAAATTCAGGTCAGAGTGTCGTCTTGGGGGCACTATGAAAAAATACGCGACCAATTTTGAGGTAGCGCTCGCCGACCGCTGCCGCGGCACCGCTCGCTTCGCTCGCTCGGCTCGCGCGTAGTTTGTCACAGTTCTAACCTAACCTAACCTATGGATATCTTTTGCAGGTACACACCGCTATAAATAAAATTAAAGAAGACGCTTTAATTAATAAAAACTAAAAACCAATTCATATAATTAGTGCCTGCGAAGCAAGCACTTCCTCAAGTATACGTGCTAATATACCAACAAACTGAAATTTGTCAAGAATTACAACATCAGGCTGCAGAAATCCAAAAACATCTTAACGGGGCTGCCCCAAAAAAAATTGAAAAACCAAACATAAAAAACGAGAAATTGAAGAATGAGATTAAGGGCTTAATAAAACTAAAACTGGCTAAATATTTTAAATGTACTGAGAACAACTGCAAGAACGGTAACTGGTACTCTACGGTTTTCCTGAATTTTATAAAAAGTCAGATTATGACCAACAATGTAGATTAATTGATCTTTGTTTTGAAAACGAAATATTGATCTTACAGGGTATATAGAAGAAACTTATAGACTAGGCAGAAACTATAAACCCCCTACCCCCCCCCCCCTAGTAATTGAACTCATTAGTAAAAGAATGGCTAAATACATTGTAGATAATAAACACTTTTTTCAAGGAACAAGGTTGTTCTTATCTGAATTCTTGGACGAAAACGCAAGATTGAAAAGAAAGGAAATGCGTGAAGAAATACTGAAAGCAAGGAAAAAAGGATTATACGCAATAACTAGAAATAATCAGTTGTTTATAGAAGGTAAAAGAACAGAAGTACAGAAGGAGTAATCCAACATACACACTATAATCAACAAGTAAATAATGAACAGAACCAAACTCAACATAATATAAATGAAGATAGCGACGATCGTACATTTCGTACATTTAGAAACCCCAGACCAACAATTTAAAATTTTGTTCCAAAATATTCATAGCATTTATAACAAGCAACATATTTTAGAGGCTTTCACCAACGACCAACCCGCCTACAAAGCAATATGTATATGTGAGACCTGACTAATCAAAGATAAATTAGAAACTGTGCAATTTAGTGGATATAAAACTGCAGCATCGTATTGTCGCCGCTCTCATAGTGGTGGCAGAGTCTGTATTGTTTTAGAGGATAGTGTAGAATGTGTAGAGTGTTGTGATATTAGAGATATGACTATAGAATAAGGTATAGAAGTGTGTGCATATAAGCTACCAAAGCAAAATCTGTTAATAGTTACCATATACTGGAATAGAAGAGAGGAAGTAATTTTCATTAGTCAGTTAATAAAAATAATGCATAATGCATTATTTTTATTAACTGACTAATAAACAATAAATACCAAAAATTTAACATCATAATAGGAGGAGACCTTAACATAAATACCTTAGAAAATAGCACAAAAACTAACCAATTGATGGATCTTATGTTAGAGTTTAAGTTTGTACAACATATAAAAGAACCTACGCGTATCTCTCAAACCACGTCAACATGCTTAGATTTGATATTTACAAACTTTTATGATAATAAAATGTACACGACCGTAGAAGAATTCGGCTTTTTAGACCGCTGCGGAACAATAATACATATGATACTGGAACAACAAAGGAAAGATTCCTTTTGGTTTGCCAATAAAAGACTATTTAATAGAAGTAACATACAAAAATTAAAATCAAAACTAAAGACACTAAACTGGGACGATATTATACAGACGAATAAAAACGTCGATGAGAACTATCAGTCATTCCATAAAACTCTCATAGATATCTTAGATGCATGTATCCCTAAACGTAGACTTAAACTAAAAACAAAACTTAATAATTTCTGGCTAACCGTTGGTATTAAACAATCTTTTAAAAATAAAAGACTATTCAAAATTCCCTCGTCAAAAATTAATAATTCAATAATTACGAAATACTATAAAAAATATGAAAAAATCTTAAAAAAATCTGTAACAATGGCAAAAAAATTACATTACATAAATAAAATGAATAAATCAACAATCAAAGTTAAAACCATGTGGAACATTGTTAAAGAACGGACAAACAAAACAACCAAAAAAGAAAAACATAATATAATATTACAAACACCAAACCAAGTAAGTGAACCCAAACAAGTAGCTAACGTTTTTAATAACTTTTTCGCATCCATTGGGGATAATACCACCCAAACTTCCGGCTGTGTACAGAGAGAAACATCAGTGATTAACCCCACTGAAAACACCATGTTTCTTACCTCAGTTGACGGATACGAAGTGAACCAGATCTTAAAAAACCTTAAAAATAAAAATAGTCACGGTATAGACGAACTCCCACCGACTCTGTTCAGACAGTGCGCTGACGAACTTACCTTACCGTTCTATAAATTAATAAATCAATCTTTCGAAGAGGGCACTTTCCCCAATAACCTAAAAAAAGCTTTAATAAAACCTATCCATAAAAATAAGGCAAAAACAGACCCAAGCGACTATAGACCAATTTCCCTTCTTCCTACAGCATCAAAAGTCTTCGAAAGAGCAATGTGCGATCGTGTATATTCCTTTTGTGAAAAATATAAGATTTTCAATGACTGCCAAAATGGATTTCGCAAAAACAGATCTACAACGCTAGCTGTTTATAGTACATCCAAGAAGCATTAAATATTATAACTAATAGACAATATGCAGTAGGGATATTACTCGACATGACAAAGGCCTACGACAAAGTGCAATTTAAAATACTACTAAATAAGTTATACGGAATAAGAATACGTGGAAAAGCCCATGACTGGTTCGCATCTTGTTTAAAAGATAGAGAGCAATTAGTTGAGATTGAATATTACAATAAAAAAACAAAAGAAGCACAGCTTATAAGATCTGATGTTAAATCGATACATGCTTCAATTCCCCAGGGAAGTGTTATAGGTTGCCTTTTTTCCTCATATATATAAACGACCTCCCCAAAACCATAGACGGGGGCCATGTGTTCTTTTTGCGGATGATATCTCGATCCTGACCTCATGCCAAACAAATGTTAATTTAAATGAAAAACTTGAGACTATTCTTGGAAAAATTATAAACTGGATGAGCAACCATAATCTCGATATCAATTTTACCAAAACCAAATTAATAGCGTTCCATCCCCGACAGAAAAAACAAATAAATATAAATTTTACCTTTAATCAACAAAAATTAGAAACAGTTAACCATTTCACTCTCCTAGGTTTAACAATAGACACACATATTAACTGGAAAACACATATACAGATAGTTAAATCTAAAATTTCAAAGTTTTCGTATGCTCTCCGCGAAATTAAAAAGACTACAAACCTACAAACCGGACTAGTCACATACTACGCTTGGTTTAATTATGGCATTATCTTATGGGGAAATAGCACAGACGCTCCCACCTTATTTACTCTCCAAAAAAAGCTTGTACGTATAATTACCAACATAGAACCAACAGATAGTTGCAAGCCTTACTTCCAGAAGCACAAGATTCTCACCTTAGTATTTACATATTGGAATTATGCAAACTAGTCCGCAAATATCCAGATTTCTACAATACACGGCGAGACATACAAACTAATTACTTGTTGCGCTATAAAAACAGGCTGAATTTGCCCCCGTCCCGCCTTAAATTACACTCACCTAGTCCATATTCAAATTAAATAATAATTAACAAATTTTAAGGGAGTAAACAAATAAGCATTATTTCAGTATAATCAAATAAATAATAAATTAATAGATAGACTTGCACATATAATATTAATATAATAAGTAAATGAATTGAAATATTTAATAGGATATAAAATAATTCAAACGAAAATTATTAAAGCGCTCTTCCTCGCTCTAGTTATTTTAGTTATTTAAAAATTTGCTGTGCCCGACAGGTTCCATAATTGTTTCTATTTTTTGTATTTACCACCTGCAAGTGTACATTATGAATTGCAATAAATGATTTGATTTGATTTGTTAGTTTCAAAATACAATAAACGGTCACTATGACGACATGTCAAAATATGCATTAAATTATTTAGGCCAAAAATGTAATCATTTTCTTCATAATTCAATTTTTTTTTAATATGGCAAAGCACATAATATTATATTCCTAATTTTAATTTAAGTAGGGTGTCAATACCATTAACTATGTCCTTTCTAGTTAAACTCAGACTGTTTACAATTAAAAGAACTACAGTTGTACATCTTCCTCGTACCCACCTTTTCAGCTCGTCCCATATATGTTCAATCGAATTTAAGTCAGGGCTGAGGGCTGGCCAATCTAGCATGGGAATCCCGACTTCTATAAGGTACTGTCTAGTCACTGCAGCGGTGTGGCAGCGGGCATTATCGTACAATAGCAGGAAATCTTTGCCAATAAACCCGGCGTAGGGGAGCAAATGGCCCAGCAGAATGTCGTTGATGTATCTTTCTGCAGGTAGCCCCCCTTCCCGATGTCCACCAGGTACGAATATCAACTCCGTTTTTGCTTCAATAAAATCAAAATCAAAATAGATATCCCCGCCCACATCACACAGGAGGTGGCGTAGGGCATACGGGAGTGGGCCCCCGTATGCCACTGTTTCCGCAAAACAGCAATGTGCGAATCGCTCCCCCGGTGTTCTATAGACTCTATGTTAACGGTCGCTACCATGCAGGCACATTCTGGATTCGCCCGAGAACAGGACTTGCCTTCATTGCTCGATATCCCAATCTAAGTGATAGCGAGCAAACTAAAGCATACCGACAAGCTGTTGTCGGTAAGCTGGGGAAAATTTGGGTCCCGTGGCTGGCTTTTTCAGGGTCAAGTTCGCTTCTTTGAGTGGTCGCCTCACTGTCCACTCGCTGACAGCCTTCCTTCAAACTTCTCTGAGCTGCTGCTGGACGTCAACGCCAGTCAGTTGTCGATTTCGGAGAGAAGAGGTGACAATAAATTGGTCATCTCTCACCGAAGTGCATCGTTGTCATCCAGATCCTAGTCTCCGGACTAAGTTTCCAGTCTCCCTGAACCTATTGTATACCTTTGAGACACAATACTGGCTCAAATGAAGCTGTCGAGCGATAGTACGCTGAGACAATCCTTGCTGGATTAGGATGACGACTTGAGCGGCTTCTATGGGTGTGGTTTCCATTTTCTTTTAGCTTTAGTATTCCCAGTGACGTGAAATATTGAACAGATGATCAATTTTCATAAATGCCCCCTTTTATAGGGTTTCAGGACTACCAAACATTATGGTGTTTTGTATTAAAAATTGATGTTTTTGTTTTACGTTCCATGACATAAGGTGAATAATCTTTAGTTATGATATTGAAAGAGTTTGAAAGCTAACAAAATTGCCTTTCAAATAATATGCCACAATCCACAGTTCATTGCATACAATTTGTAAAAATTTGTTTCGAGCAGCGGACGATGAAGTGTTTCCAGTTTAATGCTCGCGAGTGTAGATAAAATTGAAGGGGTCCTCAATGTGAAAAGTTGATTTTTTATTATTGAGGACACTGTTAGTAAGTGGGTTGAGCTAATTGCCCTCACTGAAGCTACGTGTGAGATCTGTGCTAAAACTCTCGTTCATTAGGTATTTATGCCGTATGGTGCACCTAGGACAATGATCTCAGAAAATGGAGTCAGTTTGCGTCTAAATTATGCAGAAGGCCATGTACATGCTGGGGGTAAAGCAAAACCTTATGCCCTTATACCACCTAGAGACTAATCCAGTGGAGAGAAAAGCAGGGATTTGAAGCCGACAAAAATCATACTGATGCAAAGACTTTCGTAGAAGAGGACTTGGTGTTGATGAAGACTCATTTTCAGTAATGCTTCTAAAGGTATTACCTCAAAGTTCGTTCCTAAGCGGTCGGTCCATATGAAATCGTTAAGAAAGTAAGCCCTACGACTAACCTTTTGGCCTATAATGCGATGGAACCAAGGAGGTCAGTGGCAAGTGACACATGCTAGCCTTGTGCCGATTTTATTCGATAGAAGGGGATATTCCTCATCCTGTAGTTTTTAAGCGACGTAGAGATCGGCCACATAAAGTCTGCTTGTGGATTTGGTTTAATTCTGTTTGACCAGGCATGACCGCCCCTTTTGACCTGGCGTCATACCCAAGTCGAAGAGGACATGCGTTTCTTACTTTGTTTGACCAGAAATAGGGGCATAACCAGGTAAAAAGGGGAGGATATAACGCGAACCTCTTACGAACCATTCCCGCTGCAATCCGCTCGACCAATAAGAGCGCAGCTTCTACAAAGTTCTACAAGACATGTCAAAAACATGAGACGCACACATTTATGTGGGTGAACTTGGCAGATCATTTCTCAGCAGAGCAAAATATAATGTGAGTTCTATTCGCATGCGGATGAGTTCTGGAGTTCCTTATACTTAAAAAATATAGTTCAGGCGTTTTTGCCTGAAAAAAGGTCGAATGAAAATATGCTCTGCTAACTTCCGGTAGCAGATCATTTTTTCCAAAATTACAATTTTAAAACTGATTTAGGCACACAGTGGTGGGTTCTATAGTTCCTAATACTTTTCCGGAATAGTTCTGCCGACCTAAGTCATGAAATAAATAAAAAAGAAAATGTTACCCGCTACAAGGAAAATAAAATCATTTTGTTAAAAGAGGCGCCTGGTAAATGTGTAGCTTTTCGTAGATTCTATGGACTAAGTTTAGTAGCCGTCAAGACCCCCAGGAACAGAAAAAAACAAAATAAACGCAGTTGTCTCTAAAAGATATCAGCAGAGCCTTATGAAAAAGTTAGATAGCAAGAAATCTCAATTTCATTGAGTAATTAAGTTGGTATGATAAAAAAAACAATTGACTACAACTGAGGATGTAACCCTCCACATTTCATATTGCAACTATAAATGAACTATACTAAAATGGCATAAGTAACCCAGAACTCTGACTCAGGTATCAGCGGAGCATGGGTAAAGATTTAAGACGGAAAACCTCAGGAATTTAATCAGTGGTATAGAAAGATGTATCAAAAAAAAAATTGCGTAGCACTCAGGAGCAAGAACTCAACGGTTTCTTATGCAACATTAAAATAACTACCCAAAAACATGCACAGGAATCCCAGAACTTCGACTCAGGTATCAGCAGAGCATGGGTAAAGATTTAAGACAGAAAACCTCAGGAATTTAATCAGTGGTATAGAAAGATGTATCAAAAAAAATATTCAGTTGCACTCAGGAGCAAGAACTCAACGGTTTCTTATGAAACATTAATATATCTATCCGAAAACATGCAACGTCTCAACGGGAGTCGTCTGACGTGACGTCGATCAACTGGGCTGCACTTAAAAAAACCTACATTTTACTATCTTACGAAACTTGTACCTTCATCCCGAACCCGATTGTTTTTATAAACTATAATTTTATAATAATATAATATAATAATAATAATATAATAATAATTATAATATAATATAATAATTTATAATAATTTATTTAATATAAAAACGTATACAAATAGAGTACATTTAGTCAACTTTACTACTAATTTCACATACAATTATAGTGCCTAAAAATAAACTATTTCTAAAATATTTTTTATTACAAGTGCAATTGATAATGTTTTGGGCATTAGAATGTTAGGTAGCGACCCGCCCGATCTAGGTTTATTCAAACCTGTGTTTCGGGCCATCACTTTACATTTTAATTAAATTGGGGTATTAGCATTTAAAATTAAATTGATATCAAAATAATCTATTAACAAGTGTGAGATAAAGCATATTGTAATTAAACATTAATACCTACAACTAAGCAAATGTAAATACTACAAAAGTAAATATTTACTATGGAATAAATTATCGTCATGACATAATTTCTAGAAGTTTTTCTGTGTCTGTGTAATTGAGTAACGCTAGGTATTCTGATAATGTAGTACTACATTTTTTATAACTTAAACTATAGATGCTCATTAATTTGTTAAGCCTATTATACAGAAAAGGACCTAAAAACACATAAAATCGATTAGCAAACGCATGTCTAGTTTGAGGCTTTATGCAAACTAAATCCTTCCTTCTCTTGTCGGAAGGTACTGGGTTAAAAGGAAGTGCAGTGTGTTGGTGAAGTACTATGCTTAGAATGAATAATTGCCGAACTGTTAATACATTACATGTAATGTAGAGCTGGTGCGTAGGAAATCTAAAAGGACGAAAAGTAGCAACCTTTAGAAGTGCTCTTTGAGCACGCTCTAGAGGGAGTAAAATTGTTTTTGCTGCACCACCCCATGAAGTTATGCAATAGCTAAGAATGGATTGACACAAAGCTAAATAAACCTGTTTAATTAATCTATAGTCGGCTATGTTCCGTAAATTCTTAAAAACATATATTAATTTGCGCACTCTAGTACATAGTAAATCAATATGTTTACGGAAATTTAGATTCGAGTCAATAGTGACACCTAGATATTTCAAATGGTCAGCTTTAGCTAAAGTAGTGCAAGTACATGCTGTGTCAGCGTACGGGCTACAATTATGTGCAAAAATGTTTAGATTAGTAAGCGGTATGTTAGTATTTCTCATTGCAAATAAAATGTATTTTGTTTTATCTGCATTTAATGTTAGGATGTGATTATGGAGCCAATCGGACACTGTGTTAAAACCATTTTGAGCATGTTCATAGATCTCAACTCTTGTTTTAGCTGAGAACAATAGAGCGGTGTCATCAGCATAAGACATTATGACACCATTTTGAAGTGGCAGGCTGCACAGTTCATTTATATAGATTAAAAATAAGGTGGGGCCCAAAATGCTTCCTTGTGGAATACCAAAACCACTATTTTTAAGTTCAGAACTTGTATACTGACCTACTTTTACACATTGATGACGCTCGCTGAGATAATCAGCAAATAGTCGAAGTTGTGCTCCTCTTATGCCTAGTGTTTCAAGCTTGTGCAAAAGTAAAGTACAAGAAATAGTGTCGAAGGCCTTGGCAAGGTCTAGAAAGATACCAATTGTGTGCATACCACTATCTAGATTCGTAGCAATATAGTTCGTTACTTTGTGTACTACCTGGCCAGTTGATCTTCTGGGCCTAAATCCAAATTGATTATCTGAAAGTAGTTTGTTATCTTCCAGATATTTTATCAACCTACAGTTGATAATTTTTTCTAAGATTTTTGAGAGTCCTGTTAACACTGAAATGGGTCTGTAGTTATTCACATAGTTTTTGTCTCCAGACTTGAATACGGGAGTCACCATAGCTTTTTTAAGGACTTTGGGAAATATTCCTTTAGATAAACATAGCTGAAAAATGTGGGTTAGCGGAGGGGCAAGTAGGTATCTGAATCTTTTTAGTATATTATTGGGTATATCATCCCACCCAGTAGCACATACATCTTTCAACCCGAATAATAATCTTACCACTTCGTTAAAGTCGGTATCTAATAAAACAAAAGAATTTACTGTAGAGGATGTCGCAGTCGTGTTTTGAGGGGATAACCTATTAAAATTTAACGATTTTTCAGCCAAGTTTTTACCAACGTTAGCAAAGTACTTGTTCACTTTATTCATTGCTTCAGATGGATGTATCTCTGAAGACAGTAAATCAAGCGGGGGCTCGGGATTTTTCGTTCTAAACGTATTCGTTTTCATAAATTTCCACACAAGTTTACAATTTTTCCCCGCCTTCTGTAATTCATTTCTATCATACTGATTTTTTAGTTTTTTCAAAAGATTATTGCAAAAGTTCCGGTACCTTTTATATGTAACAGAAAGTATTTCGTTATCAGGTGCAAGTTTCAATTTTAGGTGAAGTTTGTCTCTATGTCTTATACAACGTACGAGACCGGGTGTGATCCAGGGTTTGATACAACTATACTTTCTAGGCAATGTCTTAGTAAATGTGTTTTTGCTTATTGAAGATTGTAGAGAATCTATGAAGTAATTTAAAGAAATATTTGCATCGTTTGAATTATAAACAGGGTCAAAATTAATACCGCGTATGTCATTTTCGAGGTTTGTCATGTTGACTTTAGTATAGCTATGCATGCAGTTTTTTCTAGGTGAACTTATTTGTAATGTTAGTAAAACAGCTTGATGATCGGTAAGCGAGGAATTAGTAACCAATGTTTTGGATGGATTTTTGGATTTTAGAATGATGTGGTCTAAGCATGAACCGCTCTGATGCGTGGGGTGATAGTGAGCTGGTAGTAGTCCATGAAATGAGCAAATATTCAGATAATTATGTGCATGGGTTTCTATTTTCTCAGAAGCAATGTTAATGTTAATATCACCCAAAAGTACTATGTTTTTAAAAGATGATAAGGATTTTAAGTTTGTGTCGAGTGAGTCTAAAAATCTGTCTATATTTTGTGAAGGAGGCCTATAAACAGCCATGAGTACTATATCGGGACTAATTTTAATGATTAAGCAATTACTATCTTGTGATACCGGTTCTTCTTTAATTGCACGTAGATTATTTTTGATGAATACTACTAATCCATCGTTTTGGTTTATATTTCTCTCAGTTTTGTATGAATAATAACCGTCAAGAGACGGTAAGTTGACTGTCTGTTTTGACAACCAACATTCTGTTAGGACGATAACATCACAGCTTACATCAAGATTCTGTAATAACACTTCAAAGCCGTTCATGTTCCGATTAATGCTGCGAATATTCTGTGTGAGCAGGGTTAACGTTTTGACACCAGAAGGAAGAAGGTGTTAACAGTCCTCAACATTACACATTTTAGATTCAGATACAGAAAAACTATCTAGATCACAAATTAGCTGATTTGCCATGATCGTTACAAACTAACTAAAAATATAAATAGAGAATAAGCTACCTGGTTGTGTGCTTACAAATACAAGAATCTGGCGGCGCTCTTAGGCGCCTTCATAGTCTATGGAGTTAATATAGTTCCTCTCAGCATATATGCGCGCCGGGCAACTTACGTCACCACTTGGATGGTCACATTTCCTCTTGAAACGTTTGCACGTCGCACATTGAGGGGGAGAAGATTTGCTACTGCATTCCTTGAACGAGTGGCCAGTCTCACAACAGTGGTTGCAAGTAGGACTAGTTTCTCGGCAAAATTTAGCTGCATGTCCGAACTGCTGGCAATTGAAGCACCTGGTGACTATCGTGAAATCTCTCACAGGGCATGATGTCCAATTAATAAAAATTCGGCTTTGATTTACTAACATTTTTCTAATGCTAGCGGGTAGTTCTAAGATGTAATTACAGGTAGGCTGGTCTTTCTTACCCGATTTATGGCTCAATTTGATACTCTCAACGAAGGACTCACGGGTTAGATTCGGCAACTTATCTGAGAGGTTTTGCTCGAAAATACACTCAAATACCTCCTGCTCGGTAAGAGTAACGGGGACACCAATGACAGCAACTCTCGGGCGGCGTTTAGAAGGCTCTTCTATGGTAAGGCCCGATGACACTAACTTTTCCGAATTCTTAAGTTTCTCAATATCGCCTTTATTGTCTGTGCTAATTATAACGCCCCCATTTTTGACTTTCCTCAGGCCACGGACATGAAGCTTTAGTTGCTCGGGGGAGATTATCTTTTGTACAAGTGACTTGGTGTCGTCACTTGTTTGGGTCTTATCGCTGGGGTAGATGGCAACTGATCTCAAATTTGCAGGACGGACGAAGTTATCGGAACCTTTCTTCACCATGTTTGCATAAGAGGAATCTTCCGACTGATTCATCTTTGTTTCTACGACCTCTTTGAACTGCTGCAGGGAGTGCACAACGTTCTGGTGATCCTGTAGGTGCTGGATTGTGGTATGGGCTAGAATCGTTTTCTGCTTCAACGATTGGTATAAGACGGCCATCTGAGAAGTCCCACTCGAGACCTTCCTGCAAAGGGTGGAAACACGAAGCTTCTGGTCTGAGTTCATTTTCCCTTCACCGACAATACTGCAGACTTCGTTCAGAATGGCATCTATAGACCCCATCCATCTCTGGATCTCTGGCGTGCTAATGACTTCTGTTGGCAGTTCATTCTCCGCGGGTGCTGGGGGATTTGGGTCGCTCGGGGGTACCGGTTCAGTAGGCGTCGGTGGAGGACTACGCCGAAGTAATTGGCTACGACCAAATGGGCTCGAACCTGGGTTAGACATACTAACAGAAGCACTTTTCCTATTGTTTATAATAATATTTAGTTCATTTTGCACAATGTAAGTCAGTAAGAACTACAAGTCACACGCGACACACTTTATTTTTATACTGACGTCGCAAATAATTATATTTATTTGTAGAAATTGTTTATATCATTATTATCAATATAAAACACACGTCCGCTTTGTCTCGCGCCTCGTAAAGCGATTCCATTCCAAACATTCAGTTATTGTAAATAAACCATTTACAGAACCTGTGTGTATCTGTGTGAATACTAATATTCGTTATTACTCTATGATAGAGTGGAAATTGCTGTACTGACACGTGCCCAGCCCAGCCCATAATTGTTGGATGGAGTTACAGTAGTAATAATACCCTAGTTACTCACCTATAATTACATAGACTAAAGTAATTTCGTAACCATAATAGACAAAATTCATTCCATTCACAAGCAATTATCATAATAAATACGATGTGCGCAGTTAAAACATTTACTCGCGACGCTGGTATCAAACGTGTGCAATTGAAAATGGAGAACTTACGTAACATCGAACAAAATAATCCAGTGAACTGTAATTTGAATAACATAATGGACAAAGATGTGCAGTTAATGTTAAGGCCTTTGAATCTGATGCAATTCATTTCGTTTACTCCCAGATATAGCATCAGAAATGATTGTATAACGCCTAACAATTTCATCAGCAATTTCTATTCAATATCTGGAGCCATAGTATGTATTTCTTTGAACATAATCGGAACCTACCTGCTGTTTAGTTGCAAGGAAAATGTAGGATTCACAAAATCAATGATGATCGCTCTCACTGATTGTATTCACTACAGTTTCGGATTCGCTCTAAATTCTGTCATCTGGATCTCTCAAACCAAAAATTGTGTTAAATTTGTCTTAATATTTCAAAGAATACACAGATTGCTCAATAATGCAACCAGTTTCAGCCATTTTATTATTTGGAATTGGATTATGGTTACCATAGCTCTCAGTTACAATTTTACAGTCCTTCTTTATTTTGTGATACAAATGACTGTACCTTTGTTTTATGTAATTGTTAATTATCTTTTGGTCGTTTTTGATTTTAATATCGTTTATGCCATTCGAGTCATTAAATTGTTACAAAGAAAACTTGAGTTATGGAATATTCAAGTCTTAAATTCCCGTGAAATGGAAGAGACACGTAGTGCGGATTTCAGTAAGAAAATGTTTCAAGCCTATTCTGATATAATAGAGTGTTACGACATCTATAAAGTATGTGTTCAACCATTGGTAAGTACCTACTTTGATATTCATAAATCTATGCTAGATAGTTATTGAACCAGGTTTTTTAGACGAAGTTACCATGCCTATTAATTATTTATTTTAATTGAACCTATATTTTTTTATTGTACATGTACCTTCCCGTCTTCTATCTCTTGCCACTTATATTTATGGTGGCAGTGCGAAGACATCTTTATTAAGTCATTCTATAACTTTCAGATTCTGTATTATATTATTGAAGGATGTCTCCATTCTCTCATTTACATTCAAGCGAACATTGAAGAGTTCAAGAACAATACCTCAGTGAGTGGTGTCAAATTTGTTTCTGAACTTCTTCCATGTATCGTGTTGATTGGGATCGACGTAAGATTTTTTTCGTTTTCATTGCCAATTGCCGTATTTATCTGGTGATAATAAGAATTACGAGAGGAAAGATATTATGAATCTTGGAAATCCACCTGGACATTCATATCTTTCCTTTTCTAATTTTTTATTCGAAAACTTTCCTTGTGTTTATTTTCCTACATCACTCGCTACGCCATATATTTTCGTGCATGCTCTGTCTCACTCTTGGGCAAATGCTTGCCTTCAATGAAATGTTTAAAATTCCATTAATGCCTATACTTGTTGGCAGGTTGCGCTGACCATTACCTATCTACCTGGAAATTTGGTAATATTGTAAAAGCTATATTTGTGTTTACAACAGTCAGTAGGTAACCGTGAAGTTTCTTGCTGACTCTTTTCCCATATAGGTGACTAGCTTTTGCCAGCGGCTTTGCCCGCGTGGAGATCGAAAATTATCCCACGGGATCGTACTATCGGGGTAAAAAGTATCATACATATGTATGTGTTAATCCCGTTTACAAACTATCTTTTTACCAAATTTCATCCAAATCCGTTCAGCCGTTGATACGTAATTAACTAACAAACATTCAAACATCTAAACACACAAACTTTCACATTTATAATATTAAGTAGGATAACCAACTGGAATCGTGTACCTACCTTCTGACATCTCACAAGTGTGGTTTTTGTTAAATAAAATATTTTGAAGTTACTTTTGTTACAGCATGCAACAACTATGACCATTATTTCTCTTTTGTGTTGGTTGGGCAAGGACTTGATGTGGCAGACGATGTTCATGCAGCGGTGCGAGACATTCTACTTAGCAGTGGAAAGTGTTCGAGATACTTGCGCAGTTGTTTTGAAGTCAAATTGCTCAGGTACTATTATTTTCAGACTCTATGTAGGAACTTGCTATTATATAGCAACATCTGACTAGCGTAGTATAATACTGTCACTTCAAAACTGACTCGAATGACAGCACAGAAATAGCATTTCACGTGGAGAATGATAATAAATAGTATGAATCTAAATGACTACAAGAGCAGAAGAAAAACCATGAAAATGAAAGGCAATGCAAGGCAATGGCAGGAAAGGTGCTTGATACTGAAGTGACGGCAAATAGAGATTTAGTTGTGTGGAAGAAGTTTTTATTCTGCACAAACTGAAAAAAGTTGGCATATGAGAGGACGAGGATAATAAAAGATCAACACTAAGTTAATGCATAAGTGACGGTGACAGCTAAAATTCACGAATATGAGATCACTGGACAAGACTCATTTAAACTATGAATCATCATGATGTTCCTGCCCTTATCCCATATTACTTGAGGTTATTTCAAAATCGTTATTTTCTTCTATTTTCTCTTGTCTTCAGTCACTCTGCCAGTCATGCCTTCGTCGCCGTATCCATCCAACTTATGCTATGAATAATTGATTTAATATTGTTACAGATGATGAGAGAAAACTATGCAAGAACGTGCTGCGGTTACATCGAGCATCATTCAGCAAGATGCGTGTGTGTGGCCTGTTCTACGCGGACGTGGCTTTGCAGCTGAGTCTGACAGCTCTACTAGCTAACTACACTATTGTGTTTCTGCAGTTCGCGTTTCTGTAATAGAAACTTCTAATAAAAGGATTGTGTAGATAGATATTTAAAATATTTATTATTTCTTTCTTTTTCTCGTGGACAGTCTAAGAGTTAATTATTCTAGTGTGTAAGCCATGAAAGGCTAGGTTGAGATTATTTTAGCTAGTGCCTGTTAGTGATTTTAATTGACTACTGATTTTAATGGATGAATTTTAAATATTTCCGTCAACCATTAAGAGATATCCTTTTTCAAATGTTCCTTTGTATTTACAGATACTTACATAATCTCCCACTTTATACTTGCTTTTTATTCTTTCTTGTTTTATCAACCTCAAAAACCTTTCTAATATACGTTTTCATTAATTTAATCCACATTGACAGGAATTTCATTAATTGTCCGATGGTATGTGTGATTGCATTTATAAATAACATCATTAAGGGTGCTATCTACCTAATTATAGCTATCTAATTATAGCAAACATGAACATATATTGAAAAGACGTAACACTAACTTAAATAGCGTTGTGCTTACTAATGATATTGCTCATTTTGAAATAGACATACAAAGAGATCAGTGGAGGATGCCACACATAAAACTATCAGACCGAGAACGATTGACACTTTTAAGACATTTAGAAAGAGATAAACCTATTCCGTGTTGTGCCGACGTTGTTCCGTGTGGTGCCGGACGTAAAAAATTGCACCATCCCATTTCTTCCCGTGGGAGTCGTACAAGGTGACTAAGAGACTTACCAGAGAATGGGCAGCAGCGTTCTCTATGCATTTGACCACCGAACTGCGATTGCCAACCCGCCTGCCAATTGTGGCGATTATGGCAAAAACCCCCCTTTTGGGGGAGGCTTATGTCCAGCAGTGGACGTCTTGCGGCTGAAATGATGACGATGATGAAACCTATTCAGATGGCGTTTAGAAATTGAGTATCCATCCATTACTACCTAAAACCACAAAGCATTCTTGGTCAGTCAAAACTGCTTAACAATTAAAAAAACCTAGATAAGTAATTTTTTGTTTACAAACTAATCGAAAAAATAATAAAACTGAAGACAGTTCAGTATTCGATCATTGTGAAGTAACAAACGTTACGCTGTTTTTGAATTCACAATATTATCCATCTGTAACTTTAAGTTTAAAGTTTTCTGAAAACAAATATTTATATTAAATATTATTTATGTCTTAAAAATGTTCGTTTAAAGAAGTTTTTGCCAAGTGAGCTATGCCAAATAGGTTTCGGAGTATTAAGTTTCTGCCAGATAGAGGGCACCCATTAAAATCACCATATATTATTATATTTTTCCCCAATTTACCGAGTTTTTGTAACACATCATCCATGACACTTTCAAAGCAATCATAAATCGATGATGGAGGCCGGTACACACTCAATACAACAAGCTGCTCCAACTCCACACAAGCTATTTTTATAGTCCTCTCTACAGAGAGTCTCACAATATCTTTACGTTTTTTGAATTTAAGTTGTTTAGCAGTATCAACGAGCCACCATGTATTGCATTTTCTCTGCTGAACGAACTACCAACCTGGTGATTACTGAAATGAAACATGAACTGATGGCTTTTTAACCAATTTTCTGGAATGCATAAAATATCAATGTGGTTATAGGTCATAAATAATTAAATTTCAAGGTATTTTCTCAACATTCCTTGAATATTTTGGTGCACCAGGTTAACTGTATTAGAACTTATTCTGACATTTTGATGATTTGTATTTAATGTATTTAAATTTAAATTATCTCCATAAATTATGCAAGAGGTTTCCTCTATTGTCTCAAAATCTCTCTTAGATAAGTTTTTATCAGCTGCTACGAGACAGGTGTCGTCCGTGTATTGATAGACTGAGCAATTGTTTATAACATTCTCTTCTCTTCTAAAATTAATATAGACGTTGGTCAATAATAATTTTAGAAGAATTAATGAATTGAAGGAATAATAAAAAAGGACAATATTTAATTTTTGTTTACTATTTGCTAGGTGGTTACTAAACTCGTTGATGGTTGAACACTCAAGGTATCCTGATATTTCCGGTGAAGAAACTGACGTGATCATTGAGTCTAACTACTATCGACAATTATTTTCCTGGGCTGCCAATTTATCAATATCACTAGTGTTTCTAATGACAATCAGTTTGTCGTTTTCGATTTTATGAACCAATATTTTGCCATTCTGGAACCAGATGTACTTGTACGTAACCTTTAATGTGTGTTTAGCTTGCCATAGTAGTGATTTATTCGCTTTGGTAAGAGCGTATCGAAACAAAACTTTAGACTTGGCTAAGTCGGGACTGACCTCGAGGACCACATCTTGGACAACTATTGATTCCTTCCGCACTGCACGTATCCACTGATCCATATGCTCTTCATGTTGTAACATCACCTGAATAACTCCTTCTTCACCATTCTTACCTTTAAGTCTTTTAACCATTGTAACTTGGCGTCTCTCAATGTTAAGCTTCGAAGCTATTTTAGTTGAGAGTACGTCTATGATAAATTATAAATGATAAATGATTTTACTTCTGTAAGTAGGTTTGTACAAACACTTTTAAACGTCAATCAGATTTTTAAAACTAGATGAGGTCGGCGTTTCCTAACTGACTACCTACTCTGAGAAGAAAGGCCAAAACAAACTTAGAGGTCATAGTCTCTTTTAAAGTCCAGACATAATCTTGGTCTTGATCATGTGAAGACCATGTGGATTGGTGTCTGAAATGGTCTTTTGAGAAAAGAATCACACAGATTGAGTGAACCTGTCCAATCAGTGCACGCCTTTATCAGTAATCATGCAGCTCAACTCAGAACTTGTGGAGCTCAACGATTTGACGAACAATACCAAAGAGAGGACATTTGGGTAGGCCGCATAAATTACTCAAACTGCCAGGCTATGACTAAATGAAGAAAAAACAATCACCCACACAGTCATCACAATCACAATAATTAAAGCAATATAATACTTTACAAAGTTAATACATACATTCAAGTAAATAAATTCATGTCATTGTTTAAACAAAATTCATAATGTCAATGTCTATATATACAAAAAATACGAAAATAATCGTGGTGAGATCATTTGGGAACCATGTAGATTGGTATCTGATATGGTCTTTTGAAGAAAGAACCACACAGAAACTGTACTTTAGAATCTATGCACGTTGGTATAATGTCTACAATTGTGATTACGGAGATGCACAAACCATTAGCGAAATCGACAACACGTCCATATTCTGAGCAGCACGACTTGGGTATGGTGTGGTGACTTTTCTGGTGTATTTGCCACCTACAGCCATTCAGCACCGCCCATCTTAATCCATCCTCAGTAACTTTATACACTCTGTCGCGCTTTAACCCTTTATTTGGCATGAATACAAATCGTGTAATTTTTATAATCTGACAACTGTTCTAAGATTTAGGGTGATAATTATGTTAGGACAAATTATTTTAAAAAATGGAATGTTTTCAGTTTTCCTGAAAACCAATGTATATCACAGTATACAATGCCAAGTAAGTGAAGTGTTATACCTATTTGGTATTGTATACTGAGATAGAGAAAGTCAAATATAGCCAAAAGGATTTTGAATAAAAATAACAAAAATATCTTAATTTATTTATTATTAAACATCAAAACACACAAAACAATGAAAATAGTTCATAATTTGTGCTATTTTGTATGGAAATTAAGGAAACAATTTCTGAAGTTTTTCCCAGTCACGAAACGTAACTTGACATCACATTTCATGCAAAAAACAGTTGTCAACTTTTGAGAAAATTTGCATCGCCCCATGTCGTTTTGAGTGGATAGAAAGTGTCCAATATTGTTATATCTTACGGGACTAGCGCACCTGACTACCCGTGGTTTTTTATTGTACATTCTTCTGCTTACGTTCCGTTTTTTTTTAGTCCTGCCTAGCATAATCAAATTCTCATAAATGTTATATCAGAAAACTTTCAGGGGTTTACTAGATTTCAGTTGTTTTTTGAACAGTTATTTTTGTACATAATCCAGGCATTATTTATGCAAATATCAATCAGTTGAGCAAATATACCCATGTACCTTTGTCCCCTTTTGCCCCATATCTTTTTGTCCTGAGAGGTGTTTTATATAGAGATATCAGCATGTCAGCCAGGTCCACTCCCCCGTGTGTCTATTGTACTCAATGACAATTTTAGGACACTTCACATCCACTTTTTCTTTTTTTTTACAGAATCTCTTTATTTTTTGATGAGGCTCGGCACCAAAAAAATTACTTAATAAAGTAACAGGATTGTTGTCGTTCCAACGAACGGCAGCGAGTTTGTTCTTCTTGCACACTACTTGGACATAATGACCCATTTCCTTCTTTTTCATAACTTTTTCAGTTGGTAGTAACACAGAATTAACAAGAACGTTCAACAGAGGCGGCATATGTTGAAATACAGCTTTTGTCCATTTGTAATGGAGGACAAACTTTTGAGTTTTTTAGATCTTTTGGCAACTTGGGTAATTTGCTTCTTGAAATTCGTTTTCCTTGTTTGTCTCATGGAGGGCTTTGATGTCGTCGGGGTTTCAGTAACAGATGGAGTCACAGATGGTAGAGATGGCAGCGAAGAAATTGAGGGGATATTATAATAGTCGGGTTCTTTGTTTGTCGAAAGACAAATCTCTTGGAAAATCGGGGTCAAACGGATATTTTCGTCAAGATTATGAGATTGGTTTCCGTGTCTTGCGTCATTATATTTTTCTTGTAAACTCGGGTTCAAAGTGACACCTTGTTCTGGATTACAAAACTGGTCTTCGTGTTCACTTTCGGTAATTTTGTAATTGTTATTATTATTATGATCAGAGCTACAAAGCAAATTCAGGCGTTCATAAGAAGAATCAAGAGAAGGCGTTGCAAACGAACATTCAGGCGAAGAAAGTATCTTATGATAGTCTACCTCTATCTCATCATCCGACATATCGCTTGTCTCAGAAGGGGCATTGTCGTTAGTAATAAGGGCTAATATTTTGGCAGATCTAGTCTGAACCACATACTGTTAACAAGCAAAACAAAACAAAATTAACCCAAAAAGAAAAACCAGAAAATTGGCAAAGTACAGTGTACATACAAATAAAATGTTACTTTATAGTGGAATTGGCAATGTTTACCATAATACACACACCACAAACGTGGAGGTCATTTCGTGCATACGTGGCTTTGTATACTGTGATATACAAACAAGATTAGACGGCCACAGAAGATGCAAAAGACAACAAAAAATATATAAATCATGGAATTGGTGACAGAATATATCTATTACCATGTTTTATCCATCTTTTATACATATACACTGTTATAAATATTAAAATAACGCCACCTCGTGAAGCGGCGGCTGCTTGTGGCTTTCGGCCAATTTGGCTTTAGACTGACAGCTAAAAGTTTTGCCATGACTACAAAATAATTTTAAACTAATTACTCATTGGTTAATTTACCAGGATTGGAAAAAAATATCTTTAAAGAAGTAAACAACTTGCGTAGAATTTTTATTTGCGAGCGTATATCACATTAGACAACGTCAAATAAAGGAAGGACGAAATTCTTACGTATTTCTACTAAGTCATCAATTTCTTTATCAGAAAGGATTTTCTTAATGCTTTGTATTTGAGAGTCCTCTAACTATACTGTCGTTAACCATTCATCGTTTATTGTCATAATGTCTAAAGTATCAATAACCTGACTTATCCCTGCATTTTCTGTTGTGAGATTCCTACTCAATGCGTCAACGTGAATCATGCCTTTGCCAGATTTATAAACTACTCATACTCCTCAATCAAGTTCCACCATCGCGCAATTCTTGGTATCATATCTCTTTTTTAAAAAGTTGCTCTAAGTGAGGTATAGTCGGTTACAATAGTTAAGCTTAACCCAAGCACGTAGCATCCTCACCTTCCGCCTGACGCAGGTCCTCACCGGACATAGTTGTTTTGGGAGAATTCTGCTTTAGATAAAGCTGGAGGAAACGCCTGGGTGTTACCATTGCGAAGATCGCCCTTAGGACACAGGGGAGCATACGGTGGAGGTCTACCTGACTTGGGCAGAGCACCGCCGTGTCCTTGTAAAGGCGATCGGTGGCAGCGATCTCTCGCATCTGGCCCTGGTCCAGGCCATGGTACGGAGCGAGAGTGCATGGGTAGCCGTCACCTCCTTCTGCGAAGCAGTAATTCTCGCGAAGATGGAGGCGACGCACGCGAGGTAGAGGTAGTATATGTGCCCTCACAGCTCTAGTCACCGCAGGAGATGCCCTGGGCGTCGAAAATCCCCGGCAGATTCCCGGCCACCGCAGGCGCGGGCTTGCGGATGGCGAGTAATGTGTAACTCGCTGTCCGGTAAGGACCAAGCCTGGGTCGATGGCGCGTTGTGTACCACGCGCGCCTCCAAGACATGTCAGCACCAACTGATGGGGTCCGAAAGAACCCGATGCCTGTCAGGAGAGCAGGTTGTTCGAAAGAGATACCATCGCCCCTGGCGCACAGGCAACTGAGGCAACACGGGTGGGTTTTAGTCAGTAAAATTCTGACACGCCCTCCTGCTCCACCCAGAGTGGGAGAAGTTATTTGATGATTACCCACACGCAAATAAAAAATATAAAGAGCGTCATCGATAAGGTTCTCCGCGGGGTACCCTGATTTATTCAATTTGTTTTGAATAACATAGCAGGCCGACGGCTCATCTAAAATCGTTACCGTTGCATAAAGACAACTGCCTAGCCATCTCACAGTGAGTAACTTACTCACTTTGAGATGGTTTACGCTGCACTCTCCGAAGATCCACATCCTTTTTCAGTTAATCAGTAACCATGTGGCCCGGAAATAAATATTCATAAACCCTGTTTATAGTTCACAACTCGCAACCACCGTGCGTTGGATGAAATTACAATAATTATACTGCTTAGGTACTCATCTATATTTACATACAATAAAGCAAATTTGTTATAGTAGATATTTGAATCAATAAATGCTGTTCACAAGCAATTATCATAGAAAATTTGATGTGCGCAGCTAATACATTTACTAACGACCATGGTAACAAACGTGTGCCATTTACAAATGGAGAACTTACGTAACATCGGTATAAATAATTCAATGAAGTGTGTTTTGAATAATATGATAGACAAAGATGTGCAGTTAATGCTGAGGCCTTTGAATCTGATGCAGTTGATTTCGCTTACTCCCAGATATCGCATCAGAAACGATTATATGTATAACTCCTAACAATTTCATTAGTAATCTGTATTTAATAATTGGAGCTACTGTCATTATTTCTTAGAACATATTCAAAACCTACATGCTGTTTCGCGACGAAGAACATGTAAAATCACACTAACTCCGAGATGATCTAATCTCTTACTGATTGCATCTACTACAGTTTCGGATTCTCTCTTAATTTTGTCATAGGGATCTCTCAAACGGAAAATAATATTAAGTTTGTCTTAATCTTTCAAAGAGTGCACAGAGTGCACAATAATGAATCCAGTTTTATCGATTTTATTATTTGGAATTGGATTATTGTCATCATGGCTCTCTGTTACTATTTTACAGTCATATCTTATTTTATCGTACAGGTTGCCATACCTTGGTATTTTGTAATTATTTATTATCTTATGGTTGTTTTCGATTTTAATGTCGTTTATGCCATTGGAGCCATTAAATTGTTACAAAGTCAACTTAAGTAATGGAATATTGAAGTTTTAAGTGCACTTGAAATGGAAGAGACCCGTGATGTGGCTTACAGTAAGGGAATGTTTCAAGCCTATTCTAATATATTAGAGTGTTACGACATCTATACAGTTTGTGTTCAGCTACTTGTAAGTACTTTGCTTTGTATATACTAATAGATAGTTACCAGTGCCTATTAATTGTTCATTTTATTTAAACCTATATTTTTCCATGGTATATCTACCTCTCTAACTCTTGCCACTTATATTAGTGGTGACAGTACAAAGAGATCTTTATTAAGTCATTCTATCACTTTTCAGATTCTGTATTATATTGTTGAAGAATTTCTCTATTCTCTCATTTACATTCAAGTGACTATTGAACATTTCAAGAATAATATCATAGTGAGTATCGTCAAATTTATTTCTAACCGTCTTTTTTCTCGCCTCATGATGATTGGGGTCGACAATTCGATTTTTTCCTTTCCATCTCTAGTGGTTAGAGTTATAATTCATTTCTTTCCACTTGTAATTTTTTATTCGATCTCCTTTCTTGTTTTTATTTTCCTATAACAGTCTACAAAATATTTTTTATTCAAGCATGTTCTGTCCCTCTTGGGAAAAGGTCTGGCTCCAAATATAAATATTTACAAAATTAAATGAAGGTACAGCTACTATACCACTCAACTAATATAGCTACTTGATGAGTTAACGAAAATCCAAGATTTCATCTAGTAGTGTGCAAGGTCCCTCTGAAGGATCATATAACTGTTGACCATTTTTAATTTTGTTAAGTATCTACCTAGTACTTATTGGTAGGCCTGTGCTGACAATGACTTGTGTACACGGTAATTTGGAAATATTGCAAAAGCCATTATGTTAACAACAGTAACCGTCAAGTTTCTTACCGGCTTTTTCCAAAGGTGACGATCAATTGGAATTGTGGTCCTATCTTCATACATTTCACAAGTATAGTTTATGTTAAGTAAAATATTTTGAATTGAAATGTTTTTTTTTTTGTTATAGCATGCCACCATTATTTCCTTGCTTTGTCTTTTGTGTTGACTGAGCAAGGACATGACGTGGCATATGATGTTTATACAGCTGTGTGAGACATTCTACTTAGCTGTGCAAAGTGCTCGAGATACTTGCGCAGTTGTTTTGAAGTCGAATTGCTCCGGTATGATTATTTTCAGACCTCATAAAGGGACATTCCTATTGTAAACCAAAATCTTAGCAGCGTACTGCTATACTGTCACTTTAAACCTCACTCTTAAGACAATATACAAATAGAATTTCACATGGAGAAAGATAATAGTATGAATCAATAAACGATGACGACGGTAAGAACGAGAGAAGGAATGTGTGAAATATGATATGCAGGAAAGGGGCTTGATACTAAAGTGACGGCAAATGGAGATGTAGGCGTATGGGAGATGTTTTTATGCTGTACAGTCTTCAAAAAAGTTGGCATAAGAGAGTACGAGGATGATAAAAGTTTAACACTAAGTTACTGAATATAGCTTACGGTGACAGCAAAGATTCGAGAGGACTCAATATAAGCTAGGTTGTCATCATCATTTTCCTGCCCTTGTTCCATATTACTTCAGGTCGGTGCAAAACGTTTTTTTTTTCTCCCTTTTTCCCTTATCTGCGGTCCGTCTTTTTTTCGTTACCAATCTATCTTTTCTCATGCTTTAAATAATTAATTAAATAATGTTAAAGATGATGAGAGAAAACTGTGCAAGAACGTGCTGCAGTTACATCGAGCATCGTTCAGCAAGATGCGTGTGTGTGGCTTGTTCTACGCGGACGTGGCGTTGCAGCTGAGTCTGATGGCTCTACTAGCTCACTATACTATTGTGTTGCTGCAGTTTGCGATTCTGTAATGAAGACTTCTAATAAATTTATATTGGATATTGGATATTGGATATTGTGTAGACTGTAATTTAAAATCCAACCAATATTATAAGTGTGAAAGTTTGCATGTTTGTTACTCAATCACGCAAAAACGGCTAGATGGATTTGGATGAAATTTAGCACACAGCTAGTTTTTAACGTGGATTAACAAATATAATACTTTTTATCCCAGTAGTTCGTTCCTGTGGGATAATTTACGACTCCACACGGGCTAAACCATTGGCAAAAGCTAGTTATTCATATTTCTTTATTTTTCGCTTGACAGTCGATGAGTTTATTTTGTAAGTATGTAAGCCATGAAACCCTAAGGCGAGCAATGGGTTGCTCTAGCTAGTCTGATAGTGATCAAAATTGTATGGGACTGTAATAAGTCAGAAACAAAACGGTGTTTCATTGAAACAAAGAAATAGTTAAAACGTGAAACATATTTTTTTGCATGATACAAACAGAAAATGAAACGGTTTCTTAAAATAAAAATTTAATTAGGTACATATCAATAATGTCGAAATAGTTTCTAAACAATGACTAACAATGTGGTAACTACAATTTATTAAATAATGTAGTTCATTCTTATTTATAATAGATGCATATAAAAATAATTATATTATTATTTACATAATTAACATCACTTAATGTTACTTATAATCACTTTGCCATTTAAATTATTACTCACCGACTACCTACTTACTGGGGGCATGGTAGTGACCCCGCCCGGTCGTACAAACATAACAATTATAACAAAAAAGGACCAGGAATGTGCAAGCAGTCATTTTAAAAATATAATTTATTATAAAAGTATTTTTTATCAATAAGTAGGTAAGTTAGTTAGTCAAATATTGAATTTGTTAGTACACACAGCTACACATCAAGCTATACATTTCCAGTTTACGCTGATCTTGCACTGTACGGAAATGCGAGATCAGCTTATACTGGAAATGTATAGCTTGATATGCAGCCGTGCGTACTCAAAAAGTTTAATATTTTATACTATAACCTATACTTGATGTTTAAAATCTGAGCTTGCAATTATTTTGCAAGAAAAAAACGTTTTTAAGTCGGCTAAAATATTTGTGGATAATTTTACATTGATCAAGCTTATTGCTAGGCAATTCAACATTAAGGGATTTAATCCTAAACAAATAAATAAATAATGACACTAATGAAATTATCTCCTAATATTAATCTATAAAGAACATTGAAGAACTAAAGGCACCTACACACTATGCAGCATGGGCCGCAAGGCAAAAACACGCCGCGCGCCGGCTGTGCCGCCGGCACGTGTGTGCCTTTAGGTATTTAACAGGTAACACTTTTTCTTAATCCTATGACTTATTACAATTCTTAATTATGTCACTGTTTTACCAAAATTATCATTCTATGTCATTTGAATACATGATACCTACTTATAAATTGTGCACAGTGACGTTCCGGTAGATTTTCTAATTTCCTGTCATTTATTTTAATAGTGAAACTGTTTTATATTTTTTGTAAATATATATTTTACATGGTTGTTAGCAGTTGGAACATATTCGCACAATGTCATTTGCATGCTTATCACAGCTTTAAATAACACTACTAGAGTAAAGAAAGAAATCTCTCATTCAGTTTTAGAGACCAAACACGAAGTTCATTGAACTGATGTTGAATTGAGTTTTAACTCAATCCACTAGAAGACCTCCTTCCTGAACCCGAAGCCAAACTGGTCGCACTTGACCCTCAGTATCTTGGCGAGCTGTGGCGGCCCACAGTAGAACACGGTCACCTTGCCTTTGTTCTGCTCCTGCAGCTGCTTGAACACTTTGTCCCAGTTCGGACGCCCGGCATTTGTCCTGGTCTTCAAGCCGGTTATTAGGTCGCGTTTCTCCTGGAAATATATTTGTATTTATTGACAAATGCTGGAAATAATAATCTGCTGATGATAGAGAAAAGTATGGGTATTGTATAATTAATTAAGTCAACGGCAATTTGAGAAGCCTATGTCTAACGCTACTGAGTGTTGTATGCTGTTGATAAAAATCTAATAAATGTCGCGAGAAAAACTAAAAATTGTGGTCGTAATAGACTACAATTTTGCTGAACTAAGTTTTATCATTATTTGAAAGTATAAAACACACTGGCTATCATATACAGACTGTGATAAAGTTATGAAGGGGAGTTCATCTACTGTTACCTAGGGAAATCATATGTTTTAAAGAACACCTCCTATCAAGTTTTACATCGTCTGTGGTTGTACTTCGTCTGTAAGTCAGTCACGGAACTTTTTTATTTATGTAGAGGTTATTGACCTACCTTCTCATGCAAAAAACTAAAGGGTAGTCCAAATGCTTTCATACAAGACTTCTGCAGTGCGGTGGTAATATACAAGTGCATGTTTAAGACCCGGTTCAGGACTCTCCCCAACTAGACCTATTCTCTATCCAGCCCACGGCTCAGCTACGCACGTCTACTTAACTTGGCTTTGTATGATAATATAAACGGGATTGTCCATTTCGTCCCAAGGTCACGCTACGCAAGAATGCATGGCTGGCAAGCAAATGAACGTGGAACTACCATGGCCAACATCTTTGGCAACATTGTACGTAGCAGTCGACAGTCTCAAAAAAGCTGTTTCAATTATAACAGACCAACCTTCTCATGCAACAGATCTAATGCCAGCTGCAGCCCTACAGCCTTCATATCGGACTTCTGTAAAGCGCTGGTGATGTACATGTGCATGTCTAGAAAGCGGTCCAGGGCTCCTCCTAGTTCGGCCTGTTCTATCTCCAGTTGGGAGAGGAGTGACACGAACCACTCGAACGAACGCTGCTCCCGGTTTATCCAGAAGAAGTCAACCTAGGAATGAAGGTGTAAGAGTAATATAGTAAAACTGCGGGCTTATTTACTATGTTTCAAGTTCAATCTTTACTTCATCATCTTTGTCATTTTCTTTCACATCTATATTTAGAATAGGACTGCAGACTGCAGACTTTATCTGAGAGCGACTCTTTTAGAGCGTATGGAGGGAGGTCCATGGAACAATCTAACTCATATACTATTGCTGCTACTAGATTTTTAACCAGACGAAAAGCTGTTTGTGGTTTTAAATGTACGTGTTTACAATGTGGATCTTTTGGATTTATTATGGACTCACTCAGATATAATTTTCTGAGTAGTTACTATTAATGGGTGGAGAATTTTTTCTGAATTTCACACACTAATAGCTTTACACAAAAGGCTTTCGATAACATTTCCTGCTTACCAATGCTAGCTACTAGCAGGTTTTTTAAAATTGATGTTGGTTAAAGGTTTCGCTTGCACTTAGTACATAAATCAAAATGGGAAGTAGGATTATATGTCCGAGCCACTCGTAAACATCTATTATACGGTTGGGATCACACTTACCTTCTTCAAATTCATATTATGTCTGGGCATATCCGAAGCCCACGTGTGTCCGCACTTAGGACAGTCCTGCCTGGCGCTCCAGTAGCGGTACATGACGGCCTGTAGGATGGACGCGAAGGGAGTCACCCCTATACCGGCCGCTACTAGGGCAGCATGCTCAGCGAGGAAGATGTGGGAAGAGGCCGCGCCATATGGACCGTCGAGGTAAATCTGGAATTAGAATGTATCGCTTGTTACTACTTGATAAATTGTGGAAACCTCCCTGCTACTCGTTAGGTTAAGTTAGGTCTAGTGAATGTTATCGCGGAAGTCGCATTAGATCCCGTGATTTTAGTCAGTAAGAGTCTGAGAGACCCCTTCGCCCTTGCCAGGGTGGAGGACATCCATGAAGATTTCTCTTCGTCATCAAAGGTCTAGTGAATGATGCCGTCGCTTATAGACAACCACAATGCTACACCAGGGAATCAAGTAAACCTTAGTAACGTTCAAGTTATTATGTGAAAACTTGTGAAGAATGTGGTTGTGTGTATCTATCTGTCTCGGGTCTGCTTTAATATTTTACATTCACCATGGAACGGAATAATACAACAAACATTAAACGCAATTAAGAATCATAAAATCAAGATGTTTTAATTACCTCCAACGGCTTCCCAATAGGATAGTTGCTCTCGAAGTCATCAGTAGCCTCGGAGCCATCGTTCTCAACCTCCACGATCTTCTCAGGTTGTTCCACGTCTCTGTCTGGTGACAAACTCTTTGATAGACGTCGACGTGCTGTAAAACATGAAGTGATGTTATTATTGTAAGAATAGAAGCTCGAAGTGATAAAAAAAACTAAGTTGAGCTCTGATTGTAAATTTATACCCGTAGAAAATGGTGGAACACTTCGTAAGATTGCCAGATAGCTTGCACAAGATTGTTGAAGTTTTTTTTCTGTAGATGGGTGACCATCTTTACAAACCAAGAACCCTCTATGCCTCAGAAACGTACGTTAAGCTGGACCAAAAGCTTAGCATGCTTTCTGATATAATCTGAGTAAACATCTGCGTCGCCGGCCACAACATATTCAAGAAAAACCTAGGCTGATAGTGACTTACCGAGAGTTAAAATACTGTCATTACTCCTCCTCCTCTCATCAAAACTGGGCGTCTTGAACGCGATGATAGTCGGCTTAGTCCTCATGTACCGGAAGCTGTGCACCAGTGACTTGTTCTGCGGGATCTTGCATGCGAGGCCGAACGACTTGCGAGCATGAAGCATCGAGCTCTCGTCTAGCTTGCTCTCCGACTCCGAGCGCATGAAGTCTCGAAGACTAGAGAAAAGAGATTGAGTACATAAGAAAGCCAGATGAAATAGATAATCATACCAAAAAAACACAATTTGACTGCTAATCTCAGGAATGAAAAAGCTTGGCAAGTTTACTTCTAAAAGACCGTCTTGAAAAAATATTTAACCTTGCGTACATTATTAGACGAGTAAAAGTGCTTGATAATGTACTCTGTGAGTGTTTGTTAAAACATTTTTATTAAATAAATGCAATTTATATTTTTTAAGCAACCTTCTTTATTTCTTCAGAACAATTTCCGTTCTACCTTTTGTCATTTGTCATACTCATCACAAAACGTACACACATAAAAATCATCACCTTATTGACACAAACTTATTTCCTTTATAAACTAGAAATTACAAAGATACAACTTATCAGCATACAGATACGCGACAGTGCTACAAGCGACTTATAACAAAACCAAAACAAAAAGTACTCACGCCATCAACCGTTGTCGTTTCTTCACGTTCTTCTGCACATCGGGCATGGATCGAGACTTCTCTAACGTTCTCGCTGGGGCCAGCAGTAGGGATGGATGGTAAGAAATCTTTGTTGGTGATTTCGGGACTAGAAAACAAAAGAGGTTTCTGTTTATGTAGGCAGCTATAATTTTGTGACTACTCAACCAGTTAGCACAGCCATTATTATTACAGAAAAATATCTATCTACTAGAACTAATTCCAGCCAGGTTACTTAATCAATCAACAAATCGAAGACTACAAAAACGAACATAATTTAGTAGGTCAGACCAGGGTAAATTGCTCGATGCAATAATGTTACTTTGTATTCGTGTAAAGAGACTAGTTAATTTTGTGTTAAATGCTTCATGGTTTAACTACTAGACTTTACGTTACTTTACTATGCAGACTACCTACGGGAAAGTAAAATCTTTTAGAGCCAGAACCTCCCTTAAACTGCCCACTATGTGTTCCTTCTCCAACACATTTTGACGATACCATTGTTCCCAAGTCTAAAAGTTACATTTTATAGTCTGCTGAAAACATACCTTCATTCTTTTTCACATCTCCATTCCCGTCATCCCCCACATAAGCGTCGTTGGTATAACACCTTGGAGAGAAGTCCACTGATCGCTTCTTAGCGCTGGCGACGGAACTCTTGCGACTCTTCTTACTCTGAGTAGATATGGAACGTGCTAATTTCCTAGAAGAATGGTTGCCAGTTATTTTCGGGCCTGTTTCTAGACGATGATCAAAAGTTATTCCAATACTATAGCCTTTTGTTTTTTAAAGCGGGGAGTTTTCATGGGGTTTGATACTTTACTAAGCCTGACTGTTAATTACAAAGCTTCTTTCTTTTTTTTTTTTGCTGGGAAGTCATCAAATGACTTCTCCCGCTCTGGGTGGAGCAGGAGGGCGTGTCAGACTTCTACTGACTAAAACCCACCCGTGTTCCTTCAGTTGCCTGTGTGCCAGGGGCCGCGGTATCTCTTTCGAACAACCCGTACCCCTGGCAGAAAGCTTTCATCTTCACTCTTTATAACTACCCTAGTCCCAGAACATACGTAGTTTAGCTGTTACGGAAACTAATAATTAACTTTATGCGTGAGTCGGACATGAGCGGTTTTTTAATCGACGTTGATAACTGATATTCAGTGGGGTAATTTTGTGTAACAATCAATCGACCGCATTGCATTTAAAGCACAATTTTTGACATTTCAGTTATTTAATTTGCTGAGCAGGCAATTTTTTCAAAGCGATAAAGCGATAGATTATGAATTTTCTACAAAACTCCTTGAAACATGATTGAAAGTGAAAGTATGTCACGCAATAAGAATGCAGACAAAATATATTATAGAAACAAGGAGGGTACAACTTACTCATGTCCACTCTCAATAGCCGGCAGCTCTTCGCCGTGTAGTCTCGCCTGTTCTCTCTCGAAGTACGAGTACAGGCGGTTGGTCCACTGACCCACGCCGCGGATGTGAAGCCAGATATAGTCTGAAAAAATGCGAAACAAAACCTTTTTTAATTTGGTTTAAAAGAATTACTTTTTGAAGGAGTATAAAAGGAATCATAGCTGGTATGATTTGTGCTCTAAGTACTGTCAGTACAATGCTATGACGTTCGCAGACGGAGGTTCACCGAGCCTTGCTAGTTTCGCAAGACCATAAGTGCCGTACGAGCACACAGAGTTGGACTTCGGCAAGTATAGCAAACATGTTGCCTGCCACGTCTCATCCCTCTGTCAGTTTATGTAAGTGGCTGAAACTATTGAAGCAGGCATTCAGGTAAAGGTTTTTAACAAAAAATCTTGCATAATGTAAGCGGGCACGCTCTTTATGCCCGGAGGCGTATATTTAGGCGGTTATTTATGAGAGTTGCCGAGCATCAAACTGATTGGCGTGCACTGTATTCAGAACTTCATCTTCATCAGCCCACAGCAGCTGCTGTGGTCTGATGACGATGAAGTTCTAAATACATTTTTAGTATTAATTCTGCTGCTGTGTATTTTGATGGTATATTGACCTGTGGCAAATTATTTAATTTAATGATATGTGTGGTAATTTTAATTAGTTACTATTCTATACAATCAAATTCTTTTAACAGACTTCTGTGCTGCTGGGGAGTTTGTTGCGACACTTCTTCTTCCCAGCTAAAAACACTACACACAAGTGGTGAAGGGTGGGTGTTTTGGGGGACTATCTTATGTAACTTTGACGTTCAAAAAGTGCTGACTCTCTTCGAATGACTTTTGGTTTTGTTTTTTAAATTCACACTGCCTATTATAGGAGGCAACTGCTGGATGTCAGTCTCAGTCAAAAACTACTAACCTTCCTGCTCCGGTGCACTGCTAATAGTAAAAGGATGCCACTCATAGGTGGCGATAGCGGGAATATTCACGAACACGTAGTCACCCGCGTGGAAGTGGAACAGAGGGGGACGCTTCACCACGAGGTGGGTGACGCGTGACGGGAGCAGGATGCCAGAGGAGATGTAGGTCTTGCCTCGCTCTGATCTGCAATCACAAAAAAATTAGGTTGGTTTTAATTTGTAATGTTGTGCATGTAAAAATAATTAGAACTAGCTTTTGCCAGCAGCTTCACCCGCGTGGAGTTCGAAAATTTTCCAACAAGTCCCTACTACCGGAATAAAAAGTATCCTATGTGTTAATCCAGGTTATAAACTATCTGTGTGCTAAATTTCATCCAAATCCGTTCAGCGGTATTGCGTGATTGAGGAACAATCATCCAGACATCTTCTCTTTCACATTTATAATATTTGTAGGATAGGATAAGTGTAATAATATGTGGTTTTGAAATATTAAACTCGCTGAACACTTTCGTAAACAATAGCCCACCAAATGTCTTAAACATAAACAGGCCGCACAGAAGTCCTACAAGGAATGCTTGTTTCGTTTCAATATATTTCAGATAAAAAGATCCATATGGGTTAGTAAGTATTTAAGACTTACGATAGTGGCAATAATCTTAGTGATCATTTATTAAAATTCAATTGCATTCCGTTCATATCATAGGTAAATCAGTATTAGTATTTTTGAGTAGCCATTCTCACCTATTCAAGGAATGTCACCAAACCATACCATATAAAACCCCTTTAAATTCACTGACAGAGAAAACAAAACTAAGTATTGTCGGCATTGAAATACAAAAAACCCCAATCAGCGTCTCAAAAACGTCCGCATAAATAGGGCGCAATGTGCGCAGGTGTCAATAGTATCGTCAGTCATCTTTCAGTCAGTCTTTCTGGACATTGCTGTGTAAAAACTACTTTAAGTCATGCGTGTAAGGTTGAATTTGCAAATAAATGTGTTTTATGATAATTATAACCACTGACGTATAATTGGGGATAGTTTTGATTGTAACTTTTGTTCGAGACTGCTTTGGGTTCTTGGCTTTTTTGTATAGGTATCAGTGATTGTCTGTATTGTTGAATTCCAAACCGATTTTCCAAAAAAATATTTCCCACTAGCTGTTGCACCAGTAGTCTCTAACCTTGTCCAGATTATGATCTATTGTGTATCAAATTACTCTGAAAACACAAGGATAATTGGAAACAATAGGATATTTAGATGGAAACCCACCTCATCCACGCTAGCCTCATGATCCTCTCACTCAGGTAGACGGTCCCGGGTACCACGAACCACTTCCAGAAGTTGGGCGCGTGCAGCAGCAGGAGCAGCCAGAAGGGCACGTACAGTAAATGGGTCCAGTAGAATATCTGGAAAGGAAAACATATGATTTCAGTCTAGTTAAATATCAAAGTGGGAGCAAAATATGAAAGCGAAAGAGCAGTGACGGCCACTGGGCCGTCCACCATGCAGGCCCAGTGCGGTTTGGTAGATGTCTTCGAATTTCTGGTTCTTGGACATGCTGTTTTCCTCACGATGTATTCGTTTACCGCGTTTGAGAGCAGCGGTGATGAAGTATTTATACAAAGTAAAACACCTGTCTGGGATCAAACTTACAACCTACTACGAGAAAGTCGTTACCACTCCGGTCACCACTGCAGAGGACGGTACAGTTAGCCTCAATAAGATTTAAACTTCGATAAGAATTTATTTGACTTTTTACGTCAGTGGCTACGCTCTGATACAATATTATGGATCAAAAACTGACTACAGAAGCGGCACGAAAATTGGATCTAAATGGCGGATTTTGCTTCAACTTACGTGCCGCGATCTGTAATTTATTTCCAAACTTCAGTACACGTTACATCAATCTAGATTTCTATGCTGGAAGGTGACCTCATTATTTTTCCTTGCGAGCCAACGAGTGCAGGCGCTCCTACCTTCGGTTATTTGTTCTGATTATGCTTCAACTTACGTGCGTATCTATACTTATATGAATTTTAGTCGATGTATCGATTTTTGAGAGTTCAACTAGGTAGTACTTACCTCAAAACTCCCTCCCCGTCTAATAAAAGGCTGGCTACACACGAACATTACGAGCAGTATCACCGATAGCGCTATGCCCGTCGGGTTGGCGCAGCCTCCTATCAGCCCGAATAAGCCGGGCTTCTCTGTGAGCAGCCACTCTGACAGTGTGTAATTGTCCTTATTAAGTAACGGGTCGTGAACTACCACGAGACCTGGAAAACGAAAAGGGTTTTTTAGAATGGTTTGTTTCTGATACAGGGAAAAATTTAGTTGCGAAACTAATCGGTAAGACGTTTTAGATGACTACGCATTGTATAGGCTTTTCGTACAATGAGAAGTCAACTTATACTGGAAATGTAAAGCTTAATATATCGTCGTGCGTACTTTAACTTAGGAAGATGGTCAAGCGACTATGGATTCCGTCCCCAATGTTTTTTTGATCCAACAGACTATCTTTTTGTCTCATATTTTTTGTTACAAGCTACATACTAACAAACTGTTGGTTTCAAGCCTGCAATATATGCGGTTTCCGGAAAAGGTCATATTTCAGATTCATTTGTCTAAATTTGCACGATGGACGGGTAGTAGGTGCACAATCTCTACAACACATACGGGGTACACAATCGTCAAAATATTAATTCATTGAAAATAAAATTAAGTAAAAACAATTGCGATTTTCATTTATTTTTTAATAATCAAACATATTTTTGTACTATAGTTCTACCATTACATTTCCTTATTTTGCCTGAAAACCCCATACTTTTGACGGTCATCGCCATAATAATGATCAATAAGCTAAGACCCTTTAAATGCGAAACGTCTCAACCTCAAGTCTGTTGACTATAAGTTACATTTTTGGGGACGCTAGAAAAAATCATTAAATTAACCTTTCTTGTTTTTTTGTTTTATTGTGTTTCGATATCGATAGCGATTGCGACTGTGGAGTTTCGCTAACTAAATGAATTTGACCCTGTAAGACACTACAGCACACCTCCGCCACGAAAATAATGATGGGAAACATTTCTACATAAGGTCGCCATTCGAGTAGCAGGACATCAGGCGAGTCAGTTGTATTGTAGCAATCGGAACAAAATGCGGTCGTTGTTCTTTGCTTTTAATGTTCGTTAGTGAATAATCGGGAACGAATGCGCAGTGGGGATGGGGACGCGCCTTTATTATGAAAACTAACATCCAAGTTATCGCCCGCGATCTCGTTTGTGTACAAGCATAACTATTAACTATCCGAATTATATAACTGAGTAATCAAATTACTTTTTTCCGAATAATATAGGAACTAGCCGTCTCCGTGGGTCTGCCTACATTTAAAGTTTTTATTTGATTCGGGACCAGCTTATGCCCGGGTAAATACAAATCAAACCAAATATAAACATACCGAACAAAACCTTTGAACCTTAATGAAGACTAAAAATGTAAAAGGGGGTGTGTATCTATTTTAATATATTGTATTTTTATTATTTGCGCGAACAACATCCCCATTTTATGTCCAGACCAATCACTGTCCATGCCAAGGTTGCCTGGAAGAGATCGCGGAAAGCAATAAGGCCGCCCATTGTATATTTTGTAGTGTACTTTGTTTTTTGTTGTGTATTTTTATGGCGTACAATAAAGTATATATAAATAAATAAATAAATAAGGGGTCGCCCTTTTAATATTGCTAAAGAGTACGTAAGTAGGTACCTACATCGTTTTCTTTGTAAGCCCTTGAACGTAAATAAAAAATAGGCAGACATGGGGATTGCAAACAGAACTTGCAAATATGAAATAACACAGTGTTTTTATTTTAATCTTCAAATGAATTGTAAAATTAACAAAATAACGTTTCATAATATTCGTTTTTTTTTTCATACTTTTTCTATTTTTATTTTTTTTTATATTTTTCATGTAACTGTCATGCATGTACAGTTCACCACCTAGTGAATTTAAAGTATTATTATTAATGGTAATCTGTGAACAGCGCGGTGGGCTACGTTATTATTTAAGTAACTTATGATTTATTTTTGTAACATTCCATAATGTAGCTGTTCGTTGTTCCTATTTAATAAAAATAAAAAATAAAATAATTTGTCAATTCAAATTATTAACATTAGTCTGGATCAGCACTCTTAGTAATAATTATGGAGAACTATATTCGTAATCAGGCCGTATGTCCAATGGGGCGGTGAAGTCATAACTACAGATATACTGATAACACAATACTGATACTGATAACATTAGCATGTCGGTGATATTCCCCTAACAAAAATCGCGAAAAGCGCCTGAAGAAGTTTTCACTTCAATAACTCACGATTGCGTCATGTTCACTGTTCAATAAAAAAACAACCCAAGAATCGAATTCGGCCTACATACTGCGATAAGCCTTTGTCGTAGCAAGTCTCCAAACAAGTTGGTAGTTAAAGAGTTATAATTTCAGAACAATGTTCACAGCCGAAATAGCTCAGTTGGGAGAGCGTTAGACTGAAGATCTAAAGGTCCCTGGTTCGATCCCTGGTTTCGGCAGAAACCTCTTTTTGCGGCCGATTATAATTTAATTCAAATATATTGATAGTTAATCGGACATTTTTTATGCACTGTTTTGTACCACCTCCTGACAGTTTTCGGATATAATCACATTTTTTATTTATCTGATGGATAGTGCCTTAAATATGTGTTGAGCAAGACAAGTGTAGTATTTTTTAATTGAAAATCTTGTTAAATATCTATACTAATATTATAAAGCTGAAGAGTTTGTTTGCTTGAACGCGCCAATCTCAGGAACGTCTGGTCCGATTTGAAAAAAATCAGTGTTTGATAGGAGTGGAGCACCAAAGAAGAATGTTTCAAATCGGGGGCTTTTTTTCCTTTTGAGAGTTTCCGCTGCGTGCACTGCGTAAACGGTTAAAGTTTCGCAAAAATCATGTATGACAGAATTGTTTCCCTATAAAAGTTCTAAAAAAAAGTCCGCGACATCATATGTCTATCTTTTAAGGTTGGCTCACTATAACTCTAAAAAAAACAACCGACTTCCAAAAAAACACTAAAAAGTTAAAAATAACTTTAACTTCGGAAGGCGTTGACTTTGGATTTGTATTTAAATTTTTTGTCACCGCCTTCCGAAATTACAGTCATTTTTCACTTTTTAGTGTTTTTTTTGGAAGCCGGTTGTTTTTTTTTTTTAGTTTTTATTTTTCACTTTTTAGTGGTTCGCATGTGCTTACCCTTTCACAGCGTCCCGGCGTGATGTTATGTTATGAACTGGTGTAAACAATAGACAGACATGAGATTTCAGCAATTCCAGTCCATTTGCTATCATTTATTGAGGAGTTCCTTTGCCTATCTCCGAAGTTCTTCATCAGATCTTCACCAAATTGAAATGGGACAACTCCGAGAAAGTACTCTTCCAAAAACTATCCAAATCGATTCAAGTGTGCCTACAAAATTTGAAGAGTTCTCTCTATTTCTCCAGGATTCCATCATCAGATCCTGACTTGATGATCATGGGACCACCTGGAAAGTATACCCTTTCAAACAAAAAAAAAATAATCCAAATCGGTCCAGCCATCTTCGAGTAATTGGGGAACATACATAACAAAAAAAAAAAAAAGGTTCCGACGAATTAAGAACCTCCTCCTTTTGGAAGTCGGTTAAAAATAATGCATTATTTGCGAAGGTGTTTTTATAAACATGATATTAATCGTTTTCCAAATAAATACGTTATTCATCACAAGTATTTAATTGTGAACAAAATTGTCCTTGACATCACTTGTCCTCAACATCTTAGGACATATCATAATTAAAAAAAAAAAAAAAAAGATTCCGACAAATTGAGAGCCTCCTCCTTTTGGAAGTCGTTTAATAACTCCGCAACTAAATAGGTATGTTCGAGTTTACGCGCGCATGACGTCACGCAGACGAAGTGGCGGGCAACAGCTAGTCTTAATATAATTACGAGTTAAAGTTTTACATTTCAAAATTTTTTGCCACTTATTGATAATATTCTCTTGATATAGCCTCAAAAAGATGTGTACATTGACAAGAATTCATTCAATTCTCTACAATTTCTATTCCATAACAATATATGTGTAGCTAAGCTACAAATAAGTACCGAATGCGTCATGTTTTGTGTCTATACACCGTGACATTTTAGTCGTTACGGGTCGCCAGAAGCTTGAAAGTCTGACAAGCAGTCTTACCAATTGGTATTGTATTACCCAGTTACTGGATTGTGGAGGTCAGATAAGCGTTCGCTCCCTGTAAGAGACTGGTATTCAGTTGCATCCGGTTTGACTGGAAGCTGACCCCGATATAGTTAGGAAAAGTCTAGATAGATGATGACATTGATACCATAAATTATTATGGAACAAAAATTGTAGACAATTAAATAAATTCTTGTCAATATAATTATTTCTGATGTACCTACCTACATTGTTTTCTTTTTTAATTTTGTTAAAGTGCTTATTTAAATTATTATGAATGAATTTGCTTTAATTTTTAAGATATTATGTATTGAAATTTTTGTTGTAATTTTTGGGAAACAAAACGCTTAAAAAACAAAAAATAAAACATATTTATGAGGCTGATTATTCCAGAGTAGTACTTACTAAAGTTACACAAATGCATGACAGTGTGCACGGCGCTGTACACCGCTATGAGCCCGCCCGTCAGCTTGTGCAGGTAGATGTGGTGGTCCAGCGGCAGGTAGGAGCTGTACCCGCGCACGCGCAGCTCTGTGAGGCAGTGGCGCAGCATCAGCACCAGCACCCAGGAACAGGTGAAGTTTAGGCATTGACCTGGAATGTTGAATGGCCCAGTTATAGGTAGTTGAATAACAGACTAGTTTTACATTAGGTCCCGTCCCGTGGTTTGGATGTCGTGAAGTCATTTCAAGTGCATAGGCCGTCAAACAGGGTAGCAGGAACATCGACACGCAAACTGTTACCATGAATTCAGCACATGAGCGGTATTCCAAATCCCTAGCGTAGAAATTATTCGTAAATCCTTATCCTTGTCTAAATAAAACACAGTCGCTTTTCGTAGTTGTACGCTTAAATCTTTTAAACTATGCAACGAATTTTATTGCGGTTTTCACCAATAGGCAGAGTGATTCCAAAGGAAAGTTTATATGTATAATACACCGACCTCCACGCTGGCAAAGCTAGTTAATTATTTTTCTAAATCTGCCGTTTCATAGAAAGTGCAATACCGACACGGTCAAAATGTATGAAGCAGGATTTATTTTTAATAACCGACGAAAAATTTCAACGCAGCACCGGGCAATGAATCCGCAGTATTATGGTTGCACGTCGATGTCCCTGCCACTCTGTATTATGTGATATAATGGTGCTATAACATAGCAAAATGTAATCAGCACTTGAATCACTTTTCTGTTCACTAGATGTGTGGTGATCATAAATCAAATCAAATCAAAATATTTTATTTCACATAAACCTGCATGGGCACTTATGAAACGTCAGAAGCTAGGTGCCCCACATCTTGAGGAATAGGTGTATCACTATAGTACCTACCCTTGCAGCTGAATCTCGCAATTATATTATGTAAAGTCTGGTTATCAATCATCTTTATCTAGTCTTCATCATGAGAGCCAAATTACGGATGGTCAGAAACTTAAATGTTCACGAAAAAAAAAAAATATCGAAACTAGCTTTTGCCCGCGGATCCGCCCGCGTGCATGTCGGTTATCGCCTAAAAATGTAGCCTATATCCTTCTCCATATTGCAGGCTATATCTCTGCCTAATTTCATGAAGATCGATTCAGCGGTTTAGGCATGAGAGCGTAACAGACAGAGAGAGTTATTTTCTCATTTACAATTTTAGTAGGGATTTATATTATAGTAGGGATTCGACTCCGTCGAATATCGATATACTTCATTTCCGGTGGCTTGCATAGCTGAAAATGGCAAGCACAGTATAAAACATCAATAGGTAGCCGCTCGCAGCATCTAACGACATAGATATGCCAGAAAGAGGAATAATAACTAATAATGCATTCATGTTCCGCTCACCACAAGCCCTCGCAATTATAACAAATCCATTAGCATTCAACTTTCTGTACTCCACAACCCTGGCGACGAACAGCCCAGCGTTGACCATGAAGAACAGCACCAAGTACGTGAGGAACACGTAGTTGTTCCTGAAGTAGGGCAGGGACAGCTGGTAGGGCTTGAGGTTCCACAGGCGCTGGGAGAAGGAGACGGGCTTGGGGTCCTGCTTCGGAGGAACTAGCCAGCGGTCTATGCTGAGGGAGGTAACAATGAAAGTTAAATACAAAAACAGCCGACTTTCAAAAAAAGACAATACAAACTGAAAAATAAATTTAATTTCGGAAGTTCAACGTTTCGTTTTTCCCACCAACTTGCGAAATTAAGATAATTTTTCAATTTGCATGTTGTGGTACCTACCCCACACAACATCGTATACTTTCACTTGTTAAGTAAATATCAAGGCCAGGAATTGTAATTATAACATCGTTAATATAAACTAAATGGAAAAATATGTTATATTGATGCTATCTCAAAAACCACTTATAAGAACTTGACCAAATTTACGAGTATATAGGACTATTCGGTAAGTATGAGTACCTGTATGCTTTCAAACCAGAGAAAACTTTTTCAAATCAGGTTTGTAAATAACGGAGTTCCGCCATTTTATAAATACTGTTTTCATTCATCATACATCTACTACTTTTTTATGATTAGACGGACTGAAAACAGTTTTAATAAATATGCATAATTATTAAAAATATGTTGTAACTAAATCTTAAAAATAGCTCACTATAAAATGGTCCGAGTAGGTTTTTACTCAGCCACTGCATATTTTTAGAATGTAGGTCTGTATACAGGGTGTAAGGGGAACGCTTTCGAAACCAGAACTTAGATTATATACAACCTAAATGCGATACCAATAACCTTTCGCCTTAAATTGGTTATTTTGCATCAATTTAAAACGTTTGACGTTCTGTAATGTTTCTACTTATTTTATTTTGGCGGCGCTTTACAAAGGATGCCTAAACCTAAAGTCGCTGCCTGGACTTGGGGTCGTGCGCGGTTATGCGTGAGCCTATCAGCTGATTTTAATTTATAAATATATAAAAAAAATTAGATAAATGTGTTTAATCTCAAATAATGGTTCATTTAACTGTTCTCATAGCATATCGTACAAAAATTGCTAAAAAATCAAACTAGATTTTTTGATGGTACTATATCGAAAATCAATAGCCCTATCAACTGTCTTCGTTTTCGGAAGTGTTTCCCTTACACCCTGTATAATGATTATTTTAATTGCCCTTGGTATATCCTAAATCAGGGAGTGGGTGTAGTGTAGATAGTGATCTAGACTACACCCAGTCCCACACGGGTTCACCCGAAGTGTCGTGTGAACCCTCAGTGCAAACTATTAAAAAAAAGGACCGTTTTGAGCCATTATCAAACTGGTAAGGGTAGTTTTAAATCGTTTTAAACCAAAAAAGCTGTTCAAAATCAAATGGTTTGAAACTATACAAACGTAAACCCCATTCTTAGGTACCTAATCGACAAATTCTCCAGCAATCCATCATGGTTCCCCAGCTGCTTCTTCAGCGCCTCATACGTGATGGCGCCGCGCTGCTCAGTGTCGGCGTCCTCGAACATGGCGCTGGTGAGGTGCAGCAGTTGCTCGTCACTGAACTGCATGCCGTTCTCTTCCATACACGCGCGCATCACGTGTGCTAGCTCACGGTGCTGGATTAAGCCGTCGCCTATGGGAATAAAAATGTTTGTTCAACAGCAGGCTTCGGTAGAAAGTACTTTGTGAGCCTTAGCATTAAAGGACTCACTCCATCAACGCCATGAATAAAGGGAGAACCATTTAGTATGACCAGTTTTGTGTGAAAAGTACGAACAGCCGCACGGGTCGATGGATCAGGTTAAGCCACGCTTGCCGCGGTTGGTCCGTAGATGGGTGACTTTCTTTACATACCCAGATCTCTCCGTGCGTCGGAAAGCACGTTAAAGTCTTTGATCCCGACTGTCAATCTTGGATCTTTGACAGTCGTTGTCTGAACCCCAAAAGTCTGACTACCAGTCTTACCAAGGGGTATCGTGTTAAACAGTAGCAGAGTTGTGGAGGTCGCTCCACGTAAAATACTGGTATTCAGCTGCATCCGGTTAGACTGGAAGCTGACCCCAACACAGTTGGGGGAAGGCTAGGCAGATGACGATGACACGATTAGAAGCAGAGACGTCCCCACTAAAGACGTTTTTTTTTGTATGTTTCTTTATTATTCAATAGTGAAAAGATACCCTATATTTTGGCTTCGTTACAATAAATCTACGGAAAATACATATCAAGCCTTCTATACTTCTAGTACTGCAGTTCTTACCATCTAAATCATAAACCTTGAAGAGGAACCGTATCTTATCCTCGGGTGTCTGCCCAGCGAAGCGGTGCACCGCCGCGATGAACTCCTGCAGGGAGATGGCGCCCGAGTCATCCTCGTCGAAGATCTGGAACACGCGCTCTGTGAAGAAGGGCTGGAAATAGAGAAGAATATTATTGCAGGTTGTGCATCTTGTCAACGAAACTGTTTATAAGTAGGTTGTTTTTGTTGCTAAGCAGTATTTCTGCGCGCATGGTTTGGCCGCTATTAAAATTACAGTTAGGTCCTAATATGATTCTAAAGTTTATATTGCATCAATTATGTTTTTAGCCTTAGTCAGTCATTTACTGTAAGGAATGAACGTAATTTCAAGTGTTGTCTATAGGAAAAAAATCGATTCATGGACGAATCGAAAACATTGCTATTCAATACATTTTGACCGCGTGAATATTGCACTTTGCTATGAAACAGCAGTTTTTTTTTTTTTTAAAGCTGTCGAAACATTTCTGCGCTATAATCATATGCCGGAGTCATGGTTTCACAACTTTCTACGTCTATAAAACCAAATAAACGCTTAGGTAGTAGTAAATACTTACTGATAATAACGATGAATAAAATCGACAGATGTGTAAACAACTGAACATAATTACTTACATTCTTAGACACGACGATCTTCTGGAACTGCTCCCTGGTGATCTCCTTCTCATCTCCGACGGTCGCTCGGAACAGCTTCTCTAGTCTGTCCACACTATGTTTGTCGAAGCCAACTCGAGGTCTGAAACGAAAATGTATCCGTCTGACTAGTGCAGTTACTGTGAGTCCCGTATTCATACTGAGTCTATTATTGATTGTTCCATTGTTGTCAAGCATACCCGTTTTAAAGCTACGTTCTTTGCTGTAATATTTTACAACATTGAACCTTATTAGAGATTAGGTAAAGGAGGTGTATATAAACTAAATGATTGCTGCTTATTCTCTAATCATCATTAATCGAATTGCCGTTTACTACTTTCTAAATAAGTCTATAAGTGGCGGTGGCGTTGTATTGCCATACAATTAAAAACGATAAAGAAATGGTTTTCACGTTATCTGCTACTGCAGTTGTATTATTAGGTACCCACGCAAAAATATGCTTTCATCCGGTCAGGCTGCTTTATTTAAATAGGTACATAGTACCTCTCTGGTATGTAGCCAGTCTTTAAGAGCATTCATTCCACGCGGGCTGGCAACAACGCATTTATAGTAGTTTTTCGTGATTATTTCATTAAATACAAACAAAAGTACTATCCTTTTCAGCCAAGCACTTGATCGTTGGTATTTATAATTATTTTAAATATTTACTCTTTCATAAAACTTTTAATCGTAGGTACTTAGTAATGCAAATAGAAAATAATTGACGGTTTGTCGATTTTTATAACCAAATACCAAAATAACTGTAAAAAAAATAGCATACAAACTTGAAAATACCAACGATCTAGTGCATGGCTGAAGAAAATGTTTACTTTTGTTTGTATTTAATGAAATCATCACGAAAAACCGCCATAAATGCGCCGTTGCCAGCCTGCGTGGGGAGAATGCTCTTAAGGAAACAGAGGTCAACATTATTGCAGTTCTAGTAAGACAGAATACCTGCTACTGGTAACTGTAGATAAGAACTCCATGATTTCGTCAGCAGTCGTGTAGCCGTCACCATCCGTGTCCACTACCCTGAAGAACTTGTTTGTCACCTGAAAACCAAAGATATTTGAGAAAACAACTTTAACAGCGAAAATATTGGAATACATTAAAATTTAGAAAGTAAGTAATGGGTACAAGTTGATAATATTTTGCAAAAGCTACCCGCGTGTTACTCTTTTCTTCTAAAAATAGTTCGTGCTTAAACATATTTAAAGCAGCGTCATCTCTTATGTTATTAAAATACTTCGAGCACAGTTGGTTATACTATACGCTAGTAGATGGCGCTATTAACAAAATATACTTACAACTTTATTTCGTAGAATGTGTTGAAACGTATCCGATGTTATCACACCATTCCCACATAGGACGTATGCTACACTTTCTACTTGTTCCACAAAATCTAACTGTTTTTCATCTCTGTAAAAAAGTTTATTCACTTAAGTAAAAAGTAGTTTGGTCTATTCGTCGCTAGATGGCGTAACAAGTACAAGCTCGTTTCAGATGCGTTGGAATGTTGAAGGTTTTGTCATAAGCGAAACAAAAATAAGGGCCTGTGTCACAATATGAAAAGAGTCTGACTAAAATCCTTCGCCGAATAAATTTACTTGCATCTTAATAATGAAGTTGAAGCCACAATAAAGTTTGGTGTAGGAAAATACTTGTTAGGTACTTACGTGAGTCGTTCCTTCAAGTATTCAAGCCAATCATTTTGATCTAAATGATCTATCGAATCTGCGTCGAACAAGCGAAATATTCGCTCTAATAGATCCTGAAACAATTGTAAATACTTATAAATTATTTTATTCCCTAGTGAAAACAAATAAATATCAACCAAAATGAAATAGACTCAGGAAACCTATTAACAGAGTTTAAAATGAGATAACATACTTATTTATCTCACATTGGGTGGTTCTATGGAAAATAATCCACGGATTACCATAAAATAACTTGTCACACTATTTCTACCTACCCGGGCAACACAAATGCGTAATTTTTGCCAATTTTAGCGTCTCGACCACACCGTACAATCTTGCAATGCCTATGCCAGTATTGTACAGCAAATCCCAAGAAATGCGCAATTTTAGTTGCCAGTCTAAACTTGTTTACTCGACAATTTTCAAAAGAAAATCACTGTGAAAATACTATGCTAAAGACAGATAGCGTTGTGTTCTGCCAGCTAATAGCCACAAACTGCCATGCACTCAAGCATTCCGTCATGACATTTAACTTCACTGTTTGAACGATTACTACTTATTTGAACAGTTTTTTTTAATGTAAGTTCAAAGGCCAATAAAATAGCACAGCGTTTTGAACGCGACTTCGCCTACTTGGGATTCTGATTTTCCCATACAGGGTGGCAGGGATCCGCAATCATCGAAGCGCAAACTGTAACCATGAATTCAGCTCTTTCTCCTGCACAGGTGAGGGCCTAATGGCTGCGCCAAAGAACTATAATTTCGTGTTGCTGAATTTAGGGTCAAACAACTTTAGAAAGCTGTACTTATCTTCTTATTTTGTCGTATTATTTTTGGAACTGTTTCATAGAAAAGTGCCCCACACGGTCAACATGTATGGAACAGCTAGTTGTTTCTTTAATAAACGAAATTTATCAGAATCATGGTTACCTAACTACAGTTGGCGCGTCGATGTCCCTGCCAGCCTGAAGTCAAAGTCAACAGCCTATTTCTACCTTCCAGGTTTGTTGTAAGGGTTTCGTATGCAGAAGGTGCTAATGGGACCCTTTACAAAGGTGCTAATGGGACCCGTTACAAAGGTGCTTTTAGGACCCGCTACAAAGCCGAGACGCCGCGAAATCTGTCTGTCCGTCTGTGTAGCCAGCCGTACAACTAAAATTCGCATATATTCGCGGTAGATATGACCTTTATGACAAACAATAAAATAAATAATAAAAGTATTACGTAACTCACAGTGCATAAGGCCGCCTCATACTTAACTGATCCTTTTGAGTTTACCTATCAGTATCCGCCCTTAGAACTCAAGCTACCTCAGAACAAATTTTCGTTGAAATCGGTTCAGCTGTAACGTCATGAAAACTTCACAAACAGACAAAATCACTTTTGCATTTATAGTGCATCGGTAATTGCTTAACGATTACGAATTATTAGAGAATGAATAGGACATACAAATATCTAGTTTTCCTTCATCGAGTCAACAGCTCATTCGAGTTGCTTCCAATTAAGATGATTGCAACGATTTGAATCGATTCGATTTGACGGGTTCGTGTCAATTGCTCGATAAGTTGATTCGATCAAATTATATGAATCGAGTTGTGTGTTTATATTATGATTAGTGTCAGTCAGTGTGTGCCTAGCCTTTGCCAACTGGGTGGGTCGGCTTCCAGTCTAACCAGATTATGACACTGCATAGAATAGTGTTCCTATGCGTTGAATGTTAAATTCTTCTGGCATAGGTAGGTAGGCAGTGGTGACCCAGTGGTTTATTGACTTGAAGGCCGTGAGTTCGAACCCAGGCAGGCACCTGCTCTCAAAACGGTGTAGGAAAACATGGTGACGAAACTGGCATGACCTAGAACCAAAAAATTCAAAGACATGTGACATCTACCAAACCGCACTGGGCCCGCGTGGTGGATTAGGTACAGAGCACTCCCTCTCACCTCTGTGAGGGACGGCCTCATGTGTCCCAGCAGTGGGAACATTATATGCTGATTATGAAGTAGATAGGTGCTAGTATTTGTTAATGGCAGGTTGTTTTTTCGCGATAATGAAAAAGTTTCATATATTTGGAAAACTATCAAAACAAAAACAAGAAAAAGTGGTATTGGTGGAATGGCAATGTGGAATCAAATCATTCTTAAGTTCACGCTAATTCTGTCCGAAGGAACCGGTACTCCTTTGCTGAATCTGGCTGGCTATCTGGTGATAGGCGGAGTTACAATCAGATTTCACCAGTGACGTTATTAGTCCCGTTTAATGCTCCATGAAATTGGAGTTTAGCTATAAGATTACTGATAAATGCGTGCACTGACTGGACAGGTTCTTTCAATCTGTGTCGTTCTTTTCTCAAAAGACCATTTCAGACAAAAATCTACATGGCCTTCACATGATCTGACCAGAACAAGATTATGTCTGCTGGACATCAAACGAGACCTCTGAGTTTGTTTCGGCCTTTCTTCCCAGAGTAGTAAGATAGGAAATAAAATGTAGATAATCTCTAAAATCTAAGTACCTCATCTAGTTTTTAACAAATAACGTGTAAAAGTGTTTGTACAAACCTACACACAGAAATAAAATCATTTTAATTAAATCCGTCAACGAAGTTACGGGTTACCGCAAAAATTAATTTAAAAAAATAGGCACTACAGGCAAATTTGGCAAATCGTGTTGTCATTCATTCTTAATTCGGACCCCAAACTAATTTTATCTCCGTAGGTGATACGAGGAGTACGAAACGCCATTAACTTCGGCCGAAACAACGAATTTCGTAATTAGGGAGTAAACCGTCGAATCTTTGGCTTAAGTCATCATCTCTAAAATGCCCATAACTACATTCTTCGATCGAAAGTGCCCAGCCCATTCATACCTACGTAGGCGTTTTGTCACATTTAATCCTATTACACGATTTAATGCGACTATTAAGGCGTCCCCGTCATTTCAAATCAAGATAAGCTAATCTCGAGTTACGCCACGAGAGGGCGTTGCTATCGGCTGTCAGTTAGTGGCAGTTTGACAGTGACAGCTCTCGGAGTTGACAGCAACGCGCCAATTAACGCTTTAAAGTTGTTGATTAAGTTGTCTGGTAAAAACAATGGGTAAAGCTATGCTAATTACTGTGTTTAAAATCAGATATCACATATGATGCATGCATTAAAGCTTTTGGACCATTTGTGGTTCAAGTTACCTCACCTACCTATTCATGTTGAATAGTTAATCTCTTTCTTTGGGGCTGAAAGGCTGACAGAAAGGTACCGATACAAGTATGTCTAAGTGCATACCTTAATATTAATACGTAGATCTATAATATGAAAACCTTCTTTCAAGTTCATCGAAAGACGTCCACTCACAAACTCCGCCACTTCGACCGGTTCTGTGCTTCCCGCATCCAGCGGACTCCTGCGGCCCTCACAAGGTCATCGGTCCACCTTGTGGGAGGCCTTCCAACTTTACGTCTTCCAGTACGAGGTCACCACTCCAGAACCTTCCGGCTCCATCGGCCATCTGTTCTGCGAGCAATATGCCCTGCCCACTGCCACTTAAGTTTGCCAATTCTTCGGGTTATGTCGGTTACGTTGGTTCTCCTACGGATCTCTTCATTCCTGATTCGATCGCGTAGGGAAACTCCAAGCATAGCCCTCTCCATTGCCCTTTGGGTGACTTTAAGCCTTCTTATGAGGCCCATTGTGTTCTTACAAGTTAGGAACTTTTTATCAGGTAGGTAAAACTTGTGCTTTGCTGCTTACTTACGTACTTATGTAGTCTTTTGACATAGATTCTGGAGTCGGTTCTAAGTCAAGCCATTTGAATTCACTGTGTACTTAACTATTTATAGGATAATTAGTTACATATTTTCTTGTATAGATACATAAACTAACGTCTTCTTTCCATGGGGGTAGTCAGAAACTGCAGAACGCCACCAGCAAAAATCCTTACGTACTCCTTATTTGTCTTATTTAAAAGTGCAGAATAAATAAATATTCTGTGTTTCTTTCTTCTTAAACCTGTTTTTTTTTTCATTTTGGTTTGACATGAAGAATAATGTTGCTAATGCACACGCTTTAAGGGCGAAACGCCAGGGTAGCACACGAAATTCAAATTTCCTAACGTTTCTTTGCAATTTTTTACTGTATGTTTAACAAAATATGACTCGCATTTGCAATCATATTTTGATCAACATGCAACCTGACACAGCTGCAAATTGCTAGACTTACCTTGCGTTTCCCCCTTAAATGCTGATTTAACAATAGTCAGATAAATTTTATCTCAGGAATAAATCTGACAGGTTATCATGTTTCCTACACAAAACCTGCTAAACTGACATATTTATTCCTCGGATAAAAGTAATTAAACAATTAGCCCTAAATAATATAAATTATTAAATTCCTATAGAAGTAAAATACCATCGAAATAAATGTCGCTGCTCTCCGTTACCGATGTGTGTAACAGTGTTAAGCACAGCACGACACCGTAATGTCGTGTGTCCCAGCTGTGCCGAGTTTTAACTGGGTGTGTTCTACACATGTATTGCTTTATTTATCGCCTAATTCACCTGTACATAAGTGCACTAAGTTAAAAGGTTTTTGAATGAAAAGTTTAGTAAACAATAGGTCCTTTTATGTTTTATTTTTGTAGAGATTTTCTTAAGCTTTCTGCCTAATGGCACTACTGTTTAAATAATTATTTATTTGTACCCAACTAGCTTTCGCCAGCGGCTTCGCTCGCGTGGAGGTCGGAAATTATCCCACGGGAATGTACTACCGAGATAAAAAGTATTCGGTGTTAAACCAGGTTATAAACTATCTGTGTGCCAAATTTCATACAAATCCGTTCAGCCGTTTTAGCGTGATTGAGTACTAAACATCCAAACATCTTCACAAAGTTTCACATTTATAATATTATATATAAAATTCTCGTGTCACAGTTTTCGTTGCCATACTCCTCCGAAACGGCTTGACCGATTTTGATGAAATTTTTTGTGCTTATCCGGTATCTATGAGAATCGGCCAAAATCTATTTTTCATCCCCATAAATGTTAGGGGTAGTCCACCCCTAAATAATTTATAAGGCAAAACAACGTTTGCTGGGTCAGCTAGTAATATTATATAGTAGGATTAATCTTATATCATTTTGTTTTATACAGGGTGACCGACGCGCAAACTGTAACCAAGAATTCAGCACATAATTCTAGACTTCGTAGCGTTAGGTTATCAAAAATAATCTGCTGTTTTATTGAGAGTGCAATATCAACAAAGTCAAAATATAAGGAAAAGCAATTTAAAAAAAATGATTCAAAATTTCAACGGATGGCTCCATATAGCGATACTGAATCCAGGATAACAGGTGCGTGTCGGTGCCCCTGCCACCCTGTATATTACACAGTAACATTATTTCGTTTCACTATTAAATATAGACTGGAACTTAAGTGGACACGAACAAATGGAAATTATAATTATCATGGATTCGGCTAGCTTAAAATTAAATACAACTTATCAATAGAACTAGTCAGCCTCAGAAAGAGAGAACAGTTTTAAAATAGGTTACTGTGAGAGGAAGATGGAAGAGCTATGAGAATCGATGAGAAAATGAACACAAAACTAACACTCAAAGCGTTTACTTCAATTAAACCTGAACAATTAGTTGGTTAATCAGAAATATGAAGCTATTAGCCCACATCAAAGCTAAAACTAAAATAAAACTCAAAGCATTTATTTCAATTAAAACAAATATAGGCACTTTTGAATTGTATAAAAGTCGATCAGTTGGAAAGTTGAAGCTATTTGCTGATCCCAAAACGTAGATCTCTATGGAGAAGAACGGGCAAGAAACTCCACGGACACTCTTTTAATATCAAGTTGAATATTACAAAATCTTGGGAACATTATTCTTGTTGCTTCACTTGTGATAACAATGTAAAACAAAAAACAAAAAAACAATTCTAAAATACAAGATAAAAATAAGCCCTGGAAGTTAGGAGATGACCAGCCTCAACCGAGAGCTAAGTAGGTTACTATGGAGAAGAACGGGCAAAAGCTTCACGGACTCTCTTCTAAATCATAATCTAGGTACTCTTTCATAACGATACCTTACATAATGTATCGTGACACGCACCTGCTTACATCGCCATACAACCTACGTGTCACAGGCGTAGTCGTGATGTATCAAGGTGCTATGAACACATATAGCCTTATCTGTGGCACATAAATCTTTAATAGTGACTAGACGGAGTGATCCCTTATGTGACCGTGTTGTGGTCACGAAGTGTTGGGGTAAGTTATAGTTAATGATGTGTTGTTGATGGCAAAATGCAGTTTTATCGTGGAACGTGATCACTTTAGACTGTCTTTAAGGCTCAATATCCCATGAAGTTTTTAAAGAATTGGTTTTACCCGAGTCGCTCAGCCCCCTATTTCACATAACCCTACACGGGCACTTATAAAACCTCAGAAGCTAGATGCACGGTTCCAATTAGGTGTTTCCTATGGAAAAGGAGCCAGCAAGAAACTCCACGGTTACACTTTTAAAAATAATTGGCTTTCACAATGTGTTCGTATTACAGTGTTGATAGGTATGGGAGGACAGTGTAGGCCAGTCAACAAGTACCATGTACTTAATAAAATAGAAAATGGTCTAAAAACTACAGTCTATAAGGCCTACAACATTCTCTCATTCACAAAATATAAAATAATAAAAATAAAAATATCTAGATAATTAAACGAACAACTTCGAATTTACTTTCCCAAAAAGAGCGAATCGACACTTTTAAATAATAATATATTATTTTCTCTAAGCGACTTTACGCGCACGAAGTTAATTTATTTGTGGGCGAAACGACAACTCCAGAAATACGTTTGAATTGGCCTGTGGCCCTGGCACAGGCAACTGAAGGAACACGGGTAGATTTTAGCCAGTAAAAGTCTGACACGCCCTTCCGTTCTGCCCAGAGCGGGAGAAGTCATTCGATGATTTCTTACCCAAAAAAAAAAAAACCTACTTTAGCGCACAGAAGCGACAACAGTAACCTAACTGCGGAAGCCTTAAAAAAAGCATTAAAAAGACACCTAGGAACCGATGGCAAAACATAATAAGATTATTGAATTACAGATGATTTGGGTCGTTCTTTTTTTTTCTGGGTGGGAAATCATCAAATAACTTCTCCCGCTCTGGGTGGAGCGGGAGGGCGTGTCAGACTTTTACTGACTAAAACCCACCCGTGTTCCCTCAGTTGCCTGTGTGCCAGGGGCCGCGGTATCTCTTTCGAACAACCCGCACCCCTGGCAGGCATCGGCCCTTGCAGGCCCCATCAGTTGGTGCTGACATCTCTTTGAAGCGCGCGTGGAACACAACGCGCCGTCGCACACTGGTCCCAAATTAAAAAAAAGTGGACATTGATAGTAGACCGCTGATATTTTTTTTTATTGTTGATATAATGATAACAGATAAGGCAAAAAAATATTATTGTCCTACTTCAAATACTTTTCTCTATAAAAAATATTTCTTTTTTTTTGTATGGGAGTGATTACATTTTACTCAATTTCTCAAAAACCTTAAGCGATGTCGAGATGGCATTCACATATGTTAGAAAACTAATAATTCTGAGTATTTGGCTCGAAGAAACTTATTGCTTATCTCTGCGTACTTTCGAGATAATAGTGACAGAAAATAACAATTTTTTTTAATGTTAATTGTTCGCTTTTTTTAAATCATAGCCTTACTCATATCGCAATAGGTCCGCTGGCCAGCAAAATGGAGCTTCGACGCGAGTTTGCCGGGATAACAAGATGGCCGCCTCTCATGACGTAACGTAATACGGTCACGAATCGCGCGCGTACACCTCACTCAGTGTACAACTAAATGTGGTTGCGATAAGACGTGTCCTTATTTTTTCTGTGCGCTTGAAGAAATGCTTGTTGTTTGTTTGTTTTGTTATTGTTGTATTTTGAATCTTTGGATTTTAAAATCAAATAATTTTTGTTTGTCTTTCTTTCGTCGAATTTGTTTTCGTAATTTTTTTTGTTAAAATCAAAGTCACTTTGTCTTTGATATCTTTGATTCTAATTTGTTTTCAATTTTCCTTAAAATTATAATATGTCCGCATTTGTCACCAACTTAGACTTATACGTTGTTCTTAAATCAGGAGGTGGTTTTAAAAATGTCGAATTTTTATTTAATGCCCTTATTGAACGTATTGGTGTTGAATTGTCTTCCGAACATTTGAGTAATATTAAATTATTTTGTCGTAATTTTTCAAGTAATATCTCAAAAAGATGGTCTGCTTCCAGTAGAGCTCAAAAGACCTTTCTTAACAAAAATTCAGACTGGTTACAATCCCAAATAGTTTGGCCAAAATGTCAAAATATCGATTTAAGCAGCATTTTTAAAGTTGCCGAGGAAGTAATTCCAAATTTCGAAACGCAAGTGGATACTCATCAATTAAGTTATGGTACAAGTAAAAAACCATTTGTTGATATATCTGATAAACAGAAGAAAAGGCGTTCTCTAACACTTCTAGATCACACAGAGGAGGAATTAGTTTATGCTTTATGTGCCAAATTAAAAGAGTCTAAAAAAACAAAATTAGCAGCTATATTAAACGAACTCAGCCAAAACAAGGAAAAATGTGAGATGGTATATGATGTACTATTCGCTAAAAAGACTGACAAACCGTGTTTACCAGATGATAAAACGTTAGCGCTTTACACCTCAACAAATTTGTCAAAATGGCAATATCGAAATTTAAGAACTATTCTTGCTTCAGAGAAAATGTATGGTCTTCCATCCTATCAAAAGCTCCTGGAAGCTAAAAAAACTTGTTATCCTCCAGAGTCAGACATAACTGTAACTGAATCTGATGCTAAGATAAGACTTCAATCGCTTCTAGATTTGACAACTAATAGGATATTAAAAACAATTCAGCACAACTCTGCCGACAAAAAATCGCTAAAACTAATAAGCAAATGGGGTTTTGACGGGTCATCTTCTCAAAGTAATTATAAACAAAAGTCACACTCCGACACTAAAATTGACGATTCTTCAGTTTTCATGATTAGTTTGGTTCCGCTTCGTTTGGAAGAAGAGAGTGGTACTATCTTGTGGCAAAATCCTGCTCCCTCTTCAACGAACTATTGTCGTCCAATTGGCTTTATATTTGCAAAAGAAACAAATGAATTGATAAAGAAGGAAAGTGCATCCTTAGAGGAAGAAATTCGTAATCTTGTTCCCACAATTGTAGATAATTTTGATATTAAACATGATTTGTACATGACTATGATTGATGGGAAAATTTCTACTGTGATTTCCAATACTTCTTCTGCAGCTGTTTGTAATATTTGCAATACCCCACCTAGCAAAATGAATGACTTGGACTTTGTATCCAAAAGACTCATCAGAGAAGATATGTATAAATATGGTCTGTCTTCGCTTCATATGTGGATAAGATGTATGGAATGTATTTTACACATTTCGTACAACTTAGACTTCAAAAAGTGGGCTGCACGAAAAGAAGATAAATTGTTAAAAGAAATTAAAAAGAATTTGACACAAGAAGAATTCCGGGAAAGAACTGGTTTGTTAATTGACATAGTAAAACAGGGATTTGGTACAACCAATGACGGTAACACGGCAAGAAGGTTTTTTGAAAATTATGAAGTATCTGCTGAAATAACGGGTATCCACCCTGATTTAATCAAGAGATTTGCAGTCATTTTACAAACAATTTCATCTGGTCAACTTATTAATACCAACTTGTTTAGGGAATATTGTAAAGAAACAGCAATGCTATATGTAAACTTATATCCATGGTATTACATGCCTTCAAGTGTCCATAAATTGTTGATACATGGTGCTGATATTTGTGAAAATTCCTCCTTTATTCCGATAGGCATGCTTTCCGAAGAAGCTTCCGAAGCGAGGAATAAAGATTTCCGGAATGTTAGAATGGCACATACAAGAAAAATCGGTAGAGTTCAGACTAATTTAGACATTATCCACAGCTTTCTAATTAGCTCAGATCCTTACATCAGCCATATCAAACCAAAGTTTGCTCGTTTACATAAACAGTTGTTTCCAGAGGCTAGTGCTTTGATCTTGAACAATGAATTGCTTTCGTTGGAAAACGAGGAAATAGAGATTTCTCAAGAGAATATAGACCCAAATATTAATCTTTCACCATAATATTTTTTCAGAATCGTTTGTGAACAAATTCAACTTTATGTTTGCAGCTTAATATGTCTTCATTTTGATTGTTTTTTAGAACTGATGAAAGTACTCCTTCAGAAAGGTCATAGCTTTTCAGTCATTAGTGAGCACCCATAACCTCTTTTACAGAGAAGTCTCTTTTTACTTATTTGACATTACGCATATATTATAATTATGTGCTAAAGTAAGGCTATGATTAAAAAAAAGCAAAAAATTAACATTAAAAAAAATGTTATTTTCTGTCACTATTATCTCGAAAGTACGCAGAGATAAGCAATAAGTTTCTTCGAGCCAAATACTCAGAATTATTAGTTTTCTAACATATGTGATTGCCATCTCGACATCGCTTAAAGTTTTTGAGAAATTGAGTAAAATGTAATCGCTCCCATACAAAAAAAAAAGAAATATTTTTTTTACAGAAAAGTATTTGAAGTAGGACAATAATATTTTTTTGCCTTATCTGTTATCATTGTATCAACAATGAAAAAAAATATCAGCGGTCTACTATCAATGTCCACTTTTTTTTAATTTGGGACCAGTGTGCGTCGCCCGGGCTTGGTCCTTACCGGACAGCGAGCTACCCATTACTCGCCATCCGCAAGCCCGTGCCTACGGTGGCCGGGAATCAGCCTGGGATTCCCGACGCCCAGGGCGTCTCCTGCGAAGGCCACGGCTGTGAGGGCGCATGTACTGCATCTCCCTCACGTGCTCCGCGTCTCTCTTTGCGAGCATGACTGCTTCGCTGAAGGAGGCGATTGCTAGCCATGCACTCTCGCTCCGTACCATGGCCTGGACCAGGGTCGGACGCGAGAGATCGCCGCCGCCGATCACCTCCACGAGGACACGGCGGTGCTCCGCCCAAGCCGGGCAGACCTCCACCGTATGATCCACCGTGTCCTCAGGGCGATCTTCGCAATGGAAACACCCGGGCGTTTCCTCCCGCCCTATCCGAATCAGGAACCTCCCGAAACAACCGTGTCCGGTGAGGACCTGTGTCAGGCGGAAGGTGAGGACGCCATGCCGCCTCTCAAACCACTCCTCAAAGAGGGGACTTACCGCCGCAATCGTGGCGTGCCCAATGATTTCGGTCGTTAGGTGCATGTTTTGTTTTAAAACCTAGTCATCATTTCAGCCGAAAGACGTCCACTGCTGGACATAGGCCTCCTCCAAAACTGGTGCTTGCCATTTTTTGGAAAGATTTGCCATAATCGCCACGCTTGGCAGGTGGGTTGGCGATCCCAGTACAGTTGTAAAATGTATAGAGAACGCCGCTGCCCATTCCCTAGTAAGTCTCTTGGTCGCCTCCTACGACACCTAATGGGAAGAAATGGGATGTTGCTATTCTTTACGTCCGGCACCACACGGAACCTGGTAAATAAAAATAATAATATGATTATATCAATTTAATTAGCAGATATAGTACTGAAAAAAAAACAAACTCGCAAACGAAGGGTTCCGTACCGCAGGGCAAAAATAAATGATATTATACTTTTATGATGTCTGATAAAGCGGCAATAGAAATACACACTGTGAAAATAACAACTGTCTACCTATTACAGTTTTTGAAACTAGAGCGCACTGACATAGATGGACGGATGGGACTACGGACTACTAAATACGGGCGAACGTATGGACAGCGTAGGCTTAGGCCCAATTAAGCCCAATCTAGAGTAGCTGTCCCTTAAGTGTACTCGTGCGCCGAACTACCTACCAGATTTTAATAGGTGTAGAAACAAACACAAAATGTTTCCCTCTGCTCGACTAGATTTTGACATAATATGACACATCAGCTGGCTCGACGGGATGTTGCAAATTACGCCATGAATTTCAGGATTTGACATCTACTTTCAGCATTCGATATTGTTAAGAAAAATATGTTCCCGCGCCTATTGCACATACAATAAGTTTGTGACAGAAATCTTTAATTCACCTCTAAGTCCGACAATCCTATTTTTTTTATTTGATAATTGAAACCGCCGTGACCGACTTTATTATTTTCAAAAAACGTGATATCTTTTGTGCATATTATGCACAAAAGATAGAAAGAGATAGAAAGTTATATATCGTCTGCTTACGGGTAAAAAGTAATAAGTGCAGTCTGTGTGATTTCGAGTAAATGACATTTCAAAGTTTATGTTTTAATTATTTTGATCTATTTTAAACATATTCATTTAAAAAACTGTTAAAGCAAACTGTTGCACTAATTACCCTTCTTTTAAGATATACTCTTATCTATATAATATTTACAAAATGTGAGAAGATATTTACAAACTTACTATCTCAGCAGCCGTTGGACATTGCATTTTTTTATTTTACCAGTAGATAGTCCGTAAAAAATTACACGTGACTGCATTTCTGCAGACGATATAATAGGTATTACTACATCTATCCAAAATGTAGGCAACTGAGATTCGCTGAAAATATCTACATAAATAACCACAACTCTTGCTGAAAATATGCAAAACGGCGAAATAAAGATATTATAATTTTCTCTGCATTCTTACTTTCACTATTGTTCATACTTAGAACTACCGTACGTAAAAACACCATCCAATACTGTAAATAAAAACTAAAAATTGTGTTGCGACAAGGCACTTCTTAGTGCTGACCGCCCAACTTTTTTTTATTTCTATACAAAAAAACGATTACAACCGTAGCATGAACTTTGTTTTTCATGGTTATTTAATTAATTTATTATCATTCCCAAACAAAATAAACCTAACTAAAAAACGTATAAAATGGCAAACTTTCAGAAAGTATCAAAAATAAAATCCACAATGAATATTTGACCAATAAATTAAAATAATTTTGAACAGCGAGCTGATTCCAAATTTAAAATCATTTATAGAAACAATTCGGCGCGAAACTGAGGTAGGTTCGATCTATGGTCATGGGTCCTAACTATTGACTAGGTTTCAATATAATAACGGAAAAAGATTAAAATTATCTACGTCAGAAAAGTATAAAACATTATTATAAACAACGTTTTTTGTATTTAATGCTTAAACCATTTTTTGTTTTCAATTTCCACGTCAGTATCGATTTCTGACATTGGTCATACTAATACATCGAGTCGATCGAAAAAAAAAATCGTTTGGCATAATCGCTTTCGGACATCTTTACAAAAAAAAAAAAAAACAAACATGTTCGAAGATTCTGTACACAAACTGAGTAGTGGTCATGAATGTTACGTGATATTGGACTTGGGTTTGTATTTTACGTTAAGATCTGGGCATTTTCCTGTTGCCTATATTATTTAGATATTAAATATACTGTGTGAGTGCGTGTGTGTGTGTGTGTGTGTGTGTGTGTGTGTATGTATGTAAATAGCTGTGAAAATGAGCATTAACTTTAACATTGACTTTATCAAAAACAATAAGCAAACTCTTCGAAACAAAGATGGCGGGACCGCCTGGGCGTTTATTAATTTAAAACAAGAGTGACGAAAAATCAAGCATTTCAGGAAAGTTTTAAAAGTGAAATGTATAATAGATAGAAATGGTTGTGTAGACACGTCTACGCGCCTCAATAAGGCCTCAATACATTATTTTGTTTTGCGTGCGTTATTTTAGGTGAAGAATCGATTTGGACGGATTTGATGCATTGAATGAGAAAATAAAAAAAATATGATTTGTCGCAAGTACACCTACAAAATGTAATCTGGGAGCAGGGCAGTGCCCCCCCCCCCCCCGTCAGGACGAGCCAAGCGGAGCGCAAGGGCACTACCTACCTTTTCTTGAAGCGCTTCGTCTTTTTTTGAACCCTTATAACTCGGGTTTGGATTATACCAGATAAACAAAATTGATATGCTGTCAATAGCAGACATATTAAACTTATAAATTTGTAATTGTATAGCTTACATTTTATTGATATATACAAAACCCTGATTTCGTCACTGACTCAATAAATGATCATCAAAATTCGTAGGATGTCCTAGAAAGCTGAAATTTGGTATGTAAACTAGTATTAGTAAACAAACAACACAAAAATTCTACAACTGGAACTTTTATTCCCCAATCCCTTAAACTAGTGGATGTAAGTTTGTATGAGAGTTCCGCAATTTTAACGCTGTAGGTCTGAAAATTGATATAGGAACGTCTTGTTATTACAAGTAATATTAAAAGATGTAATAAAAAAATTTATCACAAGCAACTTACAAAAAATAGTACTAAGCTGAGGGTAATTTTATCAAAGTTTGATCATTTTTGTTTCAGAAAGTATTTATTTCCTGGACCTGAAACTTCATCACATTGTTCAAGACAATAAGTACGTTGATCAAACATTTTTTGATTTTGATTGAAATCGGACTTTAAGGAATAAGCTGTCTGAAACAAATGCATTTTATTTAATTTATTTATTAATACTTAGTGAGCTAGTAAAGTGCACCACCACGACCTCCGCAAGAGCTGCCACTGGCACCCTTTGATCTCCAAACCCTAAACCGAAACACTTCCCCCTAGGCTCAATCATTTGAAATACGGTGTAACGGTGTGACGGTCTTCTCTGTATGTTATATTATGAGGCCTTCACTCAGCAGAGCGGCAGTTACCCGCTTATTAAACTCAAGAATCAGAGTAATTAATACCGTGGTAACTTCATAAGCGACTTACGAATTACACGAGTAGGTCGTGGGTTCTTCGAACCCAGTCAAACGCTTTACAATGTGTAAATTATTTCAACACCTCTACTCTCAAAACGGTGAAGGGAAACATCGTGAGGAAACCGACATGTCCTAGAACCAAAAATTCGAAGACATGTGACATCTACCAAGTCGCACTGAGCCCGCGTGGTGGATTATGGCCCCACTCCCTCTCACAAAAAGAAGACGAGGCCTGTGGACCAACAGTGAGAAGATAATAAGCTGACTATAATATCTCAGTGATACCGTGACCTTAGTTATTCCTAGTAAATGATATATAAGAACCTCGCCAGTCTACAGCACAATCGCCCTATTAAACTGTTTGCCCCTTTTACCTCTAATAGCGTAATGTTAATAACTAATGTATGTTTACACTATCGTGTCCCAATTACGTGTCGTTACAATATACGAGTAAATGCTAATCATATAGAAATGGATGCTATTAACATAATCGCTTCTAACTGTAGCGCTTATGAAAGCTGCCTCGTGGCGTGGGACACACGGATTTATAAAATAGCGAGCCAAATAAGCTTTTACGACAACGTTTCTTTAGCAGCAAAGGACATATCATCTTCTGCCTAGCATTTGCCAACTATGTTAGGGTCGACTTCCAGTATAACCAGATGCAGCTGAATACCATTATTGTACATCAACCTACTGTCTATTTGACTTCTACAACCCAGTTACTGGGTCGATACGATACCCCGAAGGTTTTGAAACTTTCGAGCTTCTGACGACTCGTAGCGATCGTCATAGATTCGCGAAAGACAGCCGGGACACGTACATTTTAAGACACGGCGGAGTCTTGGTAGGTATACTTTTTTTTTAAACGTTCCGCACACTACGAATTTCGCCGGTATTGTGGGTACGTTTACAAACATTCAAACTCACATACACAAACAGCCAGACCCGAAACAACTACTTGTAGTACATACAAATATTTGTTCGGTGTGGGAATCGAACCTGTGACACGCAGCGCAGCAGTCAATTGCTTAACCGCAGCGCCAAACGTGCCGTCGAAAAAAGAAAGATCACCCATCCACGGGCCAACTGCGGCAAGTGCTTAATCTGATCGATCGACCCGCGCGGCTTTTGTTACTTTAATGTCGATGTTTTTAAATTAGAAAGGTGTCATTTTTGTTTTATTTTTATACAAACATTTAAACATTTTACGTGATGCAAACATAAACTCATTGAGTGTATATGAAAGTTTTTGTTTGTTTTCAATGGGACAGTCATCTCTATTTCATTTGTTTGCTTCCATGTAACACAACACGGTTAAGGCCAATTAGACAATTTGTTAAAGAATATTCATAATTTTTATTAATTATTATTCATAATTTGAAAACAGTAGTTTTTGCTACTTTTACGATATAAGTTACCTTTATTACCATGAAACCCCAAATTAACTTTTAATCTAAAGTGTCTGTCCGTCACAAAATCATTAAATGATGATCATGATTCATCATGAATCATGTTTCAGTGTGCCCACTGTTACATTCTGCACCTAAAAATCATACGCTCGCCACTCTCTACATCCATGTGTCCCACTAATGTAAGTAGGTACACATATTGTAATTGCGCAACATACGTTTAGGGCGTGAGAATTGAACCAGTACATCATTGAATTATGACGTCACATCATCACGACCGTTAAACATAAAGGGATAGGCACATATTATAATATGATATACCAGTGCGTCCAGCCCGTTATAACGTCGGTGCTGGGACGTGGGCACTGATAGTTGGGTTGGTCCACAAATTCAAGGTCACTCAGCGCACTATGGAGCACCTATGCTTGAAGTTTCTTTGAAGGATAAAATCAGAAATGAAGTTATCCGGAAATTAAACGTGGGTTACCGACATAGCTTGCAGAGTAAGCAAGCTGAAGTGGCAGTGGACTGGTCATGTTTGTCGAAGGACCGATGTGGAGCGGATAAGTCCTGGAGTGGAGACCGTGTTTCGGCAAGCGTAGTTTGGGACGCCCCTCAGCTAGATGGACTGACGATCCTAAGAAGGACAGACTGTATGTGGAAGGCGAAGGACAGGGTGTTGTGGCGCAGCCTGGGAGAGGCCTAAGTCCAGCAGTGGGCTAATACTACTAATGACTGACTTAAACTGATTTACTATACTGACGAAAGGCTATATTATGTAATGTTATAACTCACTTCATACAGGGCAGGGTTTTGAATATAATTATTTCTCACCCACAATTTACTGTCATATCGTAAACTTTTATGCGTATTGATATGCTTTAAATAACGTTAGAGTTCAGCCTTTATTACAACGATATCTTAAGAAATATGGGCGACCATAACTAATATGGCGATTTTAATCAGGACTTAATTAAGACTCCGGGTTACCGGGAAAACACCCAATAACAAGTTTATAAGTCTGAGTTAAAGGTTGAAAAGAACCTCAATCTTAACAATCTTCTTTGAATCTGCCACACTATATGATAATATAACAGAATCAGCCGATAACGTTCCCACTACTGGGACCCAGGCCTCCTCTCTGTGACAGAGAGTAGACAATAATCCCCCAAGCGAGTTAGACAAGTCATCAGTGGCGAGGGGTGTAATTATGGCCAGGGTAAGCCGTTCCAAAAACAAACGTTCACCACGTGATGTAAGCTTAATTTCCTCAGAAGATCAGCCCCTCTTTCACTCATACTTCGTTGGAATCAGAGAATTTTGTAATAAGGTTTGGTTTTCTTAGCGAACATGCGTTTTTTTTCAGTAAAGTGTCAAATTTTCCCAATTGAACATGAACCTTACGCTTATGTGATAAAGATGAAAATCTACTACAAAAATTTAACAGATTCGGATAACTTGATGTGCTGGCGTCTGTACTTTGAAATAATCGATGGGAGGTGGGATTTCTTAAAGGTAAGCCGATGGGAATCGGTTGTATTGACCCTTCGCCACTGTAAGTCACATCATAAGATCAGAGTCATAAATAAGATTTTTTGGTTTTAAAACGTGTTTCTGCACGACGTTTTCCTGCACATTATTGAGAGCAGTAGTGACGCCATTTAGCCTGCATCCAGACCGTTTTAATCTTTGAACTCACAACTTGATATAAGTTGGTGCTGTAACCACTGCGCCACCTCTGCTCTACTTTAGATTACTTAAATGATTATTAATTATTCACAAACTATTAATACTGAGTTACGGCCCACGTACAGCGGATGTTAATAATAAATGTATGTAATCTGACATTTAGTTTCCGTTCTTATAAGACTTGTAATAGAAAGTGTAATATCCGTGGCAAAACTTGATGTGTTGGTTGTTCTAAATGTCGATTTAATTTTTAGTTAACTTGATTATAATGTTAAGTAATTATTGAATTCACCAAGCTACATAGATATGCTTGTATGTACACATTGAATGATCGACAGGTAATTAACTGTCATAACATAACGTTTGTTTTTTCATGTTTATTTAAGTAAGTAGATTTTTGAAGACACCTTTACACGTAAATATTTTGTTGGTTTTAAAACTAGATGGCATCGGCATTTCCTAGCTCAGTGATCGCTGAGGAGGATAGCCGAAACAAACTCGAAGGCTATGGTCCCTTTTAAATTTCAAACATTTTACTAGTAGAATTTTGAGTCTAATAATGCAGGGCCATGTCTGGAAGGGCCGTGTAACACCACACATCCCTCTTAACATTCTCATCTCAGTTGCATGCAATAAAATCCAGTGTCCAGGCTGCTACTGAGAAAAATCTGATGGACGAAGAAAACAGTTAACGCCCCAACCAGGCTGGGTTTAATATGTTTAAATGAAAAGGTAATAAGCGAGTCAAATTGACAAAATGAGCAAATCCATGACCTCTGATGCGATGAACATGCTTCAGGTATACAACGTGTCGTTTTGCATCCTCGTCAAATTCAAGGAGGTAACTATGCTAATGATTCTCGATACGAATCAATAATAAAATAAGTAGATTTTTTATTTTACGGCTATGAAAATACAGTCGAGAACGCAATGGTAATTGAACCATTGCGTTCTCGACTGTATTTTCATAGCCGTAAAATAAAAAATCGTGGTTTGTGCGACGAAGACTGTTTGAACCCAGGTTACCCAGTTACAGTGCGGTATCACACGGGCCGCGTTTAAAAAATTAAAAAAAAACAAAAAAAAAATACCTACTTATTTTATCATTGATTCGTGTCGAGAATCATTAGCATAGTTACCTCCTTGAATTTGACGAGGATGCAAAACGACACGTTGTATATAGCCAAGCCATTTTCATTGTCCAACTCATAAATCTATGCTGTTCGTTTTGAGAACGGCTCGATTTTTGTTTCTTTTGTTTTTCTCCTATCGTACTATCCTTCTACTAATATTATATATGTCTAAGTTCGTACCTTTGGATTTTTTTACTCAGTCACGCAAACGATAAAATTTGGTCCACGGATTGATTATGTTATACCTGGTTAACGCATAGAATACTTTTTAACCTGGGCCTTAAGTCTGCTATTACAATAGTGTCAGAATGGTCTATTATTGATTTCATAATTGTTGATTTTGACAAGTTTGGTAATCCACTAACATAATGGCGTCATTATGACTTTCCAATGATCAGCCACTGACACTCCATTGAAAGAAATGGCATTTATTGGTAATCATAATGACAAATGAATGACTGCTAAAATTTAACACTAATAAACTAATAAATAATATGTTAAAATATATATAAATGAAATCGGGCATGAGTAAATGTTAAAATTTAGTAGTCGTTTTGGGAAGATCATTTCTACTAAAGGTTTTTTATTAATGGCAATACGATAATGACATTATAACACAATTCTATTACGAGACCATTGACCGACCGATGATCGACCATTGTGAATTTAGCAGATTACGAACTTTTAGCAAAATGACAATGGGATCGTGTTGGAATAACGAATTTATAAAAATAGCAGACTTGGGCCCCTGGTAGTATGTTCCCGTGGGATAATTTTCGACCACGTGGGCGAAGTTGCTGGCAAAATCCTGTACAAAAAAACGTTCGTAAGTTATACGTATATTTATACAAATTTTTTCCAAAACCGTTCGGCTGATTTTGCGTGATTGAGTAAACATCGAAACATCCAAACTTTTACATTTATAATATTACTATGATAGGCTGACAAATAAATTTTCTTTAAGCCTAATAATCAGAAATCGACTTTTATGTGAAAAATATGGAAAAAAGTCCCCCAAAAATGTTCAAATTCGGAAAAACCGACCGTCCTTTTTCTACGGGATGGTTGTATGAATTATTGAAGGACAAAATCTGTCGGTTAAGCTTTTATTAAAATACTAGCTTTTGCCAGCGGCTTCGCCCGCGTGGAGGTCAGTGTATTATACATATAAACCTTCCTCTTGAATCACTCTATCTATTAAAAAAACCCGCATCAAAATCCGTTGCGTACTTTTAAAGATTTAAGCATACATAGGGATATAGGGACAGAGAAAGTGACTTTGTTTTATACTATGTAGTGATTACATATTATCATAATATCCTTAGTACGCTATAACACGTGAATCACACGCCGACCTCACAACTAGATCAGTTGCGCCATGACATGCGTCTGATGCATAATGTGACAGTCGTGAGCCGGCGATTATAATGTTCTACACGCACTAACGGTGTTGCCACTGACGAGATATTGTGGCGAGGATTGTTTGATAGACACTGTTGTCTACTCTTGGTTCAAGACGAACCATAGAAAAATAACTTAAAAAAACACGTTCATATGTGCACACACATACGGATATGTGTTACAAAGTTTATATTGTGGGTATCTCTGTGTCCTGACACAGTAAGTGCATAATCTATACTTTATAACAAAAGTTGGTTACAGAATTCAGTGACGGAAAGTTCAAAACCCACAAAAACATATCCTTATCAAAAAACATATTTTAAAATGAAAGACTACGTTGAGGACAAAGACGCTTGCAATAAGTAATTCCTTCTACACATGTGGGTTTCCTGGTACCCAAAATAATGGCATAACCATGTAAACCGCTCTTAAATTACTCTGTTTATGTACTTTATTTTTTATACCTCTTTGCCATAGTCGCTGTCGTCGTTCTTTGCCGTTAGTCCCGGCTGTCATTTGTGGATCTTTGACAGTCGTTATGCGTCGTCAGAAGCCCGAAATTCTGACAACCAGTCTTACCAAGGGGTATCGTATTACCCAGTAACTGGGTTGTGGAGGTCAGATAGACAGCCGCTCCATGTAAAATACTGATATTCAGCTGCATCCAGTTAGACCGAAAAGCGACCCCTAGATAGTTGGGAAAAGTTTGGAATTGCATATCTATCTATCTTCTGCCCAAAATTCAAACGCGCATTAAATACCTACAATTAGTTAGTGGTCGTTTTTTTTTTTTTTGGGTGGGAAATCATCAAATAACTTCTCCCGCTCTGGGTGGAGCGGGAGGGCGTGTCAGACTTTTACTGACTAAAACCCACCCGTGTTCCCTCGGTTGCCTGTGTGCCAGGGGCCGCGGTATCTCTTTCGAACAACCCGCACCCCTGGCAGGCATCGGCCCTTGCGGGCCCCATCAGTTGCTGCTGACATCTCTTTGAGGCGCGCGTGGAACACAACGCGCCGTCGACCCGGGCTTGGTCCTTACCGGACAGCGAGCTACCCGTTACTCGCCGTCCGCAAGCCCGTGCCTACGGTGGCCGGGAATCAGCCTGGGATTCCCGACGCCCAGGGCATGTCCTGCGAAGGCCACGGCTGTGAGGGCGCATGTACTGCATCTCCCTCACGTGCGCCGCCTCCCTCTTATAGCAATCAGGTCAATTGGTTTAAATGGATTTTTGTATCTTTTATATACATGTGTACCTAGATTCTTTTATATTTTGTGACTGTGAGGACGATGTAGACCGTGTAGATTTGTAAATCATTTTCTATTTTATTAAGTAGATACCTGGTACTTGTTGACAGTCCTACACTGTCCATACCTATTGTAATTTGAAAACATTGTTAAAGCAAATTATTTTTAAAATTCCATGCCATTAACTCCATGGTTACGTGGAGTTATTGCCGGCTGTTCTCCATAGAAAATGACCAACTACGCTTTGGAATGGGCAACTAGCTCCATTTTTCTGACTGACCAACCTCTCGACAATTCAAAATTGCTTGTTAATTAAATTATTTGAAATATTTGCTTTGAGTTTGAGTTTCACAGAACGTCACGATGAAGAAAGATTTAAGCAATGTTATATTTATCTCCGGTTTCAATAAGCCTTCTTAATTGTATCTTTTGTAAAATCTCATGTTGAATGATTTGATAGATTCTTGTTGCTCTGTTCTTCAAACACAGGTCAGGGGTTAATCAAATACAAAGCGCATCTATTCACTTTGGTCTTTGTGAAAGTCATGACTGGAAACAAATGTATGCCATTTTAAAATGTCTATTGGTACCGCTTCTTAGTTTTTTATTTAAGGAAAAGTGTCGTAAGTCTGAAATGAATACAACAACTATTTTATTTGCAGTTTCGCAAGTGTTCGCCAAATCCTTTACAATCACCATTAGAAACAGCGACAGTGCCATAAAAGCTATCGATTTCAATATTTGCCACACCAGCATAATTATAGACGACTGCTGTGCTATATGACAATGATTATAGTATTGTATGAAACCGGTACGTGTAAGGTCTAGAATGCCAGTATGGAATGTATGATAAGGAGCTTAATATTATGCAAATTAAACAGGTACAGATTTAGGACCTACTAGTAGAGCTCCCATGAAAACAATTCGTCCGGGGACGGAGATACAGGGTGATACAGAACATCGACACGCAAACTGTACTTAACCTTGAATTCAGCACATGATTCTAGACGATAGACCTAGAAAAGAAATCAACAACTACACGGTGAATGTATGGAACTGCATTATTTTTTTAAATAACCGACGAAAAATTTCAACTTTGGAGTTGACATTTTTCATCGGTTCAGAACCGTATTAGAACTGAATACATGGTAAATGGGTGCGCGTCGATGTCCCTGCCACCCTGTACATTTTATCCACAGATATCACAAATGTGGTCAGCTTCGAAGGGCGTTGAAGTGCTGATATAATGAAATCAGAGAATACCTATGTCTTATCTTTCTGGTGTTATTGCTACGCAAAAAAAAAAACAGAAGAAAGAAAAAAATTCTTAGCAAATAACATTTCATGCCGAGTAAAAAAATCTCAGTTAACACTATAGGAAAGTCTAAAGAAAGAAGGATAAGTGCTGCGACAACACAAGACAAATAGAACATTTGGTGGATCAGTTGACAATGGAGGAGGTGGAGGCTTCACGCGTTACCGTGGCTGACTTGGAAATCTCTACTTCGAACTCAAGACAGGCGGAGCAAAGACCATCTTCACAGATCACGGACATCTCCGTATGCCGCACCTCCCCACAGACAACTTGTGTATTTGATGATCTTATGACTGCGTCAGTGAGCGGAAATCGCGCAGCATAAATTTTGGGCCAAAGATGTTTGAACCTTTTGCCATCGACACGATAAAAAGAAGATTGGGCAGTGTCAAAACGGAAACCAAGAATAAATTTAAATTTTATCCTTGGTATCATTTGAACATTCCTTTGTGGCTTATAAAAGCACAAGACCACACAGGGACTACAAAACTAGGTTGCTCTGACATTAAGTTAAAATTATAAAATAAATTATGCCACAATTATCAATTATCCCAATAACTTAAATGATATTGGACAACATGTTACGTGCAACTGACAGCAAATTCAATCATATCATAATCTGCAGTGTCATAAACAACGCCCAATCGCTCACAGCATGATTATAGACCAGAGACAATGAATCAAAATATATCCTCCAATAGACAATGCATCAAATTATTCAATCATAGACAATACGATGGCTGTAATATATGAGAGATTGTAACTGGTTTATGACGCGTGAAAGGTGATTTGATTTGACCAAGATGTGATTTTAAAATTTAATGATGGTAACATCAGTCATTCGATCTAGCTTGAATCCATTGTGCACTTTCTGAGACTTGAACTGAATTCATATTGTTCATTCATGTGTTAGCTTTTGCAAACTATAACGCCTGTTATCCCCGAAGGGTTAAGCAGAGGTGTTTCTATAGTACTAGTAGTAGTTTAAGGCCCATGCAATAGATCTCCAGAGAATTTCCCGAAGGAAAAGCCCTAAAACATTTTGCGCACAGACACAGAATAGAGAGGCGTGTTATCTTATGACGATGCTACATGATCTTTGTAACATTGTAAAGCTGATCCCATATACCTCAAACGAAGCCCTGATAAAATAAGCGACGAAGGTGGAAACGACTATACCGGTTGGTGTTAAGGGCCTATACTACCTCAAATAGCTTAGCATTATCCGCCGTTATGTCGAAAGTATTGTAGCATTCATTTTGAAATAAATAAATGGTAAAGTTGAGGATTTATGTTAAGTACTATGTGTGGCGAAAACACGATTCCATAACATTTTCTCGATAAAAAAAAAATCCAAAGTTACCTCCAAACCGAACATAATAACCGCTGGTATTCAAAAAATACTTCAAATTAGATCATGAAACTTTGCATACTAACTGAACTAACTATAAAGCAGGTCTTATGTGTTTTTTTTTTTCAAATTACCATTATTTTCACCGTTTAAAGAAAATATCTAAATTGTCGACGTCTCGAAGTTCGTTCCCTGCCGCCCGACACCCCGGCTCAGTCTCGCTTCGACTTTCGAACGGGAGAGCTGTGTCGCTTGCGCTCAGAACACATATTACGCAACAGGAAACGTAAAATAAAATATTCAAAGTCCTTAGGTTTATAGCGTTGGCGCAATGGGAAATAAGCGTAATAAAAATAAGAAGCGATTGAGTTGGCGTAAAGAAACAGGCAAACATATGGTAAACGTAATGAAGTAAGTATCTACCAACCTATTTATTTAGAGTATTAGTGATTATAAACATGTAGGTAGATAGCATACGACACGTTTGGTGCAGTGGCTAAGCGATTGGCTGCTGTGCTACGAGTCGCAGGTGTTTCTGCATAATTATGTGAAGATTTGTGTTTGTAAACGCACCGTCCACGATTCAGGAGAACTCCGGTGTGGCGCAACTTTTATAAAAAATAAAAAGACAATAATTCTTCTTTTTTTTTGAAGTCGGTAAAAAGTTACCTAAATGGGTTTGTTTTTGTTTTGACATTATACAACAAACTAAAGGTACCTATTTATTTATTGGTTTTTTTTTTAATGTTGCCCCACTCCAGGATTTCTCCTGAATCAGAGACGGTGCGATTACAAACACAAATCTTCATATTCACAAACGCCCAGACCTACAACTATCTGTAGGCCATAAAAATATTTGTTCCGTTCGGGAATCGAACACGCGACCCGTAGTGCACCAGCCAAGGGTTTAGAAACTAATAAAAAAATGTAAGTATGTTCAGTAAGTACCTATTCATCTAACTATAAGAAACAAAACTGTAATTTACTTACCTGACTGCGGTGCTACCTACCACCTACATACAAATTTTGAGCTTACTGACGTAGTTTGGTAGTTTAGCTAAATAATTATAATGTGTCTTTCCAGAAGACGACGATTACGCAGTACTGAAGACGTTGGTGATAAAGAGAATATTCCGGTAAATTCGTGAGTATCTTCTACCTTTTTTTTATCGTGTGGAAATTCTCATGTATGTCCACCACCCTGGGGGGGGGGTGCAGTGGTTTTTAGTCAGTTAGAGTCTGTCAGACTCTAACTGACTAAAACCACATGGTGTTCTGCTGCTACGTTTAGCCGGGGTGCTGGAGTGCTTGTGCATTCGTCACGCTCCCCCGGCCAGGTGTTGGACCGCATGAAACCAGGCGGACTCCGTCACCCTCAGCGGCCGCATACGGCATATATGCACGAGTATCTTCTACCTACCTAAACATGTAACTGACCAGTTATTAGTACCTACACAGGGCTACATAATTTTATTATCAAGCTATACATTTCCAGTATAAGCTGATCTCACAATGTATAGACATTCCGTACAATGAGAGGTCAGCTTATACTGGAAAAATATAGCTTGATATAATTATAGCTTATTCATTGTTAGTCATGCGGCAAATCTGCTTTTATGGACGATTTCGCCATGCTTTGTATATTTTTAGGGTTCCATATCCAAATGATAAATAAAAATATGTAAGGTCTAGGTAGATATTTACTTGCCACGTGTGATTGTTACAGGACCCAAATACCTTCGAAAGATGTAGAAATAAATTCGGACGAAACAAATCTTCATATATTACAAAACATAGAATTGTAAGTACCATACGTGTTTGATTTAGCTTTTGAATTAGCTGTTCAATGCCCCATGGCACTACCGCTTGGTACTAATGCGTAACGGTACTATCACGAAATTGGCGGTGTTCACGATAAAACTTTTCATGATGTTGGACTTTTTAGGGTTCCGTATTATTTATTAATGTTGAGAAAATTATGCTTCCAGGTGTACATTTATAATGAATGTTACGTTTTCTTGCAGATCACAAGTACCACCTGAGGACATGAGCTGTTCACTGAATATGCATAGTGACGAAAGAATATTGGATGCGTAAGTAAGCTTTTTATTAATAATACTCTTCGATTCTATTAGTAACTAGCTGTTGCCCGCGACTTCGTCTGCAATCCAGGCTTCCCCAGGACATAGTCTACCCATGTTCCAAATTTCATCCAAATCCGCTTAGCTGTTTTAGTGTGAAAGCGTAACAAACAAACTCACTTTCGTATTTATCATATTAGTTAGGATACTTAGGATTAATTTTTTTTGTAAAGTAAAGTAAAAAGTTTTATTTTACAAGCTTTCATATTTTTTTTTTTTTTTTTTTTTTTTTTTTTTTATTTTAGTTTATACGGAACTGATTCGCTCTATCCCCCGTACTAGTATGAACTGTATTACAGTGGAATAGGTTTCCTCGGTTGCGGTATAGGTAACTAACATTTGACTTGTGGCAGTTAAGTACTTTTATTATGAACGAACAAAGTAAGTTAAATTTTTGGGGTAGACCTTACATTTTGGACTTGTTCATTTTTAACTTTGTAGGTAGTTGTTAAAGTTGACATAGTATATGCAAAGTTTTTAGATGCTTTGTTTGTTTACAATTTTTTTTATGGTTGCGCATTTTTATGAAAGATCTATCACTTAATCCTAATTTAAAATAAAAGTTAAACGAAAAGTAAAACAAAACAAAAGAAAAACTAAACTAAAATTAAAGTAAAATTAAATTTAGGTCACAATTATACCGCTTATCATTTGTATAATATTATGAATAGTGTAGTGTTTGTGTTTGTATGTATGTATGTAGGGGAACGTGTATATGTATGCGTGAGTTTGTAGTGAAATTAATTCATGTAGTGAGCATGTGTATTATATTTTAATATAATCCTACTTCTTATTTCATATACCAAAACTACCTTTTTTTCAGATATTCACACAACCCTCCGCAATACGCCACATCAAATGCTGAATGTGATGATGATGATTCTAATTGGTAATTGCTAGATTTTTATATGAGAAGGTTATGTTTTGCAGTTTTGCAAGAATTCATCAAATATTTTTATTTTGGTCATTTCAGGTACGAAGTGAGTTATAATAATCCTGTAGAAGGGAAAAGCTGTTTTTGTATAGAAGGACGACGAATAATTGACCTTGAATATTTCTATAGAAGACTTCAAGAAATATGCGATCATAATAAGGCATTCGGATGTACATTGAGCAACGTTCACATTGTATCAGAAAAAAGAAAAGGTCTTCTTTCCAAATATAAATTAGCCTGCAATATGTGTAACCTGACATTTTATCTTGATTCTGAGCCTAAATCGAACCTAGACTTAAACAAATCTGCAACATCTGGTATAATATCTTCTGGAATTGGCTTTTCCCAATTTAGCGAATTATGTGCATCCATGGATTGTCCGTCTTTCTCTCAAAAGCATTATGCTAAAGTTCAAAATGAGATATATGATGACTGGCGAAAAACAGCTATAATAGTGATGGAAGCAGCTGCAGCACGGGAACGAGATGCAGCTATTGCGGAAGGCCGAGTAAAAAACGGGATTGCTTGCATAGATGTCATTGCAGATGGTGTCTGGAGTAAACGTTCCTTTAACACAAATTTTTCAGCCCTGTCTGGAGCTGCTGCGATAGTTGGAAAAAGGTTCGGCGAGGTTTTATTCATCGGGGTGAAGAACAAATATTGCTGTGTATGTGCGCGAGCTGAAAGTAAAGGTATCAGTCCAGGCGACCATGTATGCTATAAAAATTATAGCGGTTCTTCTACGGGTATGGAGTCTGAAGTTTTGTTAGAAGGTTTTAAACAGTCCATTTCAATGCATAACCTTATGTACGAACGTATGGTGGCGGACGGTGACTCAAGCACATATAAAAAAATATTGGAAGGTCGTCCATATCCTAATTGCACCGTAGAAAAAGTAGAATGCAAAAACCACATTTTCAGAAATATGTGCAAAAAGCTAAAGAACATAACTACGGAAACTAAATATCCTTCAAATTTAAGAAAAAAAATTACTACTCAAAGAATCCTAGCTATCCGTAAAGTCATTTGCTCATCAATAACGGAACACATTTCTAAAGACGTAAACTTCGACACTAAAGTAAATAGCCTATTCACGGATATCCTAAATTCTTACAATCATGCATTCGGAAACCACGAAACCTGCCAACCATATTATTGTACTAGCCGAAACGACAGTGAAGATCTTACTTTAATTTTGAAGACGTGTGCTATATGGTACAGAATTAAGTTCATAGTAAACACTGTAGCAGCTAAAGCTCGAAGCCTGATGCATAATAGTGATAGCAATAAAGTAGAATCTTTTAACAGCATTATTGCCAAATTTGTTGGCGGGAAACGCATAAACTTTTCCTTACGTCAGGGCTATGGTTCAAGATGCAACGCTGCTGTAGTATCATTTAATACAAAGCGCCCACTTACCACTTTACATAGAGCTATTTTGGGGAAAAGTCCCAGGTCACTAGTGAAGAAATTGGAGGAGAAGCGATTAAAACAAAGAGAACGAGCATCTAAATACTTAAGAAAATGTAGGAAACTTTTTTTGAAAACCAAAGAAAACGATAAAGATTATGGTGAAAATTGCCAAAAGCAAGATATGCCAACTTTGGAGTACAATCGGTGTAAAGAGGACTTTTTGAAAAATTTACCGAGGACAGACCTAGACAGAAGACAAGTAGAAAAATCGACTATTCTGCAAAGAGATTCGAGTGAGTGGTTGGAACTTAGAAGGAAACTTCTAACAGCGTCTAATTTCGCCAAAGTAGTGAACAGGCGTCAAAATACGAGTGTGAGAAATTTGGTGAAGAATCTTATATATCCAAAGAATCTAAGCCATGTGCCATCTTTGAAACATGGTATAGAGCATGAAGCAACAGCTACAGAACAGATAGCATCACAATTAAATATTAAAATAGAGCCTTGTGGTCTCTTCATAGATAAAAAGTTGCCTTTTCTAGGTGCCACTCCAGACGGAATAGTGGGAAAAGACACAATCATTGAAATCAAATGTCCAATTACAGCATTTAAGACATCTTTGGACGAAGCTATAGATAGGAAGAAAGTGAATTTTTGGAGGAAAACTACAAATGGACTTGTCATAAATAAAAAACATCCTTGGTATATACAAGTGCAGGGACAATTACATATCACTGGTAGGCGAAAATGTATTTTCGGAGTCTGGTCTGGATGCGACAAAGACATCAAAATTGAAATTATAGAGAGAAATGACCAATATTGGGAAGAAATGGAACCAAAATTAGAACATTTTTATAAAACATGCATGTTGCCTGAGCTATGTGATCCTAGACATGTTCGAAATATGCCAATTAGAGATTTAAGCGAATTAAAATAATTTTTGAGTAATTTAAAGTACTTTTAATTACTTTCCAAAAACTATGGTATATACCATAACTACCTACCTACCCTACCTACCCTACCCTACCCTGCATACCAACCTAACTATCTACCTACGTACGTACCTACCTACCTACCTACATACTTACCTACCTAACTACCTACCCTACACTATATCTACCTATCTTATATTTATATACAAACTTTGTCCTGACAATCACGAACACAACAAAAAAATAATTTTCCAATTTGGTGCAGTCATTCGGAAGTTATGCGCGTACATACATTTCGGCGATTTATTTTTATTTATATAGATAGATAGATGTACGAGTATGTGCATAATGAATAATACTTACCCAAGAAATTAGAAAAAAAAGTTAAAAATAACATTATGTAAAATGGCAAAGCGTAAACTTCCTACCAAGCCAATGTACCTACAGAACCCTCAGTGCAATGGTGACTCGCACTTGACTAGTTTTTAATAGCAGTAGAATTTATGCAGTGGTTTAGAAAAGGTTTGGAAAATTTGTAACATATAGGTATGTATATGTAGGTAGGTACTTGCATAGACCTACTACCGACATAATTACATACGCAAACGGCTGTCACATTACATACATACTCGTACACGGCGAAAACTATAAAATGCAAACTTACTACTAAACCAATGGGCGGAACCTCAGCGAAAAGTTGGCTCGCACTTGACTAGTATTTTGTAGCAGTAGGTAAAATGCACTATTTTCGCACGGCTACACATCAAGCTATAATTTGCCAGTATAAGCTGACCTCGCATTGTAAAGGCTTCCCGTATAATCAGAGGTCAGCGTATACTGGAAAATACAGCTTGAAGAGTATCCGTTAGTATATGTAAATTTAAATTAAATTTGCGATATATAATTTCATGTTCTTATAATGACGTTAACATTAACTTTAAATTATGATTGATAATTTTATTACTGAGTACTCGTCCGATAAATAGGTAATAGTATAGTTTATTTAGTCTAACAAATTCGCTTCGACCTTGTGTGCCCGCGTGACCGCGAGCAGTAGTGTGCGAGCGAGATAAAGAGTGAGGTGGCGCGGGGAAGTGGGGGCGAAATTAGAATTTGAGCTGAGGTTGTATAGGCTCTTAAGGCGTGCACTTGATCATAATGTTTATAACCAAGTGATATTTTTCAGACTTTTATCGTCATTCACCTCTCTAATTTATTTTGGGTCGGCGCAAATGTCTTTTACTTCCACACTTCTCTATTAGTCGTCATCTCCGTAGTCACACCCTTTCTAACCATATCATCATTCACACAGTCTATTCATTGATTCTTTGGTCTCCCCCTATTCTTGTAGCCATCGACATTTATACTCAAAACTTTTCCTACGACATTTTTGTCATTCCTTTTCACTTTTCAGATTTTCATGAAACGACCAAATGATTTACCCGTCCCAATCTTGAGTCCTACAAATGCCTAGTCAGTATAGGTTAGTCTTCTTAGCTTTTTTCCAACAATTTTGGTGAGCCGACACCAGTCTACCTGGATCTAGCTGTATACCAGAATTTTACATGGAGTGACTACTCATCTGATTTGCACAACCCTGGGTAATACAATTCCCTTTAGGAAGGTTAGACTGTTTGTCACACTTTCGGGTTTCTGGGGACCTTTAATGACTGTCAAAGATCCGAGAGTAACAGCCGGGACCAAAGGCTTAGCGAGCCTTCGAGGCACGGAGGCGTCTTAGTATATAAAGACGGGCCCCCGGAATCTACGGACTGACCGCGGCAAGCGTAGCTTAAACTGATCGAACGACCCGTGTGGCTGTTACTGATATGTATTGTATAACTTAGCCACAAGCCCTTTCCAGATAAAAGGTCGTCATTATAGGTAAATGGGAAACTTAAGATAGTACCTACGTAAGTGCAAACCTATGTTCACTTGTGTGCTTTCCAGTAATTCATAATAGGCTAGGTACAATTGGAATATAGGTAAGCAGCAAGCGCATATAAAAAAGCAGACAAAAGTATTCAATTACCTTGATTTCTATTGTCTGCTATCTGTAATTACCAAAACCATCTTCCAAAAACGATGCAAAAAAAGAATCAATAAGTCCTTGACCCGAGACCGTTCTTGAGATAGAAACACAGCTAGAACCTTATTAATATGAAATATTAGCCCAAGTCGCTATAACTCAGTCTATCCCAGTAAGAACCAACCATTCCTTATCCTACCCCACCCTTCTAGGCAACTGTCGTGGTGATAGGAATGTGACTTTAGCACTTAAATCACGACCAAAACAGAAGGCGGTCGACGCGAGCGCAGCCATAAATGTATGAGAATGTTGCATTATTATTAGAAGGGTGACCATGCAGTGATGCTGCGGTAAAATCAAATGCAAATTATGATTGTTCCACATAGGACTTGTGATTTCCATGTCAAACTACTTTTGCCCTTCCATAAATCATTAATTTTATTAACGACAAATCATCATCTGCCTAGTCTATTTCCAACTATTTTGTGGTCGGATGCAGCTGAATATCAGTATTTTACATGATGCGACTGTCTATCTGACCTCCACAACCCAGTTACTGGGTAATACGATACCCCTTCGTAAGACTGGCTGTCAGACTATCGGGCTTGTGACGATCCGTAACGACTGTCAAATATCCACAAATTCATTTTGCTACATTGTTGTAAGCCGTGCGGCGTGCACGTGTTTCTCTGCAGACAGAGACACAGACAGAGTGCATATATATATATATATATGTGTTTGTGTGTGTATGTATATGTACAATTTTTAAAATTGTATTACAATTCGTTCACTAATTAATCGAAAGGAACTTCGTTCCATCCGGGTGTCCCTTGACACCTCTCAAGTTTTTTTATAAAATACACGCAACTTTTAAACCATTTGCTAATGCAAATGTAACATAATGGTAGACACTGTTGAGATACAGGGTTCCTCTCCATGACAGGGAGTGGCAGGAGTGTATTGTAAGTCAACACGGGGCTCAGTAGGTTGGTGGCCGTCACATGGACTTGTGAGCAAATCAGCATGTCCTAACATGTCAATTTTCTGCCGATCTTTTTCAGCACGGTTTGAGATAAGAACAGTGGTGGTGATCATTTATGTTAACCTCTCGCATGATCCTTATTTAATTTCGCATGCAACCATACTTGTACGCCTCTTGGCATATAAAGCGACACATGACTTTAATTAAAGAACTGTATTCACTGCCTATGTTACACAAATAAAAAATTATTTGATTTGATTTGACGAAACAAATTGTATAAAGTGAAGGTCCTGGGTGCGAACCGCGACCTACACATGTAAGTCGGGGCATAACCACTGGGCTATCGTGGCACGGTATCAAATTCATAGTCACCCCACAATCTCACACTATAGATCATCGCTCGATAGTAGATCATTAGGGCGGCGTGATCGATACGCGGCGCGCGCTGCTCACGCGCATCCATTATTCATCACTGCCACGACTTATACGACTCCTACGCGTTAGAGCGAGACAAAAAATAATTCAATTGAGTAGTGTAACGTTGATCGACTGACGGCTGTCTAGAAGAAACTGTTGAAGAAACAATGTGAGCTTGATCATTAAAATTGTTCGTTAATTGATAATGAGGTTTAATTATTTCTATAAGTTGCTGTGATGGCCATTGTGTAGCAAAGGTTATTGTGAATATTGTAGCTTGTGCGATCTTCAGCCATGTGTGAGTCCATTCAATCAGTCAGTCCGACAGGGTCGACTGATCAGCTAAATGTTGGCAAGATTTGTGATGAAATCTAAAGATCAAAGATACAGAGGGTCACTTCACATAGGTCTCTCCCAGGCTGCGCCACATCACTCTATCCTCCGTCTTCCACATCCAGTCTGTCCTAGCCACCTTTCTAAGGTCGTCGGTCCATCTAACTGGGGGGCGTCCTACACTACGCTTGCCGATATGCGGTCTCTAGGATTCGTCTGATCTATCGGCCTTCGGTCCTTCGCCAAACATGGCCAGCCCATTGCCACTTCAGCTTGCTTATTCTGCAAGCTATGTCGGTAACTCCGGTTCTTTTCCGGATAATTTAATTTCTGATCTGGCCCAAGTTACGGGCTTTTCCTAATATGTATCATCTCCGGACATGAGATTAGTTCGTGGCCCGAATCTCTAGTAATATTATACATGCGAAAGTAACTCTGTCTGTCTGTCTGTTACGCTTTCACGCTTTAACCACTGAACCAGCCGCTATGAAATTTGGCAGAGATATATCCTGACATATGGATAGGCTACTTTTTTAAGCAATAACCGACATCCAGGGGCGGAGCCGCGGGCATAAGCTAGTAAAGAATAAATGATAATACGATTTGACAATTGAGATTTCTCCTGATGTGTCTTGGCCCCTCCGAAAAAGTTACTCAACCTGGAGTATAGTTAATTCCGAAGTATTGAACTACTGTCGGACGGGCCGTATCTTCGTTGACGGAATTAGAGAGATTATTTTGATGTAGTAAAATCATCATTAATTTGTGGCAATCCAGAAAGCTTCTTCAATGCTCTCAAATTTAAGTTATTGTTTTTTATAATTGCAAAAATCTTTTCCAGGTATTCATCGTGGCTCATCCGTCTTTACGCATTTGAGCATTTCAAACTCCCACTACAATTCTTCTCTGTGGTTTTCTCTGGTATTATAGCAATAGCAGTAGCTTTATTAAACAGAGTATATAATTAAGTATGGTTCATCATCTACCTAGCTTTTTCCCAACTATGTTGGGGTCGGTTCTAGGCTAACCGGATACAGCTAAGCTACTATCTGACCTGTAGTACAAACCAGTTACTGGGTAACACAATACCCCTTGGTAGGACTGGTTGTCAGACTTTCGATGATCCGTAACGACTGTCAAATGACAGCCGACACCATCAGAATTAAGTTTGATCACACAACAATATAAGTCTAAAATTGCCTACCCGTCTTGAGCAAACGAGGTGATCAATGGTCATGCCTTCTCTGTTTGAGAACAGCCCTTCGCCTTGAAGCGGGACAGTAATAGGCTGCAGTAGTATTTTATCGTACAATGTATAACCTTAATACATAAAAGATATAAACATGTTATAGAGATGCTTTATAAGAAGGTAAAGATGCGCTTCCCAGGATCAAGAAGACTTGAAGTTAAACGCGAAATGTCGTGGACCTCTAAACGTTGATTTAAAAAAAAATACATAAGATAATAATCTAAGTCTAGGCATGCTACTGCATAACTGAAGGTATCTAGGTCATTGAGACGCCCGTTTATTGGCTGACATAGTCTAACTGACGACCAATCGTGACGCGTTATAGATGGTTGTCTGTCACTCGTTAAATCACGTTTAGGTTCTAGGTCTAGAGGTATTATTGAAAATGTTTGTGATAGTACATAATTTAGTAATGAGGTGATGGATGGCAAATGCAGTTTTAAAACTGGCAACCTATTCTTGAAAGTTAATATAGTCAGTAATGATTTGTAATTTAATAACATGAAAAAAAGCTTGCCCAACTTATGCATAGGACGTAATCAAAATGCATACATACAAGAACTTCCTTTGATAGGAAGCAGAAACTACGTGGCTAGATAGATGAGGAAATCGACCATTATTTATAGCTCCCTAACACACCTTTTCGTAACAAGTTTATTATTTCCCTTTATTAAACTCAAGCTTATATTTAATCAATTTGCCTGTATATGGAAACGAAAGCATGCTAACTGCCAACCAGCTCACTTCAGCACACGTGTGTTGGAGCGACAGCACAGTGGTGTGTCAGTGACGTTAATTATGTGAGCGAACATGTCCCCTACGTATGTGGACTTGGACGTTAATCCCATCGGGCTGATTGGGACTGGAACTTACGGTTTGCCAAACATAGACAATAGTGACGATATTTTACAAGGATAAATTGGCAGTAGAAGCAATTGCCCCAATCGTTATAGTTTTCAGTTAAGGCGGAGATTTCTTGAAAACGATCAAAAAGGTGGTTTTTAAAACAAGTGTATCTCTTTACCCGTACACAATTTTGAAAAAAAAAATATATGGTACTTTCAAGTTTATTTTGCATACAGTGATGGAACTCAAAACATAATAAAACATACTTTAATGCATCAAAAAAATCATCAAAGTCACCTCTTAATTATCTTTAAAATCGATTTATCCCTTCAATAACAATTATAATTATAATTAAAAATATACCATAAAATTTCAAATACCAAACTGCATCCAGTGATGGATTATTTATTATTAAATAGTTAACATCTAATTTTATACGATTTTATTTGCACTTTTACGACGTTAGTTTGCTCATTTATTATTCGAATTCATTACAACAGATTTTAACCCGTATCAGTTTGCAATAAGAACTATTATCAGTCATAACGACATTATTTAAAGTTACCAGGGCCTTAATTAAAGATTTTGCAAAAATAAAATCGTAGGCCTTATACGAATGAAATGGAGAAATCATTCCTTGATTACTACTACAATAAGTTACATTTAGAATTCGAGTCAAACCAGTGAATAGATTACGTTAGACTGTTAGATTTAAATGAGTACTAAAAGCTAGTGAACTGTTAAAAAGCGATCAACATAGTTTTAAAAGGCTGTTGATCGCCTTTTTTTTAGTTTCATCTAATGATGATACACACATCATAATCTGCGTAGCCTTTTCCCAACTATGTTGGGGTCAGCTTCCAGTCTACCCGGATGTAGCTAAATACCAGTATTTCACATGGAGCGACTGCCGATCTGACCTCCACAACCCCACAACCCAGTTACTGGGCAATCTGATACCCCTTGGTAAGACTTACAGCGGTCAATGTATATCCTGTTGGTAAAAAGCGCACCAGTAAATACATGAAGTGCCACTAGCTACAATTACTGACACTACAAATTATCTCTACGTGAAACTACTTAAAAAATAGCAGAGGGACCTTGCTAGCTGTAATAACACGTTTATCAAAAATGTAGTCAATGATTCTCCGTCAGTGCTACGTGATGTGTTCAAGTCAAATGGGTGCTGGTATTTGTAGTTCTAAGCCTATATTAAACGATATCTAATACATGGTGGCTGGGAATCAGCCTGGGATTCCCGACGCCAAGGCGTCTCCTGCGAAGGCTACGGCCGTGATGCCATGCCGCCTCTCAAGTCACTCCTCAAATAGGGGAGTTACCGCTGCAATCGTGGTGTGCCCAAAGATCTGAGGGGTAATAGGGTATTACACCCATTTTTGAAAAGTGTCTTAGATTCTAAATGCTAATAAACTACTAAAAAAAACACAATATTTTTATTGAATCTATTAGTGCCATAAAAATGCATTTCAATTTTACATTTTCATATTTCGCGCGTGATTCGACGAAAACGCTGAACGCAGTGGACGCCTTATTGCTCTGTGGGTGTGACGTCAGTTTGCTGTGTAAACAAAGCGCTGATATTTTGTATGATAAATTGATTATTGTTTATAATTTAAAAATTCTACTTATCGTTGGTTTACTGTTCCTGTTTCAAGACATTATTTCAATAAAAATTACTTGGGTTACAAAAATAATAAAAGTACAAATTTGTTCAGTTGATTAGTTTAAAAAGCGGTATGGCGTAATAACATTGCGGCTACTATTTCATGGTGTTCAAAAACAGATAAAAAAAAAATGAAATTATTGAATTAAATTTAAAAATTTAGTTTGTTATTTCATGCACTAAAACTAAAAATTTCCGACTGCTTTTTACAAATAATATATTTTTACATTTTTTGTCATATAAAGTAAAATACCTTATTCTCATAATTTTGAGAACGTTCACAGCCTAATCTCTGTTCTCAAGACAAAAACAATGGTTTATTCACCACTGTATCAATCCGATTTCATTATCCCTGTCACATTCACACCACATCGCTAGACATCGCATCACATAGCATCTACTACTCACGTGGGACGACGAAACGATGTGTTACAAAAACTTTAAATACATAGTTGTTCCTGTGAAAAACGCAATCAGATGCACGTCGCAGGAATAGTGCAGCTCAATGTGGAAACTTCTAGTGCACAATTAGTACTTATACGGACTTAAGTAGATGAAATCGTCGCGTGTAATGTGATAATGTCTCGCAGTGTACAAGAAAATGGTGGAAAATTTACATAGAATGTACTTTAAAGAGGAGATTCTATGTTAATTCTTTTAACATTATTATCGGTTATATTACATGTTTGTTAACATGTAGTGGCGAGGATAATATAATTGTAAGTTTTTTAGCCAACTACACAATGCAACTAAGAATAGATAGAGTAGTTAATTTGTAAATCTTAAAACACGGTAGTGCGCTATGTTTTGCCAATATAAGCAACCAAACTTGCCACCTAAGGAAGTACCGCGGGCTCTGTCACACAGGCAATTGTGGGAACACGGGTGGGTTTTAGTCAATAAAAGTCTGACACGCCCTCCTGCTCCACCCAGAGCGGGAGAAGTCATTAGATGATTACACATAAGTAAATAAATTTTGTCATCAAAAAAAATACAGTGTCACTAAATTCATCTACTTCCTGAATTAATACGTGCGTACTTTAAATTTTTGAAAGGTTTATATTTCAAAGAAGCTTTAAACTTTCATTTGTATTCAACTCTGAACTTTAAAAAGTTGCATTATAGAGGCTATCATTTACTTTCCTACCGACTGTCATTTGTTTGCATCGATAAACTCAGTGTTTTCTTTTAGTTTGACACCATCTTAGGGCACAGAGTAATGTAACGACAGATAATTTAATTTATTATTCATACAATTCTTTGTTAATACATTTTTGCATAATTATGAAGTAAGAGCTGATTAATTAATTCAACTTGACATCTGTCATGTCAATCAAATATTGAAACCGCAATGTCAGTTAAAAATAAAAGTACCGATCTGTGCAAAATACAGGGCGCCCACTTTACCAAATAATGCGCATTCTAATCTTACAAAAAGATGGTTTTCTTTTTTAATTGCAACAAATAAAAGACTCCCCTGTTATTATGCCCTGTAATGTGTTTTCTTTCTGTTTTTGTTATACATAAGCATGCACATACTATTAGATGAGTATAACTTATCTGTTATAGACCTAATTAATCTCAAACTAGAGTCTTAAAATAACTTTTTCAGTCAAAGACTAACCAAACCACCATTCTCCTTTTAAAAATCTGAAAAAACATCTAATTACGAACTCACTTTATCAACGATACTTACGATAATCTCGAACTCGACATAACCAGTCTCGATTCAACCGTCTCATAACTTCATAACAATTTTTCATTCATTCATTCATTCGTATTTCTCTCAATAAAAATTGATATCGATATAAAAAGTTACCGTTATCTGTCAGTTAATGGTATATCAGTAATTCGGTACATGTGTTCCGCAATGAAGATATTCATTAGTCCATGTAGGTACGTTACTCTGTGCCCGGCCGTACGTGATGCGTTTACAAATAGAAGTCGCGTTTACAGATATTTGTCAGGGCTGGCACCTTAGCAAAAGGAAGATACATTTTCTGTGAGGTTGCATAATCAGAAATTCAGTGCAGAAAAAATTTTGAAGCGGTCCAGAATTCAATTCGACAGTGAATATAGTCCTTTCATGAAAATGAATCTCCATCTAAGTAGTAAATGGTATCATAGTAATGTGAAAATAACGGTTAAAAGTTTACAGTAAGAAAGTTTATGGCCGAAGATAATTATCATCATCATAATTTTAGCCAAAACACGTCCACTGCTGGACATAGGCTTCCTCCAAGCACCACCACTTATACTGGTTCTGTGCTTCTCACATCCAGCGGATTCCTGTGGCCTTCATCAGGACATCGGTCTATCTTGTGGGAGGCCTTCCAACGCTTCGTCTTCCAGTACGCAGTTGCCACTCCAGAACCTTACCTCCACGGAACCACTGGTCGGAGATATACACAGCGAAAACAGCTGGCTTAGCTACCGATTTAGTGCTTGTGACGTCAGTCATAAAGGTTTCTATTATAAAGGTTTCTACAGGTGTCCTGTAGCCATATGAGCCTTTAATTGCTACAATAAATTGATTAGAAATCCTCAAGTATCAAATAGTGCCAACCCTACACAAGAAACAGTCGCGCGACGCTTCGCGTTTCGCGCACACCTCTGCGACTTTTTTGCCGCGCGCCCAACATTCCCTCTGTCTAACCGGAAACCATAATTAGTGCCTTTTCAGACGAACGACAAAAAGTCACTCGCGTTTTGTATATGGACGCGTAATTGGCATCCATTTTAGATGAAAAAGTTGTCGGTAGCCGCGGCATGTGTGGGGGACACTTAGCAGCCGGTGGGTGGGATGCATTGTTGGTGCTTGTAGCTTTAAATGTCGGAAAGGATGGTGTGGGTGGATGTGGTTGATTATTTACATGCTACTACAAACGACCTGTCTTGTAGCGGGCTGTTAACGTACTGCAACTGGCCTGTCTTGAGTTGTCAAAGATTTTAGACGGGTCCTTCCAAGTCTGCCTTCGAAGTGAGTACATTTTAGTACATACGTCTTTCAAAAAAGCACATAATGGGCGCTGCCTGCCTTCAGTTTGTATGCCATTCACGCCCATTTTTTACCCTCAGAAAGTTGTTTTAAAAGTTTTTGCAGGTGAGATCTATTTGGGTATAAATTCTGCGAAGTTTTGTTTTTTTATAGCAAAAAGATTGTATAGATACACACGGCGACATATTAAGCTATAGGTAAGTTTCTAGTATAAGCTGACTTCTCACTGTACGAAAATCCTATACAATACGAGGTCAGCTAAAACTGGAAAGGTATAGCTTGAAATGTGGCCGTGTGTGCAAGCTATAAGTACGTTTCTAGTATAAGCTGACTTCTAATTGAACGAAAATGTAGTAGTATAGCTTGAAATGTGGCCGTGTGTTTATTTATTTAATTAGTTATGTATTGAAAGTAACACAGTCTCTGTTGTAACTAACAAGACAGTCGTCACGGGTCGTCAGAAACCCGAAAGTCTGATCTGATCTGAACAGTCTTTCCCATGGGTATCTTATTACCCAGTAACTGGATTATTGAGGTCAGATACGCAGTCGCTCTATTTAAAATACTAGTATTCGGCTGCAACCAGTAATACTGGAAGTTGACCCCAACATGGCTGGTAAAAGTCTACGCAGATGATGAAACAGTAAAATACATAATACCTATTTCTGGCGCAGCATAAAAGTTGGAGCTGATAACTATACCTGATCGTGATCACAGACATCACATGAGACACTTCATCTTTGTCTCTGACACCTAAAGTACCTTTTGCAGATGTCCATAGACAGCGGTGTCCTATCATCGAGAAGGCAGCTCACCTTGCCACCCAAAACCATAATCTAGTAGCAACAACATCTCGTAAGCACGTATCCATCGGCGATCCATCAAAGCTCACAAAAATAACATTTAAAAAACAGTAGCAAACTTCAATTTGACACAAAAGAAACCTCAACCAGTGGTCAAACCCATCACCTCCCGCCGACCGACCAATCGATCATATCTTAGCTAGAGTGATATAATTATCTCGAGCCAGTCACGAAGCTGTGATCGATTGCCGCTCGATACTTTAATATTTTGAGCTCTAATCGATTCGATGCTTATCGAATAATTGACTATTTATTTATTTATCTGTTGCTTAACAGTTGCATTTGAATTTCGAAGTAGAAATAGGTATTTACTTAAGTACTATACAGCGTGTATAAGAGCTGTGTGGTCAAAAAGGGTGTGGCACAAGCCGCACCCGCGCTGGGCCCGCACTTTATTTTTATTTTTTCACGTTGACAAATCATCAAATATCTTATCCCGCTCTAGGTGGAACGGTTTTTCAATTAAATACTGTAAGTTGCAACCGATACCGTCAAACGGGGTGAATCGGGACGAAACTTTAAAAGGGATTTGAACAATGAAACATTACAGGATAAGTTTTTATCCAGTGCGCAAACTATAACCATGCATTCAGCATATCATTCTAGACGCCCTAGTGCAGAAATTTTACGTCGGTTTTACAAAAAAAATCAGCTGTTTCATTAAGCTGGTTTTTAATATGTATTAGTATGTCATTATTGTTTAAGATTATTTTGTGTATTTTATGTATGGGCCTTAGTTGCCTGATAATAAAATTATTATTATTATTATTATTATTATTAAAAAAGTGCAATACGTACGCGGTCAAAATGTATGGAACAGCTGTTTTATTTTGTATTACCGACGAAAAATTTCTGCGCTGGGAGGTCTAGAATGATAAATGCAGAATTCATGGTTACAGTTTGGGCACTGGATAAAAACAGAGGAGTCTAAACTGATTACTGTATTACAATTAACGATTAAGTGCCCTTGTTGCTGCATCCATATTCACCCCGTTTGTAGGTACTATAGGCAGTTTCCATTATTTCGCCTATTACCTATAAATACATGTAACTTTTTAAGACTAACCAGTATCGTCAAGCTAAATTAAAACATTCATCTATACATTCATGTTATACAATATAATAAGACAACCACATACAACATGCGGTCCCTTAAGATAACCATATCCCGACGTGGTGCTATTAACTCCAAACTAGATGGCTACTAATAGCCAACGAGATAAAGCTAATAGCTTTCATAGAATTGGTAATAGCTTCCCGTTTCAACACTAAAGGATAGTACTGGTCCTAGGGACCTAGCGTTAAATTACTAGATGTAAATAAATTACATGGCATGGCGAAAAAGAGTTCAAAAAACTTATAGCTTTTTTTTTCGTACTTTTCTGCACCATGGCAATCCGTCCTAGAAAAATAAACCGCTGTGTTGACAAACTTCAAGTCTGTTTGGTTTTGTTTTCAAATCAAAAGGATCCACGAAAGACACAGAACAATCCCGGCTATCTTTCATGGGTCTTTGACAGTCGTTACAAGTCGTCAGAAGCCCGAAAGTCTGACAACCAGTCTTTCCAAGGGGTATCGTATATTACCCAGTAACTGGGTTGTGGAGGTCAGATAGGCAGTCGCTCCATGTAAAATACTGTTATTCAGCTGCATCCGGTTAGACTGGAAGCCGACCCCGACACAGTTGGGAATGGGCTAGGCAGATTGATTTTTTTGTAGGGAAACTTGTTATGGGATTAGAATAAATTGTCATAGAAATGTAGTAGACACGAATAAAAAACTTCTCAAACACGGTTAACCTACCAACGACCTCCTAGATTGAACTATAAGATACCGTTCCCAAAAAAGAAAGAGTGAGTGAATGAATAAAAAAACTAGTTCAACGCGTGTCCCTAATGCTAATCTAATCTCTAATACCAATGTTACGGGAAAACATTCAATACATTATCTACTGTTCAACGGTTGTTTACCTCAGGCAGCTGAAAAACACAGTTGTGTGGGACTTAAAAAATACTAGGTGTTTTGATCCAACTGCGATGGAGCCTAAAAGAAGGATAATGTTTTTAATTAGTACATTAATATTGAGCCCACGTACACCTACTAATGAGATAGTCAACTAACATCTGACACATTTTTTCATCGCCTCGTGAAGCAGAGCGCAATGAATCAAGTGTCGGACACTGTCTCAACTCCGGTAGTCTGTATGTGACAGCTGAGTGATTGTCACCGGCTTACGTAGAGGGTTTTTATGATGTTAGAGTTTTCAGTGTGAGGATAAAGTCCCAAGTAAGATATTAAATATATCAAGAGTTTAAAAATCAGACTGCTTCTGGGCAAAGTTGCCTTTTCAAATATGAAATACTGAAAATATCAGACTGCATCTGGCCAACGTTGCCTTTTCAAATATGAAATACTGAAAATGTCAGACTACATCTGGGAAAAGTTGTCTTTACAATATGAAATAATGAAATAAGCAGCCTGCTACCAGGCCTGCCTTTTTTATATTACACTTTTGAAAGTCTACCTCGTTGGCCTAGTGGTCGTAAGTGCTACTGCTAAGCATGTCGTCCTGGGTTCGATTCCCCGGATGGGCAAAATGTTATTGGGTTATTCTATCTGAAATTTTTCAGTAGCAGCCCGGAGTCTGGATTTGTGCTCGGTTGATGGCAATAAGGTCGCCCCTATTCGATGGGAATTAAACATAACAGAGGAAATGTGGGTGTACTTTAAGTACACCTCTGCCCATCCCTTAGGGTAAACAAGCCGTGACGTTATGTTATGTTAAAGACTGGTGATGAAAACTGTACATTTTAGATTTACAAATGAAATGTCAAACTTAAACGATGCCCAATAAGCAGTGATTGGGATCGTCAATCGTCAAGTAAAATATCTCAATCTGAAACCAGTTTAGTGAACATGAAGCAGCACATACAGACACAGCAGAACTACCCACATCGTAAGTGTAAACAGCTATCTAATGTACGATACATTAACATAAGCCGACGACTTTAATGTCGTAATCTTAGCGTTAGGACCAGTGAACAGATACGGGCAGAAGTACCAAGTGTTTATGTTATAGCGTGGTCGAGTGCGGCTACAGCGCCTGCATTCAATTTATTAACCATTCAATCATTTTAAGAGTTATTGCTAATCCAGTGCTTCATATTATTTTCGAAAAATGTATCTGTGCATCAACGTAAATAACGCCATGAATGTCATTGAGCTATCAAAAAGAAAGCCAGTCCTACTGTTAGTGTGGTACGTAATTACCCCGCTGATTAAATACGATAACTACCACCTACAGGTGACTAATGATGGATTTTCGAGGCCAATGAACTGCAAAACTTACAGGACAAGTTGAAATGTGATAGGTATTGATGACATTGCCGTTATACAAGCTTTCGTAATGGAAAAGGCAACTGTCAAAATGGCGCTGTCGTAGCTTGTTACCAACACTAGCTAATAATATAAGGCGTGAGGTGGTTTTATTCAATTCTTAAATACTCCGAAATTGGAGTCCACCATTGCCGATAGACCCTAAAGTTAGAAGATTGTGGCTTAAAGGTATTCAAAGAGAACACGTTATGGAATGAATGAACGAAATGGCTAATTAATTTTAGGCCGTAGGCCGTTAGGCTATAGTCACGCCATCTACAATTAGCTTTACCCGCCCTTCCTTCTCTACTATATTTTTTTATACAACAAGCTTAAAATAGTGGTGCTGTAAATGAACTGCCTGATTAGTGATTACATGGGTTATTTGCGGGCACTAGTTATATCAGTTTCAGAAAAGATACAAACGTAGATACGTTTCAGACATTTCAGTTTGCGTTTATTTTTGTTTTAGGGGGACTGTTCCTGCTTCATTGCGTTCGATAATCAGGCGTTGTAACAAGTGGTCCTTCTGCGCATTATTTTGTTGTGAAGAACTCATTACTTATAAAATTACATATCGATATGTTTTCTAATTAAAACGATCAGAGTATTAATGGTCGGCAGATCTGTTAGATTGCTCTCATGTTAAGGTGCGGTTCTCGTGTATTCGAATGCAATTGATCAATTATTTATTTTTCCTGTAACCACAACTTTTGATGGAATCACAGGATTCTTTGTTGTTCTTGGAGACAGAGCTGAATTATCTCATTTGCTTGTCATTTCAGCATTTGTATAGCCCAACAAACCACGAAGAAATATCAGTCTTAACCCCAAAATATTAGGTTCTAAAATTGATTGGTTACAAGTATATCACAAGTCAAACACCAAATTCCATACTCAATTCATTGGGTCATTGCATTCATAAAGTGATTGAAAATCACTCCAACCCAAACGAAGCTTCCAACTTATTACTCAATACTATTGCTACCATCATAAACTCCCATTCAACTATTATTAGAGTCTCTAATCACAATCGCTTGCTCAAACCTTGGATGACCTTGGGTATGCTCCGTTGTATGCGTAATCGTGATGAAATGCATAAAAAGCTTAAGGCAACTCCAAATAATACTGTGCTTCTAACTACATACAAAAGATACAGAAATTTCTGTACTAAAGTCCTCAAAAAGCTCAAAAGAGAGTATGAGAGGTCTGAAATTAGGGAGGCTACTAACGACAATAATAATAAAAAGATCTGGCAGGTCATCAAAAGAGTCACCTGTACTGCGAAGGAAAAATCTTCCTCTGCTGATTTGCTTACATGTGCGTCTTCCCCCCAAGAGTCCGTTAACCAAATAAATGATTTCTTTGCCAACATCGGTGCTAACCTTGCTGCCAAATTTGAAAACCATCCTGACATTCATTTGTCCCGAGATTCCGAAAATTCGGTGCTTCATTCTTTTGTCATGTTGGATACCGACGAAAGTGAGGTTGATACACTCATTATGTCGCTAAAATTTAATTCAGCCGTTGGCTGGGACAACATACCGTCTAACTTTCTTAAGCGCTACAAATACCTTCTCGTGCCACCCCTTACGTACTTATTTAACCTCTGCCTACACACTGGTACCTTTCCTCGGTCTCTTAAAAAAGCGATTATTCACCCTATACACAAGAGTGGCAATAGGAACTGTGTCGATAACTACCGGCCTATAGCAGTTTTACCGTCCATATCTAAAATTTTAGAACGCATTATTAACAACAGACTTATTCATTACCTAGAGGACAAAGGGTTGTTGTCTCCAAATCAGTTTGGTTTTAGGCACAAGACTTCAACCAGTAGTGCTGTATTGGAGCTAACTTCTCAGATAGTTAACCAAATTGATTCCAAGAAAAAAGTTCTGTCTATTTTCCTAGATCTTAAAAAAGCATTTGACACAGTTTCTATTCCCATCCTTATTTCGAAGCTTGAGGGGCTGGGCGTTCGTGGAGTTGCTCTTGACATTTTTAAAGACTACCTACAAAACAGGACACAATGTGTTAAAATATTTAACCACCTAAGCAATGACCTTCCCGTGACATTCGGTGTGCCCCAGGGAAGTGTAGTTGGCCCCTCTCTCTTCCTGGTGTATATCAACCAACTATGCAACCTAGCCCTGAAAAATGGGAAAATAACCGTTTTTGCCGACGACACTGTCCTTACCTTCTCAGGTGCTTCCTGGCACGAAACTTTTTAGGCAGCGCAATCAGGGATCACCTCTGTAGTCGATTGGCTTAATAAACACCTCCTTACTCTAAATACGGATAAAACAAAAATACTGACCTTTGCTTTACACCAATCCACACAACCCCCAGATTCTTTTGCACTTATAGCGCATTCGTGCCACTCACCGGAGTCCGTTGCGTGCAGTTGTCCTGAGCTTCAACGTGTTCGATCCATAAAATACCTTGGGGTAACACTCGACAACGGTCTTACCTTCTCCTTGCACATAGACCTGTTGACATCAAGAATCAGGAAACTGATTTTTGTTTTTAAAACGCTCCGCCATGTCGCTGAGGGAAGGATTGTCAAGAGAGTCTACTTTGCTCTTTGCCAATCTCTCTTAACGTACTGTATTTCTACGTGGGGTGGGGCGCCTAAAACCACACTCCTAAAGTTAGAGAGAGCCCAGAGAGCGGTATTAAAGGTAAGCACCTTCCGCCCCCTTCTTTTCCCAACAGTTGAGCTTTATAAATGCTGTGGAGTTCTCACTGTGAGACAGCTCTTTATCTTACATACCGTAGTGTTACAGCATCTAAACACCCCTTACGCCATACTTACCAGAAGACGTAGAGACACAGTCTGTCAACCCCATAGATGTAAGTTCGCATTCACTAAGAGATTTTTCTGCTTTCAAGGCCCACATTTATATAACAGACTCAATAAAGATCTGCAATTCTACTCATATCCAAGTAACACTTTAAAAAAAACTGTTACAAACTGGCTACTTGAACACAATTATATTGACACAGAGCGGCTTCTTCTTTCTGGAGAAAAGTCTTTCTAAATAAATGCAACTATTCCCCACATTCTGAACACATACACTTCACACACATCTCTAACACCTCTCACCACGACACATTACACTTTTTCGTTTGTATTTTAGCTTTTGTGTACTCCTCGTTGATTTTATTTTAAAAAATTTCATGTATTATTTGTGACCATTTTTTGCTTTTTTGTGTATTTGCAATGCCTTAAAATATATGAACCAAGGGTTGGGACTTGTGCCCTTAATACAAGTTATCCTGATAACTTAGCAAGGGTGCAAGTTACGACAAGTTCTAGTGCTATGCTTACATTTAAGTCTTATGTATGTAACGTGAAATAGCTGTAATGGTTGATATGAATAAATAAATAAAAAAAAAAAAAAAAAAAAAAAAAAAAAAAAAAAAAATATTTATTGACTTAACGAATGTGGACTTAGGTGGTAATTTAAAATTTAAATGGAATATTCTGGACCGTATTGGCACAGCAAAATAGTGGTAGAGAGGAAGAATACATCTAATGTTATTAGGGTTATTAGAATATTGAATGTGATCAGTTGTCACTACAATCCAAGTAAATACTACTGGCCTTCTTTCTGGCATCCCACCCGATTTACGCAACCCACAAAAATGACGATGAGGAAGACGATGTAGTCTCTTCACACAAACAACAGACTGTGGACCAACTTATACAAAACGAACATATAAATAAATAAATATAATAGATCAGCTGACAAACAAGCCAGTGATATTTAATTAAAATAACGTCTCGGGACCACACCTTAACCCGTCACATTAGTCACACATAACGAATGATTCTCGATTCAAATCGATACGTTTTATCGATCTACTTTCGATTGCATTACGATAATTTCGGGGCCGCACACTTTTAATTATTTTGTGTAAAAGTCGACGCGATATAAAAGTTACTTCAATGTCAACGTGAATGTGGGTGTAGTTGACAGGATAATTTGTAGGTATGTTACTAGTCTGCAGTTATTATACCCATCTAATAGTTAGGAGGCTGCTTGATTTCACTTTCGCTTATAGTGCGGATAAAATTGCGATTACCCTCCTTAGATAATCACTGTCAAAAGTTAATTAATTGGACAGCCTCTTATTAGTATCCCAAATTAGTTATTCATATTTATTTTTGCGTGATACCTATAATTTTTGTAGGTGTAATTTCATCTAGGATGCTTGGAAGAATTTTAAAAGGCCTTTTTTGTCAGAGGGATACAATAAGCTGTTAAAAAACAGTTACAGATATAGGTTGTATTTTGAAATCTAGAGAGAATAAACTTTAGCTATAAATCCAAATCGTTTTTGGTCTTTTCTAAATATAAGTGGAAATGAATGCTTTTAATCTAGTTCTACAACAATTTTTCAACGGACTAAATAAATATAAATGTCGCTTCTATTCTGTATCGTACTCAATGTTTATGTCGTGTGGATTATTTTCGCGGCACCAAGGCTTATTTATTTTAATGTTCATTACTTCAATATAAATTAAATTTATTATTTTAAGTAATAGTGAAGGTTGATCGGTGAGTTGTTGGGTAATTTAACAAGATTACGAATAAGCTCGTAATGATTTATTTGTGAATAATGTCGGCTAAGTCACGATGTTGAGCGGTGATGGATTAATTGAGATACTAATTAGTTCTGAAAATAAGTACGTACACGGATCAAAAATGTTTGGCACCACCTGAAATTAATTTATTGAATTATTTAAAACTACATTTATGTATTTTTTTGACTTCAATACGAGCATGTATTACTCAAACTCAAACTCAAAACTCAAACTAGCTAACTCAAAGCATTTATTTCAAATAAACCAATTACAGGCACTTTTGAATTGTCAAGGTCGGTGAGTTAGAAAGATGAAGCTAGTTGCCCATTCCAAAGCGTAGGTACCTATGAAGAAGAACGGGCAGGAAACTCCATGGACACTCTTTTAAAATCATGGAATGTTACAAAAAGTTGGTTACATCATTATGTTGAAATTATCAATGTGAGAACGATGTAAAAAGACGTGCACATTAAAGCGTCCGTAATTAAAACAAAAATAAAATAACAATTCAGAAACTAAAATAAGCCGTGGGAGCTAAGAGATGACCAGTCCCTACTCAAGTAGGTATGAATCTCAATTCTAAATTAAATTTCTAATGTATAATTGATTTTTCAAATAATTCAATAAATAAATTGCAGGTATACACAATATTCCATACGATTGCTACATTAGTTTAGAGCCCAGACGGAAACCACTGAGGTGAAAGTTTCAGGGTAGCCTGCAAAATTCAAATTTTCTTATGATTGCAATGTGCAGCCGATCTATTCTGTAAAATTCCCCGTGAAAACTTAGATGAAGTGACTTTGAATTAAGGTGTCATTCTATTGATTCTATATAGATTGACACTATTGACAACTCACTATAAGCTCACTTCACCTTAGTTCCACGGTGAGATTTATATACAAGAATCGCCCGGCTGGTTAAATATGGAAAACGAAGTGAAGGTAACGCGGGCAGATGATCACGGCGTCGCATCGTATCGTATACGATGCGACGCCGTGAGTCGGACGAACATGAAATTTCACGTGCTAACAAGCTAATCCCTACTAATATTATAAATACGAAAGTAACTTAGTCTGTCTGTCTGTTACGCTTTTACGCCTAAACCGCTGAACCGATCGTCATGAAATTTGGCAGAGATATAGCCTAGAAACTACTTTTTTATGCGATAACCAACATCCATGTGGGCGGAGCCGCGGACAAAAGCTAGTAGTTTATATAATTCTGAAATCGCCAATCCATCATGAGCACGCGTGGTGATCAATGGTCGTGCCTTCTCTGTCTGAGAAGACCTGCAATGTCACAAGGATAGGCTGGTAGTATGTATTATAGAGCCTAAATCTTCCCGAATAACTTTAAACATAACAGCAGCCGTAAGGACAAAAAGAACAACATAATTGGCTAATTATGTATATAGATCACTGATCTACAGTTAACGATCGATATAGATCACGGCTGATAAGCGCCTGCGCACTAACAAGTTACCATAAGTAGTGTTTCTAATAAGCTAAGCTATAAATCACTGGGCATTGCGTTTGCCTGTTATAGTCGAGTTTAAACGAGTTGACCACTAGACCAGCAAGATACATATCTTACTAGTCGAATGGTCGAAAGTGGAACTGCTAAACGTGGGGTCCTGGGTTCCATGGCTTCATCCCCAAAGGTAAGTATTGGGTTATTCTGTTGGATTTCCCGAAGTACGTCTGTTTAAGAATGGTAGGTGCAAAAATCTGATGGTGTCGTCTAGTTGCGGAAACAACAATACCAGTCGCTATCGCGATACTCGGGGGTCTTTACCCAGCATAATCAGCGTACAATGGTCCCACTGTTGGGACACAGGCCTCTTCTTTTTAAGAGGGAGCGGGCTATAATGTACCACGCGGCCGTGCAGGTTGGTAGATGTCACCCGTCTTCGAATTTTTGCAACGCGGACGTGCCGGTTTCCTCCCGTTGATTTCTTTCACTATTTTGAGAGCAGTGGTAATGAAATAATTGGCACTAAGTAAAGCGCCTGTCTGGGTTAGACCTTCCACCTACAACTTATAAGGTACGGCCCCTACCACTGGGCCACCGCTACCACTGGGCCACCGCTACCACTGGGCCACCGCTACCACTGGGCCACCACTACCACTGGGCCAACACTGCTCACCTATGTCCAGCAGTGGACATCGTTTGACTGAATTATGATGGTGATGATGATTGAAACGGAAATTCTCAGTAGCAGACAAGAATCTGGACGCCCTATAAGCTCGTGGGCGTCTGGTAAAAAATTATAAACTTGATCGGGTCACGACCTACGAGTCCACGAGTCGAGAAATCACAAGCGATTAGTTGCCTTCCAATGTGTTTGTGTGTGTGTGTGACCCACCGTGTTAACGCTCACAGTTGCCAATAATTATTTGACGAAGTGACGAGCCTCGTTAGACATGTTTGAAGACGAAATACTCGTCTTCTTATGTCTTTCTTTACCCGAAACATTTTCTCAAACGGTGAAGGAAAACATCGCAAAGAAACCGGCATGTCTTAGAACCAAACATTCGAAGACATGTAACATCTACCATCCCACACTGGGCCCGCGTGGTAGATTACAGCCCACTTCCTGTCGAAGAGAGGAAGCCTGTGTCCCAGCAGTGGGAACATTAGAGGCTGATTGTACTTACTCTTATCATTTTAGAGATCAGCAGGTAGGCAAAGTTGCATGGCCGCACCGTGCAACTTAGTGAGAAAAATTTATTAAAAGTTTTTTTGTCATTTGAAAAAAAATCGTGGGGATGTTGCAGCCACCACGCACCCATAACGTTACGTCGGCGCAACGGCACTGTCACAGCTGGGGTTAGTCTCTCAGCAAACGCTAGACATAATGTAACCACATCGCAACTACTAGCGACAATCTAACCACAACGTTGAGTCGACGCGACCACACTGTCACAGCCGGGGTTAGTCTCACTGCAAACACTAGACATAACGTAACCACATCGTAAATACTAGCGACAATTCTACCACAACGCAACTGCAATAAAATTAAATGTCTATTTGTGTAGTTATGTAGATACTTAAAAGTCACTTTTACACGTCAATATTTTAAAACTAACAGACTGTTCCCTGAGAAGAAATGCCGAAACAAACTCAGAGGTCATGGTCTCTTTTAAAGTCCAAATATTACCTATATTATTTGAATTTTATGTGAGTCAACAACGCAGGGCGATGTCTGGAGGGACCTTTTGAAGAAATTACAGAACAAGAAGTTATAGTGGCACTATTCACAGGTAGGTAACCCCTTGCTTGCCCACATTTTGTCGCTGCGGTGTGATGTGCTTGGAGTACGTGTGAAATGAGCCCTTGAAACTATAAACATCCCGTATAAACCACCCACGTTTTATCAAAAAAATATTTTCCGCAAAACTAGACAAAGTTTTACCACTAGCTCAATAGATGGCGCTGGTGTCGGATTATAAATCGCTATGTTTTCGTTTCCGCGGGCTGTACATATAATATATACCTATATATTACATTTATCCAATAGAATTGTGTATTTTTGAAAAAGGTTGTCCGCTGGACGTGAAACCTTTTATTTACCCAAATTAGCAATAATGGCAAATATTAAATCTGTACTTGGTCGTAAACGGCAATTCGAATATTAGAAAAAGTTTACCTTTGTAGGCAGTCGGCGCGTAGTGTCTGACACTCATACAGACTCATGGGACAGGTTCTTTCGCCCAGATAATGGATGACTTATATTCCCGCTGCCTGGATTGACTTACCTGATTCCGAAGGAGCTTTGCCATATTTACGACATTTTGTTCACCATGTCAATTTCAAACCATAATCCAGATTGATTCTAATGTTAGTATTGTATCAAGATCAAATTCCAGATACAAAGCTGTAATGTCACAGGGCACATGTGCTGTGTTTTTTAATTATATTGTCACTTATACCGTACAAATGGGAACAAAGTACTTGTACGGTCTTATCGCCGTACCATTTTTCTGCGTACTCGCTAACCCATTTCAGGCCAACGATGCACGTCATAATTAAGCATAGTAAAATAACTTGACTAACGAATGTAATCACAGTGTACTTATAACTGTGTAGCTATCAACAACTCATCATCTGCCTAGCTTTTTCCCAACTACGTTGGGGTCGGCTTCCAGTCTAACCGGATGCACCTGAATAACAGTATTTTACATGGAGCGACTGCCTATCTGACCTCCACAACCCAGTTACTGGGTAATATACGATACCCCTTGGAAAGACTGGTTGTCAGACTTTCGGGCTTCTGACGACCCGTAACGACTGTCAAAGATCTACAAATGACAGCCGGGACCAACGGCTTAACGTGCTTTCCGAGGCACGGAGAGGTCTTGGTATGTTAAGATGGTCACCCATCCACGGACCAACCGTGGCAAGCTTAGCTTAACTTGATCGATCGATCCGTACGGCTAATATTACGTAGCCACAAGCCCCTCATTACTTAGCCACAAGCCCCTCTAGCTATCAACAACTAAGAGAAATAATCGCCTTCCAGTCTACTACTGTTAACTTAACCTTAACTTAAACAAAATTTGGCTACTTAGTGCATCTTAGTGGGCCGTATTTCTCTAATTGAACTTATTAAAAACCTTCACGACAAGTCAGTGTACGGAGATAACTATTACAACCCGTACAGTGCTGAAAGTGCCAAGCTCGTAGCCAAATTCTGGGTTAACCGTATTTAGACAGCTCTCAACACGCGAACAGGAGCACAGCAACGCTAGTGGCACAATTAAGTATATCGTTTATTCAGAAAAAACAACAGCGACTGAAAATGAAGAATAGTTTGTTCTTTTCTATGCTACGATTTTATTTTTCAGTCTAGTCGAAAATTCTACCAAACCCAATTGCACATGTTAACGTCTAAAATTCAAATTCAAATGTATCCAATCTACCTGTCATTGCAAAACATTAATATACCGCTGTGCAATCGTGAGAATTTACATTAAATAATACATAGAGTTATTGCATGTGTTTGTAGGTAATAGGTTTGGTTATCTACACGACACACCGTAAGTGGATCGTAAATTAATAATATTGTACTGCGAGTTGTCGATAGGAAGTCGGTTTGGTGATAAATGTTCGAGATGACAATGATGACCCATTTTGATAATACCCTTAATATGCTATAAATCGTACCACCTTTATTGTTCTCGAAGCACACACAAGGTACTTAAACAATAGTCAATCACAACCGATTCACAGAACTGAATTGTTTTATCCGACTTCAATAAGTAGGAGGTTCGCAATTCATTTAAATGTTTTTTCTATATATATTCCATGATATTTCCGGCACTTGTGAGTGCACTTCAGGAGTGGTTCCATATACATTTCATTAACTTTTCTTGGGTATATTTTGCGTGAACTTCGATACTACGTTTCTAATCCACTTTGTGTATCTTGATGATGTTCTAATACTTCCTGTCATGGTTGTTTACATAGCAAGTAGTGGTATAGAAACTGGTATAGTCTGCACCAGTTAAAAAGGTTTTGTTTGGAATTGGTGCGGGGAATATCCCACACCAATTCCATACCAAACAATAGCGTTACGTTTGACAGGGTTGAATTTAAAACAGTTGTCGCCGACCTCAAGTAACCTAAGACAAGGACAGAAAGAAGTACTTCTTTTTTTATTTTCGGGGCTTATTTCAATAAAACACAACAGAGCATAAATGCTCCGTAACCAGAACTCGACAGTGATAATTAAATGAGAACCCACAGTAGTCGTAAGGTCCACCTCAGTAATTTAGACTGATCTAGCCCGACAGTAAGATTGCCCAACAATCTCGCTGTGTAAACACGAGTGAGTTTTATCATAACTTCGCCAGTTGTCGGCTATATATCACGGCTGATTTACATTACCTACACGTATTCAGGTGGCTTGTGGCATTTGCGTAGGAGTAAATTAAATCATAAAGTCCTGGTTTCTTCAGAAGCGTTTGACAAAAAAATATCAGAGACTTATTTAAGTCATGAGCGGTAATGGTCAGGAGCGTGGCATATTGAGATTCAAAAGTCTCTCGAACGAGATCAGAAGTAGCTTCCATTGGGCGTTGTAACGCGATATTGATTAATTTTATTAAAAGAATGTTTTACAATCATAATTGTCTATAGTTTACACAATTATACTAGAATTTAAATCTTATGGCCTAAGCATAAAATAATATTTCCCAGAGTTAATGACAGCTAAGTGACCTCTGCGTTGTCAGCGATAACGCCGTGGAAATGGTGAAGTTTCAAGTGGGCCAACAAAATTTGGACAACTGTTGTACGAGCGACACGAAGAATAGTTTTGACTCTTCTCCGTGTCACTGGCACAACAACTACTATGGTTCTTCTTTGACTTTGGTCTGAGAAGAACCATAGTATCGGATGTTCGGGTATCGAAAAACATTTCAATGATCATTACAGCCAATTCGAAGGCTACCATTACATTATATAAGGTGGCAGGGACATCGACGCACCACCTGTTACCATAGATTCAGTACATAATTCTAGACACCCCTGAGTTTAATTTTTTTCGTTGGTTGTTATGCTGTAAAGGCACGGCTTTTTGTATCTACAAGACTAGCTAACGTAAGCTAGCTCCTGACTTCTGAATGTCTAAACTGGAAATCTCATGTTAGCTTTTGTGATCGGTCCATTAATTAATAGAGACTCAAATCAAATGTTGACAGTACCTTATGTTGGGGCTTTTTATAAGCGTTCAGGACGAAAATATTTATCTCCTTTATCCAATTTTGCATCATCGTTTAACGTCATTTTTATTTCTCAACTTGATTTAACGAAGTCGTTGTTCAACATACTTTGTATGTCGATAATCATCTTAATTACCTATTTGCATAGCAATATCAATGTTATCCTCTTTTCAAGAGTAGCAATTACGAAAACGCTTACAAAACCATAACTAGAACTAATTGATAATTATCATTTTAAACTAATCAATTCCTCCGAATTCTTTCACCACAATTCTTAGAAAAAAATATCCATTACTCTGATTGGTCGTTACAATTTTTGCACTCACTACACCACGCACTACCTGACCAATAGTATCATGAATGTGAACGCAAGGTTAGATCATATGTGAAGGGATAGTAATTGTCTCTAGTAATTGTTGGCTGTGTCGGGTGACGTCATTAGCCACCTTCTAGGCTTCAAGGCAATGTCACGTCGTATGTAGATCGTGGGTAACGATGGAAGGTTAGATTGTTCCTAGGTCTTGGTCTGTAAGTCATAAGTCAGGTATTATTAGTAACGGGTTCATTTTAATGCCTGTGTTTATGATCAAGGTTTTAGATGTGAGAATTATAAGACAGATTTAACAATAACTAGATAGATGTTAAGTAAAGTTAGGGCTTACTCAACCAAGATCTGATTTAAACAAGATGGTTTAAAAATTAGGCTATCAAACGCAAAAAAAAAATCTAATCCGACTGGTATTTCTAGAGATTATCGCGTTCAAACAAACAAACTTTTGGCTTTAAAAGTATAGATTTAGATCGACAAAGCATTGTACATGTAAAAAATCAAAATAAAGGCATTATTGACAAGTAGTGGAATGATAATTATTTATTTTTTCTCACCACAATATATAGGTATATTAGAGAGGTATCAATACAAAATACTTAACAGCAATAATTAGACTGTGGGAGACTGGTGCCTAAACTAGATGTGAGGTCTGTATTTCAGGACACCAGGACTCCTCCCCTTGGGTAATGTTTACATTTGAATGTTATGTACAATTAGTGCGGTAAGAATTTACAAGAGAAAAGAAGATAGTTTCAATTATTGGTGCTTGGTGTTAGTATGTTTAGTAGGTATTTGTATGATTGTGTATTTGTAAGAGAGTAAAGTGTAAGTGTGGGTGTATGTGTTGGTGGGGGGCTGGAACAGAATATGTTAAGTTGTCTATTTTGGGACAGCAACTGAAACAAACTGCTTAGTTTAATTTTTCATTTGGTTTTGGGGAGGTTATAAATCGGGAGTATTCTGTTTATTTTATTTTGGTTGCTTTACCAAGGTAGCAAAATAATCGATGCGAGGAAGTAATAGAGAGCCGGATGTTATGGCGGACTATAGGATCGAATCGTCTACTTCTGTGGAGTAGTTAGGCCATGTTGTTTTATAACCGTTTGCAATATGAACAGCTGTCGAATAGTTAACACCTTTGCTTCCGTATATAACACAACCGTTGCATATCGGGAAGGTCGGAATAAAGATGCTTTCAAAATGGCTCTCTGCGCTCCTTCAAGCTCTAACATAGTATTTTTTGTAGCACCACCCCGAATAGGTTCTACATGAGGCAAAAATTACAATTATGTGCTAAAAATGTAGAACAGTTAGACCAAACGGACAGTGTGGATTTGCCTTTAGCACATTTATAATAACAGCATGAGGTTAAAGTATATCATGCAGGCAGTTGACCTACCCTGTCAGCTGTCGATCTGTGATTGGTCAATTAATTATAAGCGGTCATTCCATTGGCTAACGCAACCGCGGAGGGAGACATTAGCCATCAATCTGAATGAAGGTTGAATGACACTTATGTGTAGTTCTACAGATAAAATAAAATGTTTCTTAGAATTGAAATCAAGTAAACGATTGAAGATTTATATTTTTAATTTGTAGTTGCATAGTTTTTGATCGACGCGTTTCTGTGGTTTACAAGCAGACAGTCTCAGGTGCTTAAAACGGTCGCTTGAAATAGGTTACACTCTCGGTTTTAACTTTATAGACAGAAAGGTGACAGGCACACGCTAAGTAGATACCTACTTAGTTTGAGCCTTGATGACTTGTAAAGGATGAAAAGTGTGGCCAAGTCGAGGATCAAAATCAAAAGTCAGTTCTTTTAATTAAGCTGAGAATCAGCACTTTTCTTGAAAATCACTCAAGACAGTCCTCCAAAAGCCCGCCCTTCATCACTCTCTAGTGTTTCGTTTAGCTAAAAAGCTGGGAAGTAAAAGAAGTGGCGCAACAAACTCGGTACGAATGAATCGAATGCAGATCGAACTTAGTAATCAGTAAGCAGCAAGTTTAGGTCTCATAGACACCATCATATTTTACAGAGAAGATACTGGATATATAGAAGAAGAATACATTCTGAGCTGATCCTACATACCCAATTTGGAACAAGGGCAAGAGGGCTAAGATTTTTGAAGAATATGCGGGTAGATTCTACAACTAATAAAGAACACTTCAATGATTTAAACAACAATGAAGCTGAACCCAAAAATTTGGCTCAATTTTCAAACAAGTGAAGGTGTGAATACCAATCATTCATCAAAGTATCTACGTATTGCTCAACTTAGATCGATCGCTCAGTAGCCGTTTAGCCAGCAGCGTATGTTACCTGGTGAAATATTACACTTGATACCATCAGAGACTTTCCAAAGCAATTATATTTGTGATACGAGCGACGTACAGCGCAGGCGCGGCGGCCATTTGTCAAAATAGCCATTCATATGGTAATGACGTGTGCTGATTGATCATCTTGCGCAAGTGATCTAGTTTGAGACCTTTATGTGTTGTCATACTTTTATTGGAAGGTTCGCTCAGTGTGGAGAACCTGGGTATACAGGGTGCAAGAACATCGTGCAAGCTATAACCATGTAGTCAGCACATAGTTCTAGATCACCTAGCGCAGAAATTTTTCATCAGTTATCAAAAAACAATCTGATGTTTCATAGAAAATTGCAATAGGCATCAAAATTTAAAATTTAATTAGTCACCTTTCCTCCTTTCTAAACATGAACCACGCAAACTGCGTGGCTGACGTAAATTAATGAGCTAGTGTAAAAATCACGCTTGGCAAAGCGATTGATAATGAAGACAGTAAGAAAGTAAATTACGTACAAGATGGCAGGGACATCGACGAACAACCTGTTACCAAGGATTCAGAACATGATTCAGAACTCCCAACGTTGTAATTTTTCACGGTTATTTAGTAAAAATATGTTATTTTTACGTTACAAACAGACACTTCAATTTTATTTATTTGTATGTAGATAACGTCAAAAGACCACTTTATTCCCATGAAAGTATCCAGCTTCATAAATTAAGTCATTTATTATGCGCTAGCGTATAATGCGGTACAGAGTGGAGACAATTTATCTAATTGTTAACTAGGATAATTGTAGGGGAATGCTAACGAGACTGTAACTTAGTATCAACATTTAGTTTCAAGCTACTAAGTAGTTCCTAGCTACTTTTCAACAACATCATTGCAAAAATGTTGGCTATGTGCTTATTATACTGCTGTACTTACTACGTTATACAATTCCCAAACTGTCATGGGACATTAGACATACAACCGTCTGCCCGTTTGTATAATTCCTAATTCCGTGTAACTACAACGGTGACAAACGTCAATCAGTGTAACACAATTTGGTCCTTTTGGTCCCATTTTGAGAGCGAGCCCTAACAGCTCGTCTCATAGACCCATTTTGAGATCAAGCCCTAATAGCTGGTCCTATAGTCCCTTTTGACATTGAGCCGTAATAGCTGGTCCTATGGTCCCATTTTGATATCGAGCTCTAATAGCTGGTCCTATGATCCCATTTTGATGTCAATCCCTAATAGCTGGTCTTATGGTCCCATTTTGATGTCAAGCCCTAATAGCTGGTCCTATGGTCCCATTTTGATATCGAGCCCTAATAGCTGGCGCTAAAACAACAGAGGCAACTGCAGCAGTCCATCTGCCGTGTGTATGATACTTAATAGGTAATAGGTAACACGGGCTGTAGTCCGCAACTCCACGTCAAAGCGCGTATTTTGCGTATGGGTATGAATACTTACACATACATAATATAATGTTATGTTTATTATACGTGTTCATAAAAAAAAAGTGAAAACGGGTCTGGGGAAAGAAACTAGTCCTAATAAAAATATAAGTGTCAATTGATATAAAAAGTGCTTATTGCAAGACCATAAATTAATAAATACATAACAGTCGTCAAGTTCATTATAATAAAAATGAACACATACATATTGCAAGCAATTTCCGAATATTAAGGTTAAAATCTCAATTCACTAGTTTAGAAAATGTGAAATAAATTAAACTTTGCCATTTAAAATCTAAGTGTATACTCTTAATCAGTCGATAAAAGGTCGCAATTCCAATAATAAACACTGTCAGATCGGCAAATAAACAATTTGATTACCCAAACTAACGTTACAGTTCTAAAAATTGAACACTAAACTTACTTCGTTGAAATAAAGATCAGATTCGGGTAAATATTTATTTAAAAGCGGCATACTCAAATTTGTATCATCAAAAGCACGGAATTACGAAAAAACCAGATAGTGCTATTGAAATAAAATTTTATGACACATGTATGTATGTAACAAGTTTGGGAAACGTGTGGCCAGAGTAACAGCGATTTTAGTGGAAAAGTTTTCTAAAATGCTTTTTCTTCACAGCGTTATTAGTTTGCAGAATTTTTAGTTTTAACAGTGGTTATTAATAGTTATAGCAAGATACCATCATTACTGTGACTGAAGATTTATATTTTACTGACTTAACCCAATTGAGGAAGAGGAGAAGGGGCTCGTGACTATGTTAAAGCTACGCTTGCCGGGGTTGGTCCGTGGATGGGTGACCATCTTTACATACCGAGACTCCTTCGTGCCTCGGAAAGCACGTTAAGCCGTTGGTTTCGGCTACCATTAGTAGATCTTTGATAGTCTTAACGGGTCGTCAGAAGCCCAAAATTCTGACAACCGGTCTTACCAAGGGTTCAACATCAAAATCAAACGTCATTTATTCAAACTAGGCTGAGAGTCAGCTCTTTTTGACCGTCAAAATTACATAAGACATTCCCCCCAAAACGGCGACCCTTCACCACTTCCTAGGTTATCCTACCATTCAGTTAGATTGGAAGCCAAAACCCCAACATAGTTGGGAAAAGGCTAGGCAGATTGATTGACTTAGCCCAATTGTGCGCTTTTATAATTTTTTACTGATGATATTACCGAAAACGTGGATGGAAATATAAAAGCATATTCTTACATCCATATATTTTCGCTATCGCGATGTCGTGTTACGCTAATGTCATAATGAAAGTTCGTAAAAAAATAATTTAATAAAAGACAGAAGCGCCACACAATAAATACTCTCGTTGCGTTAGTTATTTGACGGAAGCCAGATATATCAACATTTACTATACGTGATAGTAATATTAATTCATATTTATTTATAAAATGAGAAGTCTTGCGGTTGGAATATTTGCTTAAAAACCGAACAGTGCTTGACCATGAGAGGCATTGGCAAACAAACGGACTGGCCCTTATTTAATTACAATGAAATAAGTACTCATTACTAAGTTTGAGATCATTCAAGTGGATTTACAAACTCTTTCAATAAGGAGTTACTGTTATAATCGGTCAGTCGGTAAAGCTAAACCAAGAAGTTTATTATCTAAACAGTACTTCGAAATTCGAAAAGGTAAACGTGTGAATCTTGTTTAAGTAAAGTTAGGGTAATCAATTACTAAGGCTCCCGCAGGCAGGCGTGACGTGACAGCGCAATGCGACTCTTCAAGAACAATTTATATTAAAAACTTTATGGAAATTGACGTCGCAGAGTCGCGGCGAGCTTTCGCGTCGCCTCGTTCTGCGATCACCAATTCTTTTTATTTGTCCGTATATTCAAATCACAACTACCATTCAAATTTAACAACTACTATTCAAATCACACTACACGGCAAATTAACGTAAGATTTTGCTAAGCAATAATTTTTTATTGTGTTCAGTCAGATGAATGACGTTCGAATTGAACTTGAAACGATATATCTGCAGAATAATTGGGTCAACAAGAAAGAAAATTTATCTGCGTACAATCACAATCGCAAATTTCACAGCCACACAAAGGATTCTCAAGCATTACTTGCGAAGCTTTCAAACTTCCAAACTCTGAGGTCACGACTGTGCGTGCAAAATCTGCACATTTCGTACTCTAACGAGCTTTTAATTCGTGTGTAATGATGTTACGAGTTTGTTGCAAAATAGATGCAGAAGATCAACTACAGGTGCCGATAAATAGCTGGCAATATTCATAAAGAAATGATGCAAACAAAATTGTGATCATAAAAACAGTCTCCACTAGGTGGTAACACATACAATTTTAGGCAAACGCACATCAGTTCACGGCGAAATCGCGTTTTTTGCTACGTCATTAATGCCCTCTTAATGTCAAATTACTGTACACTGTGCAGGGTGCACAGTGTGGAGACTATCCAGAATCAGATAACAAATTACTGACAATTTTTTTTGACTGGCTGGGTATGTTTGCCACGGCATGAGCTATTCTTAGTTTTTGACAAACTATTAAGTACTGCGGCTTGCGTCGATAAAAATATTTTAATTAACATTTTAAAGTGAAATTGTGGTACTTGGTGCCTGTCGCCGTCATAAAATGTGCTAGTAGGACGGTGAATATAAACTCTTGACCGAGCCTCATGTCATCTCGCTTCCCCATTTTGTGTCCACTGCTGCCATGATGAATGTTACTGCTGTTGCTGCGCCTGTCATTTGTGGATCTTTTAAAGTCGTGACAGGCAGTTAGAAGCCCACGTCTAATAGTGGTGGGCAGACTCAACAAGGGGTATGGTAATACCCAATAACTGAATTGTGCAGGTCAGATGGGCAGTCACTCTTTGTAAAATACTGGTATTGAGCTGCATCTGATTAGACTGGAAGCTGACCGCAACGTAGTTGTTGCGTAGCTGCTGTTATCCTAATGTAATAACAGCACCTACGCAACAACCGTGGCCTCAAGCTCATAACTTACCTCCGACTGTGAAAACATGATATGAAAAACAAACGACACGACAGTCAGCGACAGCTAAAGTTGATGTTTCATACATTTTGTACTAGACGCTCACAATCGGCGGTATATGCTTTGATGTAAACTTGGCTAATAAATTATATTTATTTTAAAAAATTTGTTCAAAAAAACATATCCACGTCAAAATTAAATTTTGTTTTAAAACTAGACTAGTTCTGTGTTTCTTCTTTCTACTCTTAGAAGAAAAACCGAAACAAACTCCGAGGTTACAGTCTCTTTAAAGTCCACACATAATCTTGGCTAGGCCATAGCAGCATCCTAACTGCGTAGTTCACTATCAATCAAAATCTTTTAAAGGATATTGCTATTCCATTGCTTCATATATTTAAAAAAATCGTCTGCTTAACAACGTAAATATAGTAATGAATGTTGTTGAACTGTCAAAATGAAAGCTATAGATAGAGAGAGTACATCTGTCCAGTCAGTTTATAAATGTACATACACGATAAATTTTTATCCAGTTATTGTAACCATGAATTTAGCATATCATTCTAGAACCCCAGCATTGAAATTTTTCGTCGGTTATACAAAAAAAAAATTAGCTGTTCCATACATTTTGACCGCGTAGGTATTGCACTTTTCTATGCAACAGCTAATTTTTTTTTGTATAACTGACGAAAAATTTCTACGCTGGTCTAGAATGATAATTATGCTGAATTCATGGTTACAGTTTGCGCACTGGATAAAAACTTATCCTGTATAGTGCCGAGTAAACCTTCTGAGTTTAAAATAAAGTAGTGATATGGCGACCTTGCGCGATATACGATGAGTAAAACGAAGGCTAAGTATAATAGTACCTACTGCCATTGGGCAAACTTAATGGTGTTAGTTCACTTAAATAAAAACTTACCCAATGCTGGCTGGTAGGATTAATTCAATTATGAGGTGTTAGTTTTTTATGTTTTTTATTTATTTATTGGTAGCTGTTGATTTGTTGTGTTGATTGAAGTTTGCGCAATGAATAGAGTCATGAATGTAGGTAGAAACTAATAAGAGCGAATGATTTCGTGAGTCATAAATTAAATAATGATCTGTCATTGTCAATGATTAGAGCTGATTTCGTAGAACACGAATTTAACTAAGGCGTTCAAAAACAAAAAAACAAAACCGGCAAAGACATTCAGAATAGTCTTATATTGTTTATATTATGGAAGTTAATAATATGTAAATGGAATTAATTAAAACTTAAAAATAGTCGGTTCAGAATCACCAGAAAAATTGATTATGTACGTAAAAATGAATATTTTTAATAGTTATTTTAAAAAAATGTGTTAATTATAATACCCCGCAGAGAGGTGCGTCGCGACGACGACGGTGTGACGCGATTTTAGAAGGACCAATTCTATGAAGTATTCAGAGAAATTGTTCTACAAGAGTTGCGTCGCGCCCCCCGCCTTATGTCATTTCAATTACAGCCGGCCGACGAGAAAATGTGTTCTTGACACCCGTCAGTTTCATACAAACGAATACGTGTTTTGCGAATTTGGCCTTTATTACTTACTAAAATAGTCGCACTGACAGGTGTCAGGAACGCATTCTGTCGAGGGCTGGACGTTACAATAAATTCGAGACCAAACTTGAGGGTATTGATACACCCCCAGTTAAGTTTAGGGCTAGTATAGGATTTTGATTTTTCTTTTTGCTGTCACATAAAAAGAAGCATTGGAACTCACCTCATCCTGAAATGTCCGGTGCAAGGTCTCCTTCATATACCTCTGGTCTCCTTGCTTCAAGATGGCAGAACATTGCTTCAACAGCGCCAACCTCGTCCTCTCCTTAGCACACTCCACCTCCATTATCGACGGCCGATGTCCCGTGCGAGGGACACCCAGGCAATTCCCATCATATTGCTCGTTGATTGCCGACAACTGCACGGCGAATTGCCCGTTAAATTGCCCGTTTTTTGCCAGATGTGACGTTCCATTTTCGTCTTTTTTATCCAAGTCGATTGTGTCGAAATTTGTTGTAATTTCTGGCGTCTTGCCGTTGGTTGCCATGTCTGTTTTTATTGAGTCTGCGGCATTTACATTTTTACATTATTTAATATTTTTCACTATAAATTCAATTAATTTTATTGAGAGAGTTGATTGCGACTGTTGTTCAAAAAGGAAAATAAATTATTGTGTGATGGTAAAAATATTGTCAAATGGTAATATGTCATGTAATTGTTTAGGTACCGGCACTTAATACTTAGTTAAGTTTTAAAAAGCGTTCGTATTTTCCCATTTCATCAAAACGCGGGAAATTCCTAATATTAACATCTTTATCAGCTCTAAAAGTGCATCAACAATTCAAACATTTACAAGTAATTCATATTAATAAAATTTTATAATAATAATTGAAATTGCCTTCAACGTAATGATGAATCATTAACTGACCTAACTCACTGATTAATACAAAAAAAGCCTGGTTACAGTAATGAAAGATAAATAACAAATGTTAAATGGAAAACAATATGACATAATATTGTTTATTAAAGTTTAAGTGATAGGTAAAGATCACTAACGTAATGTAATACCCTATCTAGGAATACAGGCGTGATGTTATGTTTGTGCTGCGCTTGAGTCAGTCAGTTTTATCATCCGGCTGCATATACGTTGTTTGTCTAGGAAGAAAGGTCTACGATGTCACGTTTAAAAGTACTAATCTACAGACAACAGGGAACAGATAATAAATATTATATCGTGTAAGAGGGAAGTCCCAAGGTAGCACGCGAAATTAAAATTTTCTTAGGTTTTTTTTGCAATTTCCTGGTCAGTTTTAGGCTGTATGTTGATAAAGTTATGTTTAACGACGATTCACGATATGGCTTTACAGAATCATAATTATTAAAGCATCAATACAGCAATCTCTAAGTTCATTTAATGCCTGAACGACTATTTCGTGAAAAGTCATTCAATGAACTTAACATTTAGCTCATCCACGATAAAAGACGTTCCCTACTGTATTTTGTTACGACTTTTGAGCTTCTGACTGCCCTTAAAGCCTATCCTTGCTCCAAAAGGCTCCCGCACATTTGGGCGGGTCGAACCGTATCGCAACGCAATGCAAAAAATCCTCGTACATCACTTTGGTATATTTTTTCTGAACCATTGTACCAGGCCGTAGCGCAAAACACTGGTGGATCGTTTGCTAGGTGTATTTTTTTTATTGCTAAATGGGCCGGCTTTTAACGTCGATCATGCCTGATTTGCCATCATAGATTGAACTACCGTACTCAGAAGACACCTGTTCACTCTTGGTTTGTTTTGCGTTGCGATGCGGCGATACGTTATTGTGCGATAGATAGTTCTTACAAAATGTACATAAGTTATCTAGGAGAATTTCTGTAATACGTTGCGATGCGGCACGGCCTGCAATTTACGAAAGCCTCATTCCACTGGAGTGGAAACAGCTTAAATTCAAATTCTTAACTTGAACCTTTCTGAAACAATTACTACGTTACGGTGTGGCCCAACACAGCCCCTAATGTGGTTTGACGCAATTGTGTTGTGGCTATAATAATGTACAGTGCACTATTTTTCTAAATTATAACATCAATTTTGTTTTTTTTTTTGGGTGGGAAATCATCAAATAACTTCTCCCGCTCTCGCTGTAGCGGGAGGGCGTGTCAGACTTTTACTGACTAAAACCCACCCGTGTTCCCTCAATTGCCTGTATGCCAGGGGCCGCGGTATATCTTTCGAACAACCCGCAACATTATAACATCAATTCGGCCAACGTACTCGCTTAACCATAGCTCTTTTAGAAATATTAATTTTGTAGGTTATTATCGTGTTTGTTAGTGTTCCCGTTTGACGAAGTAAAATTGCTACAACCACTGTAATCTAGAGATCATAAGAAATTAATCAACATGCGTTTTGATTTGGTTGGCCTAACCACCGAACATACACAACTATCATCTAGGAACCTCTCTGTAACAATTACTACGGTACGGTGCGACCCGCCGCTGCCTCCAATGTGGTCCGTTATGGCTATGCAGAAGTACGTATGCAAAAGTGTCACTATGTATATCTCTGTTACATTGTAACTGCTATGTAAACCGCTGAACCGAACAAAGTTGAGAAGTGGCTAGATCTCTGTGGAATTAGATAGTCTTGGGATCTACTCACATAATTACACGCTTTATATTAGCTTCACTTGTATGTTTGTATGTTTGTTTGTATGTAACCGACTCCTTTGGACGCTATTTTGACCCACTTTAAACGGTCAGATTTCATTTAAACTTTGTAGACTTATCGAGGACTTATGAAAATTCAATAATTTAATTAATAGTAAAAAATAGTTTAAAAAACTAAAAAAACACGCTTTAAAAACCAAACTAAAAAGTAGAAAATAATTTAATTCTATTAAAAAGCGTGGGGTGCTTGATATTAATTGATTATAAAAATACCTCAAATAGCACCCCACGCTTTTTAATAGAATTAAATTATTTTCTACTTTTTAGTTTGGTTTTTAAAGCGTGTTTTTTAGTTTTTTAAACTATTTTTTTTAGGCGAGCATATAAGGAAGAATATAAGGTCTAAAGGCTGGCGCTAAACGCTAGTAACTGTATCTGGACACTGAGCCACTAAGAAGCCTCGATATTAAAACATGAAGAATTACTAATGCACAGACTGACAGCGGGCTAGTCCCAGCGCCCTAGGGCATGACGCTAACTAGTAGACCTCATTCCTCATCAATAATTGACACAGTATGATCACCTGTCCATGTAGGTATATGTTACATTATAATTCGCAAGTGGCTCGATTAATCTTAGCTCGCGAAATAAATGAGTGCGCCTGCGCAAGTGCCCACTTGATGGTCTGATTCATTCTTACAATCGTCTCGTATACATCGGTGATTGATTCGACGCCGTGTGAGTGGGCACTAATTGAATTTATTTTTTGTTGATTTATTTTTATGGGTTCTGTAGCAATTTTTTAAAGTTACTCTCTTGCCAACCATAACAAAATTATAACATGGTATGTATAATCTGTCACGTAGCTCGAAATGCGAAAAACAATATTTGGTTAATAGAAGAGCAGTATTTGAGTTATCAGTAAAAAGATTTAAAAACAAAACAAAGTATCGGTATCGCCTTTGACTGAGCGACTTACAACCACTGGATTACTTAATGCTCCCTTAGACTGGCGAGAAACAAGTCTAGTTGAATTTTTTTGATGAAATCTTAATGGATTTTTCCACCAGATTCGAATCGTCGTCGTTCCGTCGCACTTGTTTGTAGCAGCATGCATTTAATGTTATATCCAGCAGAATCCCATGTACCGCGATTCTGCAGCTTCCACGGTGCACTCAATGAATTTAAATACCACTGGGATCCAAGTGACTAACCAACCAAGTAAGGAATACTTAACCTATTAGTAATTTATGAGTGTCATAAGAGCCAACAGAAAGATTACGCCCAAAGACAGCTTCCTTTTCTTATAAAAACAATAGGCTATATGCTTCTGATAAACTGTTGTGTAAATTGCAAGTAAATAAATAAATCAACAAATAAAGTATATTATTTATGCCTAATACTGCGGAACCCCGATCGTACGAGCAGCCGTCAAAGTGTAATAAATTCAAATTAATCAAGTTTGCGAATTTAGTGAAAGTGAAGCCACTCCCTTCGTTATATGTTATTTCTGTATCATGTGTAAGATGTACTAGATCAGTTTTTATATTTCCGTTTGTAAAGAAATTATAACATCACGCCGTCTCCCCAGAGGATTACGAAGAGGTGTACCTAAAGTCCGTATAACACATTTCGCCAGTTATGTTTTTGCCCTTGTAATAGGCGGCGAGCCTAATGTCATCAACTGGGCACTTTATACTACGGACTGCCTCTCACAAATTCCAGATGGAAAATCTCAATAACACATTGCCCGACCTAGGATGTAATGCTAAGCAGTAGCGCTCGCAATCACTACACTATTTCGGTAAGTAAAGTTAGTCTAATAACCTGCTATTAATCGGTTCAAAACTCCAACGATTTGATGTAAATAGTCATTCTTTACTATAGATGTAATTGACAGGTTAAGTAGGCAAAGTCCATCAATATTCACATCATCTTTTGTACAAAAACGAAGCCAAAATATAAGAGGTAAATCGCACACACGGCTACACATCAAGCTATACATTTCCAGTATAAGCAGATCTCGCATTGTACAGGAAATGTATAGCTTGATGTGTAGTCGCCAAATAAACAAATAAAATAAGGAAGTAACAAAAAAATTGCTAAAAAACTCGATTTTTACACTTACATAAAATATTTAAAACCAAAAGTTATATTCAAATAAGTTGTGTTGCCAAAAAAAAAATTTGCATTTTGGTAATCCGCTAATGTATTACAAATCTTGCGAAAGAAGTGTGGGTCGTCTGACGGTGAGATGGGCAGATGACATTTAGTGCCATTGTGGGTAGACCCTGCATGAGATGTTGATGATTTTATTTGTTAGTATATTGGCACGGCTAGCTGACTTATCTGGTTAAAGACATTTATTTATTTCTCATAAAGAAATTTACATTTCACTTGCATGAGAACAGATTTGAATATAAAACTAATCAGTGTCCTTCGACACTCGGACCCACAATTAATCTACTAAATGTATTAATTATATATTATCAGTGTACATTATTACTACAAATTATTCGGGTTTAAAGGTACTCCCAAAAATTTAGGTTGTGACACTATGCGAAACTACCCTGCTTTGAGATAAATAGTGCGGTCCCGCTGTCACAATGCAAATAAATCAGTCAGTAGTACAAAATTAGTTTACAGCTAATATTTTTCAGTTTTTTGTTTTTATTTATTACATTATTTTTCGTGTTGGTTTGATGTTGAGTTAGTAGAAATAATCTTTTACGGTTAATTAATATTGATATTTAGTAAATGATATAATTTAATGTTCTGTGTCTCGTAATGCTAATTACTTTGTCTAGATACTGTTGTTTAGAATCAAGTTCATCTAACTAAACACACAGCTGTGCTGCTGGGGACTTTTGTTGTGCTACTTCTTCATTCCAGGTAAATCACTAGGAAGTGGTAAAAGGCAGAGGTTTTGGAAACCTGCCTTGTGTAATTTTGACGTTTGAAAAGTGCTGATTCTGAGCCTAATTTGAATAAATTACTTTCGGTCGGTCACTATAATCATTTTTTTTATTAAATCTCCAATTATTTTATCGATACATCGATCCTTTCTATTTCGCAACACTCAAATCTCGCCTCATTGCGCATTTGCGCGCTTGACGTAAGCTTTGGCGCGTAATTTGTCAGCCAGCTGTCATTGTGATACTGACAGCAGGAGAGACAGAGTTAATTAGCTGGTTTGTTTAATCCTCTCGCTTGCTTACACTAACGAAATGAGCAGTGAAAGTGGGTAGAATGTGGGCTTTGTTTCCTGTACCCGATTTTAAGAGCTTATAGTCTTGATTTGGCTTTTATATAATATGAACCGTTCTCATAAATAGTAGGCTTATAAAAGACTGTCAAAGCGCTAACGTAGACGTACAGTCACAACAATTTGGCATTGAGGGCACCTTTATGTTATAGCACAAAGGATGGTTTTCGCATTGAAAATATTACCACTGATGTGCGGTTCACTGTCCATACTGACATTTAATCAATACATCTATATATACAAACACTATGCAAACACATACATACATTATACTTACATACATAAGTACAAATAAGTAAAATGGAACTGTCTATTTGTAATGTCAAAGTAATAGCTTTTAACTAAATCTATATGAAAGTATACAACATACTTACATATAGCAAAAAACATTTTTTTTTGTCTGATTAATCTTCAAAACGGCTGGATCGATTTTGACGGGACTTTCAATTGCTGATAGCTAAGGAGTAACATAGGTTATTGTATGTCCCGGTAACTACTCATTATCTTAAAATAAAACAACCAAATAATAATAGTGGTGGTATTGACGCCTTTTGGTGGAATCTAACATGAATCTGGTATAATCTTTAAAAGCCATTTTATTTTCTCAATTTTAAATTGTTTTCGTTTGATACTGTCGGTGACTCATCAGATGTCACAATGACACTTTAGAGGTTAAGAGGGGCTTCTCTTAAAAGTGTGTATTTATTTTAGATGCTATGCTAATTTCAGAAACAAAATTGTTGTCTGTTGTTATTCATTACTGTTACTATGCAGACAGGAGACTACCCGTCGTCTCCACAACAAACTGAACACGATCAGCAGTAAACTACATTGAAGTGCTTTCAATGTTAGTCTCCCTTAACAATACATAACGTCAAGCATTGTCTTCCCGAAGGGTTGGTCAGAGGTGTAACTAATAGTATTTTTTCAGTTATGCTTAAGTCCCATGTCATGGGGGACGCGCCTATTGCCACCAACCGGGCACAAATCTAAACTCCAAGTTGCTGTTAAGAAATTCCAAATAGAAAAACCCAATAACACTGCCCGACCGGGTAACCGAACCCAAGACCGTGTGCTCAGAGGTAGCGATTATTATCACTAGACCAACAGGGCTTCCTTAACAATCAAAAACAATAGTCATTTATTCAAACCAGGCAGAGAATCAACACTTATTGAACGTTAGAATGATATGAGACAGTCTCCGAAAACGCCGGCCCTACACCCTGATGACATTGTCAGCTCTTGAACGCAGTGTAGCTGTGCTGATAACGTTGACGTTCAATTTAATTGTTCAAATCCGCACTTAGTTACGTTAAATGAGATGACAACAACGAAATAATCGACTACAAAACACTAATACATAAGAAATCGGCCTATAATGTTCCCACTGTTGAGACACAGGCCTCGGTGAGAGGGCCCAGAGCAGCCAGGCCCAGTACGGTTTGGTATTTGAACAGAAAGTTATTTATTGAATCTATGCAAATGAACTGAATGAAAAATTATTACTATTATATTTTCTAAATTATAATCATTCAACATAATATTATTATGTATAATATTACTATAAACGACTTGAAGCGATATTTGTTATGTGAATCAGGAAATCCCGTTATGTTAATATTATTTAAATATTGACAGAGCACGGTTATAGATGACACCGTGATGTTATACTTGTTTACACTCTCAGGTTATCTGTGAATTATAATAATGTCTCTTTAATCTATACAGGGTTATATTAAATTAGCTAGCAAAACTAAACATGAAAAAAAATGTTTTTTTAGGGCTTCGACCGCATTTATTATATTCATTTCAATATTAATTTAAAAATCAGGTTTTTGCGTCTAAACTTCACAGACATGAATTGATATGACTATTTCAACACGATAAAAATAAAAAAACTGATTTTCTCAACTCATACTTTAAGTAACAACACTACCACGTGTGGTTGACCCTATAACAAACCATCATATTTTTATTTTATTGTTTTTACTAGTTTTTGCCCGCGACTCCGCCCGCGTGGATGTCGGTTATCGCGTAAAAAAGTAACCTATGGCCTTTCCCATATCCCAGGCTATATCTCGGCCAAATTTCATGACGATCGGTTCATTGGTTTAGGCGTAAACGCGTAACAGATAGACAGAGTTACTTTCGCATTTGTAATATTAGTGAGGATTTTGACTTGTTCAGAAATTGAAACCCATAACCCATACCGTCAGCAGAGTATCGCTAGCTAATTTAACTTGACCCTGTTTACCTGTCTTCATTATTACCTAATACTTTGACAAAATATAGGCTAAAGTTGAAGGTGGCACGTGCCTTTTATATAACATAGGTATATTTAGTATAACCAGTGGGATTTGTAAAAACATTTTTGCATTCAATAGCCCAATTCTTGAGGAAACTATTTGACATCACGCTACGACCTTTAGTAGCCGAGCAAAAGGAACAAAATACAGAAAGGACGCTAAGCGTAAATGAAGAAATAGCGCCGGTCGAAATATACAGAGTATATCGAAGGAAATCGATACCCAACATAAGGATAAAGTATTGCCAGCTAATTAAATTTGACCCTCTTTACTTTAGATTATGATCATAAAAATTTATTTGCAACACTAGAATTTGATGGAGAAAATACGAAATTCACGCGATAAAATCGCGGGGGAAGTGCTACTAGCAAACAATGTTTCGATGGTTTTTGCGCTTCAAACTCACGGACGAAACTTCACGGGGCAGTGGTGGCTCAGTGGTAATGGCCGTGACTTACGAGTTGTAGGTCGTAGGTTCGATCCCAGACAGGCGCTTTACTTTTTTACTTTGTGTAAATTATTTCATCACCACTGCTCTCAAAACGAAGACCTGTGACATCTACCAACCCGCACTGTGCCCGCGTAGTGTATTACGGCCCGCTCCCTCTCACCGCGAAGTACCCAGCAGTGGGAACATTTAGGCTGATTATGTATACGCTTCAAACTAACTTGAGTTATTTTTGTCTTATATTATTGTTTTATACATCTACCAATCAACTCAGCCTAGCGCAGTCCACTGCTGGACATACGCCTCTCCCAGGCTGCGCCACAACACTCTATCTTCCGTCTCCCGCATCCAGTCTATCTCAGCCACCTTTTTGAGGTCGTCCGTCGACCTAGCTGGGGGGGGTCCCACACTACGCTTGCCGATACGCGGTCTCCACTCCAGGACTCGTTTGCTCCACCGACCAACGCTTCTTCGACAAACACACAACATACTCTGCAAGCTAAGCCGGTAACTCCGGTCCTTTTCCGATAATTTAATTCCTGATTGTATCCGTCAAAGAAACTCTGAGCATAGCCAGCTCCATAGTGCACTGAGCGACCTTGAATCTTTGGACCAGTCTGATTGTCAGTGTCTACGTCCACTGGTTGAAGACCTTATACATGACTTTGGAAAACCATACAACTATAAGTTCCGTTCGGATCGCAAGCGCAGCCAATTCCCTTGCGAATATCAAGTGAACTACTTAGTCATTGTTATCTAAGGCGGTGAGCACCAGCACGTACCTGTACCCCATAAACGCGTTACTAGATATAGCGTGATGCTATGAGGATCCATTAACTTCGTGCTAACTACTAACAATATTGTAATGTAAAACCACAGCTTGTTTGTCAAGAGCTCCTCCATTCATAAATAATTAATTAATACACGCTTCAAATGATCAAATGGTTTTCCATCGGGAATTTCTCAGTGGTAGCCCGGAATTTGGATTTGCGACCGTTTGATAGCAATAGGCCACTCCCACACAACGGACCGAATGGGAGTCTACGTGCGGAAAAGGGAGTCTTATCATCATCAGGTCACTCCCTTTTACATGGGACTTAAACACAACTGGTGAAACGTAGGTGTACTATAAGTACACCTCTGCCTTGCCCTTTAGGGATTACAGGCGTGAATATATATTGTAATTATAAAATGATGCTAATTCTTACCTAAAAGGCAGGTAACAAGAACGTGACAGGATATAATTATCCATTAGACACTGCACGAAGTCTACAGACACGTCATTTGTCAAAATCTGCCTAGGGTTAAATGCAATAAGTTACATATAGTTAATTACTTAATAGTCATTACTGAACAGTAAAGAATCAATAAAGTAAATAAATAACCAAATGTTAAAATTAATTAAAAATTATCGATAGTTATGAGGACAAAGAACGGTACATCCTTATGTCTTAGATTTAGATTCAAATGCTTCTCTCGTTTTTACAAACTGATCTTATTTTTATTTTCTACTTACCTCCGTGAATATTACTTGCAATCTTTATAATATGCCATAATAGTACGAAAAAATAAAGTGGGTTAAAGGAGACTAGACCTTATTTTAAAATTAAACAGCGAAAAAAAATTATGATAGAAATAGTATGTGCGGGTTATTTGTGTTCCATACATATATTTTTAACGTTTTTTTTTTCTACGAAACGCTTTATTATTAAACGTTGGTGTAACAACTATTTTTAAATTCATTTATCATATCACATATACTATGAAATGTTTACAAACCTAATTCAAGGTACTTACATTGTACAGGGATCCATTTTATTGTAACAACTTATTTTACGTCCCCACAATCTATGCAAATTACTTAATTTTAATGTAAAACTCGATTTAGATACGCTATTAAGAGTAGAAGTAACAATGATCCAATGGTTAACAGGAGGAGAGTTATTAGACAATGGGTAACAAGCTAAATTAAAAAAAAAAACAGCTGTAACACTTTTGAAATCAAACTACGAAAGTAGCCGCAGCACTTGTGCGATTATTTAAATATAAGTTTCTACAGAGTTTTCACGAGCTTTTATATTTGTTTAGTGTTTATGCAAGAATGTCACTACAAAAGTAACGATTAGTTAACAAAACCATCCGGTTTTGGATTTGATTTAGAAACTGGACTCAATTTCCTTTAAAAAATACCTTGGTTACATCACAATAACGTATTTTCCTTATAAAAACATCCAAAAACAGTCACACACTTTCAATTTCACCGATATATTAACATAAAAAAAACTCTTGTATTACCATAAAATGAAAACACTATCGACAAAAAAGAATCATTTAATTAATTGTTATGTATTCCCATCACTACGCAAGACATCCCATTTCGAAATTAGAATATTTCACGCGTTTTTTTTTTTGTTCACTATCACTTTTTAACACTTTCGTGATCTAAGTGTTGATAAATCGTGCGCGCGCGCCACTGGTGTGGTTTGTGACACTACTGAGGGGTTAGACCGCACATCTCAACGAGCCTCCAGCTTGAAAGCTCTTTGGGCCTTTATGACACGGCTTTAAAATTTAAAGAGAGATTTTGGGATCAAAATTTTGACTCAGCCATGAACAATCTTAACCCGTTTCCTGACCCGTGATTGTGATTTAAGGCAAATATTTAGTGTTGCAAACAGTGAAAGTGTTAATTCCATACTACAACAGATTTAGTGGAAAGATTTGCTAAAAATATAAAATAATAGTCCCAATCCCATTTTATTGCGAGTAGAATGCAAGGCGTGATTGGTTTATTTAATGGTCGATTTTTAAGTAAACAGTAAACACTTTACACAAAAAATCAAAACATACATTAGATACGGTACGACACCTCTCGAGTCGCTTCTTTGGACTCGTTACCTCGGACTCCACCGCAACGGAGGATCCTCCTCTTTAATTCAATTATTCGCCGTTTGTCCGGGAAATTTATAATTTTATATTAAGAACGGCTATATATATACAACATGTAACAAAAACCCTGTTGTTCCTTCTACCCACGTTTTCGGAATCGGTATACATACGTAATAAAGCAAGTTACTCGTATTTATAAAAACTGTTCAACAAAAATAATTAATATAAATATTTAACTGATTTTGATTGAATCAAAGAAAGCCGCCGAGCTCGTAGTCTATTGTGCGAAATAAGGATACTTGTAAAATCAGATATTGTAAACATTTTTATGAATGTGTCGATTTTAATAGTTATTTGATATTGAACTCTCGACTACCCAATGCTTATTTTTTAAAATTATAACTCCACCAATGTTGTGCTTGTAGGTAATACGTCCCTAAAAGGAACAACAGGGTTTTTGTTACATATTGTATATACCAAGCCTTATTTTTATATAGTCCACTCGTTCATTGCTCCAGCGCTAACAATGGTACCTACCTAATTATGGGTGTGAGTTAGGACTCAAAGCTCACATACACTCACACCCCAATCCACATGAATATTTTACTTCATTCGGAAATCAAACCAACTATCCATAGCGCACAAGCCAATCTTTCAGCCACTGCGCTATTCAAGTCATTTTTAACTTAGCTATCGTCTGCCTACCGATTGAACAGATAGCGAGTGGCGACAAAGATGAATAAATTCTTTTGATTTCGTGACTCATTGACTCAGAGCGGGTCTCAAATTATAAATACTTTCACTTTGGTTTGAACAAGCTTATGCCCATAGCTGCCTATGTGTGTTCAAACGAATTTAGTGTCTTGTTGTGTAGACTCTAGAAGAAAAAAATATTTGTTATAATTTTCGCTAATTAGTATAGTTTTTTTTTTTTTTTTGATAAAAAAGAACTCACTTGTTGTTATTGTACATATTGCCGTGCGCTAGCTAGCTAATGACAAATCATTTAAAGATTTTTTGTGTTTCATAATGCTAATTACTTAAAATTGTATAGAATCAAGTTCTTCTAACTTAACAGACAGCTGTGCAGCTGGGAAGTTTCTTGCACCACTTCTTCCCAGCTAAAGCACTAGGAAGTGGTGAAGGGCGGGCGTTTTGGGGGGACCGGACTGTCTTATATAATTTTGACGTTCAAAAGGTGCTGACTCGCAGCCTAGTTTAAATAAATAACTTTTGATTTTGACTTAATTATTATTTGAGAGGTACCGTCAACTTTGGCATCTTTTCTTTCCATGAGCAACTTTACCCATTAGTAAAATATGCATTTGAATGAAATATCTCTCAATTACTAATAATCTTGTACCAATAGTAGAGGTTTTATACTTTTTATCGTTTTGATATTAAATGGCGGCAACAGATGTTAGCAACTGAGGTATATTTAAGTGCAGTACTCATGGGTAAAGTTGCTCATACAAAGTATAGATTCCACAGTTGATCGTAATCTCTGGACGTGCTGAACGCAAGCTATCAGTGACATAATTTCTGTAATTGGATTGAAAACGATTGCCCAGTGCCTAAAGAACATGTTTTGAAACTGCACGCAGCCGAAGACGTGGGCAGGAGCTAGTGAAATAGGAAGCAATTTTGAACTTTGCAAAGCTTGCTTTGCGTAAAGAAAGCGGCTATATTAGAACCGTGATCGTGACAGAGCGAACCTCGTGGTCGATGTCTCTATGGTTCCATGCTTGAGAAGAGCCTCAAGGGCCTCTACTCTGTAAGCTCTGCCCGCACTAAGTCGACATTCACACGGACGTAATAAAATCGCGGCGGGATTTTTTCATCTCACTGCTTAGCGCCGAGAGTTGAAAATCGAACAGTACAACACACTGTTCGATTTTCGACGGGGTGAGATGCAGTCTGTTGAATTTTTTATGCTCGGTTCAACACAGCGATTTGAAAATCCAGAAGGCGAAAACATTTTATTACGTCCGTGTGAATTTCAACTAAGGTGAACCCGGGATACAGACACGATTGTATTGCTTGTATTAATGATAAGGAAGTCACGCAACTATTCGTCCCAGTTTGAACAAGGTGTATATACTCAAACTCGAAACATTTATTTCAATTAAACGAAGCTACATAGTTGAAGCTAGTTGCCCATTCCAAAACGGAGATCACTATGGAGAAGAACGGGCAAGAAACTTCAAAGGATACTTTTTGAAATCAAGATATTCCAAAATCCTGAGTACATTATTTATGTTGCTTCTATATGTGAGGATAATGTTGAAAATAAAGAAAAAATCAAAAATAAAAGATTAAAAATAAGTCGTGGCAAGATGACCAGTTTCAACCGACGACGCCCGTTCACGAACATGACGTATGGATCAGCACCATATAAGCAAAATCCATATTCATATTGTGATTTATAATTTAGTTAACACAATCGGCGCGAGCGAATTCTTGGCTGCAGTTAGGCCAGAGCTGCACTTTACCTATATTTAGACAAATACCGGCTGACAAATCACAGGATAATAGACTGTTTGGTAACACTTATACAAAGTCACGTCATGTTAAACATGAATATTCACCAAAGGTGCCTTTTAAAGACCGGCTTCAGAAACAAGTTGATCTAATAATAACATTTAAACAAAATAATAATCTATAAATCCTAAGATTACTACAGTAGTACACATAGTATGCACCAACTACTGGTCCCATATTCAAAACCCAAAAAAAATTGGGACTAGCACTAAGTAAGACACACTGCCTATAATTACTCTTGTCAAGCAAACAGGTCTATTTCATAGTAAAATCTTAATTAATTTCTAACAATTATCGTTCTAAAGGAATCATTATGAACAAAGCTGCAGGCGACTAAGTTCTACGCGTGTCTAAAGTAAGCCTAGAGACACATGAACGAGACTCAAAGTTTGTATTATTTGTGGGACATATAAGCTAAGGGTTAATTGTGTAACACACTAACAGTAGAGATGGCTTTCATTTTGACAGATCAACAGCATCTACTGCGTTATTTCCGTTGTTGAGTATACAAATTTTTCTAACCTATGAACCAATGGATTAGCCTACCTTCAAAATGATTCAGATTCTGATTAATAGCGTTTAGGCAGTTAGAAGCAGGAGAGAGGTGTTGTGGTACATCAAGTTAGCTTACAACATAAAGCAGTTGAGCGAGCTTTGAACAGTATTTATAAAACGAATGAAAACCTTTAACATAAAATAACAACCGACACCCAAAAAAATAACACTACAAAGTACATACAACATAATATAATTTCGGCAGACGGTGGCAAAAAAAATAAATACAAAACCAATGACACTGACTTCCGAAATTAGAGACCTGGGACTTAGCCATGGTCACGACATATACAATTAGCTTTGACTGATCTTTCCCATTTCACAAATGTTTGCAAACAGCGCCCTCTGTTAATGACAGTCAAGCGCCAAAAGATAATTGGAGCCGCATTAATATCTTGCCATTGTCTCTTTTACAATACCGTCAGTTCATCACATACCAGTCATTATCATAATATTAATAATATTTCCAGATCGTACTTAGTTATCCACTGATAGACATTAGGCCTCCCAATGAGCTTAAGCACTCTTACGCTAAGGAACTTGCTTAGCTTACTACCTGCGATACCTCCAGAGACCTCTCTTAGGCTGTGCCAAAATACCCTGTCCCTGCCTTCCGCATCCAGTATGTCTCAGCTACCTCTTTAAGATCATCGGTCCAACTAGCTGGAAGGCGTACTACGCTACGCTCGCCAGTACGCGGTCTCCACTCCAGGTCTTGCTGTCTGCTTGTTTGCTGCCAATAACATTAAAATATCCATGAAGGTTACACACAAGGAAAAAACGCTAAATATAGCAGTAGCTGTAAGAACTAAAGTTGTTCTGCATTTGCGTGTTTCGTAAGAAAGTAATCAAAGTAGAGTAATTAAAAGTTATTTTATGAGCGTCTCGCCCCAGATCACGAAACAAATTGATTTTTGACCATATTTGAATTATTATTTACTGTGGACGTCGATATAATCATAAATTATTATTCTTTCATTGCACTGTGTTGTATAAATATTTTATTTTAGGTTAATTTCGGAGCGTCTCTGACTTTCAAGTTTTTATTTTACTTATTTGTTGTTTTCGTTTTAGTAAAAAACTCGATTTGAATGTAAACAAACCACTTTTTTGAGAATTGAATGGAATTTAAGCCGGTAGAGGTAACTTTTTTTCTTGTTATCGGTTGATGGCAACAGTCTGGCGCACTATTACATGGGACTTAAACAGAACTTGCGAAATGTGGGTGCACTTATAGGTACAGCTCTGCCAAACCTTTCGGGGAAACAAGGCGTTACATTATGTAGTTGCAAGTGCTTGTGCAACAATAATATAATAAAAAATATTTTTTTTTTTTATCGTTTCACGTTTTTAGTGATTCTTGTTTTGGAAACATCATAATTACCACGACGTTTTTTTTTTTCTGGGTGGGAAATCATCAAATAACTTGTCCCGCTCTGGGTGCAGTGGGAGGGCGTGTCAGACATTTACTAACTAAAACTCACCCGTGTTCCCTCAGTTGCCTGTGTGCCAGGGGCGGCGGTATCTCTTTCGAACGACCCGCACCCCTGGCAGGCATCGGCCCTTGCGGGCCCCATCAGTTGCTGCTGACATCTCTTTGAGGCGCGCGTGGAACACAACGCGCTGTCGACTTACTCGCCGTCCGCAAGCCCGTGCCTACGGTGGCCGGGAATCAGCCTGGGATTCCCGACGCCCAGGGCGTCTCCTGCGAAGGCTACGGTCGTGAGCCACCACCATCCACGCCGCCAATGCCGCCATCTCCCTCACGTGCGCTGACTCCCTCTTTGCGAGCATAACTGCTTCGCTGAAGGAGGCGACTGCTAGCCATGCACTCTCGCTCCGTACCATGGCCTGGACCAGGGTCGGACGCACGAGATCGCCGCCGCCGATCACCTCCACGAGGACACGGCGGTGCTCCGCCCAAGCCGGGCAGACCTCCACCGTATGCTCCACCGTGTCCTCTGGGCGATCTTCGCAATGGAAATACCCGGGCGTTTCCTCCCGCTCTATCTGAAACAGGAACCTCCCGAAACAGCCATGTCCGGTGAGGACCTGTGTCAGGCGGAAGGTGAGGACGCCATGCCGCCTCTCAAACCGCTCCTCAAAGAGGGGACTTACCGCCGCAATCGTAGCGTGCCCAAATACCACGCCGTGCAAGTTGTACTGTGTAAATCAGGACTTATAGTCTGTTATAGGTAGTGTTGTCGCGCCGTACAAAAGACTTCAACGCGTTCAGCGCACCCATATTTGCTCCAGCTATTTTTAAGTGCCATTTAATAAGAACATTCATCGTACCTACTTGCACCACTTTGTCTTCCCAGCTTAAGCACTAGGAAGAGGTGAAGGGCGGGTGTTTTGGGAGATTGTTTTTTGTAATTTTTGACGTTAGCTAAGTGTTGATTCTCAGCCTAATTTGTCTAAATGACTTTTAATCTTTTATTTTGATTTAGTGTTACCAGATGCAGCTGAGTACTAGTATTGTACCTAACCTGGATAACCCGGTTACTGGGTAACACAATACTTAAATTAACCTATAAGTATTATAAGGTTTTATTTTAATGTTGCAATTCCAATAATTCAGACTATTGCCAACATTTTATGAAACCGCAAATTGAAGATAGATTAAATTAATTCCCTGACACTAGCGTTGGTACCGCGACTGACAAATTACTCGCTAAGCTGACATCGCTGAGCTTTGACAACATCACTAGCTTTATGTAGTGTTGGGACGTACATCTATCGATACATCTATAGGACTGTGGGCAGGGAATATCAAAAATCATACCAATAACCAATACCAATATTATCATACCATAAAGGCACCAAAAGTATTAGGAGCAATAAAATATTTATAGTTAATTAATATTTTATTGCTCCATTACTTAATAATCTTCGTCGTCGTCATCGTCTTCTTTCTTTTCTTATAATTTGACGGCAGTTGTTTTTTGTAGTAATTTATACAAATAAAATATTTTTTTGCTTACATTTCAATTCACAAAACAATCTTCTGTTGTTAAGAGTTAAGTTACTAATTTTGATTGTTGAGACATTACCTACTCGATACATTACAATCTTCATTTAAGAAGTACACAAATAGTAACAGCTATTCCTAAATATAACATCGTTATCACAATTTATTTATTTATTTTCAGATCATAAAATCCAAAATGTTAGTAATTACATAGTTATATACACAACTTAAAAACATATCAAAATGCCGACAAAAACAAACATAAAATCAAAATCAATCATCGATACTCATCAATGATACTCACCACTAATTTCACACACAATCTCAACAGCGGCGCCTTTGATCTTAATATGGTAGTGATGTGACACTATCGGTAATCTTAATCCTTGACGCGAAGATGTAATTTAAATAACATCAGATTAATCTTCGGTTACGATGACAACTTGCAATTGCATTCAGATTCATTTAAATACTGCTTGCTATGTATGTATTTAACGTAGGTATTTTTAACAATAGTTGCGAGTTAATTAGATTACAGGTAGCCATTCTTAAATCTAGAATAAAATGCTTGTACAACGTCAGGATCTTGCACAAGGAAATCAGTCCTCTTCCGTCACGTCGATGTAAAAGCATTTTTTTAGGGATCCGTTCCCATAAGTGCCTACGGAACCCTATTACTAAGCCTCTGCTGTCCGTCCCTTCGTGTTCCTGCCAGCGGGTTGTAGGTCCTGTATCTCATGAATAGGTTTACAGTTTGACGCTATAGCAATAAATAAAGTTATTAACAATTAAAAGGGATCTTCATAAAAGAAACGTGCTTTGTTTTGTCATTTTTTGGTGCGCCTTATGAAACCCTTTGTGTGCGAGCCGACACATTTTTCATAATTTTTCCTTTTGCATTTAATGTGTTGCTAGATACTATGGAGTTGAAGTATAAAAATATTAACAAACATCTGTTTAACTATGTCCTTATTGACGTTTAAAAGTCCCTTCTTTTAGCACCGATATAAATAAACTCTGACCCTTAAACTAGATAATTATTAGGTTACGTGTTTTCTGGTAACAAATAGGCAAATTCAATTAAATGTTATGAGGGAAGAGGATTGAGTAGCTCAACTGACGAATTTTAAGGGTACAGTAGTTTATAACAAAACAAGTTAGAAAACCTACTTGTTTTCAAACTTGTTACTAGCTTCTTGTATTTGATCTAGTGACAGTCGACATTTTGCTGTATTTAACGTTCATTTAAGGAACATAATTGAGCTTATCTGATTGTATTGATTTGTGCCCGCTGTCAAATGCTACCATTGTATGGAAATCGACCTAGGGATAATAAACGCAGCGGTTTTCTATGATTTTTAAGAGTTTACCATTCAAGAAAAACTTCTACGATTGTCTTTGTAAGTTTAAAATAATTCGTCATTTGGCTTCTATCGAAATAAAATGAATAAAATAGCAGAACCGTTATTCGTCATTTTTTTGACAAAACATTTGACAATATTGAGAACAAGAAAAAGCTACATTCCTCCGTCGCTGTGGTATCATTGTTCAGTAATAGCACTTTTTACATAAATCATACATAAATATAATTAGTAGACTGGTTTGAACGTGTAAATAAGACTAAAATAATTCCTGTTATTGAGTCCCATTCAACTTTGAGCAGTTTTTAATAATGAAGAAGAACGTATATGATGCCTATCAGGAAAAACGTATGCACAATGCATACGTTTCTGATAGGCATCACTAAAACTGTATTATTATTATATTACATTTCTAATATTATTTAATGATACTGTAGATAGCTAAAGAAACAGACGTTTACAAAAAAAAATGGTCAAAATTAGGAATAGCGTCGCCACAACATCTTGGGTTTATAATAAAACAAGAAAAAACAAAATCTAATATGGATAAACATAAAACTTACAATGTACAAGAATTCTCAGCAGGTTATCTTAAATAAAAGATAAAGATATGAGATAGAAATACACATACAATATAAAAGTAATTAATTGGTGGAATTATAGGATATCTTTAGACAAATGCTACTGAAAACATGCCATTGACAAGTGGAACTCTATTATTGTGATCCATGTTTCTAAGTGTAGGGATAACTTCTGCAGGTATATTTAGTTTTTGATTAATTTTTTGCTATACCTGACCTTATAGACTAAATTATTTTACAATATCAAGTCAGAGTCAGATCACTCAAACTTAAAGCATTTATTTCAGTTAAACCATTTACAGGCACTTTTGAACTGTTATAAAGTCTATGAGATAGTTGAAAAGTTGAAGCTAGTTGCCCATTCCAAAACGTTGATCTCTGTGGGGAAGAAGGGGGCAAGCAACTCCAAGGAGACTCGTTTAAATCAAGATATTACATACTCCTGGGTACATTATTCTTGTTGCTACTGTTGGAACTGGTCATCTCCTAAGTTCCAGAGCTAATTTTAAATCTTTAATTTAGAATTGTTTTTTCATTTCTTGACATTGTTCTCACATATCGTACCCCTAGATCTAAAGGGAGCTAAGTCAAAAATCGGAAGTTTTGACTTAAGCTTACCATTGAATTCCTTAACTCACTACCTATCGATCAATAAAACAAATTTTTTAATATTTTTCTAGTAGAACTTGCAAAGCAAATATGTATACAGATAACTTCTCCAGTGCACAGGAACACAGTAAACAGTTTTTGTCCTTTTCTGAAAAAAAGTGTTTTTTTGAGTTAACTCTGTTTAGATCTAGGTATGCGATATGGGAGAACAACGTCAAGAAATGAAAAAACAATTCTAAATAAAAGATTTGAAATTAGCTCTGGAAGTTAGGAGATGACCAGTTCCAACCGACCGCGTCTATGTCTAAAAACTAAGTTGAATAAATAATAAGTGCCACTAAGTTTAAAACTAATGAATGAAATCCCATTTTTTTTCAAGACACAAAAACTTGTGTTTATCTAGATCATCGTAATAGTCTGCTGCATTCCATTTAAGATCATACTATGTGTACAAGCACAGCGGGAAACGTCTGAGCCGTGCAAATGGCGTAAGCTAAGTATTTTTATAGGCGACTATTAGGTGTGGAACAAAAAACTCTTAGTTAAGGCGATTCCTTCGAGCGATATTCAATTTTTTTTTACTTTTTTTGCAAATCGGTTTTGATAATATTTTTAGCTTCAATGGTATTTTTTTCACGAAACAGTCTTATTTGCAGCAAATATAATTTGAAAATCTTTTTTGTTGTTTTAAATTATCACGCAAATCTCCCGTGTATTGACACACATCCTGGCACTGACCTGCAATAAAAAATAAACTAAAGAAATGTTGAATTTCGCGGGCTATATGGACCCCCTTAAAAGGTGTTGAGTTAAACGTTAATCTTGATAGCAGCCACTAATGGGCCAACGCTAGATGGAGATAAGCCTTTAAGTGAGTAAAAGGTATAATTGACACAATTATCATGTTTAGCCGACGGATCGGTAATAGTTTAACATATCATCACGCCTGTTCCCTAACGAGGTAAGCACAAGTGTACACAGACACATTTACGATCATTACGTGTCATTTGGAAGTAGGTAAACGCAATGAAACTTGATCGGCATTGTGTGCGTTACTCAGGCCAGATGTTGTCGAAAATGGTCATTTGAATTTTATAGATAATTAGTTTTGCGGCTTCTGTAATTGTTGCGCACATTTTTAAATTTGTTGCGCTTATAGTTTTTTAATTATTTCACAAAAACATTTCCTGCTGGGGTAACGTTACCCCAGCCAGACCTTTTTCTTTCTAATGGGAATATTTAAATAATTACTAGCTATAAAATTAGTTGTCTAGATGAAGTAAATGTTGTGCCTTATTTTGTATTTGTTCTTTCATCGGTTGCGAAGTTATTCGAGATTTTGCTGGGGTAACGTTTTTGGTTTTGCTAGATCTTTGAAATGGTTAAGCGGATTCTTATCATATTTTGTACATGGCTTCTTGGGAATTAGTTTAAATTTGTTCTGCAATAAAAAAACCAAAATAATACATAGCTTAAAGGTTATTTCATTAAATAGAAAAACACTTCAATTGGTCCCAGCACTCTCAATAAGAGCTCTAAAGACTTACTTTAAACGTTATTTTAAAGCTTGTAACTGCTTTCAAATGTACGTGAAGTTTCATTAGTATCCTGTAAGTATTTAACAAGTTATGATGATATTGAGTTCTTCACGAGCACGGTCTTGATGCGCGCGGTGTTATTTGGCCACTGGATTGGATATATGAACTGAATGTTATGTCAATTATTCGTTTTTTAGTTCAGTTGTATATCAGTAAAATTTCAGCTCAGTACATTGGATAATTAATGAGATAATACGATTAAAGTCATCAGGAAGTGATGATTAGGTGGTTACGAAAAAGCGAAAACGCAAAACATTATGGTACCTTCTAAAATATGTAGGATAGTGTTACAAATTTAGTACAGACATGTACACAAGTTTAAAAAAAACTACGTGATTATTAAATAATTTTTATTGACAGGTAATATAATCATTTCAATCGAACTTTTAAAGTATTATTAAACTTATACTTAAAAACAATCACAGATTAAAATTACAGATAGCAATTTTGCTTTTTTGAAATTTTCTATTATTTTTTAATTAAATTATAGATTTCAGGATACACAGTACACAGTTACAGTTTTTATTTAAATATACACATATTGGACTGTGTAATGATCACAGACAATAAATAATATACAATGGTTTTTTTCAGTTAACACTAAACTTACGGTGCGTACAAACTATATAACATAACATGTTATATAACATTTTTCATAGTGTGGTCATGTTATTTAACATTGTTGTATAACATTTTACATAGAGTTGTAGTGTTATATAACATGTTACATGGTCTGTACGCACCTTTACGTATGTCTACTAATACCTACTTATATCAATTAAAATCACAGATCAATGGTAATATTAAATGACATCACAATGTAGTAAAATGCTCACAGTTAGTCCTACTGTTTTGTTGTCTCATTTCAAATATCACATTTTTTTCCTAAGTTTAAAATCACAGATCAAAAATAATAAAATTAAGTAATATTAAACTGCAGTCAAATAATTATGTAAGTATTACTTTTAAGTAATTACAATCTCAAAAGTCGACGTGTAAAGGTACATTCTAAAACTTTGTTGGTTTTTGTATAAAAATATCACAGATCATTTTGTAAAATGAGTATCCAAATACGTAAGTAACTTTGTGAAACAAAAGTTGTCATAAACAGAGATCTAGTTGGCGCTCTAGAGAGACCATAAGCGTAGGCAGATTTTGTTGATTCTTACGTCAGTCGATGAAATGGTCATGATTTAGGTTCTATATTAAAAAGTGTGAAATACCTGTTCGCGATATCATTGTTGAGAATTCCAGTCTAGGTAATAATTAAGTACGAAAGAAAAGAAAATAATAAGTTCCTAAATTTAAATATAATATTATATAATTAATATATTTAAATATAATATAATATTAAATAGTTGTATCAAACCCTGGATCACACCCGGTCTCGTACGTTGTATAAGACATAGAGACAAACTTCACCTAAAATTGAAACTTGCACCTGATAACGAAATACTTTCTGTTACATATAAAAGGTACCGGAACTTTTGCAATAATCTTTTGAAAAAACTAAAAAATCAGTATGATAAAAATGAATTACAGAAGGCGGGGAAAAATAGTAAACTTGTGTGGAAATTTATAAAAACGAATACGTTTAGAACGAAAAATCCCGAGCCCCCGCTTGATTTACTGTCTTCAGAGATACATCCATCTGAAGCAATGAATAAAGTGAACAACTACTTTGCTAACGTTGGTAAAAACTTGGCTGAAAAATCGTTAAATTTTAATAGGTTATCCCCTCAAAACACGACTGCGACATCCTCTACAGTAAATTCTTTTGTTTTATTAGAAACCGACTTTAACGAAGTGGTAAGATTATTATTCGGGTTGAAAGATGTATGTGCTACTGGGTGGGATGACATACCCAATAATATACTAAAAAGATTCAGATACCTACTTGCCCCTCCGCTAACCCACATTTTTCAGCTATGTTTATCTAAAGGAATATTCCCCAAAGTCCTTAAAAAAGCTATGGTGACTCCCGTATTCAAGTCTGGAGACAAAAACTATGTGAATAACTACAGACCCATTTCAGTGTTAACAGGACTCTCAAAAATCTTAGAAAAAATTATCAACTGTAGGTTGATAAAATATCTGGAAGATAACAAACTACTTTCAGATAATCAATTTGGATTTAGGCCCAGAAGATCAACTGGCCAGGTAGTACACAAAGTAACGAACTATATTGCTACGAATCTAGATAGTGGTATGCACACAATTGGTATCTTTCTAGACCTTGCCAAGGCCTTCGACACTATTTCTTGTACTTTACTTTTGCACAAGCTTGAAACACTAGGCATAAGAGGAGCACAACTTCGACTATTTGCTGATTATCTCAGCGAGCGTCATCAATGTGTAAAAGTAGGTCAGTATACAAGTTCTGAACTTAAAAATAGTGGTTTTGGTATTCCACAAGGAAGCATTTTGGGGCCCACCTTATTTTTAATCTATATAAATGAACTGTGCAGCCTGCCACTTCAAAATGGTGTCATAATGTCTTATGCTGATGACACCGCTCTATTGTTCTCAGCTAAAACAAGAGTTGAGGTCTATGAACATGCTCAAAATGGTTTTAACACAGTGTCCGATTGGCTCCATAATCACATCCTAACATTAAATGCAGATAAAACAAAATACATTTTATTTGCAATGAGAAATACTAACATACCGCTTACTAATCTAAACATTTTCGCACATAATTGTAGCCCGTACGCTGACACAGCATGTACTTGCACTACTTTAGCTAAAGCTGACCATTTGAAATATCTAGGTGTCACTATTGACTCGAATCTAAATTTCCGTAAACATATTGATTTACTATGTACTAGAGTGCGCAAATTAATATATGTTTTTAAGAATTTACGGAACATAGCCGACTATAGATTAATTAAACAGGTTTATTTAGCTTTGTGTCAATCCATTCTTAGCTATTGCATAACTTCATGGGGTGGTGCAGCAAAAACAATTTTACTCCCTCTAGAGCGTGCTCAAAGAGCACTTCTAAAGGTTGCTACTTTTCGTCCTTTTAGATTTCCTACGCACCAGCTCTACATTACATGTAATGTATTAACAGTTCGGCAATTATTCATTCTAAGCATAGTACTTCACCAGCACACTGCACTTCCTTTTAACCCAGTACCTTCCGACAAGAGAAGGAAGGATTTAGTTTGCATAAAGCCTCAAACTAGACATGCGTTTGCTAATCGATTTTATGTGTTTTTAGGTCCTTTTCTGTATAATAGACTTAACAAATTAATGAGCATCTATAGTTTAAGTTATAAAAAATGTAGTACTACATTATCAGAATACCTAGCGTTACTCAATTACACAGACACAGAAAAACTTCTAGAAATTATGTCATGACGATAATTTATTCCATAGTAAATATTTACTTTTGTAGTATTTACATTTGCTTAGTTGTAGGTATTAATGTTTAATATGCTTTATCTCACACTTGTTAATAGATTATTTTTATATCAATTTAATTTTAAATGCTAATACCCCAATTTAATTAAAATGTAAAGTGATGGCCCGAAACACAGGTTTGAATAAACCTAGATCGGGCGGGTCGCTACCTAACATTCTAATGCCCAAAACATTATCAATTGCACTTGTAATAAAAAAAATATATTTTAGAAATAGTTTATTTTTAGGCACTATAATTGTATGTGAAATTAGTAGTAAAGTTGACTAAATGTACTCTATTTGTATACGTTTTTTATATTAAATAAATTATTATTATTATTATTAAAAAAAAAAAATATATATATATTTAAGCCTTAAAAAAATACAGTTTTAGATAAGTACCTAACAACATGTACATATTAGTAATAATTTTGCTACTATTTCTGTAGTTACATTATACAAGCTTACCTTGTTCGTGAATTCATCAAGCAGCCTGCACCATAGCTATGATCATCAATAGAAGCACTCCACATTAGCAGTAATTCGCCACACTTATTATTTTACATTAGCTCTCACGCACTCTATAAATATTTGCAAAAACAGGAAACGGAACTACCGAAACGCATGCGCACTCTACAAGATGAATTATGTGATTACGGAGCATGTTTAGTGCGATATGCAAACAATGCGCCCCTTCACCCCACCCCTTCCGCGTCCCACCGTACGACATGTTATATCAGTGATTTTTGATAAGTTTGTGCAACTAGAAGATAATAATAATGTTTTCACAGTACAGATATTATTATATTATTAATGTATTTAACAGTGTACGCGTCTGTACCGAAATTGTATGGTGTATTATACTAAACATTTCAAAAGATAGTACAATGTTCTGCGTTTTCGCTTTTTCGTAACCACCTAAACTTGGTCGGGTTACCACGGTCATTCACTTCCTGATGACTTTAATCGTATTATCTCATTAATTATCCAATGTACTGAGCTGAAATTTTACTGATATACAACTGAACTAAAAAACGAATAATTGACATAACATTCAGTTCATATATCCAATCCAGTGGCCAAATAACACCGCGCGCATCAAGACCGTGCTCGTGAAGAACTCAATATCATCATAACTTGTTAAATACTTACAGGATACTAATGAAACTTCACGTACATTTGAAAGCAGTTACAAGCTTTAAAATAACGTTTAAAATAAGTCTTTAGAGCTCTTATTGAGAGTGCTGGGACCAATTGAAGTGTTTTTCTATTTAATGAAATAACCTTTAAGCTATGTATTAGTTTCGTTTTTTTATTGCAGAACAAATTTAAACTAATTCCCAAGAAGCCATGTACAAAATATGATAAGAATCCGCTTAACCATTTCAAAGATCTAGCAAAACCAAAAACGTTACCCCAGCAAAATCTCGAATAACTTCGCAACCGATGAAAGAACAAATACAAAATAAGGCACAACATTTACTTCATCTAGACAACTAATTTTATAGCTAGTAATTATTTAAATATTCCCATTAGAAAGAAAAAGGTCTGGCTGGGGTAGCGTTACCCCAGCAGGAAATGTTTTTGTGAAATAATAAAAAAACTATAAGCGCAACAAATTTAAAAATGTGCGCAACAATTACAGAAGCCGCAAAACTAATTATCTATAAAATTCAAATGACCATTTTCGACAACATCTGGCCTGGGTAACGCACACATCGGCATTCGTACGGACGTGTTAAAATCGGAGCGGGATTTATCGCGCACTAAATTTTCAAGTCTCGGTGTTAAACCGTGCATTGAGAATGTAACAGAGTGCAGCGCGAGTGAGTCTAAACGCGTCGAAAAAACACAGTGTTTGATTTGCAACTCTAGGCGCGGCGCTAAGAAATGGTTAACTAGGCAAAAGGTGTATGAAAGGATCGTAGCAGGTGGCGTGCTGTAGTTTCTATGGGACAAAGACGTCAGTTTATGTGTGTGTGTGTGTGTGTGTGTGTAATCCAATAACCAGTGGTTTAATTCTCTTTGGTGTAATCAGACCTGTAGGGAAATAGGTAACCTTTTCGTTCTTATAATGAAAATGGGCGAAGTTAACTGATGGAACTTTGGGATCAGAATAAATAAATTAAATAAATGGCTGTGTTATTAAATACTTCATTCTGGTTTTCCCAAAACGTGTATTGTTGTCCATTTATACTGCAGGCGGAAGATTTCGAAAAGGTTCGTTGCATATTTATCCTTGACATTTTGAGTAAGAAAAAAGCAACAAAATTGTTATATTTTTAGTGTACACTAGCTGCTGCCCGTGGCTTCGCCCGCGTCGATGTCGGAAGTTATCTCACGGGAACGTGCTACCGGGACAAAGAACGGCCCCGCTGTTTCGGAGATTATCTGGAACAAACAAACAGACAGACAGACAAAAATGTTATGTATTGTTTAGTTTGTTATAAGTACTGTATATACGAGTAGGTACTTTCATGTGCATTTAATTAAAAGCTGTAATTTTGACAAAGAGGCACTTAAATTTTTTAATTTGTCTGTATGCTGCCTAGCCTTTTCCCAACTATGTTGGGGTCAGCTTCCAGTCTGACCAGATGCAGCTGAACACCAGTATTCTACATGGAGCGACTGCCTATCTGACCTCCACGACCCAGTTACTGGGTAATACGATACGCATTGGTAAAACTGGTTGTCAGACTTTCAGGCTTCTGACGACCCGTAACGACTGTCAAAGATCTACAAATGACAGCCGGGACCAACGGCTTAACGTGCTTTCCGAGGCACGGAGGGGTCTTTTTGTGTATGTATGTATGTATGTAGTATGAATAGATGTAAAGATTACTTTTGTAGAAATTGTTTAGATATTAAAATCACATGATAAAGCTCTATTAATTGTGAATGCATCGTAACCTTAAACTTTTAACGATACTTACAACTGTCCTTACGTTCTTTTCGATACATCTATTTATCATCATGCGGGGAAAAAGAATGAATAAATGACTTTTGAAGTACCGCTACCGGAGGTGCGCTATGTCCAGTTTATTGTAAATAAACCGTATTTATAATTTCATAAGCATTAAGTAAAATGCTGTTATTTCACATTACCAGACACCTAAATTGTATTATTTGTAGTAAATTTATTTGTCCGTAAAAGTGTAGATACATGTATTATAATTACCGTATGAACTTTCTTTGTAGTGCCGGACGTAAAAGAATAGCACCATCCCATTTCTTCCCGTGGGTGTTGTAGAAGGCGACTAAGGGACTTACTACAGAATGAGCAGCAGCGTTCTCTATGCATTTTACCACCATAGTGCGATCGCCAACCCGCCTGCCAAGCGTGGCGATTATGGCCATTCCCCCCCTTTTGGGGGAGGCTTATGTCCAGCTGTGGACGTCTTTCGGCTGATATGATGATGAACTTTCATAGACATGAACAGCTGTTATTTTGACGTTACAAACAGACACTTCAGAATTGAATGTATTTAGATAGATGTATGTCCTAAGCGATTCCACAATTTTAATTTTAATTATAGAAGATAATGACAATCACGTTAACTTTCTATACCTGCCTCCATATAAAAATCTTAGTATAACTAGGTACTAGGAACCCAGCGCACAGCGGGGGTACTCCGTTACTCTTTAATTATAAATCATTAAGGACTTGTAATGACTTAGCGATACCCGTCGCTAAGTGAATGTAGTCTGCTATGTTCATAAATATTACTAAGATAAGAAATACTGTTACCGAAGTAAGGATATCGGTATTACACAGTAATTGGATTGTTGAGACGATCGTATGTGGAAGAAAATAATGATGGCAGTAGCTGTTTCCAGCAGTGATAGTAACTAATGGCCTCGACTTAAAGCCCCCACAGACAGGTGCGACGCGACAGCTCCACGCGACTCTGATAGAACAATTTTGATGAAAAATTCATGGAAATGGATCTTCTACAGTCACGTCACGCTGTCGCGTCGCCCTTTCTGTGGGATCCCTCACGTGTTGTAAGCCGTGGGTTCAAACCTAGACAGTCGCGTTACTTTGTGTAATTTATTTCATCACAACTGCTCTCAAAATGGTCAAGAAAAACATTGTGAGAAAACCGGCATGTCCTAGAACCAAAATATCGAAGACATGTGACATCTACCAGCCCGCAGTGGGCCCGCGTGGTGGATTACGACCCGCCCCAGGCTAGATTGAACACATTACTTTGTAACTCGTCTGGTGGTTTTGGGCATTTTGTAAATGGCCTACGCAAATGTCCTGCAAATCTGGTAGCGTCTTGTGACGGGTCGTTGAGCGGGTCGTTAAAATAGGGTTGAGCTACACGGTGACTGCTACATACATGCAGTCTGTTGAGACAGGTCAGCTCAAAGCTGCAATGGCTCTTTCTTCAAAAGGCCTTTCCAGACATTGCCCTGCATTGTTAGACTCACATAAAATTCAAATAATATAATGTTTGGGCTTTAAAAGAGACCATGACTTCTGAGTTTGTTTCGGCTTTTCTTCTCAGAGAACAGTCAGCTAGGACATGCCGTGCCGGCGCCATCTAGTTTTTAAAATATTTACCAACAAAATATTGACGTGTAAAAGTGTTTTTTAAGATCTACTACTTACATAAACAAACATTTAATTTCATTTCATTTCATTTCCCCCTCTCAAAAGAGAAGGCCTGTTATTATGAATGTACGTATGTACAGGTCAGACAGGCAGTCACTCCAAGTAAAATTTTGGTACTCAGCTGCATCCAATTAGACTAGAAGCTGACCCCTACAGAGTTGGGAAAAGGCTGGGCAGATGATGATGTGTACGTACACACAGCATCATTAAGTGGTTACCCCCTAAAAAGACTTCTGCGTTCAAACCCGTACTGCCCAGTATGGGTTTGAACGCAGAAGTCTTTTGTATTATGCGAAAACACTTTATGACTTTATGATCACTGTATTGTTTTTGTGAATATGTTTAACATTTACGAAAAGTTAACCAATGTCTGATTAGACCGGCAGTTTTAAGACCGCTTGCAGTGCATAAGATCGCAAGTTCAAATCCTAGCCACATAATGTGATTTTTGCCATGCTACATATTTTTTTTATATAAAATATTTTCTATTTTGTTTTAGTATAGTGTAGATAGTTATAAATAATTAAAAATCAAGAAAAATAAAACATTTTAAAAATCGTTGAATAATATTTATTGTTGTTATTATTTAACTAAACTTCGATCTTATTTTACTACTTTCAAAGATTTATATTTTACAATTTGTATTGATAATTTGCAGATAGCATATTACCTATACATATTTTGTCAACTGACAAACGGATCTCCAGACAAGTGGCATCCTATTAACGCAAATGATAAAATCAGCTATTTATGTTTTAGTTTGACATAAACTAACAAAATGTCACGTTGTTTGACAGTCTGACAAGTGACATTGAAAGAGACAAGTTTTGAAACGTTTGCAACTTGTCTAGGACCTACAAGTTACTTTGGCAGGATTACGATTATGAGCATATTAAGTGAAAAATTTATTCAATATTATACGTCATCATACGTCAAACTTCGCTCTGTGCTATTTAAATAATATTTTTTTTTTTTCGATATTTATAGCCGAAACATATACGAATACATCCGGAATGAGTTACAATACCACTGATAGCGTTTTTTAAGCTAAAACGGCTTACGCTACTTACATAAGACGAAAAAAGTACAAGGACAATATATCGTTCATCATACCAGCTTCAAAACATCAAAACAACTTCAATTGACGTTTGGACGCGACGCTGTCTCACGGCAACGGTTGCTAGGGCTGCGCCAAAACGTCATACGGTGGCGCTCCAGGCCTCCAGCGCGACTGCGCCCATTGCCACAACATCATCTTTTGGAATACCCTTGCAAAATTTAAATTTTCAACTCCAATTCTAAAGAGAGTTCCTCGTGGCACGAGGCTATGCGTAGCTTTAAGTTTAGCGCGCTGTATCCGCCTCGCCGCCCGAGAGAACTCTAAAAGTGGTTGGGAAGCATTACTCACCTTTCCGTTTAGAATTCTACATGTGCAAAAAAATTTGGCAAATAAAAAAACCTTAACAGCTCAAATAAAAGATAATTGTAATATTTCAGCCCAAACTTTCGACTCTAAATTAACAGCGCACCGGGGAGGTGAGATTTATTGCACCATGTAGAGTCTAAACTAGGCGAGGGTGATATCAAGGGTGCGGCTAGGATCGTCTTTAGCAGCGATGTGGTTGCGCCGTACTCTCCAGAGACACTTGCAGCTCTAGAGAGCAAACACCCCGCCCCGGCAGATGACCTCTCCTCCCCTGACCCACCCGATCCCCAAACCAACTCACTTGTAATTTCAGCTCAACAAGTTTGTGCGGCCATGGGCTCTTTTCGAAGTGGCTCCGTCGGTGACCTCGACGGCCTGACACTTCAACATTTGAAGGGCTTAATATGTTCAGGCGCCGAGGAGGCTGGTGAGTCCCTTTTGAAGGAGCTGACGGCCCTCGTCAATCTCATGCTCTCTGGCAATGTGAACAAAGCCGTCATTGATATTTTATATGGAGCAAATCTATGTGCCCTGCGCAAGAAGGATGGCGGCATTCGTCCCATTGCCGTCGGGTTCACTTACCGTCGTATCGCAGTCGAACTTTGCTGTGCTTCCTATAGCGAAACACTGGCCAGCACATTCCAGCCCCTACAGCTGGGCTTTGGGTCTAAAGGGGGCTGTGAGGCTGCGGTACGCGTATTGTCAACTTTCCTCAATAGTGATAAAGGAGAGGTCATCCTTAAGGTTGACATTAAGAATGCTTTCGATTCTGTACACAGGGACACCTTGTCGACGGAAGTTCAAAAATAAATTCCTAAAATTTACAGTTTTCTCTACCAACCTATAAGGTGCCCTTCTAAATTGCTTTATAAAGACAACCTTTTGGAATCGGCCGTTGGATGTCAACAGGGTGACCCTCTTGGGCCAGTCATTTTTAGTTTGGCAATAAATCCAATTATTCGACAGCTAAATTCTAAATTCAACGTATGGTATTTGGATGACGGAACCTTAGGAGGTGATGTAGACACAGTCTTACAAGATTTATCTTTTTTAAAGAAAAATTCAATTCCATTGGCCTAGACCTCAACCTTTCAAAATGTGAAATTTATCTTCCCCAAACCACTGACAGACAGACCACCATAGCAAAATTCTGTACAATAGCACCAGATATCAAAATTACGGAAAGAAACTCTCTTCACCTCTTAGGGTCCCCAAATTTTCGACGAATCCTTTCCAACGTTTATTGAGGAGAAAATTAAATAAATCAATGATGTCTCGGATCGACTTTTCAAAATTAACATTCATTCGGCCTTCACGCTCATTCGATACTGTTGTTTTGGACCAAAATTTACATATAGCCTTCGCTCCTCCCAACTTTGGAAGCATCCACAACTTTTGGAAAAAGTAGATCAAATTATTAGAAACACACTAACTTCAATCCTAAATGTGGCCTTGGATGACCGAGTGTGGCAGCAAGCCACACTTCCCATTCGCCTGGGTGGTCTCGGCGTCCGCAAAATTTCAAGTATAAGTTTACCGGCCTTCCTCTCCTCGGCCCACAGTACGGATAAATTAACCAGGAATATCCTTATATCCTCCGGGTCTATTTTGTGTTTCTCTAGGAATCCTCCTGAAGGAGGATTTTCGTCACTGAAGATGACGATATTGTTTTCCCAATCAAAATTAATGTATTTCTGGGCAAATCGCACTCGTTCTCTTCGATGTTTTTCCGTTAGACATATTTTCTTTGCAGGTCGATAACTGTGAATGTTCGCTGCATGTAAATGTCGTCGAACCGTGGGCAGAGATATTCCATGCCAACTGTAACGAGTGGATGTGAACGGGGATGTAGTGTGAACCTTAAAATATCCCGATGACGTGCAGAGTAGTCCGTATAGATCCCAGTAGTCCTCCGACCCATGGACCTTATCTTAACATCGCCGGTTTCTTCGAATCTGCGCACCCATAAGCGCACCGTTTGTCTCTGTACAGAAAATACTGGTTTTAGATAAGTTATTACATAGCACTTACAAGATACCGCAACTAACACAACAACAAAAAAATCTGAGACCACAAATAATATTGTAATTCACTTACTGCTATGCCAAGATATCTTGCAATTCCTTTTATGCTCACATTTTGTTCATACAGAACAACTATTATTGTTCTCATCAAATTGGAAATTATTTTAAAAAATAATGGTTAAATCGTAGTCGTTCACTGTTTGTCGTTATAAGTGAACGTAAACATCAAACGTTGTAGTTGTAACTTGAGGGTAGGGATTAATTATAAAAAGAATACGTAAGTAAGTAAAATTAATGGATACCCTCAAATTATAACGTAGTCTATCGATGACGATAGTATGTAACAATTTCGTCGCTACTCACATGGGCTCGCTGGCTAGTTCGTCAAACTGGTCGTCGTGGTTCGTCAGCCGGTATGAGTAAGACAACGTTCAATGATGCGATGGTTCAAATCCAAGTCGAAACAGTAAACTCTTTTTGAATATTCTTTAGATTATTCGCAACGAATTCAATGTTGTAGCAATGTAACATTTGAAAACTTGAGGGTTAGTACATACTGACGCTGTGTAATGAAGATAATTAAAAAATACTGCCGAAGGACTTCTTTTCTGCTGAATATTAGTATATATATCTATCTTACTGGAAGCAAACTTCAACATACTTGAGAAAAGTTAGGAAGAAAAAGATTGTGTTGAGAAACTACGGGCTCAACCTTGAAACGCGTCCTACCCAAGTTCACCCTCAAACGTGGAGTGACGATCTATGAAAAGTGACTCTTACTCACGCTGTCTACTTCTACTTATGTACTCACCTATCGCAGGTATGCTGGAAGAGATATCTTTAGAATCATCACATTTGTCTTTAAATACACGTGTACATAAAATGTTATGTTAATTATTAAGTTGTCTACAAGCAGCTGGAAGGGACTTAAAGATGATCGACTTAAATGCAGTTGGGAGGTCTATAGTCTTTATTGAACCAATACGGTGACGATGACCACTTTCGTGTCATAATTAATGATTACACGGCTATGTGAGGTGTAGCGAGACGTCGTCTGCCATCATCTACCTAATCTAACTGGATACAGCTGAAAATCAGTACTTTATATAGAGCGACTGCCTATCTGGCCTACACAACTTTTCAAAATCGGTTGTCAATTTTCGGGGTTCTGACGACCTGAAACGGCCGTCAAAGATCCATGAATGACAGCCAGAACTAACGTTTTGAAGTACTTTCCGAGGCATGGGCTGGTCTCGGTGTGTAAAGATCCTACCCACGGACCGACCGCGTCAAGCTTAGCTTCACCTGATCGATCAGCCCTTGTCGCTGATATTACTTAGCCACGAGGTGCAGCGAATATTGCAAGGTTTTTCCAACCTCCGAAAAGGTGGCTTGACGGACTAAAACAAGCGACCAGGATAAACTGGGGGTTCTGATTAAATAGGTTGATCTTACTAATGTAGATTCTTTTACATATTGTGAATGGGAGAACATTGTAGGCCTTACAGACTAGATTTATAGACGATTTTCTATTCTTTATTTTCATTCCTCTAAGTACTTGGTACTTATTGACAGGCCTGCACTGTCCTCCCATACCTAATATCACTGTAATTTGAAAACATTGTAAAACCCAATTATTTTTAAAAGAGTAACCGTGAAGTTTCTTGCCGGCTCTTCTCCATAGGAAGCGACAAATTGGAACCGTGCACCTAGCTTCTGACGTTTCATAAGTGCCCTCGCAGGTTTATGTGAAATAAAATATTTTGATTTGATTTGAAAAACTTGGGAGAAACCTTGGTTCCCAAAACAAGGCTGAATGGGCTTATGTTCCTCATGGTGGAACCAGGGACACAGAAAGTCTAAAACAAAAGCATTCGAATTCTACAAAAATTTTGGTTTTTATAAGATGTTACCGAACCGATAACCCAGTTTAAGTTTGGATAGCATTTTTAGAAACAGTCGTTCTGGAAATCCTACACAAAAAATAATAATAATTAGAAAGCGAAATCCTCATTCATGCCTCACCTATAACTACATTTATCTAATATTAATTTATTTGAACTCGTAGTATTCTTAATAGCTCGTCTGTATAATTACGCATAATTACCAACGTTTGATAAATGATTAATTACATGAACGTTAAGACGGCTTCGTTTTGACAGCGAGGATCATGACCTCTGGCGATGACGTCACAGAAACTAGACATCTTGCAATTAGCTGGTTTGATTAGACGAGACTTTCCCCAATGTCTGGTGAGGATTTGTGGAGCTGCAGAGTCTGCTGCCATGTGGCAAATAATTTAATTTAATATTTTGTGTTTCGTAATGATAATTACTTTGCACGCTTGTATAGAATCAAGTTCTTCCAGATTAACAAACAGCTGTGCTGCTGGGGAGTTTGTTACGCCGCTTCTCCTGCTCAGCTGAAGCACTAGAAGTGGTGAAGGGCGGACGTTATGGGGATCTGTCTTATGTAATTTAGAGGTAAGATGGGCAGTCGCGTAATGTTACATACTGATATTCGGCTACATCCGGTGAAATTAGAAGCCGACCTCAAAATAGTTGGAAAAGGCAACGCTGATTGATTGACCACGTCTTGAGTTTTCACTTGTCGTAAGTAATTAGTTCCACATCTAGAGCCTTTATTATCACTATTTACACCCACATACGATTATACCCTTATAAGAAAGTAAATGAACTAAATAATTACCTTCAATTTAATTAGGTTTTTTAACTCATTCGATCATAATGTATACGAAGACGCTTCTACGCGAGTGCGCCGCTTGCATAATTAAACAGGACCTCATAAAAACCCAGTCAGGGTTGCCAGAGTAAAAAGTGAACATATTTGTCTTTATGAGCTTAATTAATTGTAATTAGTAGCAGAAGTTGCATCTTTATATTTTAATTGTGATTTTTTGAATATTTGAGATTTTATGAGTTCTGTATTCAACAGAGGAGGGAGAGAATTTTGACGTATTGACATTATTAAGTTCTTTTTGGTAGGTAGTTATTTTTGACGATGTTATTTAGGCTATGCAATTTTTGTGTTCATTATAAGATTTATTATGAGCATAAATTCTCATGAATAACTACCACTTTACATTATTGAGAATTAAATAACAGTTTGAAAGTAACTTATAATGCAGGCCTGTATAAAATAAACTAACCAATAAAATAACTTTAAAATCTAAAATTCCAATCGCAGTAAAAAGCAAGACTTAGTTCAACATCTCGCCGACAGAGGCCCGGCCTGTCTTATCAAGTTTTCTCATCAGTCACTTATAACCACATCATGTCTGTTTCGTATAAAATATAAATAAAACTCCAATTTATTGCTAAGACTTCGGGAAAGGGAATTACCGATAACGTCTAGAAATGCGAGGACTAAGTAAACGTTTTTGCAGATTTTAGTACTGCTATTCGCTGAAAGATGGCGTAGAATTAAACTTTCACTTTTTTTTTTATTTATTGCTCCTCTCACCAGCATTGTGGTGTAGGACGTCATAACACAAACAAAGTCGAAGTCTTTGATGTTATATCCGAGATTGGTAGCATACATTTTAATCATTCTTATTAACTTCAATGAGAAAATGGATTTAAAAACCCACTTTAGATATATAAATTGTAAACTTAAGCTTAACTTTAGCTTAAAAATAGCTGTAGGTAATCAATTATACTAAAATTTTAAACCATACATCAAACAAACATGATGTTTTTAAATAAACGCTCCATTACGATCTGAAAGGCAATAAATGTAACATAATGTACCGTATAATGTGCTGTGAGTGGTCCACCATCGATGACCATTCAGAGCCATGTGTTATTGATGAGCTGTCGTTACGCTTTTTGTGTAACGTTGGTTGTAGAAATTAAGGTTGATACTAAACGACGCTGGTTGTTATTTGGGCCACATATTTCCAAACTTTTTTCTATCGGTTTCTGATGAAACCCTAAGAGGAAATACCTTCGAGTATTGGGACAAGCAATAGCGGATAGTTCAGTTCTGAACTCTGTCTTTATTGCCGATAGTGTCACACTACCGAACCCTTGCAACCTGCTCGTTTGACTAGTTATGGCCATACGATCAGGTTTTGGTTTCGCCATAAAAGTGTTTTTGGCTGATATAATACGTTGTCGCTACGTATATCAAAGTTAAGAAAACCGATTAAATCGCTGATTACTAAGGCTAAAACTATGCAGTGTTCAAAATTGAATCGCTCATCTCAAAAATTACTGAATCGCTTATTTCAAAAGCTTAAAGCAGCTTAACTGCTACGGCTCTTATTTCAGTTAGGGGTCATTTTCGGAAACGTTAATTTTCACGCATTATCCGGCAAACGTATTTTTTTTTGGTATCAACAAGAAAAGTTTTTTTTTATTTTTAGCCTCAATTGACTAATTTTTTCTTAACTTTATAAATTTTGGTTTTGGCTAAAATTGTGTTTCGGTCGGACACTAGTTGCTAGTCTTAGTACCTAGGCATATTTCTTCCATTGCCTCGAAACTTTATTTCGTTTTGTGTTGTGGGCTGGTTCTACTTCATAGTTTACAATACAGGAGGAATTCTGAATTAAATAGATTTGTGTGATTTTATATAAGGTACAATTTAAATGCTCACCAAAATATTTTTTAGACCCTAAGACTAAATACCAAGTAAAATATGTGTGTTGTATTTATATTATTTTTGCCTACTAAAATGGATAAATGCTAACCAAATCTTGTTTCCTTGAAATAGTAACATTAATACCTAAAATTACATTTCTAAATAGCTTTAGTGTAATCAAATTATCCACCCTGAATCAATATGTTGTGCTACAAAATTTAGTGAGAAACGAATCGCTGTAAAACCGACTTCACGCAGTCTTGTCTGCCCTACCCCTAGTGTGTAATCTAAGCCCGCGTAGGCGCGGAGGGGCGAGACAGCCCGCAAGCTGAGAAGCAGGTGGTTTAAAGGCACGCCACCGCAGGTGAGGCTGCAGCAAGCCGAAGCTGCGGTGGTGAGCGTTAAAATCATCTGCGACGACAAGCTCGCGTGGGGCCGCCCAAACCCCGCAGCGCTGAAGCCGTGACAGAAACAACGCTTGTTACATGTTCCATGCCTGCTTGCATGTTGCAATATAAAATATTTTGTCTGAAATTACCTTTAAAGGCGTTTATAAATCTTTATGGCATAGAATAAAAAGGAAAATAGGTTCATTTCTACAATACTTTATGAAACAATTTGGTGAGAAATTATCCATTCTGGCAGGTATTTCGAATTTTTTGGTCGTAAAATAGGTACTTTTCTGGTAGGCGACAAAACACAAACCTTTTATGTATAGTATGATTTATTATATACTACTTTTCTTAAAATTAAAATAGCTTTAACATCTATAAAAATATTGTAAACTCTACTAAAACATCTAAGGATCATTATTTTATTCTTGCACTTATTCAATTATTTATTGCAACTTTTATTGTAATTAATTTATTTTCATATCAAGCTAACAATATCTAGTAATAGTTTATTCTTATTAATATACAACAGAGCATTTATCGTAAATTATTACAAATTACATAATAATACATAAGAGGATACAATCAAATTCATGTCAAATCCTCAAAATTACCATTAATATATTTTTTTCGCCCAACTCGAAAACAAATATCTTACTCACATTGAAATCATTTGACGACTTTTATGACGAATTCAAAAGGACCTTTTAAATAATTTCCATAACAATTAGCTCCTCGTCAAGTATTCAGTGGCAATCTCCTTCCAGTCGGTAGGGTCAATGTCTTCCGTAGGCTTCGACTTACGGATCTTCTTCAGAAGCTCCCATCCATTGGCCTTCTCTGTTGACGAGACGTAGACGTTGTCAGGATCCTGCTCTAAAGTGTAAGCACCGAGGATCAGGCTCTGGACTAAACGGGCTGAGACCAGTGTCTGTGAAAAGAACAGAAAAATGTAGGTATTATTATGGACGTCATATACGACTAGTGTCATCTATAGGCGAATAGCGAAACTACCAAGATAAGAAGGTTACTGCAAAGAAGTGCTACCATCTATGGTCGAATTGCAAAGTTGTCAAGAGTAGTAGCTTACTACAAATAAGCTATGCCATCTGTGATCGAATAGAACACAGTTAGTTAGTAGTAGTTAATTTGTTCAACGTATAAATATATTAATTATTATTTCAGGCACATTACTCATAATTTTGTTAGTATTACTTAAACTATGTGAGTATAATTGATACACAAACATAAATATAAATAAATTTGGAAAAATAATTTACAGTTATACCCTATATATGAATGGTCAATTGTAACCGGAAACAATACATGCACTGCGCATAGGTGCCCCATCAGATGGCCCTCTACTATTTATCTTGTCTTCATACCTTCAGCAGCCTGTATTCATCATCAGGTAAACGCCTGTTCACGGTGTATCCAGCGAGGACATAACCTCCTACACGAGGGTCTCCAGTGATCAGCATCATGTAGGTCATCGTGATAGCCAACTCGAACACGTAGTAGGAATACTGGATGTCTCCAAAGTCTATGATGCCTGTGACGCGGTAGTCGGTTTTGCTGTGAATTATATTAAACATGCTTTAAGAATAGAATAGAATATTATTTACTAGGTTTTGCCAGTGGCATCGCCCGCGTGGAGGTCGGTGTATTATACATATAAACCTTCCTCTTGAATCACTCTATCTATTAAAAAAACCCGCATCAAAATCCGTTGCGTAGTTTTAAAGATTTTAAGCATACATAGGGATATAGGGACAGAGAAAGCGACTTTGTTTTATACTATGTAGTGATTGTTGCTGTAGGTACAAACAAATAAAGTTAGTCAAAATTAAAAAAAGTGTCTGAACACAATAAAGTTAATAAGAAAATAAATAAAATACTTATGTACAAGAATTATTCCAAGTGATACAGGGAAAGATCAAAATAATAACGTAAGAATAATCTTGCTAAAGATGATTTCGCATAATTTGTTCGGGTGTTCTCCAGTTATTCAAAGAAAGGAAGGGCCTTTAAGTACCTATAAAATAAAATAATTCAATTTCATGCATTGCATCAACGAAGATCCTTAGTAAATAGAGATTTGCGTTATATTACCACATCCCCAAACCACATCAGTGCTGAGACAATGTCGAAGCAGGCAGAATCACGTTTGAAGCCAAATATAATCCAGATTTTAAAGTTTACGAACATGCTGAGCTCACCTCAATAATATTCCGTTAAGAATCTTAGTGCATACCTGCAACACTGATGAATTCAGGGTCCTAAATTAAATAGTAAAGAACTTTAGTAAAAATGTTAAATCCGCCATCTGCTGGCAAGTAGCGAAAATAACCGATAGATTGTAGAAAATAAAACGAACGCTCCTTTTTTGATTTTTATATAACTAGTTGCAGTGTATATATAAACTGTTATCTCAATGGTGTTTCATCATTTCAATCTCGTGATAAGATATTATGGGATGCCATTATCTTTGCAATAACGTGGAAAATAAACAAACCAACAATCTGATACGATGAAGTGACATTCTGTTAGAATATTATGTTACGGCTGATATGGGTACCTACACTAGTTCACAAGATGATGCTTACTACAGACTAGAGGGATCCATTTAACAAAAAATAAAAATACCCCCAATAATATAACTAAAAAAAACCAAGCTCTCGAATGTTCAAATAATTGTCAATTTCCTTGTACAATTGCATTTTCAGTATCTGTGCGAACACAGATATCGCTGTCAAAACTACCTTCAAAATGGATCATCGACGTTTTATTCATCAAATATCAGCCATTAAGTACTTGGTTGCCTACGAAAGTACTGATCTACTATTTACTCAAATCTTAATATATCTATTTCATTCCACAATGTGGACTTAGGTGGCAGGTGTTAAAAAGACTCCCCTCATTATGGACCCTGTCGGGCACAGCTAAGTAGGAGTTTTTTATGTGTGAATAAAGTAGTTGATCATGACAAATTATTTAAATTAAAATAATTTATAAAACGTATAATTTAAGATTTGTCATTTAGATAAAACATCACGCCTTGCTTTCACGAGGATTAGGCGGGGCGTACTTAAAGTACCTACACCCATATTTCACCAGTTATGTTTAAGTCCCATGTAATAGGGGGCGAGCCGTGCACAAATCCAGTCTCCGGGCTGCTACTAAGCAATTCCAGATAGAAAAACCCAATAACACTTTGCCCAAAATTGAACTCAGGACCTCATGCACGGCGGTAGCTCTAGCGACCACTCGACCAACGAGGCTTCGATATTATCATAGCATTTAGATAATAAAAAGTTGTTTGCCCAAGGGACAGCTAATTCACCAAAAGTAGGTATTAATGACTCTTCAAATTGATGAAACTTGAAAGTAAATAATGATAATTATAGTCTTGCATGCTGATCACTAACCTGCCTCCCGGCTTGAGTCCCACGAGCACATTCATCTCGTTCACATCTCCGTGGATGACGCCCTGCTCCAGTTCGCCCAAACGTGGCACCACTGCGTACTTGAACTCCTCTATTACCTGACAATTCATTAAAGAAAGTACATGTATAAGTTGCAGTTAGTTGCAAGTTTCTGCAGGATAGGAGGACTTTGGAGGATTATAAACATAGAAACTACCGTCTGTCTGGATAGACGTAGTTTTTGTTTTTGCTAGGCAAAGTCTCCTCTACATTCCTTTGCTGTTTCGAGCACGTAGTTCTTCCTTCCAGTTTTTACGCAATAAACGAAGACGAGGTTTAAATGAAAGAGTAATTATCGAGCAATTTGAGTTGGAAAAATGTTTAAAATATGCCTAAGATTCTCGTACCCATCCTGGAGCGTTGACTTTTTAAAAGTCAGGTTTCTCCTACACTATACTACTGCACAATTTCACTAACACCGAGCTGCACCTAAACGAATGCATAAATACAACCGCTCTGAGCAGACCGTTGAAAATCCAATAGCGCAATTTTATTATTGGATTCGTTTAGGTGTTACCCAGTTTTAGTAAGAACGGGCATAATAGATACGTCATCCTCATCCTACCTCACTACTGAAATTCGATCACTCTTCCCAACCTTTTCCCAACTATGTTGGGGTCGGCTTCAAGTCTAACCGGGTGCAGCTGAATATCAGTATTTTACACGATGTAACTGCCTATCTGACCTCCACAAGCCGGTTACTGGGTAATAAGATACCCCTTGGTAAGACTGGTTGTCAGACTTTCGAGCTTCTGACTACCCGTACCCAGATTCACGAATGATACTATATAATTTTGTTTTTTGGGTGGTAAATCATCAAATAACTTCGCCCGCTCTGGGTGGAGCAGGAGGGCGTACCTGACTTTTACTGACTAAAACCCACCAGTGTTCCCTAAGTAGGCTGTGTGCCAGGGGCCGTGGTATCTCTTTCGAATAACCCGCACCCCTGGCAGGCATCAGCCCCATCAGTTGGTGCTGACATCTCTTTGAGGCGCGCGTGGAACACAACGCGCCGTCGATCCGGTATTGGTCCTTACCGGACAGCGAGCTACCCATTACTCGGCGTCCACAAGCCCGCGCCTACGGTGGCCGGGAATCAGCCTGGGATTCCCGACGCCCAGGGCGTCTCCTGCGGCGACTAAGGCCGAGAGGGCGCATATACTGCCTTCCCTCACGAGCGCCCTCTCCCTCTTTGCGAGCATTACTGCTTCGCAGAAGAAGGTGACGGCTACCCATGCACTTTCGCTCCGTACCATGGCCTGGACCAGGGCCGGACGCGAGAGATCGCCGCCGTCGATCGCCTCCACGAGGACACGGTGGTGGTCCGCCCAAGCCGAGCAGACCTCCACCATATGCTCCACCGTGTCCTCAGGACGATCTTTGCAATGGAAACACCCGGGCGTTTCCTCCCGCCTTATGCGAAACAGGAACCTCCCGAAACAGCCGTGTCCGGTGAGGACCTGCGTCAGGCGGAAGGTGAGGACGCCATGCCGCCTCTCAAGCCTCTCAAAGAGGGGACTTACCGCCGCAATCGTGGCGTGCCCAATATCATTTACATTTACATAAAAATCTTAACAAGCTGGAGATCGACACTGAGAGAGAATATATAGTGTAAAAACTCGGAGAAAAGATCGGCTTCTATCCTCTAAGCAAGGCTTATTGTTGTAAAACACTCATCAAGTGTGCAGTCTACTATATATGAATAGACTGTACACTTTAACTTTTTAACAAATTACTACCAGAATTAAAGAATATTCCGAATTTGAATATATTTAGAAATAAACATAAGACATTATTAATTCAGAAGTGTTATTAAAGTATTGACGAATTTTTTAAGGATAAAAAAGTAATTATTGGTAAATGATTAATTTTAGAATGTACTGCAATAATTTCCTCTATGATATTTTGACAAGTTGACATGTTAAGAAAATTTGATATTTATGTATTCTCTCTGTAGTGTTTTTTTTGGGTTGAGTGTAATCACGATAGTAATATTGAGTTCATGGTGCATTCCTATATTTCGACACAAATGTATTTTTGTTTATAAAATAAATGAAATTAAATTAAATGATAACCAGGACCAACGACGTGCTTTCCGAGACACGGAGGGGTCTCGGTGTGTAAAGCCACCCATCCACAGACCAACCAGCCACCAGCCTGCCATACTGAGATAGTAAATGTAAATAACAGCCGATAAACATTATATTTAATGGATGTCATTATGAACTATAACGAATGCGTCGCTGGACTAACAATGCAGTGGCTGCATGCGATGCAAACGTATTCTATGTATCTACCTACTATAATAGTACATTAACTTGGACACATAAATGCCTTTAATAGATTAGACATTACCCGTAGCTCATACGTAGCGTTTAAATCTAAACTTGACATGCACATAATACTTTTAATTTATAGTCGTAGTGATCTAGAGGTATAGCCTAGAGACTCAAAGGCCTTTAGGAACTTGGCTAAAGGTCCAAAACATGGCACGAATATCTTCAAGTCTAAGGTCTGTTTTCTGTCTAACAGACTGACAGGTAAGAAAAAATGGTTGACACCTAGACTAACTGGCTCAAACGCATTGGAAAATATCGGCAATAACGCAAGTAATAAACTGAGATTATACCTACCAAGAGATGACATCGTCAGCAAACGTGGTGGTCATTGCTCATTTTTTGTCTCAACGATAATTTTGGAACAAATTTTTCTAGAAATGACACCAAAGGTCTGAGTGTAAAACTCACATTCGCAGAATATCACACTTCGTGTTTAAATTGTATGTGTCAATTATTTGGATCACTCTTAACTTAGACATGCAATCTTATTGCTTTGTATACAATGATCAGCAAGTATAGAATTTGTATTGTACACTATAGTTTCTGATCATTGTATTGTTCCTTACCTCCTCAGCCAGGTCCAATTTATCGGCATCCTTGATGACGTACTTAAACTTCTCCAGATCAGGCACCTTCGTCAGCATCCACATGTGCTCCCGGGAGACCAGCCCCGAGTGGTTAAAGTTCTGCAGACAGAAACATAGCTCAGTAATACCCATAATTTCCTTCAAAGAAGACTCATCATTTTCCAAACTTCAAAATAGAATAGTATTAGTCTACTCATCGAGCAAAAAAATGCCCTAGCTAGAGTGTTGTTGAGTGACCTCAGATATTGCTGAAATAATAAGAGAAAGAAAATACGCTTATTTGCGGTAAACACAAAAAGAACAAATTGGGGGAAAATATGCATTACATCCACGCAAAACGCTCAGCATAATGCTACGACCCTATACGAGATAGAGCTGCAGCGCTGGTTTCAGAAGTAGCTGATCTATTCTGTATAACTCCCGAACAAAACCATCGGCCATCTGTTCTGCATCACCCAAAAGTCGACTGGTAGAAAATGCCTATGGCATTAAGTTCTGCCTCTGTACATTTCTGTGTGTGAAGTATTAAATAAATAAATACAATATACCCTGCCCTCAGCCACGTAAATTGGGCAATTCTTCGAACTAACTAAACTGGAACTCCTGGTTCGAATTAATAAATGATTTTAGTGTTGAATAGCCCATTTATCGAGGAAGGCTATCGGATTTAACATCACGTAAAGACCCTCAGAAGTAGCAAGAACTTTAACGCCGCTGAAGTCGCGGGCAAAAGCTAGTATTTAATATAATAATAAATAAATCAATTGTATTTAAATAATCCACACATGATAAAGAAGCCGAAAACATAAAAAATCTAAACCTATTCTTTCAAAGGCACATTTTCACAAGTATCACTTTCTTTAACCAGATTTTTCTTTTTCTGCCACGGAAGAAATGTTAACTGTGTGTCTGAACAGTCATTACGGGTGTTCAAAAACCCAGAAGTCTGACATCTAATCTTACCAAGGGGTATTGTGATACGCACTATGGATCCACAACCCAGTTGTGGAGGTCATATAGGCTGTAAACACAGCTGCATCCGGTGACGCGACGAAGGTGCGATCACATAGCGATTTCATGAACAATTGATTCCACTACACAATAGTACCCAACACACGAGTACCTATATATTCCTGACTGCAGTAGTTAATGTGACAGACCAAGGTTTGTACAATTTGTATTGTAGTCTCGTTACCAGTCACTGTGATATGTGTATGTACGTTATGATAGGTAGGTTCTATCTATTTGTCTAGCCTTTTCCCAACTATGTTGGGGTCAGCTTCTAGGCCAACCGGATTCAACTGAGTATCAGTAGTTTACATGTAGCAACAGCCTTGTCTGACCTCCACAACCTAGGTACTGGGTAATACGATACCTTTTAACCGACTTCAAAAAAATGAGGAGGTTCTCAATTCGACTGTATGTTTTTTTTTCTTTTTTTTATGTTTATTACCTCATAACTTTCGATTGGGTGAACCGATTTTGATGATTCTTATTTTATTTGAAAGCTCGTGCTTCCCGTGTGGTCTCATTTCAATTTCATATAGATCTGATGATGCGTTTCAGAGACAGACAACGGAACTCTTCAAAAAATAACAGTAAATAAACAGCGATTGCTGCTGTCGCATAAATATGCATTGTTTTGACCCCAAGGATGATGAAATTTCGAATTAGTGGGGTAGTTACTATAACAAAAAAGTGAAAAATAAAAACTTTTTCCCAAAAAAACAAGCGACTTCCGAAAAAACACTACAAAGTGAAAAATAACTTTAATTTCGGAAGGCGGTGACAAAAAATTTAAATACGTATCCAAAGTCACCGCCTTCCGAAATTAAAGTTATTTTTCACTTTGTAGTATTTTTTCGGAAGTCGGTTGTTTTTTTTGGAAAAAGTTTCGTTAAGACTGGTTATCAGGCTTTCGGGCTTCTGACAATACGTAACGACTGTCAAAGATCTACGAATGACAGCCGGGAGCAACGTCCTGGCTGTTATTCGAAGTCTTGGGATTAGCTTGCTTTCCTAGGTACGAAGGGGTCTTGGTATGTAAAAACCGTCAATCATCCACGGGCCAACCGCGGCAAGCGTAGATTAACCTGATCAAGTCCCTTAAGAACGTGATGCAACAACCAAAAAAAAACATCATCATCAAACTATACGGATAACATAAACTTTGAGGCACTAACCTGCAGCTTATTGTCCAAGTTAGCAGCAAACTCTCCGACCTGGTAGAACAGCGCCTCAGACTTGGGTACTCCTTGCAGCAGGTCTCCTGGTACAAACTCTAACAGTCGAACAGCGTGCTGCTTGCCTCCGATTTTCTCGATGGAGTGAAAGTGGCCGTAGACGTTGCGGATGGGTTTTGGGCAGGTTATGGAACGGGTGGCTGGAAGAGAAAAATGTTGGAAGTGTAGAATTAAGGACGAGCGCGATGTGATCGAAGATAGATGGAAAGAAATAGTATACACTTTATTTACACCCATAATGTATTACAGTTCAACTTTTTGAGAGTTCATTCATAATTTTCAGCTGAAAAAAGGCCACTGCTGGTCATAGGCGTCCCCTAAGCACCGCCACTATAACCGGTTCTGTGCTTCTCGCACCCATCAGATTTAAGCAGCGTTCAACAAGTAATTGGTCCACCTTGGGAGCCGTTCTACGAAGACGAACAAGACGTAGGTCTTTCAGTACGCGGCCGCCATTCCAGAACCTTTCGGCCCCATCAGGCATCCGGTCTGCGAGCAACTTTTAAGAGTTACATCGGTGTTACAGTAGACGGTCTTATTGAAAAAGCCATCTAAAAGGGATGGTCCAAAACTCTAACCAGATGGATGATCTTTCTTGGTAAGTAATTCATTACAGGGGGTCTACTCTCAAAGCACGAACTCCGTAGTTTCCCTACCTACGGAAATAAGATTACTTCGGGGGCCGAACTCAGAATGGATCACAACACCATTTGACAGTTGTCCTTACTCCACATGTATTAAAGCGCGTCCGAAAAAGATAGTTAATCGAAGTAGGACACTAGGACACACACCACATTACGAAGTACTGAACTGCTTTCGGACGGGTTCGTTTCTTCGTTGACGGAATTTGAGAGAGAGGTTGGTGTCTCAGATCATTTTTGGAGTAAACTAAAGGACTGTTCCTATCAAATGGCCTTTTATTTTAACTAACACAATAGCATAACACACCATTGTCTTTCAAAAGAAAGGCCAGAGATGGGCCTTTGTCACAAATCCAGACACCAGGAAAGTACCAGTAACTTTCTGCTGGCATGAACTAATAGTACTTTACCCCTTCAGGGGATTGAACCCAGGGCCTAACTCACGATCAATAGTTGAAAGAAAGAAAAAAGAAAATAAAAGTGTTGCGACTCGCACTAATTCATAATCAGCCTTTTCCCATTGCTGGGACAAATACCTCCTCTCTGTGACAGGGAATGGCCCGTAATCCACGAGACGGGCCCAGTATGGGTTGGTAGATGTCACATATTATCTTCAAAATTTTGGTTCTAAGACATGCCGATTTCCTCACGATATTTTGCTTCACCGTTTTGAGAGCAGGAGTGATAACATTTTTTAACACAAAGTGAAAAAATCACACAGTTCACTTGTCTTGGTCCGAACCTACGACCTACAACTCGTAAGTCTTGGCCGTTACCACTGTGCCACAAACTTTTCTAAGCACTTATGACTAGTAGGTAAACCACCGAGGCAACCTAGACATCTCAAGAACATATTCAAGCAGAAAAACTCACCCAAAAAATTCATAATCTCATTCTGAGCCTCAACTCCGTCGACATTCTGCGAGTCCATGGAGTTCATGATCTTCAGCACATATCCATATTCGCTGTGCGACGTGATCAGTGGGTTCTTCACGTTGGGATCCTCCACAATCTTATAGTTCTTATCGTCATAGCCGTTGAGTTCTGTCAGCTCTAGTACTACGATCCCGTAGAGGCGTTCCGCTAAGAGTTTGACCCTGTCATGGTCGATTGTTGGTTTGATCACCGCGCCAGGTTCTAGGGTGTTTGCCATTATATCTGGGGGTGGAAAAAGACGGGTTAGTTAGTACGAGGTCGTGGCTAGAGTTATGTCGGTCAGTGGGGTCAGTGTACACGAGATGTTTTGTTTATTTACCTACGTACCAATCCAAACTCGCGATAATATTATGTATTTATTACCGTTTCTGGTGATACCTACTGGTGATATCTACCTTCCTTTGATTTTTTTACAGACTTAAAAACGAGGAGGTTCTCAATTCGTCTGTATTTATTTTTTGTATGTGAGCATGTTACGAGATATCGCCTACAATTTATTATGGATCAATTTCGATAATTCTTTTTGTGGTAAGTAGCTGTGCCCGCGGCTTCACCCGCATGGATGTCGCTAATTATACCACAGGAACATGCTACCGGGGCAAAAAGTCTCAATATTATTTTTCCGTTTTGATCTATGTCCCAAAAATGTGTGTTTTTTGCCACATTTGGACGGATTGAAACATGTTATTGTATAAATCTTTAATGAGGTAGATACATAATGGAATGGAAATTATTTTTTACAAATTAAGTAAATTGACCTATTTTCATGTCGTCACCAACCATGTAAGTCTGCCACAATAATGATAGTTCGTGACTTGTCCCGAATTCGTGATGCATGTGACGCGTAGCGGTCGATATTGGCAGGGGTTAACAACACGTTTCTAGGTTGCGGCAGCACCATACATTGTTATACTGAATTGTATTAAGATGAGAAACGATGTAAGCATAACTACTTATGTCAATATAATATAGTGTGGTTTCATAAGTCTTAGTTTGCAGGTAAAATCTATTCCTCTTACTAATAAACACAGAATAAAGTTATTCCAAGTTTAAACCTAATGTTATAAATGCGAAAGTAACTCTGTCTGTCTGTCTATTATGATTTAACGCCTAAACCGCTGAACCTATCGTCATGAAATTTGGCAGAGGCTGGTGAGAGGCGGTTGAGAGACTTTTTTTATGAGATAACCAGCATCCACGCGGCCGGAGCCACGGGCAAAAGCTAGTGTACGATAAATAAAATTAAAGTGTGTATTTATACAGCTTTTTACTAAATGCATATAAAAGTATATACAGTACTAATAACAAAAATACATTTTGTTTAGTTTTGTCTGTCTATTTGTTCGAGTAATCTCCTAAACGGCGGGACTGATTTTGATGGGACTTTCACTGGCAAATACCTGATGTTATAAGGAGTCGCTTAGACTGCTTGCGACTAAAAATAATTTGTAAATAAATGTTGACAGCTAAAACTATGTCCATCATGTCTTTTTATGTCATATGTCGGTACATACATTAGGTCGTGTATCGTGGTTGCTTTTTATGTGTTAAGGTGAATATTTCTGTGTGTCTTTCTCTTTGTGTCCGATCCGATCATGACATCCGATCTTTGGAACTGAAATACAAAATATTTAAAATCTGTTGCCGAATCTCACGTTAAGGGGAATTTAGTCGCGGGCTCGAAGTCACTGGTGGGCCTGGCTAAAAAGCACACTGTCTCACCAGGCATCGTGTCCGACAGAGGTAGTATCAATGATGAGCAGTTAGACGCTAGTCTACACGCACAACGGTATTGATAGTAAAACAAGCGCGTAAAAAATTAAGAACAGTCCTTCGGAAGGTCGGGTTCTATTAATAAACCACTGCATAAATCAATGACCAATAAAGTTTATTGAACTTTTAGATATTTGAGCTTTGTCGATACCGACTTGGTTTTGGAGATTTCACACTTCTTTTATTACCTTAACACGCCCAAAGTTAGGTTAAATTAACAAGAAAAACTAATCTTTGTTGGCTCCTAACTTTGTAATGCCTTTTTATTTTAGTATTCTGTTTCAGCACAGACAATACTAATAATGAGACAAAACCATACCATGTTTAATTTTAGATGTACATTGTCAAACAGTGAAGTAATACACTCCCGAAGTTTGTATAGAAAATATGTCGACTAGATTCACCTTAAGTGATTTGACCGGCTGTTGCTAATTTAACCAATCTCTTACCTAATATGACATTATATACAGGGTGGCTGGGACATCGACGCAGACCTGTTACCATGGATCTAGTACATGCTTCTGGACACCTGCATTAATGTTTTTCGTGGATTTATTAAAAGAAAATTATCGTTCCATAAATTTTAACCGCGTAGGTACTGCACGTCTGTACGAAAAATTCTGTTTTTTTCCACGTACGGGGTGTGCAGAATTATTTACAGGGTCAATACGCAATTCTTTCTTTCTCCTTTCTTTCAGATTGTGCGTCAGTGTCCCTGCCAGCCTGTATAAGATAAACTTTTTCAGATATTGTTGGATTTACAGAAATCATACTATGTCAGATTGTAGGTAGATATGTTACTTGATAACCACTAAACCGATTTTGTTAAAATTGGGCAGAAATTTAAATCGGTAGAAATGTACAAAAGGACATAAGGACGTTTGAATTTAGTAAAACATCATTTTACGCCTATAAAACCGTGAGCTCAGTTGACTAGTCTTCATATACAAAAAAACGGACAAAAACATCGTATGACATTATTTTTGCTTATCAGACAATGCAGCTATTATCCGTAACAAGTCAATAAAAGGATCAGTTATTTAATGGAGTCAACAGTTTGCACCGATTGACTTATATTGACTCGGCTATAAATACTCCGCGACAGTGGCGCCGCGCGCGGCCGCGTGCCTCAACTAACGTCACATGATTGCCGGTATCTCGCGCCTGTAGCTTTAAATATTTCATAGAAATTCCTCATTTATTGTTTGTTTTGTGATAGAATTCGGGTTTTCAGTGGTAAATATTAACGGGAGACGACTATGTTGATTGTAATATGTTATCCTTAAGATTTATGGGGGTTTTCCACCATCTCATGTACCTATGTCCTTTCTGTAAAATTTATTTCAAAATAAAAGCAGCCATACTTAACTACGGGGTCTCTGTTTATGACATGAGATATAAAATTAGTACTACCTATTGAAGAGGACAATCTTAATTAAGAAACAGATATCTTACCCAATTAACTCATATATAGCAAGCAATTAATCACCCAACAAGTCTCATGACCAGCTTAAACACATTCCTCAAAGGAACAGTCTCATAATTAATTAAAATTCATATTCGTTAGTAGGGACCAATTTTCACAAAATTAATCCATAAAATGGCCACATAACTGAAGTTGTATCTGTCTTTTGCTGGCTTTGCGCAATAATAATCAAGCTATTAAATAATTCAAGACATCAAGAAGGACATACTTATTCACTTTTGTATTATTTACTTTAAAATTATCAAACATTTTATTACATAACAAGACTTATAGGTACTAAAATTAATCAGAAAGTTGAGTCTAGTTTGTAATTAATTTGAGCATCGGTGACGACCTAAAAAAGAAAATAAAGCACTTCAAAGCAACTTTACCAAAAAATAAAAACTTTCAATAAACTGAAAATCCTACTAATACTATAAATGTACACATTTGTAGGTTTGTATGTTTGTTACTCTATCACGAAAAAACGGCTGAACAGATTTAGATGAAATTTGGCACACAGGTAGTTCATAATCTGGACTAACATAGTTACATAGAATTACTTTTTATCCCGGTAAACTCAGATAAAGTCGTGCTCAGAAGGAAGTTTTCAATAAAAAAAATACCAACGATAACACATTTAAACATTCACACAAAACTAGGATAAAAGAAGAATAAAAAAATACGGCAACCAAAAAATTATTCCAATAATTTGTTGATGGTAAAAAGTGCTAGTAGCCAACACCAGCTCACCTCACGTTCACAAGTAGTCACCGCCGCCAACAGTCAACAACTGAGCCGAGATGAGCATACAATGTACTGTAGGTACCACTGATAGCGCAAGATGAGCCGGTATTGCATGTGCCAGTCGCTATTGGTATAGCGATGGAGCTTGGAGATTAAAAGTGTAAACTTGAGTGACTCTTTAAAAAATATATAATACAATATTTACGATCATTTTAAAGGAAGAATATAATTATGTAGGTAGCTAGAGTAGGTAGGTATTATTTTTATTTTCTTTTTTATTATAAATTAGCTTTGCCAGCGGCTTCGCCCATGTGGTCGTCGGTTATTGCGTAAGAAAGCAGTGATTGTCTCCATATCCCAGGCTATATCTCTGCCAAATTTCATAACAATCCACGTCGTATGGCAATGCTGATTTTTTGGCCTAATAAATAATAGTTAAAAAAAAACTAAAAAAACACGCTTTAAAACCAAACTAAAAAGTAGAAAATAATTTAATTCTATTAAAAAGCGTGGGGTGCTTTTTGAGGTATTTTTATAATCAATTAATATCAAGCACCTCACGCTTTTTAATAGAATTAAATTATTTTCTACTTTTTAGTTTGGTTTTTAAAGCGTGTTTTTTAGTTTTTTTAAACTATTATTCATATTCTATTTTTTAGTTTTGCTAACTACAAAAGCGTGTTTTTTCTATATATTTTTTTTCATTATTGAATTGTCATAGGTCCTCGATAAGTCTACAAAGTTTAAATGAAATCTGACTGTTCAAAGTGGGTCAAAATAGCGTCCAAAGGAGTCGGTTACATACAAACAAACATACAAGTGAAGCTTATATAAAGCGTGTAATAAAAATAGGCCAGCCTTCTGCTCTCATGTGAAGCCAACAAACCGCTTGGCGATATTTCGAAATACTCGACGAGCACACGGACCCGAATGCTCTAGTGCTTCAAACCCAAACCGGTCAAACATATAGCTCCAAAGTCCCAATAGGGTTGCTATATTTTCGCCGTTTAAAGTTATCTGCATCTGCAGCTGCCGCCCCAGCATAGCCCACCGACCTATGAAAATAGGATGGCGTAAGGTAAATGACTTAGGTTGCATCCCAAGCCAAAAGCCTACCTAACTTTGATGGTATTATCATCATTCTGTCTGACCTTTTCCCAACGTCGTGTTCCAAGCTATTGGGTTTTAAATACAGCTCGTTATTCAATTTTGTTTTAAATATAAAAAGTACAATAATATCACTTTGCCCAACCTTCAGTGAATGACCATAAATTACCAACCAATATATTTTTAATATATATTCATTCGCCTAAAACGAAATATCTCTAGTGTAAATTTTCAAGTTGAGAAAATGAAGGAAATAAACATAGCATCCAATGTCTATTCACACACGTAATAGGCACCGTCTCCGTCGCTATCTGCCGCCGTTCGTGACTGTACGTTTGACAGATTACAAGACTACGGCTACTCTAACAATATCATATTATTTCGGGTACCTATGTATGTGTTGTTTATCTAAATATTACGTACGTACCGAAACAGGTGAAAATTAACTTTACAAGAAAAAGAAATAAAAGACTATGCTTAGACGGTTTTGTCAGGTTGAGAGGATGAATCAAAAGGCGACTAACAATAGGTATTTACAAGGCAAATGTGAATGGAAACGGTTAGAGGGGACTCCCTAGAAGGACACCATTGTGAATAGTAATTTTATTGGTGTTGTTCATCAGAACGGTCAGATCAGTAGTACTCGCAGCCGGCGAGCGTGTATGATCAGATGTATAAACGAGGACAAAGGAGTGCCCCATGGGAATAAGGCGTCAGATTATAGAGATATTGTTTTGCCATTAAGAGCATTCTCCCCACGCGGGCTGGCAAAGGCGCATTTATGGAGGCTTTTTGTGATTGTTTTATTAAATACAAACAAAATTAAACATTTTTTTCAGCCATGCACTAGATCGATGGTATTTATAATTATTTTAAATATTTAATCTTTAATTTAAAAAAATGTGCTTTTGTTTGTATTTAATGAAATAATCACGAAAAACTACTATAAATGCGTTGTTGCCAGCCCGCGTGCAATGCTCTTAACGTCCCACTGCTGGGAAAAGGCCTCCCGACTCTCTTTCCACCTCTCTCTCTCCAAAGCTAACAAGAACCAATCTTCAATAAAGGAGTCCAGCTCATCTCGCCATCTCCGTCTGGGCCTGCCGCGATGTCGTTTGCCACTAAGCGGGTCGTAAGTTTGGCCCATTGATTGTCTGGCATACGGCAGATGTGTCCAGACCAATTCCGTTTAAACGTAGCAGCTTTTCGAGTGACATTAGTTTAAAATAATATGCATAAGTATTATCTGCCTATTACGTTCCTACAACAGGGACACAGGCCTCTCTGAGAGAGTGAATGGGCTATCCACCACGCGAGCACAGTGTGGGCTGGATCTCACAGGTCTCCGATTTTCTGGTTCTACGACATGCCGGTTTTAAAAATGCAACTGCTCATTTCATCTACATTGCAATATTCACACATACATAAATAGATAAACTTACGCCTTTTCCCATGGAGATGCAGAAACTACAGCACGCCACCTGCTGCAATCCTTACATACACCTTTTGCCTCGAGTACGTTCATACATGTGGTCACACTCGCGCGCCGGGTACGAATACCACCCACCTGACTTTTCTGAAGGATACATAGTGACCTTATTAGTGATGTTCTTTAAGAAGGTCAAGTAAGTAGTACTTGCAACCGACGCTGGCGTGCGCGTAGGACTAAGGACCCTTCTGGCCAATTTCGGCAACGAAGATACGGCCCAATTAATTCACTTTTTTGGATTGGTTAAAACACATCGGGAGTAAGGATTAGTCTCAGCATCAAACTCATTTTATATCAGTAGGTGATACGAAGTATGCATCATCCGTAACTTCGTACTGGAGTAGATCTCCAGATGTATGAACATTACCGAAGCAAGATGAGTGTGTAAGGAGGCATGTGGCGTTCTGTGGTATCTGCCAACCCCTACATGAATGTATGTATGTTTATTGTTACAACGCAAATAGGTTGTACAACCCAACGCTATTGGACCCTTGGACCTATCAACCTAAACAGTTACGTCCTAATTGAGAGGAATGGGTTCATCGCTCGCGGCTTTGAGGGGACAGACTTGATTGGCGCAGACGATCGTAGTCCCGTCTCCCATGGTACCCTGCCAAGAGGATATACAGTCTGTACCTACATTTGGCATTCAGTATCTGACGAAAATATAAACAAACCCTGTTCAGAATAAATTCTTACGCAATCATTCAGCGAATAAGTAACACTTTTATCGTATTTGGATGATTTTGTATCTGTTTGCTTGATGTAAGAGCGAACATTGCGTCTAGTAAGGGTTTCTTCTGAACAGCCATACATAAATATACCTTATTTTATAGACAGTTTGAAAATGTAGGCAGCAAGAGCGACCGTAGCAAGCTCGAAAATTTTAGCATCCTACATTTAAGTTTTGCATACGTGCCAAATCTTCAACTCCAAACTGCTTCTTAATGTATATATTTTGACGTTTTTGGGGACTTGATTTAACAGCTCTTCTTAATAATATTTATAATCATTTGGGCCCCCTCAGGACCGGAGACCCAAGGTGGTTTGTCTTGACATTATTCTGATGCCTTTGATTTTCACGTCCAGGTGTTCAGCTATTTCTTCAAAACACTTTAAACGCTTCAAACTTCAAAAAGCTGTCGGAAATCTATGTCCGCCTGATTTTATCGTAGGACAGTCATTGTATCATTATAGCGCCTATGTGGCGCGTAATAGTTGAATGGGTGTCAGCGACACATCGGATGCGCATGAGGCAGCAAAATCAAACTTTGAACTGTGTGAACAATAATATTATATTCACAATAAACGAACTGGTGCAAAATATAAGTGTAATAACAGCAAGGTAGTGACCACAGGTACGTTTTCTGATCAATTTCTTTACAAGTTTACTAGATAGTTGACAAACAGCCCATAGACGTCCGTTTCCGCATTATGTCCGAATTATGAGAGAAAACATACCGAATAGAGCAGAGCTCCTAGACTTTTTTCTCGTAGACCACATTAAAATTTTACTGGTTTCGGTGAATCCCCCTGCTACGTTCCCACAATATTCCCAACTATTCTTTTGCCTCTGTAATATTATTTATAAGTTCAATTGGTTCTCAAAGAAAAACGGTTTTATAATAGTTAACTAGGTCATTAAAAAACGGAACAAAATACTAATCAGATATCTATGTTATGTAGAATTTGTAGTTACCTATAACTTGTGGTCCGCTTTATACAGATCGCCTTAGCGCTCTACTATTTACAAAAATGTCAAATATTTTGAATGGAATAGCGACACGAAGCTATAATCGAGAAGCACCAAATACGAAAAGACAGACGTTAGCCCTCCCACGTGTATTACATGCCACACTGTAGACTAACATTTATTTCAGTTACTTTCAATGATGGTCAGGCAGTTTGAGTTATATGCGGCCTACCAGTGGTGGTACCTACCAGTGGTGGTACCTATAGATCGCAGGTTCTAACCCAGGCAGGCGATTCACTTTGTGTAAATTATTTCATCGCTCTCAAAACGATGTAGGAAACATCGTGAGGAAACTAGCATGTCCTAGGACCAAAAATCGAAGACATGTGACATCTACCAACCCGCACTGAGCCCGCGTGGTGGATTACGGCCGTCTACCTCTCACCGAGAGGAGGCCTGTGCACCAGCAGGGCGAACTTTATTGGCTGATTATGCATGGGGTCTACCCAAATGTCCTTTATTTGGTATCGTTATGATGTCCTTAAGTTTTGAGTTGAGCTGCATTACTGACAAATCGTGCACTGACTGGACAAGTCCACTTGATGTGTGTGGTTATTTCCTTAAATGACCATTTTAGGCACCAATTTATATGGTCTACACATGATCTGACCAAGATTACACACGAAAGGAATTGATTTCTAAGGGTTGACGTTATCAACATCGATAAGGAGTACTTTATGTTAACAAACTTCTAATATTCCACGACGGTATATTTCGAGGTGAACACACAATATTCAGTGATCACGATGCGAAGTGCTAGTTGTTTCAGCGTGACAATGAGGTTGTTAACACGTTCGTGTGCCAGACTGTGTTATGAATATGTAATTAATTGTAAGGTAAACTACTTCTTCATGCATTTTAAGGATTTGTGTTTGCGACTGGCTTGAAGTTGGTTTTTGCGCAGATAGGAAAGTTTTTCCATCAACACGACATAACATCACGCTGGTTGTCCCCGGTGGGTTAGGCGGAGGTCTACCCGCAGCACACTTAAAATCGCCAGTTATGTTTAAGTCCCATGTAATAAGGAGCGACCCTATGCCATCAGGCAGGCATCAAATCCAGACTCCAAATAGAAATTCTTGATCTAAAAATCCAACAACATCTTGCCGGACCTAAGAATCACACCCAGGACATGAGGATTTGATCCTGGATTTGATTCTGAGCAACGGTTTGGTCAGCAGCAGCGCTTGCGACCACTGTGTGACGACAAATGTGTCTTCGTGAACCTATTAAGGTTGAAGGTTCAAAATACGAATAAGAAGTACTAAGCACTTAGGGTCAGTATACCTCCAACTACAATCACATGCCGCACTCTGCTCTCGTGGCTGTCATTGATATGTCGAAAAAATGGGCAATTTAAGCATTTCTGCTGTGCATGTACTCTTAACAAAGACATGTTTGCAAAGAGTAATTTCTCATTTGTCAATAATATGGTCCAAGTTCTTTAGTCGTCATAAAGAAACGATGAATGGAATGCGTGAAAGATAATAAGGCTAGAAAGGGAGTGACTACCGATATGGCGACTAAAGGCTCCCGCAGACTGTTGCATCACGACAGCGCGACACGACTCTAGTAAATCAATTTCCATGAAGTCCTCAAAGTTAGTTAGGTAGTTGTTAAAGTCGCGTCGAGCCTGTCTGCCGGAGCCTTACTAGAGAAATATCGAACAAAAAGACATGTTGCGCCTACTTCCAATAAACTAGGATAAGGCCAGGAGAATTATGGTAATAATATTATATTGTTAGTTATCTTGTGGACGTCATCTCTGGATCAATCGGTACCCGGGTGGCCGGATGCCCGAGCAGTGTTACCTATATTTATTGGGCAGTGCGACTAAAACTGTGGTTCTTAGTTAAGTTAGTGTTCTAGAATCATCACTTTTGTCATTCACTTGTTTTTGTTTATGTTTTCGAATATTATCGGAAAGTTTCGCGCGATCAGTCATGATTGTGCTACGTCGTGATGCGGAGATGAGTTATCACTGATCTTAGAACTCGTAGAGGTCAACGACATTGCGACATTTATTTATTTTTGATGACTATTAATAGATTATTGTGAACCCAGACGATGAATACAAACCTTTTGAGGTAATTTTGCCTACAGAAAACGCTCTGATTCAATCTGGAAATCAATCTGTGATTTACTCACAGATACACGACGCATCAATAGAAAAAAAGCAACGCACGTTGAGCCGCTGGTCTCGGTTGTTATAAGTAGATCTTTGACAGTCGGTACGGGTAACCAGAACCCCAAAATCTGACAACTTGTCGTACGAAGGGATTTAGTAATACACAGTAAATGGGTTGTGTACATCAGATAGATTGCTGCATGTGAAATACTTGGTCATCTGCATCCTGGAACTGTAAGCCGACCCCAACATTATTCAGAAACCACTGAGCAGATTGATTGACGTGACGCATCAATGGGATTGCCCATGTGCTGCCTACCTAGGGGCAGATACATTTTAAAATACTTTAGAAGCTAGGGGAGAACTTGTCAGGTCCAGGTCGAGCCGTTTCATAAGATCTCGCAACAGAATTACTGAATATATACGCTGGTTATGTGTGCCAAAACTATTCTGACGATAGATGTCGGCAAAAGGCTCCCGTCATAGATTCAGATACATAGCTTGATCATAACATCACGCCTGTATGCTCCAAAAGTTTGGCAGATGTATGTCTATGGAACACCCACTTTTCACCAGTTATGTTCAAGTCCCATGTTATAGGGGGCGAGCCTATTGTAATCTCTTTATTTTTTTACTCCCAGAAATGCACGAATATTACAATGAACAAGAAACAAATAAACAAAATGGCTTAAGCTAAGTGATTCACAGTAAAAAGACCCTGACCTCTAAACTAGGTAAAAACCTGTATCTTAGACGTCAGTGTATCTTCAAATTATACATGGATATAATATCCTATAATTTACCTAGATAGGACACGATGATATACAAAGTAAAATATTAAGAAACAAACATAAAAGATACAATGCAAAGTTAGGCTGGTGTATAGGGAAATATAATAAAAAGCAGGAACATAATAAAAAAAGAAAAATAAAACTGATTTTGATTAACTAATTGGAGAAGTGTGTGTTTGTTATTTAGTGAGTGAGAGTATTTGTGGGTAAGTGTAGCGTGTGTGAGTAGGTGTTTGTAAAAGTGTATTGTGAGCGAGATGTATGTACCTATATTAAATTTGACTTAGGGATGTATTTAATTTTGAGCTATAAAATCCTATAAGTTCGGAATAGTTTCCAATCAAAAGATCCTCAGTCATACGGTAGGTAAGTTTTTGGAGATATTGTTGTAACTCAGATTTACACTGGTATTTAGTTTTACCAGTGTAAATCTGAGTTACAACAATATTATAACAACAATCAACCGGGCATTAATCCAAACTCTGGGATGCTACTAAGAAATTCCTGATAAAAAAAACCTAGTGAAATTTTGCCCGACTCGGGAATTGAACCCAGGACTCAGTGCTGAGCAATAGCGCTTGCGACCACTACACCAACGAGGTAGTCAAATTCAGATATAGGTATTAGTCAGATTCAGATACCTATTGAATTTATAGCGTTACAAATTTAGTCATAGATCTAATAATTCAATTTGCACTACGTGACGAAGGCCTACATACCTAAACGTAGTAACAGACCTGCATAGTATCCTGGGCGTCGGAAATCCACAGGCTGATTCCCGGCCACCGTAGGTGTGGGCTAGCGGACGATGAGTAATGGGTAGCTGGCTGTCCGGTAAAGACCAAGCCCGGGTCGATAGCGCGCTGTGTTCCACGCGCGCCTCAAAGAGATGTCAGTACCAACTGATAGCGTCCGCAAGGGCCGATGCCTGCCAGGGGTGCGGGTTGTTCGAAAGAGATACCGCGACCCCTGGCACACAGGCAACTGAGGGAACACGGATGAGTTTTAGTCAGTAGAAGTCTAACACGCCTTCCCGCTCGACGCAGAGCGGAAGACGTTATTCGATGATTTCCCACCCAAAAAAAAACCTGCATAGCTGCATCGTTTACTTTTATTTATACATCATCAACCGGGGTTAAAAGAGGAAGGATTTTTTGGAAATTAAATTCCTCGTAATCAAGAACACGAATCTATTATCTGTACTTCAACGAAGCTGTAATTAAATTAACTCTACGCCATCTAGCGATTATTTATAATACTATCTGGTCATTTTGCAAAGTACTTTTGTTCTTGTCTTAGCTACTCATTAATAGATGTCGCGGCAAACGTCTTTGGAGTAGTTAGTCTATTCGTTAATAGATGGCAGCACAAGTAATCCTCGTTGTAAGGTGTTTTTATCTTTAATTAGAAACATGACTTGATGACTGAGAGAATAAAAAAATGTTCTTTCTATTTTTGGGATTCTTATTAGGAACCGCGTCCAGTAAAAATAAAGATTATAAAACTACCAATCTGTACTTAAACAGCAATCTTCAGCCAAACGTAACCAACTAACACTTCTCTGCCACCCTTGCCAAACTCAAGCATGATAATATTAATTAACTTATCACACCAAGATCAACCAGCCCTAAATTAAAAACAAATTAAACACAGCATACTCAATCGCGTCGATGGCACCCTTCGGCCCACCCTCTTAACTAATTGGCATGGCGACTAATCCTTGGCACGCGACAAACTACAAAGAAACTAATTTATACGGCATGACGTTTTAAAATGTGTGGTGTGAGTTTGACAGATGATGGGATCATGCATAATATTGTAGATGGACGTAAGCCTGTGTGTTGTGGTGCCTGTGGTCTGTGGCTGCAATAACGATACTTCATCATCAGCCTACAGCAGTTCTGTGGACATAGGCGTCTCCAATTGCACGCCATTCAGCTGGATTCTCGGCAACTCTCATCCAGCTGCTACCAGTCACCCGGCGAAGATCGTCACTCCACCTAGCCTGAGGACGTCCTAACTTACGTTTTCCTTACTCTTTGGATTTCAGTGAACTCAAAAATGTGCCACCTTATGTTTCCGAGCTCTTCAAGCTGCACTAAGTGTTCGTCGAGCCATAATTGCACAGCATCAGGTCATCGCCTGAGAGCATTCTATCTTACGTCAGCCGATTCGCGATCTGAAGAACTCAAGAACACACCTACCCCAATTGTCATCGGTTCTACGGCTAAAATGGCCGGCCTGTTACCACTTCAGCTTGCTTATATTGTGAGCTTCGACGATACTTATGCTACAGCTACATTGTAGCAATAACGCGAACTACTCTTCGTGCGCTCTCTGTTGAACAGCAAGACGTCGAGCGGTGTGCGAGAGAGAGTGTAATAGACTCATAATCCGCCTATAGATAAAGGTGCTGAAAAACTGCTGCGGCACACGCCTCTACTCTGTGCGAGGTGATGGGTGGTAATAGTTATAGGTGGACACCTCGTAAGTTGCGGCCGTTACCGCTGCTGTCGAGAATAGACTCACTTTGACCTATTTTGACACTAACATATAGAGTCATAAGCACATAAGTACCGATCCGGTGGAATTATTAGGATACAAAGTATCCTATGTGTTAATTTATAATCCTGTGTGTGATCAAACACACAAAAGCGGAAAGTTTCACAGTTTTAATAATTAGTAGAACAATCAGTAACGGTGCCTAGCGAAATATTAACCCGTGCATTCGCATTTTGTCACAACTTGCATTCTTGCTTTAGAAATCGTCAGGTTATCTCCTCGCTTCCGCACCATCCATCGTGCATACCTACATGCTTATTGCAAAAAGCCATGCCATAGCGTAAAGACTACTCAGACAGAATGAAGGTACCCTCAACTGAAAGATATTTCATTAAACAGTGGCATTTAACTTCATCATACAATCTGTCTCAACACAACAATACTGACTCACAATTACATTATAATTATCGCTCTAAACTTCTATTATCAAACGTATGTGTGCCCAACGTACATAGACCTCGCCTTACAAATGTTGTTTACCACTTTAGAGCTCAACTTATGTCGGTACAATAATATACTTTGACAAAATCTTGTTTTACGCTAGACATGGTTTCACAGTCGCTTAGACTTTACCATGTTATTTTTTTCACTTTGAAACTACACCTGCCAAGCAAAATTGAACCTTAATACGAGTGGTTAAGGTGTAGGTATGTGTTTGATGAATAGCAAGCGTAAGTTGGCACTCTCGTCCTAAGGCAAAATGTTCTTGAGATAGAAATCTTATAAAGGAAACGTCTTTTTCAGTTTCCCATTGTCTACAATTACTTGGCTTTGTGTTCTCAACTATATGTTTGTCTCTATCTAACATTTACATTAATGCGTATCGCTGTCTCGTTCCATCGCTCTTTGAAAATCCAATTTGAGATTTCCGTTCGCATCTGTGTTTTGTGGTTTTCTTTATTTTTAATTATTTCTTTTTTTGAATCCCGAGTTGTTTTTATCCGATCGTGAAGAAGGAGTGTGTTGTGTTTTGTTTTGTTGCGTCTTTTCTTTACAATTTACTCTATATTAGTAAATGCACAGCTGAATAACGTTCTTTTGTCAATCGGGCATACTTTACGTGTAGGAAGACATTGTCTCAGATAGGCTTCCCCGGGTGGCAGCTGGATGAGAGTGGCAGAGGAGCGGGCCAGATTACATGCAATGAAAAGCCTGTTGCAGAAGTATCTGTGAAGATGCAAACAAACCCTGTTCAGGTTATATTGTTACGCAATCACTCACAAAAGGGAATTAGTAACACATTCATCTGCATTTAGAAGTTTTCTGCCTTGTATCTCAACTAGCTTTTGCCAGCGGCTTTGCCCGCGTGCAAGTCGATAATTACCCCACGGGAATGTAAAACGTATTGTATGTGTTAATCCAGTTTATAAACTATTTGTGTGCAAAATTTCATCTAAAACCGTTCAGCCCTTTTTTCGTGTTTGTGTAACAAACATTCAAATATCTAGGAGGCATGACCGGCCGGGTCGGCCGGGCCGGGTGGCAGGATCTGTATTATGCAAATAAATAATTTGATTTGATTTGATTTTTTTTTTTTTTTTTGATACTTATTCCAAACAATTATGGTTTGACATTTTACAAATTTGACAAATTTTATCTGAAAAACATCTTTAATAATAATTTCGGGCTCGTTTTCTGATCCATTCGTTAACTATTGCTAAGATAGTTTTGGAACAGCCTATAGATACTTTCTTGGATAGGTTATGTATGAACACTTATGGACTCCTGACCAGAATGGATGAGAATAGCGGAAGAACGCCAGATTTAGAGTTATTAAAAGCCAATGTCCAGCAGGAATAGACTAGAATAGATTGAAAGGTTCTTTCCTGGATCACTGTGAAACAAAAATATGAAATCTCTATTTGCTTCTGTGTTAGCGTGTCGATGGCAATCTAAATGTAAAGTAACTGAAGGGCTTAGAACTTGGCAAGTTTGGCGCCATCAGCAGCACATCAGCAGCGTCCATCAGATCCTGTAACGTGCAGCTAACCGCACACGCTGGACACGGTACTAAGTGTCCCATCGTTTGTGGAACAGCATCAAATTTACACTCCAGAGCAACGTCATGTATGAATCTCCATATGAACAGGTTTTCCTTATTTTGGCCAACTTGGGTCTGGACTTTAAAGACTTGCAGGTTAGCTAAAACAACTCGTTTCCAGGCGGGAGAGTTTCAGCAGGTAGAACGAATGGTTCGGCTAAGGAAGCACTGTCTCGCCACAGCTTCAGTCTATTTTTTAATCCTTCGTCAGTATATAAAAAATAATTTCCGTATAACTAACAGTAAATTATTCGGAAGTGTTGTAACAAGCCATTTTAATAACAAATATCTTTTTACCCCTACAAGAATTATATTCCACCATAAGAAAGAGGTATTTGAAGCACTCTCGAAGTAAGACATAATTTGAATCCAGAAGATATAACTGAGGGGCAGCGGCGTGTTGCAACTGATAGATGACCCTAACACTTTCACTGGGCATAGGGTTGCCCCTCACTAACATTATCGTGTTTTAGTTATAGGAAAGAGAATTTGTTGCTTTTAGTCTTTATTCATGGACCAGTGGTAGCCCGGTGGTATTAGCCCCGACTTACGACTTACGAGGTCGTGAGTTTGTACCCAAGCAGGCCCTTAAGGTTTAAAGATACTTTATTCTCAATAAAGATATATAAATCACTGACTTGAGAACAATACTAGAACCTATAAACTCATATTACACAAAGCTTGTCATCTAATGTTTCATCAGTTACATATACAATGCCTTCATTTGCTCCAGAAGTGATTGATTCGCATTTATATACTAAGTTCAGTTTCGAATACATTAAAAAAGTGTAGATTTCATATACTAGAGGGTGTTCTACTATAAAGTTGTGCTGCTTCAAAGTAAGCATTTTTTTGCCATAGTTTGTTCTAGTTTTAGTCAAACTAGCAAGCTAGCTCGCCGTGTGCTACTTTGACTGATGTTTGTATTGAGTGAGTGTTATGTTCATGTGAATAATCTTGGTGAGAATTTTTGTAATGATAATACATGTATTGTAAATATATAGTTGCTTGATATTCATTATTTTTGTATTTCTATAAATTTTATTGGTTGATGTTTAATACGGATATAGTACTTTACATACTTTGTGTATTTAATTTCGTCACCTCTGCTCTTAAAACAGAAGGAAAACATCGTGAGGAAACCGGCTTTGTCCTGTCCGCCAAAAGTTCGAAGATATGTGACATCCACCGACCCGCGGGGGGCCCAAGCCCAGTGCGAGTTGGTGGATGTCACATGTCTTGGTAGTCTCAGTGGACTACGGCCCACTCCCTCTCATAGAGAGGAGGCCATGGGAATGTTATTTGCTGATTATTATATAGGGACGAAGAGCAAACGAGTCCTGGGCTGGACACCGCAAATCAGCAAGCAAGCGTAGTGTGTTAGTGCAAAACATTCGTAATAACAGACTTGCAAAATTTCTTAGTATATTTAACACCAATTCTTAGTTACGTGCTTATAAGAGCGTCTTACAAGGGTCACAAGATTTTTACACTTTTTGCTTCTAGCAAACTTAAGCAAATAAAATCAGTTCACGTAAATTAGTTGCTTACAAACTAGTGATGAGTGAGATGGAGCTACATCTCATTCATCACTAGTTTGTGAGCAACTAAACTTCTCAAGATTAAACAATAGTTAGAATATAATACATCAATACACAAATAGATACTTAGCTGCTTCTAATAAACGATACCTTCGCCTATTCTTCAAAACCCCGCCATTCAACTTTCAAGGAAAATACACCACAAAGATCGAATTACACGAAAATAAAAACAAAATAGACGGAATATTCTGTCTGTGCCAACCCTACGCACAATATCAGCGACTGACCCCCGCTGCCGTTAAAAAGAAATAAAAAAGTAATAAAATGCAAGGGCACAATAAAAACCACAATAATAGAAGGGTTCCGCGGTGTGAGGGACCCTAATTTTTGTGCGGAACCGTTTGCGCCAGTAAGGAGTGTTTCCTTGAGGGATATTGCCAGGATTAGCATTTTTTAGTTTTACTTTTTTCTTTTACCACGAGATGTGGGAATGACTTTCCATCTTCGCGCTTTCTTTATGTTTAAACTACTGTGCCGAATGTTTCCGTTTTTCCAATCATCTTAAGTCCTACATTTTGTAAACATAATTTAGCTACTGTGCTATTAAATGATCTCCATTTCCCGTGTTGAAGAACTTTATGTCTTTCCCCAACTCCCTCTCCTAGTTTATTTAAGTAATTATTGTTGAGTAATCTCATCCAGGCTGGTGTTTCATTGATATACATTCGAGATCAAGCCGGCCAAGCGGTTGGTCGACTGTTCACGTGACCAGAGCGCTGGCCTATGTTTTGGCCAAAGAATCAGCATTGCCATACAACGTGGCAATACTGACAGCCTTTTGGGCACCTTTCCTGTTGACACCGATGCAGACGAATTTTTTGATGCCCTGTGATACTTTTCTGTTGTATTACCTAACGGTAGGGATTAAGTCAGTTGTTCTGAGTATCAAACTTAAGACTTTAGTTTTTTGCGCACTAGACCGTTTTAGCATCATAGATAGATCGTTTATTGGTGCACACAAAAGACATAACACTACATACAAAAGCACGATTAAATAATAGCTGATTACATGAATATTAGACAATATTCATCTTTAGATACCAAGACCCCTCCGTTTTTGGGAAAGCACGTCAAGCTGTCCCGGCTAACATTCGTAGATCTTTGACAGTCGTTACGGGTCGTCAGAATCCCGGAGGTTTGGCCACCTGTCTTACCAAGTGGAATCGTACTACCCAGTAACTGGGTTGTACCAGTAAGGCAGTCGCTTCATGTAAATTCCTAGTACTCAGCTGCATCTTAGACTGGAAGCCGACCCCAACATAGCTGGGAAAAGGTTAGACAAATGATGATTAGATCTTTCCTTGTTCCAAAACTGCTTGTGTTCTGGCTATTAAATCCGTAGGTCGCGGCTCTCTGGCTCATAAAACAGTCGTGAGTAGTGGCTGTGTGTATGACGGTGCAGGTCGGCAAGTGTCACAAAGTCGATGTGTTCCGTGCGTGGCTACTAGCTGAGTGCGTGCTGTAAGTGCTCGCGCGGGGTTGGACTTGGAAATGACAAATACGTCTTCTTCTTCTTTCTCCTGGCTTTTATCCCAATCTATTTTGGGTCAGCCCTCCTAGTTCTTCTACGCCACTCTGTACGGTGATGGGTTCTCTTTGGTTGTGTTGCTCGCTATCATGTCATTTTTTACTGTTCATAGCCAAGTTATTGGTGTTCCTCCACAGCCTCTTTTTCTATCTTTCATATTCATAATACAAATACGTATAAAAGTTAGCGATATTTAAAAGTTTCGTAAAACCATTTTTTTTATAAAATAAAGGGTGTCTTGGTAAAAAAGGTGCGCTAAGCATTTCGTAGTTGTACATTTCAGTGACGGGAATTAAGATTGACATTTGATTCCTGCATTTTACTCCCGGGATAACGAATTAAAATATGGCTAGCAAATAAAAATGCTTTGTGTTTTTCTTTACCAATGAAACTTTCGATTATATGGCTAGTCTAGTTTTGTCAACGGAGTACATAAAAAACTGTAAGCAACAGAAACCATTTTCTTCTCGCTAGGCACGAAAATAGGCAAGCATTTGTCAAAAAATTTACCACTGAAACCTATAATCAGAGCGCAGTTCCATTCTCCAAATTCAGCCCTGTATTGCCACCATGATAGTATTTTGTTAGTCGGCAGCTTTGTCGCGAAGTGGTTCGCTCTACCATAGGTCTCCTATACTCCTCACACCTCAGCGATTAGAAAGAGACAGAGTACCGGTCACGGGACACTGCCTTCGGCTCAGTGTGACAATATTTGGTCACTTATTGGCTACACTGGGAACGGTCGCAAGCGCACACAACAAACTAGATTGTTTAACGTTATTCTTCGTCATTTTTTGGTAAAAAAATGTATGTTTGGAATTTTTAAAGGGTTTTAAAGTTCATGATGTTTTTCTTGGTTACGTTTAGCTTCCATCGCCTTCTTAATCCTGGTTTCATTATTATCGGCATCGTGAGTCGAGGTAGCTTCTTTAAATCTACCATTGCACGATCCATTAATATCTCCGGCCTGCCGTAGTATTGTTCCAGTGTGTTGATAATTACTTGCGGGTCGAACGCGGTACAAAGGAGCGCTGATACTGCGTCCCTTGCTTCACCCTTGATACAGTTGCGTAGTCTTGCTAACTCTTTCATCGCAGAAAACCTGTATAGTTTTGATGAGTTGTCGTACGCCGCCTTAAATGGCAGTCACTCAGTAGCAGTCCCCGAGAATGCAGGTAACTCGGCTGCTTGTCGTGGCGGCGGACGTGCGTGTATCATCTTCTCCAGCGTGTCGGCCAACTGTTCAATCTCGCTTCAGCGTTCCTAGTAGGCGACATTATCGGAGGAGAGCCCTCCAAGCTTCCTGTCTGGATTTTTTACCAAAGCATTATTACTTTAATTACAACGGTTTAAAACCAATAAATTTAAAGACACAATTTAAATAATATACACATGTCTGACAACCAGTCTTACCAAGGGGTAACGTTTTACCCAGTAACTGGGATGTGGAGGTCAGATAGGCAGTCGCCCCCTTTAAAATACTGGTATTCAGCTGCGGTTAGACTTTCGGGCTTCTGACGACCAGTGACGACTGGCAAAGATCCAATGATGGCAGCCACGGGACCAGCACCTGTCATTCGCGGTCAGTCATTCAAGATGATCATCGACCCATACGGCGGTAATTACTAAGCCACCAGTATCTAGTATGGGCACGCCACAATTGCGGCGGTAAGCGGTCTTTGAGGAGTGGCTTGAGAGGCGGTATGGCGTTCTCACCTTCCGCCTGACACAGGTCCTCACCGGACACGGCTGTTTCGGGAAGTTCCTGTTTAGGGCGGGAGGAAACGCCCGGGTGTTTCCGTTGCGATGATCGCCCTGAGGACATGGTGGAGCATACGGTGGAGGTCTGCCCGGCTTGGGCGGAGCACCGCCGTGTCCTCGTGGAGGTGATCGGCGGCAGCGATCTCTCGCGTCTGACCCTGGTCCAGGCCATGGCACGGAGTGAGAGTGCATGGCTAGCAGTCGCCTCCTTCAGCGCAGCAGTTATACTCGCAAAGAGGGAGGCGGCGCACGTGAGGGAGATGCGGTACATGCGTCCTCACAGCCGTGGCCTTCGCAGGAGACGCCCTGGGCGTCGGGAATCGCAGGCTGATTCCCGGCCACCGTAGGCACGGGCTTGCGGACGGCGTGTAATGGGTAGCTCGCTGTCCGGTAAGGACTAAGCCCGGGTCGACGGCGAGTTGTGTTTCACGCGCGCCTCAAAGAGATGTCAGCAGCAACTGATGGGGCCCGCAAGGACCGGTGCCTGCCAAGGGTGCGGGTTGCTCGAAAGAAATACCGCGGCCCCTGGCACACAGGCAACTGAGGGAACACGGGTGGGTTTTAGTCAGTAAAAGTCTGACACGCCCTCCCGCTCCGCCCAGAGCGGGAGAAGTTATTTGGTGATTACCCAACCAAAAAAAAAAACCAGCATCTAGTACACCCATATTTAACAACTCAATAACACAAGAATAGATGAGAGAGATTGGTTCACAGCAGTTGTACACGTGAGTACGACGCCACGTGTAACCTTGCTCCGAGAAGTCTATTTCAAGCTCCCACTCCCACAATAGTTCCTTAAGAAAAACTCAACGTAAATATGAACTGAAACTTTCACTACCTACAGACTACATACCTACCATGTTATTGAGAGATTGGTTTTTAAGGGAAGGTAAAACACTGACTGACTGACTCTAACTTTGCCAAACAAGAATAGAATTGATCTTTTCCCAACTAACTTGCAAACCCTACTAACGAAGTGTTCCCCAAAGCTCTGTTTTATACGCATGAATGACATCAAATTATGATGATTTTTGTTTGATTAAATAATATTAATTGCAATATTTTATCTGTTGGTTTCAGTGTTCTAATACTCGTCAGCAAGTTTCACATTAAATTCAATTATGATCAAGTAGATTAGTGTCGGATTTAGGTATTTTTCATACCGTGGCACCTTTTCTCATAACACAACTGACAATGGTAGAATTGTCGACATCGGCACCATTACCATAGAGAAAATAGAATAGGATTGACCTTTAGCAAAAGCAGCCTATAATGTTCCCACTGCTGGGACACAGGCCTCCTCTCTGTGAGAAGGAGTGGGCCGTAATCCACGCGTGGTGGATTACGGCCCACGGTGATTGGATGTCACATATCTTCGATTTTTTTGTTCTAGGACATGCCAGTTTCCTCACGATGTTTTCCTTCACAGTTTTGAGAGCAGTGGGAATGAAATAATTTACACAAAGTAAAGCACCTGCCTGGGTACGAACCTGCGACCTACATCTCGTAAGTCACAGTCGTTACCACTGGACCACCACTGTTCTCCTGGACTGACCTTTAGACATACCTATTGTACTTAGACTGACAACCTAGCTTCAGTTGAGCCGAAGAATGTGCTGACTCATCCGAACTAATAATAACATTCCGATAATTACAGTTTCACTCAATTTTATGTGTTTTCCGATGAATTTAGTGCTCATTTACGCGAGCGGCACGCGTGATTGGCAGAGAAGCTCCTTTTGCGGTACAGAACCCCAAAAAGCAATGTCTGCACATTCACAACAATTAAAATAATGTAAAACTTGACATAGTAAATATTCATGACACCGTATGTAATATTCATGAATGTCAAAGTGTTTATAAATCGGTAAAGACAATTGTCTTACCGATTGGCCGAGCCTTTTCCCACCTTGCGCACCATTGCGCTCGTGCCGACACGAGATACGATAGACTATGGTGACATTGAATTACCTACCTGTATGTAGTAGAATAGGTATGTACCCGTAGATCGTCCGTGAACCGAGCAGCAAGGTCGCCTACAACCGTTTGGGAAGCGATGCAACCGAACATTATGTAGGTACTGTAGGTACCAAGAGGTACAGATAGCAAGAAAATTCACTAAAGTTTTGTAAAAATTAATGTAATAATTCTAGGGTAAATCAAAAATTGCTTGACAGAATTTTTTTTTCTATTTGCAGGTCAGTGTCAGGTTGTATTTTGATAAAATGTCATCGCGACCATAACAAATTAAATAATGACTTATAGATATATATAATATATAAATATAATAAATAGGTATCTACATGAAATCGTCATTCACTGGGATTATGTGAACTTATGAGGTTATGTTGATGATTATAATTATAGTCTGTGATTCCAATGCTGCCTTTCGCGCTCCTCTGCGCCAACTTGTGGATTCCTACAATGCTAAATTTGAAAACATCGATATTTTTAATCTTACAGCACATCAATTTAGGAAATCTGTGGTTGATTCTGTCTTAGCTTTATGAATTATTATGTGGTGTATTTTTCCTTTTTTTCTCTTTTTCTATCCCATAAATTTCGTTACTAGAAAGCATTCGTTCAATCTACTAATCATTTATTCTTTCACTCCTTACACTCATGTATTCTGTTGGTTTTTATCTCACGTAGCAATAACAATCAACAAATTAGTAATAAGTGGATTATGTTGCTAGTAGTATAATAAGTGTTTTGTTTTAGTAAAATATTATGTATAACATTTAATTGTTGTTTTTTATCCCCAAATAAAATAAAATAAAAAATAATTCTGTAAAGTCACATTTGTTACCGTCGCTAATGAACGTATTTTTATCAGCATACAATTTGACAGCGTCCTGCAAATTCCAAAAAAAAAAGAAAATTTGGTTTTCGCGGAGTATCCTGACGCTTCTTGAAGATCGTTTGCAAATGTCATGTCAGCTTCATAACAAAATAGACATACTTTTACTATCAGATTAACCTTCTGTCTCAACAAAGAAAAACCCTTTTAACCGGAAAGATTAATTTCAAAATCGAAGCACACACTAATTGCTATGAGGCACCACAATTTGACAATAGTGTCAAACAATACAAAGCCATCTTATGATCAGATCGCTCTCTCTGTGACAGGGACACCGATTACCGATCAAACTTTCGATTTGTTAACATTTCTTTACCAACCTTCTATGTCGTAATAAATTTTGCAAAAAAAACGGACAAAAAACTGAGTTTTGCGGGATATCCTGGTGCTTCCCTCTTAAAGAGTGAAAAAATAGTAGAGCTTCATAAAATTGAGAAAGTTTAATGTAGGTAACGTATTTACTTACATCTGCCGTTTATCAACGTTGGAATGTTCCGGAATAACCTGAGGCACGTGGATATCTCATTCATATCGGTCATGTAAAGTGAAAAGGATTTGCTCAAAAATCAATCTGCTTAGCCTTTACCCAACTATGTTGGGGTTGGCTTCTCGTCTAACCGGATGCAGCTGAATACCAGTATTTAAGATGGAGCGACTGCCTATCTGACCTTAATAACCCAGTCGTTGGGTGGGTAACACGATACCCTTAGTAACACTGGTTATCAGGATTTCGGGCTTCTGACGACCCGTAGCAACTGTCAAAGATCCACGAATGACAGCCGGGACCAGTGGATTAAGGTTCTTTCCGAGGCACGGAGGAGTCTCGTTATGTAAAGATCACCTATCCACACACCAACCCGGCAAGCGTAGCAAACCTGATGGATCAACCCGTGCGGCTGTTATTAATTAGCCACGAACCCCTCAGAGTGAAAATTATATGCTATGTATCTAAATTGTGAACTTATTTTGACTAATATTGCATTTTTTTTTGTTTTTTTTTTTTTGTTTGTATTTTATACTTTGCTGTCTGTACACCTCGACAGCAGACGTTAAAATATTAATCCAAAAACTGGAAAATACATTTACTTTGTTAACACAACGCACACGCGCACATGGACACGGGCTTATGGAGTTTTGTTATTTGTTATGAATGTGTGCAACGCTATGTTAACTCACAGAAACATTTTCGAAAATACATACATAACATCACGCCTTGTTTTCCCGAAGTGTTGGACAGAGCTGTACCTGTAGTACAGCCACATTTCACCAGTTATGTTTAAGCCCTATGTAATAGGGTGCAAGCCTATTGCCATCAACCGGGCACTAATGCTCCGGGCTGCTGCTGCGAAACATAAGATAGAAAAAACTTTTTCCAAAAAAAAAAAACAACCGCTTTCTAAAAAATACTGTAACTTTAATTTCGGAAGTCGGTGACCTTGGATAATTATGTATTTTGTTTTATTTTTTGTCACCGCCTTCCAAAATTATAGTTATTTTTCACTTTTTAGTTACAGTACCTCCCCACACAATACGAAATTTCATCATCCTTGGGGTCAAAACAATGCATATTTATGCGATAGCAGCAATCGCGGTTTGTTTGCTGTCAGTTTTTGAAGAGTTCCGTTGTCTGTCTCCGAAACGCATCATCAGATCTACATGATTTTTTATGTGACCCTTTCGGAATAAACCCCTTTTGAACAAAAAAAAAACATATCGAATTGATAACCTCCTTCTGTTTGAAGTCGGTTTAAAAACCACATAATACTTTGAAAGACGTGGGAATCGAACCCAGAAACTCATGTTCAACAGTTGCTCAGGCGATCACTATACCAACGAGGCAGTTCTCTAAAATTATTTATTTATTTACAGTGAATATTGTGTCACTATAGTTTCTTTTAAGTCTTCATCATCAACAAAATAGGTACAAAGGCGGACTTAATGCCTTAAAAATTCTCTACCAGTCAACCAAGGTTGGTGAAGAGATTAGAAGGCAGGTGCTTTGGATGAGAGGAACAATTAATAAAAAACTATTAAAAATATATCATAATTAATAATAAAGATACCACACACGGCTACACATCAAGCTGTACATTTCCAGTTTACGCTGATCTCGCACTGTACGGAAATCCTCTACAATGCGAGATCAGATCATACTGGAAATGTATAGGTTGATGTGTAGCCGTGTGTACATAAATAGGTTACAAACTTTTAATACACATACATGCATACATATATACTATAATATATACTTGATGAAACCACTGCTGAGAAGGTATGGGCCTCCACCCTTTTCTGCAGAGCCTTAAAAGTCGTAATGTTACGTTTTTATCGATACAAGTTACAACTTATATTACTTGTAGGTAAGTACGTACATATAGCTATTAAGCTCTTGTTGTTTGGGTAACAGTTAACTTCCATGAGGATTAACATTTATTTTTCTGATTCTTGATCAGAGGGGTATTTGCGTAACACACTAAGGGCGAATTCACCAAACTTTCATACCTAAAAGTCTTATCCTGAGAATAAATTTTGAATTTTTGCCATATTTTCCATAATAGAATTGTCATACGTATATTCTACGTATAAAAGATATCTGACTTTGGTAAAATCAGCCCTAACAGTAGTAATTGTTTTCATTTTGACAGTTTAATAATTAATTGAAATTAATTGCGTTATTTTTTCAAATACATGAAGCAATGGATTAGCAATATCGTTCAATATGTATCAAAGCCACGTTTATCTTGAAATTTAGACTTAGGTACACACAGACACACCACCGACTAATCCGTAGACATGCCTATAATATCTTGATATAATTCCGCCACACACAGGCGCATGCGCACACTTCGCGCTGTGTTCAGTGACGCAACTTTAATCTGTGGTTTACTTAATTCTATTGTTTGTTCGCAATTAACCCGCTTCAAAGACACCAATTCGATACATTCGTGGACAAAAGCGTTATGAAAAAGTTGCAGAAGCTTGAAAAATGAATAGACTTTATAAAGGGCGGTTTGGTATTGTTTGTTATCGAGTCATACCTACAGATGCATTTCCCAAAAATCCATAAGACATACAACTTGACGAATAATAAAAAAATTACGAACATTTTGGATGAGCCTACCAGTGGACTATTGTAGTTGTCGGAGATGGTAATATTGTAATTCAATACATCCTTAATTAGAATTTAACTGACAGTTGCAAAGTAACCTAGCAGCTCTATAAACATGAGAAACTCTTCGATTCGTTTCTAGACCGAAGTTAAATATGTCTTTTTACTTAACACTTTTGCCCTCGCCTGTACTCTCAGCAGTAACATGATCGCTGCTCGGTTGATCGCCTCACTACGATATATTGAGCGACTGTTTGCCTTCTCTGTTTGATTGTACACCGCTCACGCCATACCTCGCCATGCCCACTATTTGGACATTTTAGAAACTTGAATTTCCATTTTCTGTGCACGTATGTACCCCGAAATGTATTTTTACTATTTTTATTTACCGTCCCGAAACTTGACTTTGATCTTTATTCGAATGTGATAAAGGTGTAAATTGATTTTGTGAGTGTTTCATCTTAGTTGGTTCTTCAATGGTATGTGCAAACAAAATAGTTAATAATAACACAATGATTTTAAATCTTATTTACATAGTAATAAGGTTGAGATGGAATGCAAATATATTTGTCATTGTAATAGGTTTCTTAATACTATTTGTTAAGTTTTAACACAGATTTACTAATGACATTTTTACGGTTTCGAATTTAATATTTAATTTTGAAATTATTTTTCCTCAATTAGTCTGTGAATCTATAAAGCTAGCTCAACGCACTCACTCATTCGATGGCATCAAAGACGCCAATAGTGCCATTTGAGTACAAACTTGCTGTTCTCGTGATAAATGTTTAGACGCAGGCCTTCGTATGTGGGACTTAAACCAGGAGCAGAAAGTGCCACACAATGCCAAGCAGCTCACCAATAATGCACCAAATACTCACATTGCCCGGAGTCTGGGTGTGTGCCCGGTTATTAGCAATTACTTAAACATAACTGGCGTAATGTGAGTATAATATTGGTGCACCCCTGCCTAACCCTTCGGAGAACATCGGCGTGGTACATTGTTTTGTTGATAGTCAAACCCAGCACATCATCCTACCAGACACAGAAAAGCAAGCTACCATAAAAAAACTAATAGATCCTACCTGCTACCATACATTCACTAATTTACCCACACAACTATTTTTTATCCCCATTCATTGCGCAAACCACAAAAACTATCATTTACTAAACAATTGCCCAACAGTGGGGAAACGTGATACTGTGTGTAAGCCGATATTATTATAGAACAACATTATTTAATGTTTGTTATTGTTCTCTTTCTTATTTGTTCCATGTATTGATGTTTTTATAATATTTAGCAAGTAAGGTATTCGTGTGGAAACTTATTTTGGGCTTAATCGTTTAATATGATTATTTGCAATGTTATTTACGAGGTAAATGTAGTGTGAGTCCGCTACATTCACTATTCACTGTTTGTGTTTTTGTATTGTAACAATCTATGCGCCCTCACGGCCCTAGTCGCCGCAGGAGACGCCCTGGGCATCGGGAATCCCAGGCTGATTCCCGGCCACCGTAGGTGCGGGCGTGCGGTCTGCGGGTAATAGATAGATCGCTGTCCAGTAAGGACCAAGCTCAGGTCGACGGCGCCTTGTGTTCTACGCGTGCCTCAAAGAGATGTCAGCACCGACTGGTGGGGTCCTCAAGGGCCGATGCCTGCCAGGGGTACGGGTTGTTCGAAAGAGATACCGCCGCCTCTGGCACACAGGCAGCTGAGAGAACACGGGTGGGTTTTAGTCAGTAAAAGTCTGACACGCCCTCCCGCTCCACCCAGAGCGGGAGAAGTTATTTGTTGATATCCCATCCTAAAAAAAAGGCGTCGATATTGCCCATTCTTATAATTTACTAGCTGTTAATGGTTAGAAGTACACTTAGTAGTATATTGAGCAATATACAAACTGACACTTACCTGCTAATTGCAAAAAACAAATTATTATTTCGCGGGCTGTACCTTAACGCATCCTCCTTAATTATACAGCAAAAGTCTATAGTCTATCTTCCCACTTTAGAGCAGGAAGATAGAAAAAGTATATCGGTCGCACAGGAAACCACTAGTTGGAAACAAAATCAAAGGAAAATGTCGTTAGGAAATGTAGTCACAATTAATCAAAATAATAACTGCATGTTTTTCCATTTTGTACTGCATTTTGCACTGGGATTTTCAGACTTTACTGGTCTGAAAAAATAACATAACGCCTGTTCCTCAATCAGGTGTAGAGTAGAGGTGTATCGCACATTTTATCAGATGAGCAAGAAAAGAATTTACAAACGTCTCAACCAAAAAAAATACACATTTAAAAATAACTTTGCCAAACAACCCAAGATCATGTCACTCAATACACTTTGATAGAGACCTCTAAACCCAAGACTATCACGTCTGCCACACAAAGAGCAAAGGGTTTCAATTGATCGTGTACTACCTGCCTTTGTACTCAAAGAAGTCTATTCATATAATTAAAACTGCGGTGAACAGCTGATGGTACTCGTATTAAATGACAGTAGCCTTGTTTTGGAGTTTTTTTTACAATAATTGCGAGTTGGTCTCGCTTGTCGGAGGTTCCGTGCCTTCACAATGAGCCTATAATGTTCCAACTGCTGGGACATGGACCTCCACTTTGTGACAGGTACGGGTCCAGTGCGTGTTGGTGGGTGTTACATGTCTTCGAATTTTTGGTTCTAGGACATGCTGAATTCCCCGCGTTGTTTTCCTTCACCGTTTTGGGAGCAGATTAGAGGTCACAAAGTAAAGTGTCTGCCTGGGTTCGAACTCATGACCTACAATTCGTAAGTCGGGGCTGATACAACTGGATCACCACTGCTCCGTGCCTTGGAAACAGCAAAACATCATGCGCGTACGCATTCCTGAAAGGTAAGGCAGACGTGTATGTGTGCAAATAAAGATATTAGGAGCAGTAGTGGCAGCTTTTTATTTGTAAATTATTTCATCACCACTGCTCTCAAAACTGTGAAGGGAAATGTCGTGAGTAAACCAGCATGTCCTAAAATCAAAAGTTACCTCCACCAATCCGCACTGGGCCCGCGTGGTAAATTACGGCCCACTGCCTCTTGCGGAGAAGGGCCTGTGTTCAAATCAGCCCCATTCATGTGAGTCAGAACTTTTTTGGTGTACTGAGTCAAACAGGCAAAAATGTGAGCATATAAAGGGTTTCTTTAATTTTGATTGAATCCTAACATAATTGACTTCAATAAAGAAGGTTGGTAAGGAAATGGGAACAAATCGAACGTTTGATCGGTAATCGGTGTTCCTGTCACAGAGAAAGCGATCTGAGCAATGAGATGGCTCCGTATTGTTTGACACTATTGTCATATTGTGGTGCCTCATAGCAATTAGTGTGTGCTCGATTTTGAAATGAATCTTTCCGGTTAAAAGGGTTTTTCTTTTTGGCGACAGAAGGCTTACTGTTTTATTGACGATGTTGGCATGATATTTGAAAAAATTTTCAAAATGCCATATTAAACACGCTTCGTAAAAAATAGGAGAAGGATATTGTTATTTTATGGCTCTTAAATATCTCCTTACTTTGTTGTTTCTTTGGTATGTCGTAAGTATATTATTATACTGGCGGGCTTACGCATATTTTCTTACGTTTTTCGCAATTTGCAGTCAGTGTCGGGTTGTATATTGAATAAAATATGATTCGCTACCGAAACAAATATGGCTTTACAGCCATTAAATTATTAACACCACCCTCTAAGTTCATTTAAAACGATTGAAACGAAAAAGTAATCCATCCTTTTAGTACCTAGTTATTTTCCATCATATGGATTAATAAGTACTGTATTGTAACCAAATACAGTACTTATTAATCCAATTATAAAACTACTTCAACGTTTCACCTTCTTTCTCTAAATCGTGGCGGTTACAGAGGTATTGTAACCAAGTTACACACAGCAAGGGGTCCAATTAGTAATACATCTCTTATTTATCAAACTATTACTTATCGGTTTAAAGTAGCCACGCCTTTAACAATAAACGAACAATAACCACCGTTTAGCGAAAAGATTACAACTTGAATAACTATTGTCAAGTTAATAAATACCTTATTCAATAAATCATAGAGGTGATTTTAAAATAAAGTCAGAAACAATTATTTCAAGTGCTTTAATTTTTTATTGCCGTCCCACAAAACTGTTTAAAACTCTATCCAAATTAAAATAAGAACTACAATTGAACGAATCAAACTTAAAACATTTTATAATTCAATAACAATTATTTGAAGCACCACTTTTATTTAGTGAATAAATAAAGGAAATAATAAAACAATGTGTAGTGTTCTCGTTACGGTGCTCGAGTTGAATGCAGTCAATAGGTATCGTGTGGCGACATCAATTGTAGGGTAGTTTAAGGTCGAATGCAGTTGCATTGTTTAAAACGTTATTGATTAATCGTGATACCTTTGTGGGGAGATTGGGCAGAAGTAATTGAGATAATTGCTTGAATATCAGTTACGAAAAAGCTCAGTTGGGAGTGGAACATAAGAATGAACATAATGTGGCTTTGTAGTCTTGTTTCATTTAGGTTTTTACCTTTAATATTGCCGTTTAAAATAGTAAAGCACAGGAAAACAGGTTACTACAAAACCAAATAAGTTTAATCCTCTACGGAAGCCCCCCGTCCGTCTGGCAAAGCACGGGCAGACTGCACTACTACTATCTTGCTTCAGAAGAAGGATCCTATCTCTTGCTATATCTTGCTGACGTGTTTATATTTTCCCGCGAGTCCACGACACGAGCTAGCTTCACATGCCGATGACAGAAAAGAAGCTTCACTTACTGCAGTCAGTCTTTGAGACTCTGCTTTTGTCATCCTAACCCTTCTTTGCCTTGGAAAAGATAGTCCGGTTGTGTGATATGAAAAATGTATTACAGTCATTACCGGTTTTCAGAATCTGTTCGTAAGTCTGTTCCTAAGAATCTAACTTGACAACATTCGTTGTTCAATTCAATTCCATTTTTTATTTGGTAATTGTTCACATTGCATTCGAAAGTAATCCCTCATGAAACATTAACAACAGTATTAGATAATAATATAAAAGAATACATGCAAATCAATTTAAATTAGAAAATATTATGTAGATAAAATAAAATATCAGTGAAACTAAACTTTTGCAGTTCCAAGCTTACAATAGCAAACGTCACCGACTAGAAATATGATATGAAAATTACGCTATAGCAGAGGTTGATAATGCTACTGTTTTGGGGATAACATTAGAGAATATTGCAACTGGAAAGTACACATTGACAAATTATACACTAAACTGCAAAGATTTGTATTTGTTTTATACAGAATAACTCGCGTAGCTGGTATCAATGCAGCATTTTATGCCTATCATGGTTACGTAGCACCAATTCTCCGCTACGTACGGCATTATAATATGGGGAAATTCTGTTGAAATTATTAAAGTATTCCAAGCCCAAAAAAATGTATTCGATCAATAACTAAAGCCGAACCATTAGAAAGCTGTGTCCCACTCTTAAAAAAAAATATATTACTACTGCCATCGTTTTATATATTCAAACTCTGTATCTTTGTACATAAAAACATAGCTCTATTCCAAGTACATAATGATGTTGTAAAAAAAAAGTCGAAATATCCACAGATTATGTGTACCCCAGCAATAAATTCAACTATTTTCCAATTATATGTACTGTATGGCAATTCGTGTTTATAATAAATTACCTAATGTTTTTAAAAATCTTAACTTCATGACATTTAAAAAGAAATGATTTAACTTCCTTAAATAGCTTAAGTATTACTACTCAACAAATGAGTTTTAAAATGAAAAATTTTTATCAAAATTTAAATTAGACGACGACTTGCCTTTTTATCCCTAATGATTGAATATAATTTAATATGACAATGCATTTAATAATTCTTTACATTGTATTTAATCCTTCTTGACATTATAATTAATAATCCTTGACATTGTATTTAAAAGTAGTTAATGTTTTCCTTATACTTAACATTGTATGGGTTCAACAACTAATTTTAATCTAATATATTATACATTTAATTTAAATTCCCTGAAATATTTGTACGCTGGAAACAGTAGAATATTATGGACGTCATATTATGTGTTACACCTTCGTAACAACAATATTGTAACAAATACATTTTAAATAAATAATTTAAAAATTAATAATTAATATACCATTAAATGGAAACATAAAATAATAAACTATAAGTCAATAAATTAATAGCAATCGAAATGAAAAACAATTATCACTACATAGTATAAAACAAAGTCGCTTTCTCTGTCCCTATATCCCTATGTAAACTTAAATCTTTAAAACTACGCAACGGATTTTGATGCGGGTTTTTTTAATAGATAGAGTGCTTCAAGAGGAATGTTTATATGTATAGTACACCGACCTCCACGCGGGCGAAGCCGCTGGCAAAAGCTAGTCAAAAAATAAAAGTCAAATGAACACGGAACACAATAAGACATCAGCTTTTAAGAGCATTATGACTATTATAAATCATCTAATGAGTAGAGCCTTTATTCCAGCACGAATGCCTTGAGCCTTGCTGTTGGATTTTTCCAACCACTTTGTGGAAGTAAGATAGCCAACTTCCTTGGCGTAAACCTTTGCTATTTAAAACTTTAATGGGTCGGAAAGACATCTTCGTCTCTCAACATTATCTCATAAAGATCCTACAATAAGAAGCGTTCTCCATACTCCCACAAGCCGTGGGACACCTGCGAGCTGCGTACAATGCAATCCTTTGGGTCGTGGGAGTTGTAACCGATAACAGTTGATATAGCGAATACAACACAAGTGTGCGTCGCTTCAGGCGATTGGTTGAAAAGGGTGGTTTTTGTAAGAATTGATTGTGTTTGTTGGTTTACGGTGAAGTAGATTTTGTTTGCTTGTTTTTGATTATTGTTATGTAGGCTGCATATTGGTGGTAGCACTTTGACCTTGAGTTGGCCTAGCATAGTGTGGAGTTTTAATAGAATAAGACGCAATATTCCAACGCTGTGAGTAATGACTGTAATGAGTCATACGTTTACAATTCTTTGCTAGTTTAATACTTTTTCAATTTTTTTTTTGTATTTAGTTTGTGTTAAGTAAGTTCACTGAAAACCAGAAACAATAACAACCCACAAAACCAACCTATAACAAACAAACGACAAAGACCAACGAACAGTAGAAAGTCTTAAAAACTTAAACGATACTAAAACTGGGACAAAAACAACAATTCTATCCATTTTGTAACCATTGTGTTACTATCTCCTGATCTCATCGATATTAGCAATTGTACTGAACAAATGTTGGTGGAGCCTTGTACAAGTGTTAGTGGCGCTTTGTCAAATGTTGGTGAACCATTGTAACAACAAGTGGATTCGGTTTTGATACAATAGCGGCGAGGGCGGATTCTTTCTATTTTTTGGAAACATATCCCTTTGACGATTAGATCATGATACTGATCGCCATGGGAATCGATTTGTTTACAAATAAGCTTGTTTTTATCAGAATCGAAATGTATTTTTTACTCTTGCAACCTGTCACAATTGTTTTTGGGATACCTAGTTTTGGTTCACAAGATGACAAATGATAATTGTACAAAGCTAGCAACTTAAGTACTGACACAAAATAATAATGGAACCTTAACGACCAACTTCTTCGTAGTACCGATGATTCCTGATGATTCTCATCTATTTCAGGGTCGGCTTCCAGTCTAACCAGATGCAACTGAATACCAGTGTTTTACATGGAGCAACTTCCTAGCTGACCTCCACAACCCAGTTACTGGGTAACACGAACATACTGTTTGTCAGACTTTGGGGTTTGCCAGTCTACCCGTAGCAACTGTCAAAGATCGAATTTTTATTTTCTCTTAGTGGTTAAGTCGATCTATGTCTGATTTAATTCTTACAATTGTAATGTTGCAAAGGTCTTCCATAAAGCAATGAGGGACCTGGCTCTACAGTAGCACTGTGGCTCATTGGACCCACTGACCAAAGAACTAACCGCATGAGATCTTCAAAGACTTTCGCATTCAATTGGTACCTTTTGAATTATATGCAATAAAGTTATGAAATATGGTTACTGCAAGTATATGCAATGAAGTGCATAATACTAATTTCTTGTGTTGTGTACTAGGCAGTATTCTCCCACTAGGCAAAGTCACCCATCTCCCTCTTCCACACAATTCCTTTTTTCTGCATGTCCTGGTCTGTCCTTTCCGTATATTATACAAATATATTATCTTCGTGCGAGTCGCCTATAGAAAATAACATATTATTTAAAAGTGCCAATTCGCCCGGTTCGGTGAGTATATTCGTGCGAATGGACTAATAAGCTGCCTTTATTCGTCTTTAAATGATTGACAAAGCTAAATTGATTTTTCATACCTTTGAAAAATTCATCGTTACATTATTTCTTATCAAATTAATTGTAGTATTACACTGGCAAAAAATGGCGCTGAAGTGACCAGCATGGCCATTAGTATACAAGCCATTCACACGTACACAATAATAGCAAATCTTTAGCTATTGTGAGTATTTGTGAGAATGTTAAGTAAGAATGAATGAACTAAAAAAACTGTTTCCACTTCCTAAACCCAATTCAAGTCTAAACACAAGAAAAAATCGTACAATTTTAACAGAATTAAATCTGTCGACACTTGATCTTCTCAGAAGGCTCCCCTCAGATAGGCTGTTTGCACAATTTGCGATTATCCGCGCGATCGCACGGACGCACGTGTGGTTTCGCTCTAATTTGCTTCCGTACGCCTAGCTGAGTAGCTGATTTGTTACATTTTTAATTTTGATGGCAGATTTTGGTTTTTTTGGAAGCCTTATAACAATATTATGTCAGAAAAGAAATCGTGAATCAATTTTATTCATACGTTTAGAATGTCATGAACAAAATACACGCTTGGATTTGGTTTTTCTTGCTAATGTCACACATTTCAACCACCCTTTTAGGTAAAATTTTGATGGGTCTATTCTCAGCGAAAACTGGCGCCGAAGCCTCACCGTCGCACACTGGTCCCAAATTAAAAAAAAGTGGACATTGATAGTAGACCGCTGATATTTTTTTTTATTGTTGATATAATGATAACAGATAAGGCAAAAAAATATTATTGTCCTACTTCAAATACTTTTCTCTATAAAAAATATTTCTTTTTTTTTTGTATGGGAGTGATTACATTTTACTCAATTTCTCAAAAACCTTAAGCGATGTCGAGATGGTATTCACATATGTTAGAAAACTAATAATTCTGAGTATTTGGCTCGAAAAAACTTATTGCTTATCTCTGCGTACTTTCGAGATAATAGTGACAGAAAATAACAATTTTTTTTAATGTTAATTGTTCGCTTTTTTTTAATCATAGCCTTACTCATATCGCAATAGGTCCGCTGGCCAGCAAAATGGAGCTTCGACGCGAGTTTGCCGGGATAACAAGATGGCCGCCTCTCATGACGTAACGTAATACGGTCACGAATCGCGCGCGTACACCTCACTCAGTGTACAACTAAATGTGGTTGCGATAAGACGTGTCCTTATTTTTTCTGTGCGCTTGAAGAAATGCTTGTTGTTTGTTTGTTTTGTTATTGTTGTATTTTGAATCTTTGGATTTTAAAATCAAATAATTTTTGTTTGTCTTTCTTTCGTCGAATTTGTTTTCGTAATTTTTTTTGTTAAAATCAAAGTCACTTTGTCTCTGATATCTTTGATTCTAATTTGTTTTCAATTTTCCTTAAAATTATAATATTTCCGCATTTGTCACCAACTTAGACTTATACGTTGTTCTTAAATCAGGAGGTGGTTTTAAAAATGTCGAATTTTTATTTAATGCCCTTATTGAACGTATTGGTGTTGAATTGTCTTCCGAAGATTTGAGTAATATTAAATTATTTTGTCGTAATTTTTCAAGTAATATCTCAAAAAGATGGTCTGCTTCCAGTAGAGCTCAAAAGACCTTTCTTAACAAAAATTCAGACTGGTTACAATCCCAAATAGTTTGGCCAAAATGTCAAAATATCGATTTAAGCAGCATTTTTAAAGTTGCCGAGGAAGTAATTCCAAATTTCGAAACGCAAGTGGATACTCATCAATTAAGTTATGGTACAAGTAAAAAACCATTTGTTGATATATCTGATAATTAGAAGAAAAGGCGTTCTCTAACACTTCTAGATCACACAGAGGAGGAATTAGTTTATGCTTTATGTGCCAAATTAAAAGAGTCTAAAAAAACAAAATTAGCAGCTATATTAAACGAACTCAGCCAAAACAAGGAAAAATGTGAGATGGTACATGATGTACTATTCGCTAAAAAGACTGACAAACCGTGTTTACCAGATGATAAAACGTTAGCGCTTTACACCTCAACAAATTTGTCAAAATGGCAATATCGAAATTTAAGAACTATTCTTGCTTCAGAGAAAATGTATGGTCTTCCATCCTATCAAAAGCTCCTGGAAGCTAAAAAAACTTGTTATCCTCCAGAGTCAGACATAACTGTAACTGAATCTGATGCTAAGATAAGACTTCAATCGCTTCTAGATTTGACAACTAATAGGATATTAAAAACAATTCAGCACAACTCTGCCGACAAAAAATCGCTAAAACTAATAAGCAAATGGGGTTTTGACGGGTCATCTTCTCAAAGTAATTATAAACAAAAGTCACACTCCGACACTAAAATTGACGATTCTTCAGTTTTCATGATTAGTTTGGTTCCGCTTCGTTTGGAAGAAGAGAGTGGTACTATCTTGTGGCAAAATCCTGCTCCCTCTTCAACAAACTATTGTCGTCCAATTGGCTTTATATTTGCAAAAGAAACAAATGAATTGATAAAGAAGGAAAGTGCATCCTTAGAGGAAGAAATTCGTAATCTTGTTCCCACAATTGTAGATAATTTTGATATTAAACATGATTTGTACATGACTATGATTGATGGGAAAATTTCTACTGTGATTTCCAATACTTCTTCTGCAGCTGTTTGTAATATTTGCAATACCCCACCTAGCAAAATGAATGACTTGGACTTTGTATCCAAAAGACTCATCAGAGAAGATATGTATAAATATGGTCTGTCTTCGCTTCATATGTGGATAAGATGTATGGAATGTATTTTACACATTTCGTACAACTTAGACTTCAAAAAGTGGGCTGCACGAAAAGAAGATAAATTGTTAAAAGAAATTAAAAAGAATTTGACACAAGAAGAATTCCGGGAAAGAACTGGTTTGTTAATTGACATAGTAAAACAGGGATTTGGTACAACCAATGACGGTAACACGGCAAGAAGGTTTTTTGAAAATTATGAAGTATCTGCTGAAATAACGGGTATCCACCCTGATTTAATCAAGAGATTTGCAGTCATTTTACAAACAATTTCATCTGGTCAACTTATTAATACCAACTTGTTTAGGGAATATTGTAAAGAAACAGCAATGCTATATGTAAACTTATATCCATGGTATTACATGCCTTCAAGTGTCCATAAATTGTTGATACACGGTGCTGATATTTGTGAAAATTTCTCCTTTATTCCGATAGGCATGCTTTCCGAAGAAGCTTCCGAAGCGAGGAATAAAGATTTCCGGAATGTTAGAATGGCACATACAAGAAAAATCGGTAGAGTTCAGACTAATTTAGACATTATCCACAGCTTTCTAATTAGCTCAGATCCTTACATCAGCCATATCAAACCAAAGTTTGCTCGTTTACATAAACAGTTGTTTCCAGAGGCTAGTGCTTTGATCTTGAACAATGAATTGCTTTCGTTGGAAAACGAGGAAATAGAGATTTCTCAAGAGAATATAGACCCAAATATTAATCTTTCACCATAATATTTTTTCAAAATCGTTTGTGAACATATTCAACTTTATGTTTGCAGCTTAATATGTCTTCATTTTGATTGTTTTTTAGAACTGATGAAAGTACTCCTTCAGAAAGGTCATAGCTTTTCAGTCATTAGTGAGCCCCCATAACCTCTTTTACAGAGAAGTCTCTTTTTACTTATTTGACATTACGCATACATTATAATTATGTGCTAAAGTAAGGCTATGATTAAAAAAAAGCAAAAAATTAACATTAAAAAAAAATGTTATTTTCTGTCACTATTATCTCGAAAGTACGCAGAGATAAGCAATAAGTTTCTTCGAGCCAAATACTCAGAATTATTAGTTTTCTAACATATGTGATTGCCATCTCGACATCGCTTAAAGTTTTTGAGAAATTGAGTAAAATGTAATCGCTCCCATACAAAAAAAAAAGAAATATTTTTTTTTACAGAAAAGTATTTGAAGTAGGACAATAATATTTTTTTGCCTTATCTGTTATCATTGTATCAACAATAAAAAAAAATATCAGCGGTCTACTATCAATGTCCACTTTTTTTTAATTTGGGACCAGTGTGCGTCGTGTCAATCAACTCAGACTATCGCTGTCCACTGCTGGACATAGGCCGAGTGTGGAGTGTGTGGAAAGATAAGTGTGTTCACAACACCCTGTACTCCACCTTCCGCATCCAGTCTGTGCCAGCCCCTTTTTTAAGGTCATCGGTCCATCTAGCTGGGTGCCACGCTACGCTTGCCGATACGCGGTCTCTACTTCAGGACAAGTCTGCTCCATAGGCCATCGGCTCTTTGACAAACATGGCCAGCCCACTGCCACTTCAGCTTACTTACCTTGCAAGCTATCTTGGTAACTCCAGTTATTTTCGGATTATATCATTGCTGATTTTATGCTTTAAATCCTTTTTCTATCGCGTCTTGTAAAAATACAACTATGTAAGTATCTACTATGAGGAGTGCATGAGCTCCTTATCTCCTTTTTATTTGAAAAGATTTGCCTCAGTCAAATACACAGAAAATGGAAATATATATAAGGCTTTTTAATTTTTTCGAGGTTGGGAAATCATCAAATAACTTCTCCCGCTCCGGGTGGAGCAGGAGTCAGACTTATACTGACTAAAACCCACCCGTGTTCCTTCAGACCACGGTATGTATCTCTTTCGAACAACCCGCACCCCTGGCAGGCAACGGCCCTTGCGGACCCCATCCATTGATGCTGACATCTCTTTGAGGCGCGCGTAGAACACAACGCGCCGTCGACCCGGGCTTGGTCCTTACCGGACAGCGAGCTACCCATTACTCGCCGTCCGCAAGCCCGTGCCTAAAATGGCCCCAGCCTGGAATTCCCGACGCCCAGGGCGTCTCCTGCGATGGCTAGGGCCGTAAGGGCGCATATACTGCCTCTCCCTCACGTGCGCCGCCTCCCCCTTCGCGAGCATTACTACTTGACACGATGGTGCTCCGCCCAAGCTGGGCAGACCTCCACCGTATGCTCCACCATGTCCTCAAGACGATCTACGCAGTGAAAACACCCGGGCGTCTCCTATCGCCTTATCCGAAACAGGAACCTCCCGATACAACTGTATCCGGTGAAGACTTGCGTCAGGCGGAAAGTGACGGACGTCGTGGCGCCTCTTAATCCACTCCTCAAACAGGGGACTTACCGCCGCAATCGTGGCGTGCCCAAACATTAGGTACAGTAATGCTTTCATTGATAATTCTCAATCACACAAAGTGTTTATCAATCAACTTCTGCTAATATAAACTAGTTAATCTCGTAAGATTAGAGATAAGTTAAGATCTATTTAAATATATAATCCTGTCTTTAGATTGACATGTTTACTTACCACTGTATTATGAAATCAGTAAAAAAGCCAATAATATGCGATTCTGAATATACTCTTCTCTTTAAAGTCCCCTTTTCATATGTCAACAATAACAATAAAAAAATAACAAACTATTACAATTCAACTCTATCTCGGCCCACGCAAAACTTATAATAATACACCTAAATAGCAGCAAAATAAACCTTATTGCTTTAGGAAAGAGGTTTTATAACAGGCACAAAATAAGTTGGTATTAAAACAATTATCAAAAAAGGTTTTAGAAAAAAGGTTGTTATTCATAAACCGATTCCACAATAGTAATCGATAGTACTCAAATGGTTTCGAATGTCGAACCTTGTTTGACGTTTAAACTACTTACGCTTCGGGCTCGCCAGTTTTTGTTGTCAGTAGCACAATGCGAGGAGAAATTGTGTTGAATTTAACGATCACAATGAAAAATCTCTAAGGTTACGTACCGTTTTGAAACCATTTGAGAAATGTTGCTCCTCGATAATGATGGCTACACATAATCAGTTCTTCTTTCAGTTCCGATGAATTAACTTCAACCTGCACCCTAATTGGGTAACACACTATCAATCACAATCGGAATCATTTCGAAGTAAATTTGCTACCCATTGATTCGTATGTTCGACTTTATGCTTAACAACGTAAATAACATAATGAATGTTGTACAACTGTCATAACTAAACCCACTGCGATCAGCTGTTATTTAATGTGTTACACAATTACGACGATACCGCCAACTTTTTGTTTTCTAAGTGTGTTTCTAAGTGTGTTGTGTCTTACTAAACTTCCACTATATCTGATTACCCTGGTTACTTATCTCTTTGGTGACTACGATGAACCAAGCTATGCACAAATCCAGACTCCGGGCTGTTGACTGAAAAATCTATGTTGGAAAACCTAATAATTCTTTGCCTAACTGAACTTTCCCTGTATTGTTATTTATTTATTTATTTATTTATTTATTCCCCAAACACATACAACTATCATCACAGGCTCACCTAATACAATAGTGTAGTTATAGTAATAGTTATAAAGATCAGGTCTCTATCAAATATCATTGTCTAAGGCATACGATTTCATCCTAAAGGGTAATAAAGGGGTAACATCGGGATGTAGCGGGCGGGAAGGGGAGTTCTCGATTGTATTGGTGTTTCGATTAATTCGCAATACTTGTGGCGCGCGGCTCTCACATTTTATATTCGCGCCGCTCTTGAAAGGGGTGGGATGGCATGGAGATGGCTTTTGCACTGGATTTTACCGGGTCTAACAGAATAAAAGTAACATTGTAATACATACATATTTATGGTAAAAGGATTCAACTAGATTCTTATTAAAAAAGTAAAGTGTAGGTAATCATGGTAAAAAAACGTATCTCGATGTGCAACACTCGTATCGCGATTGGTGACACGAGTGACACTATGTGTGACACGAGTGTCGTCATGAGTAACACTCGTGTTGCGATCTGTTACACTTGTGTCATAATCGGTAACACTCATCGTCTTATGTAATACTCGTATTGTGATATGTAACACTAATATATCAACTCTGGTATGCGCTGCCCTATTCGTGGAATGGTAGACACTTATAATAATTTATTTATCGATATTGACATTTTCGTATGCTCCAAATCAAAATTTAAATATAATGTTATGAAACTTTTGTCTAATAATAATGCAATGAAATGAATGTATAATAATTAATAATAGATCTAATCCTATTCTGTAAAATTTTAAATTTCTGTTTTCCTCTCGTCACTGAGTTGTTTATTTATTTATTAGTTATTTGTTGTGAATGATATAATAATTTTCTATATGCACTGTATGTTTAATAATGCCTTTTGGTGGCACTCATTGCCTATATTTTGTTTTTTAATATGCGGATAATGTAGTGGGCTGCAGTATTGTTATTCATTCCTATTATTCTTTTTATGTTAAAATTATATATTGTAGCTGTTTATTGTCCCTAAATAAATAAAAATATCGCGATCTCTATCACTCGTGTTTAAGTAACTCTCGTGTCATCGTGTGTAACACTCGCGTTGCCATCTGTTATAGTCGTGTCGTCATGTGTAACATACGTGACGGAAGTAGTAACCCTTGTATTCTGATCTGTAACACTCGTATCGTCATTTATACATCATGCGTAATCTGAATGATGACTGTTAACTGGAATACATTAATCCACTTTTCTTCAGTTTCCTGGAACCTAATTTTTCAAACACACATAAAAACGCCTTTTTATTTTTTTTTGTAATTATACTGATATGACTGTATGATACTGATAGCCATAGCGAAAATTATTTCGAAAGTATTTTCATCAAAATACATAGCAACTACTTAGTAGTGTCACTGCGGTCTGCCATCGTGTAGGGCGACACTCCCGTTTATCGTCTGCGTCGTCACTTGGGAAACGAATGTTGGCAGTAAGTAAGTCCACAACTTAACTACTGAACTGGTCGGTATGAAATTTGACAGATAGCCTGCGACCTGGAGAAGCATATAGGATAATTCGACGAGAAAGTCGCTGGCAACAGCTAGTTCTCCATTAAGCCGTCTCCACACTTCGCAACTGGTTCACCGCTGTCACTAACACTCACTCGGTAATTATTTTTATTATTGAAACACCTCCCTCCCCCGCCGCCCCCGCGCACACCCCTGTCCCCGCAGTCGTCTAACCCCGCGGACATTTTGTTTTTGTTTTTAATTCGTATTTATTACGCCTGCGCCGGACACAGGGCAGAGTTCAGTAATTAAAATGTTTGAATAACGTTAGATTGGCTGGTCAACTTGTGGGGTGGGGTGTACAACTTATAGTACTTATGTTGGTGAGGCAACCAATCGACACTTGACACTCTCACTCATTATGTCTACCCGTAGCAACTTGCAATTCAATTCGTATGTTGTTATCAACATATTGTGTAAATAATTACATCACCACTGCTCTCAACACGGTGAAGGAAAACATCGTGAGGAAACGGCATGTCCTAGGACCAAAAATTCGAAGACATGTGACATCTACCAACACGCACTGAGCTCGAGTGGCAGATTGCGGCCCACTCCCTCTCGAAGAGAGGAGGCCTGTGTCAAAGCAAAGTGGTAACATTACAGGCTGATTATGCTATGCTTAAGCTATCAATATAGTATTTTGTAACTCGTGTTATGATATAGATCATAGGTCATATCTTAAAGTTAGTCTCGTTATTAAAATAAAATTACACAGGTAAATCACTCCATAGTGCCAAATAATGGAGAAAAAATCAAGGCTGAAGTGGGATTGAGCTAGACATGGCTCGCAAATGCGCCCGGAGAGATGAAAAAAGATGGACATACTGTACACCTGAGGAAGTACATCGCCGTGTAGGTAGGCCACGGCGTAGGAGGTGTGACGATCTGATAAGATTTGCAGGGCCAGCATGGTCAGAGAACGCAAAAAAACTTCTTGTTTTGTGCTTTCTTTTTGGAAGGAAAAGGCCTCGCCGGCCTTTGCCTAACAGTGGGACACAATTTATTTTTATTTATTAATTTTATTTGCATCACAAAAGCACAACTATATCAGGTATTTTCAACATTTGGTAGGTAGACATTACATACGTAAATAAATAGATTCCTGTACTTAAATACTAAACAATAATGTGATATTATATTTCTCATCTTTCTAGCGTCTTAGGATTGTTGTTTGTTAAGTACTTACCTACGTCACTTGATAATTATTTAGTACGTGTTTAAGCACTAATCGTAATCACTCAATAATAATTACTACACTGATATTGTTATAATTGATGTAATTTGTCACATTTTGACGTAGTACGTCTCGTTTAATATGACAAGGTCCATGCTATGGTTGAAGTTTCCATAAAGCAACTTTATGCAAATCCTATCCACTGTCTCGTTGGTCTAGTGATCACAAGCGCAAATGCTGTGAGCGTGAGGTCCTGAGTTCGATACCCAAAAAAGGTCCGGGTCATTTTGTTTCTCCATCAGGAATTTCTCAGTAGTAGCTCGAAGAATAGATTCCTGCTTGGTTGATGACAATTGGCTCACCCTCTAATCAACATAACTAACTGGCCAAATGTGAGGGTACCTATGATAGTCTCTGCTTATAACTCCAAAGAGTACTGGCTACATAATAATATATGATTGGTACTGAGATATTCAACTCTTGCTCGTCACCTCAGTATATTGGACCTTTATAAGGAACCCAACGCCATCTCTGCTTACCCTTTATAGTAAGCGTGAACAGTAAACCTTCTAACCCAAGTATTTCTTACCCAATAACCACAGTTTGCAGTTAATCGTTAAAATTTTACAATTTTCCATCTCGACTCTATTGTAGGGGCTGAAACTTTTACAAAAGAATCTTCCATCTCTTTCACTAGGGTTATGAAGATGTATGTCCGTCTCTGTCTGCTAGAACTTATTGTAATAGTGATAGCGAAGTTGGAAGAAAGTATTGAATTATGGCAGATTTTAATGGACGCGCTTATGCAAGGGTGAGGAAGGAAGATATTTCATTAATTTGTCGAATTATCTACTATGTGTGCGCGTTGAAATCTTTTACACAAAATATGTAATTTATTTTATATGTTTTATACTGCTATGGTCATATTATCATCGTCAAGAGAATAGTAATCGGTTCAAGTAACGAAAAAGCTTTTCTTAACAAATGCGGAAACCGTATTTTCCATCTACTGCTCCAAGATTAGATAAGATAGTGCTACGAAATCGCTACGACGACGCTACGCCGTAGCATCTTGATTGACTATTTTTTTTGTCGTAGATCGTGTATTCCTGCTCGTATTTGGTACTTTATTTATATTATATTGAGTGAGGCTTTGAGTACCAGCACGATGATGGACCTTAGGAACAACTTTTGAACAAGATTAGAGCTCAAGGACCAAAATTGATGGTTGTAAACTGTTTTGTTGGAAATATTGTAAGAAAAAAAAATAGTTAAATGATAAATCACTACGTATTAACCTTCCTCCTTTAACAAATAATAGCAAGCATACGTTCAATTAATCTACCATGCATCATCCAGCCACTAAGCATCTACTATTCAACAAAAAAGAATTCGCACAGTATTCCCACGAACTTTAAAATTCGAAATAATTATTTAAAACCACCCCCCGGTATTTAAAATCCCACAAACAATGAATTAAAAAGCGGTTAAATTGAAATAATAGTTCGCGTTGTACCGGTCGCGTGGCGTCCGAATCGTTTGACGTAATCAGATCAAATGAGCGGTCGTGGTAATGTATTGTGACGTATGCGTTTTGATTCTGTTTTTGAATTACAACTGTCAGTTGCATTTTTTTATTATTTTGTGTTTATGGCTTAAGTTTTGTATTAGTAGGCGTGAGAGGTTAAGTTATACAACGATTTTATCACAGATCAGCTCTGTCCGCGGCTTCGTCCAGTTTGATGTCGGAAACTATACCACGGGAACTTAGTACCGGGACAAAAATAGCTTATGCTACTCCTTATAACATCAACTATCTGCCAATGCAAATCCCGTCAAATCAGTCCAGCCGTTTCGCAGATTAGCTGGAATAAACAGATAGACAAAAGCCCCTTCTTCTTTAAAAAATATGTATTTTGTAACTACTACCATATATCATTTCATATGCATTTCGTAAAAGCTGTTATTTTGACTTTACAAAGTATTTGCATAGAAGATTAATACATATGTCGCAGTATGATAGATAAAGCCGTGATATGGTTATATCCCTAAGGATATACTCGTAATTATATACCGGGACATAGTTATACGAAAGCGATTCATTACTATCTTACTAGGAATATAATTAGAATATGGTTCAAGTTTAGTGATACAATTATATTACTAGATTAAGTTTAGTGAAATAATTGTAGGAGTGTAGTTCGTTCTGTTTGTGAACCCCGGAGTGTACGACTAAACGCCGACAGACACTGCGCCGACAGACTGAACACCGATAAAACTTTACTTCGACAGGACTCTTCGCCGACAAGGCTCCTCATCCTTACGCTATTACTAAATAGCCAAGTAACTGCCACTAACATGGAAGTAGCGCTCGCCGGCCGCTACCGCGGCACCGCTCGCTTCGCTCGCTCGGCTCGCGCGCGGTTGTTCACAATTCTAACCTAACCTAACCTATTACCTACCTGATGAGCCCTGTCGGCGAAGAGTCCTGTCGGCGAATTGTCCTGTCGATCTGATTTATAACTATTTAACCAAATTAGTTTAGTCAGATAAATATATTACTAGATTGCGACCGTAAGATAGTAATGAATCGCTTTCGTATAACTATGTTACAGTTTATAATTATATCCCTAGGGATATAACTATATTACGGATTTATCTATCGTACTGCGACATATACACCATTTTCAACAAAGTTGACCCTAGTTCTGAAATGGCTTAAGAGAAACAAGACGCCATCATTCAATCTACACCAAACTGCATAACCATCCCGCACTGCACGCAAAACAAACGACAATCTTCGAGCCTTCCTATCATCCAATTTGCATCGGACAATACGTCCCGCAGACGTCCGCACGTCCTCTCGACGTACGAGTGACGCCATTGTGGCGACGTCGAGTTGACGTAAGCTTAGTGACCATTGACATCGAGTTGCTAAGCGAATAGGGGATTGAGTGACAAGTATCAAGATGGTTTGGTTGAAGCTGTGAGCTGTCACAGTGAAATTGTTTTTGTTTTGATTTTGATAAAGTTTTATGTCGGTTGTCAGTTGTTTGTGATCGATATCGGGAAAAATTGTTGCTGGAGTTTTCCATGTGATTTGACAACGTTTTTAGGATTAGAATCGCTGTCACCATTACTGCGGCGTTACAATATGAAATATAACGTGCTTGTGTGTTTGCGGGATGTTATTATGACTTTACGACATCACTGATTCAGCATTCAAATTTTTTTACTATACTAACTGTGTTGCACTTCGTTTTTTTTTTAATTGACCAACTAACAAGATTAAACTACTACAGTTGGTAACAGTTTTTATGACATAAAATATACCTTGAGCGCATCTAGTTCGGTGAAACTCGAAGAAATAAGTCAAAGTGCTGATAATTGCAAACATATTGTTGCTCCTGGATTACAACGTATCAAAGTCAGGTATTGGTATTTTTTATTCAACATCACCTCTGTTTTTGCAAACATGACCAAAAACTATCGATACATATCGCTCACTTCGCGTAAGCACTATTCATATAATAGTCCTTTGCTGAGCAACAAATTTTCGTATTTCTGTCTAAAACTCTCCATTTTATACACTTTCTACCATCATCTTATCCTCAAACACTTGTCAATTATCGTACCTTTTGTGAATGCAATCCCTGTAGTTTCCATGTCACATAGCAACAGACTTACATTGTATCCATAGCTCCACAGCCACTAGGCAGGCTAGTCTCTGTCCAGTGAAGCTAGTAATTAGTCTGTCGGCTCGATAACGTGCTCCATTGTGGACTAAGACGTATTGTGCGGACATGGGGGTGCCCTGTGGGTGTCGGCTTATGTATGTAACCGGGATTTACGTTGCTTGTAGGAACTAGAAACGGCATTTTCTGTCTCGTACTTACTAGAAGCGGCAACTGTGACGAATTTAACAGTCAGGAAGTGAGTAAGTAATAAAGAAACAAAAGGCCATTTAGACTACAGTGCCGTAACCAATCTTTCTTACAGGGTTATATTAAGACTACGGTTTTAGAATTTCAAAGAAATCTCGTGTCTCTATGGGAGACAAGGAAATTATTTTAATTAAATATCACAAGTAGGTACGTGACTTGTCAGGCAAGCAGATAAGTATCTTTTTAGATTTTTTTAGAGTACATTTTTCTTATTTTCTATTTTTCAAGAGTTCTAGACGAATATTGCAGTGGAGCAGCGGTGCCCAGTGGAGCAGCGGTGGCCCAGTGGAGCAGTGGTGCCTAGTGGAACAGTGGTGCTCAGTGGAGCAATGGTGCCCAGTGGAGCAGTGGTGCCCAGTGGAGCAGTGGTGCCTAGTGGAACAGTGGTGCCCAGTGGAATAGTGGTGCCCAGTGGAGCAGTGGTGCCTAGTGGAGCAGTGGTGCCTAGTGGAGCAGTGGTACCCAGTGGAACGGTGGTGCCTAGTGGAACAGTGGTGCCTAGTGGAGCAGTGGTACCCAGTGGAACAGTGGTGCCTAGTGGAACAGTGGTGCCCAGGGGAGCAGTGGTGCTCAGTGGTACCCAGTGGAACAGTGGAGCAGTGGTGCCTAGTGGAACAGTGGTGCCCAGGGGAGCAGTGGTGCGCAATGGAACAGTGGTGGCCCAGTGGAGCAGTGGTGGTCAGTGTAGCAGTGGTGCCTAGTGGAACAGTGGTGCCCAGGGGAGCAGTGGTGCCTAGTGGAGCAGTGGTGCCTAGTGGAACAGTGGTGCCCAGTGGAGCAGTGGTGCCTAGTGGAGCAGTGGTGCCTAGTGGAACAGTGGTACCCAGTGGAACAGTGGTGCCTAGTGGAACAGTGGTGCCCAGGGGAGCAGTGGTGCCCAATGGAGCAGTGGTGCCCAGTGGAACAGTGGTGCCTAGTGGAACAGTGGTGCCCAGTGGAGCAGTGGTGGTCAGTGGAGCAGTGGTGCCTAGTGGAACAGTGATGCCCAGGGGAGCAGTGGTGCCCAGTGGAGCAGTGGTGGTCAGTGGAGCAGTGGTGCCCAGTGGAGCAGTGGTGGTCAGTGGAGCAGTGGTGCCCAGTGGAACAGTGGTGCCCAGTGGAGCAGTGGTGCCCAGTGGAGCAGTGGTGCCCAGTGGAGCAGTGGTACCCAGTGGAACAGTGGTGCCTAGTGGAACAGTGGTGGCCCAGTGGAGCAGTGGTGGCCCAGTGTAGATTATGGCCCACTCATTCTCACCAAGAGGAGGCTAATGCCCCAGCAATGTGAACTTTATACGCTGATTATGTATTCGTATATTGTTCAATATTCAGTTTCGCAATTTTCATTGTTGGGAGTTGTATAAAATAAATACACATTTAAGTACTGATTTATTGAGCACGTTTATTTATTATTATTTTACATTACAATATAATTATTATCATCTCTAAACATTACGGTTAAACGTTTTACTATTACTAATATTTACATTTACCTCTATCTATTATTATCTAACTATTGAACACTAAATAATAGAGAGTATTTTATCGAAATATTACAATTATTACTATAACATAAGTTTATCGCTAAAGTATGCGTAAGTAACAATAGTTGCCTAAACACTCTAAATACCTATTTTTTTTATTAAATCACTGTTTTTTGTTAATTCAGAATCTATTTAATTAATTTCAGATCTACGTATTTCTATACAGAATCAGTTTTATTTACATTCAGATATAAATTATTATCTATTACCTTTAAACGAGCAATTCTTGTATATACACCGTGAAATCTTAATGGTTATTTTCCCGGAGCGAAATGGTTTTGTCTTGGTAATACAGTCGTTTTATAAACAAATAAAATATTCGAAACAAAAAATGGCAGATTTAACCATTGTGAAAAATCACCACTTGCGAGAGTTTATTTTGCTTTGAATATTTATGCATCGCTGTTGCCTTTCGGCGGCGCGTGCGATTCGAGTAATACCTACAAGTTACCTCTAGTGTTACTACTGAGTAGTGTTTTATCGAGTTGATCAATATTTTTGTAATCATTTTAAAACAAAAAATTCTTTATTTTTTTTACTTTTACTCTATGCTTTGAAAGTACTCATTATGGCAAGTTGTTCTGCCGCGGGAAAACAACCATCAAAATTTCTCGGTGTGTAATCTGAAACTCGGAAACGGCTCAAACGATTTTCATGAAATTTAGTATGGGTTTCGGGGGCGATAAATCGATTTAGCTAGGTTTTATTTTTTAAACGGCAAATAAAACCGAGCAAAGCTCGTTAATTATGAATAAAACGTCTTGAGTTAAAATCATTTTACATTAATAAAAAATGATTTTTGGGATTAAGTATTCTAAAAACATTTGAACATCGCAACATAGGAATCGAATCATTCTATACAAAGAAAGCTACAGTCATGAGAAAGAGGAAGATTAATAATTATAACACTCAAATATAACCAATTCTAGAGAGTGGATACTATTAATAGTACTTATAGTCTTATTATATTTATTTACATATTTGTACAGCGTTGCACGCTACAGATTTAAAATGTAATCAATCTATATTTCCCTACGACTCTACTGCGAATGACTACCGCAAACTATTTTGAATCATTATTAAATAATATAATTACGTATAATAATAATAACTATGGATCTCTTTATCATTTAATTTGAAGTATCATTATTGTATAAATATTTACAACAAATAATCCATATTATTAGAGACACGGAATTTCTTGAATTGATACAAATATTTTAGCAAATAATATTATATTCTCAAAATGTTATATTGTTCATCAATAACATTTAACATTGTATGAATATAATAATGTTTATTTCTGTGTTTTCCAATGTTAAATTCTCTTTCGTGTCTCTATTAAAATGATAATAATCGCTCAATGGTCCTATTTTCTAGATTCTTAATTAATTAAAACAGGCCAGCTTTTTATTTTGGAGCTTAAACAAAGCTCCCTCATTACATTATTAAGTATAAGTAGATTAGATTTTCTTTGACTTTAAATTATCATTCTAGAAACTTTCACTCAAATACCTGTTCTATCGCTAGAATACGAAAGTGACACAAAGAAAGGATACAATTGAAATATTCAACACAATTAAGTAAATGCCTCAAGTATCCACTACACCAGGTTCATTTCACACTTTTAAATAAAGATCCTTTTGATGATCCTCAAGCGTCTAAAGATGGCACAGACACCAAGCTTTTTAAAGCACAGTCCAATATTTCAGATACTAATCAGAAAACCCATCATTATTTGTATTATCCGACGTGGGCGAAGTACCTGGTGAAGGTACTTGCAGCTGCCTCCCATACATGAGCTCCGAAGGTGGCATGAACGAGGATAGGTATTCCGGAGGAGGTCGGATCACCGTCGGTAAGTACCCAGTACCACTGTACGGTGGCGTAAGAAACCGTCGCGATGGGGAGAATTTGAAACTCTGGTTTGATAAAGGAGAGAAGGCGGACTTTGATTGGTACTGCATGTAAGGAGGCGATTCTTGATTCACTTGGTACGGGTTAGCGTTCTCCCCAGTTATCATCATTTCCATAGCAGCTACTACGTCTCCTTTGCACCTCGCAAGGATCCCTTCGATTTCTTGCCGGCTGCGCCTTGGGAACACCTTAATTAGTACATCTACTGGTGACTTCTGGTATGGAGTAGGATCTTCGGTGACTGTCTCGACTGTCTCCTTCCTCTCTCGTCTAAACATTTTGTATTTGAAGTCTTGGTTGTCCCATTTATCATCTTCTTCTTTTTTCACTGGGACTTCCTCCCTTTGTTCTTTCATTGACAGATTTTCAGGTGTGAGTGAAGGTTCTGTTTCTTCTAGTTCTTCTTCTACATTCAGTTCGTGGTCTGAAGGTGAGCGAGGGGGTGGGGTGGCTAGTGGTGGGGTGGGGGCAGGTGTTTTCGATTCTTGCTGAGATTCTGTTGGTGGTGACGGGCTGGAGCAGACTTCTGTGATACGTGCGCGCTTCTGAACTGTGGACAACGAGAAGAATTGGTTAGATCTTTTGTCAAAAAAATGTAAAGCAGGAATTCGTATTTGAGATTTAATGTTTAACAAATCATTAAATGTAAGTGTGTGATTTGATTGAAGTATGAAGTCAAAATGTTTATCAACGCTTTTGCGCACTGACGCTTACGTTAACACATTTTTAAAAACAAAACGCATTCAAATATTATTCCAGAGCCACCAAAAATAACGAATCAATTTTTAAAAACGAATTCCAAAAACAAACAAAGAACGTTTCTCTGAAACATATTCGTTTCGAAATTCAATGTACACAGAGCTCTGAGAAAATAATACAGTCGAGAACAAAAGTTCAAACAATAAAGGGGAACAAAAAAGACGAAGCAGCGTGCACACTGAGTTGTGGGGTGTACACAGACTGATGTTTTAGTTTAATGTGGTTTTGTTTTAAATAATGGTTGACAAATGAAGGTGAAATGTTTTTAAAGGTCTCTGTTTGCGTAGCGTGGACATGGAATTAAATCCTACTTCCTATTAACTCCTACTAAGAATATAAATGTGATGGATAGATGTTTGTTACTCTTTCACGCAGAAACAACGGAACGGGTTTCGATGAAGTTTGGCACACAGATCGTTTATAACCTGGATTAACACATAGGGTACTTATTATCCCGGAAGTACGTCCCTGCGGGATCATTTCTGACCAGCAGGCGAAGCCGCTGGCAAAAGCTAGTATTTTACACGGGTGCGTCTTAGGGCGGTATTTTGGTGTTACCAGTTATGATGAATTTATATATAGCGTGCTAGCTTTACGCGTATTCAAGAAGTATCGACAATTTTTTCTTCTAAAAGAGCACAAAACGAAAGTGTGAAGATCAGTTTTGATCGGAGTTTTTTTGAGATAACACAATTGTATGAAATTATCCAGGAAAGAAGACTTCAGAACGTCGTGGGGCCAAAGAACAAATTGACGAGTTTTATGTCATCCTTACCATAGAGTAAATGGTTGAAGAAGGCTATAATCTATGGTTTCGACCACAAAGGTTACTTCAAGTCACACTCACAATACTCCTCAATATATAGCACGTATATCCCTGCTACACTTATACAGGGTGTGCACAAGTCGTGCCAGTCATTGTGTTGCCGCAATTAAAGCAAGTCGGCGCAGTCGCGTGAACCAATTTAATGGCCGAAGTTATTGTTTTTTTTTAAACGTTGACGTGGGGTATCGAGAGTCTGTTCGGCTGGCTTTTAATAAGGTTTTAATAGATATAGGTTTGGTTTTATTGGTGCTAGGTAGTTGTGTAGTGTTTTAACGGGTATTAGGACCAATAGTTTTTAATTTGGTGGAATATTTTACGCATCTGTTACCGAGGTGACATTGAATGCAATTGTAGTAATAATTTAGCACACTACCTATATAATTCAAATAACTGTTCTATAATCTATCAGTATATATTACTAATATAATAAAGCTGAAGACTTTGTTTGTTTGTTTGAACGCGCTAATCTCTGGAACTACCTGTTGCGATTGAAAAATTCTTCTTGTATATGATAGCCACAGTCATGAGAAAGGTTAAAAGTTATTAATATCACGCTACAACCCTCAGGAGGTGGGCAGAACAAAAAAAACTGAAAGAACGCTGAGCGAAAACAAAATAATAGCGGGTGTGCGATGAGATACGACAGGGTGGGACCAGGGAACAAGAAATTGAACGTGGACAAAGTTGTGGTTAGAAGTTACTATAATAATGAAGCTACTACTGATTTAATAGAACACAATGTACTTAAGCAAATAATAAAGTTATTATATAAAAACAATATTTTTATCATGACCCCTTTCTATACCATAAATAAAAGAAGTAAACCAACAAAAAATAACAGGTAGCTGTCATCATCGATGAAAAAAAATAAAAAAACGATTTTATTCAATATTCAAAAAATGGAACATTCAAATCAATTTAAAAATCATAAAAACATCTCGAGTGAACACTCATTCAAATAAATCGACTGCGACCATTAAAATGTAATCGAAACCCGCAAGCGTCCGCAAAAAACGATTACATTGAAAAGACACTGAGTATAAGTGAACCAATTCATTGAACACAATCATCAATGTAAACCGTTCTTTAAGAAAAAATCGAATGAAAAGAAAAATGTGAGTCGTTTTTGTGTTATAATAAAAGGTACGCCCTCGCACGAAAAAAAAATCATTAAAATAATACGAACAGTTTTATACAATACAAACAACTTTTATTGAATTACAATAAAGCGAATACTGGCCATTTTGAATCTCATTATGTGTGCAAACGAGATGGGGATAGTGTTTTGTATTCGTGTGAAAGAAATGAATAGAGCTATTGAAATGTAAGTAGAATTAATATAGACATCTGCTGGTAAATGATGCTGTTCGACTGTGTTTTGGTTTTATTTTTTATTAATTGTGTATCAACAATGTTTGGCATATGCAGTAATAAATAGGGGAGAACACAGAATACTGAATGTAAATATGTAGGTATACATGATTAATGATTTTATTTTTGTAAGTAGGTTTGTACAAAGACACGTCAATCATATTTTTAAACCTAGATGAGGTCGGCGTTTCCTATCTGGACGAAAAATATCTACATGTGGAAGATCTATCTATCTGGAACAAAGGCCGAATCAAACTCAGAGGTCACGATCTCTTTTAAAGTCCAGATATAAACTTGGTCAGATCATGTGAAGACCATGTGGACTGGTGTCTGAAATGGTCTTTTGAGAAAAGACCCACACAGATTGAGTGGACCTATCCAATCAGTGCACGCATTTATCAGTAATCATACAGATCAACTCAGAATTGACGAACAATACCAAAGAAAGGACATTTGGGTAGGCTGCATAAATTACTCAAACTGCCAGACCATGACTAGATGAGGAAAAAAAGAAACCACACAAAAACAAAACACCCACACAGTCATCACATTCATAGCTATACCAACTAATGAATAGTACAATGAAGAATGCCCATCCTAAACGTTAAACGTAACGAAACATGAAAAAAGTTATCATAATCATCATTCTTAATCAGCCTATAACGTTCCCACTGTTGGGACACAGGCCATCTCTGTGAGAGGGAGTGGGCCGTAATGTACCACGCGGGCCCAGTGCGGGTTAGTGGATGTTATATGTCTTCGAATTTTTGGTTCTAAGACATGTCGGTCTTCTCACGATGTCTTCCATAATAATAATCGTTTTGAGAGCAGTGGATGAAATTATTTACTCGAAGTAGCGCGCCCGTCCGAACTCGAATCTGCAACTCGTAAGTTGCACCCGTTACCACTGCGCCACCACTGCTGTTATAGTAGAGAAACATGGAAAGAAGAAAGTAAGGATTTCCTGGAAAACAACCCGATTGTTCTAGCTCCTACTGTCTTCGCCGTTTTTATGAGAAAATCGACATTATGAGTTACGAAATAAAAGTAGATGGTGTATCGGCCAAACCTAGTAGAAGTACATTACGTAACGCAAATTCTGTTGAATCAAGGCTTAAAAGTTATAACGTAATCGATACTACAAATATTTGGATATGACGTAATCGGGGGCTCCCCGTACAAATCAAACTGAGTCAATAATTTTGTCATTGGTAACTATAAGACGCAGTTTTTGAGGATGACGAAACGGTTTTGAAGCAATTCTTCAGTTGTTTAGATTACTAATGAGATCCGATCATCAGTGGGCCTTGTGTGAGTTTCTTTGAACCATCTCGATCTAACGCATCGAGCCCGTTTGGCGCTCCGATTGGCCCTGGATTGGTGAAGAAACAAAGGCAGAACAAAGGGCCTCAGTAGATATAGAGCTCCATGAGACAGTTCGTCCAGGGCATTATTTCCACCACCTAACATACACATGTAGATATTTATGCTTATAGTTTTCCTCTCGATTGGAGGGCCCGGTGAGCTGACATTACTGGATCCTAATACTTATCAATTTCAACTTTGTCTCATAATATTTGCCAATAAAAACAAGTTCGACCAGTGGTGGTCCAGTGGAAAAAGCCTTGACTTACGAGTAGTAGATCGTAGGTTCGAACTCAGACAGGTGCTTTACTTTTTGTAAATTATTTCATCCCCACTGCTCTCAAAACGGTGAAGGAAAACATCGTGAGGAAACTGGCATGTCCTAGAACCAATAATTCGCAGACATGTGAGAGTGAAGAGTTTATTGTATAGCTGCACCATTGAACACATCTACTCTAAGATATCAAGCCTTAATGACCATTCATCTTCTTCTAAAGTATAGATATATACATTTTAAAAGTACCCAATCCCAACACTCTTGATTAATCGATTTCGAAGCATCATAGTTGCTAGTAATCCATTCCATATTTAAACAATAAACTCCACCGTACAATTACCGCGCATGTTTCGACACTCCGCCAATGTTTCGCGTAGATTTATGCGTCTGCTTATAACACTGGCCGGTCGCGCGAACAATAGCTGCATTGTATTGTGTGCATAATAATGTCACTGCGTTGCGGCAACTATTGTTGGAGCGTGGTACTGTCCGATATACGGTGCTTTATGATCTCACGGCTCGATTTTCTCGATGTCTGAATTGAGTTAACGGTCTGCTTTTGAATATGATATCGATTATATAACGTGTAACGGAAAGGGTATATACATACCAAGGGCATGACTTCTTTGGACGATATCAACTGATATTGGAAGGTTTATTAACCCTATCTCTACATGTTCGTAAGTTATGAGAATTTTTTTAAACATTGATACCAGAAACCGAACTTTTCAAATTGAAATAAACACATCACTCGGAAGAAATTTATCGTGATATTGGCAAGTAATGTGGAAAGTTATTGACCTACGTAGTGCGGTGACACGTTTGTTATGATTTGAAATTAAGAAACCGAAAATTTGATATAAATTCTTAGAGTATTTTATTTTGAGCTGAAACTATGTATAGTGACTCCATGCCAGCTGTTATCTTTAGTGCTTAAGGATAGCAATAGGGTTTCTGTTAAACCCTGTAGATAGTTACAAAGTATGATTAAACGTATTAGTCCTTATCTAGGCATGTCATTCATCTTTATAATTGGCAGGTCAGGTAACATTAAGTTTAGAAATGTAACTTAATCTACATTATTCAAAACTCCAAATACTTTTTCTAGCTAGTCATTTTCCTTAGACGGTTTCCTTTTGGATCTGGGCCAGCCACTCGAGTTGATCCATCAGGTTAAGCAATGCTTGCCGCGGTTGTTCCGTGGATGGGTGATCAGCTTTCCATACCAAGATTGCTCCGTGCTTCAGAAAACACGTTAATCCGTTGGTCCCGGCTGTCGTTCGTGGATCTTTGACAGTCGTTACGGGTCGTCAGAAGCCCGAAAGTCTGACAACCAGTCTTACCAAGGGGTATCGTATTACTCAGTAACTGGGTTGTGGAGGTCAGATAGGCAGTCGCTCTACGTAAAATTCTGGTATTCAGCTGCATCCTGGACTGGTTTGACTGAAAGCCGACCCTAACATAGTTGGGAAAAGGCTAGACAGATCCGTTGTTTGGATCAGCATAATTCAAAAAGAAACTACGAGAAGAATAAACGGCTGCAGAAGAAAAAGAAAACCGAAGATCAGAAATCGTAAATTTCAGCAGTCTAGCAGCTACCGATATAAGAATAAAGCTTACAACCAAGCAGAGGAGTGCAGAAACTACTCTAACGCTTGTAAGAAAGCAAGCAGAACGCAATGGAAGAGCAGAAGAACCGAATAAAATGAGATAATACATCACAATGATATAAACACATAATGACTGTATGGTGCATAATGTTTACACAGTCAGCCGAAACATAGCGTGTACAGTCGTCGCCATAAATTACTGGGTACAAAGCCGCCGCGCCGCGCCGCGCCCGGCCTCGCTTATTGTGCGCGAGATTTACTGAACGCTGCCCCTGACTGTACGCCACTAGCATTACTATTCATTTGTGTTACTTCGGGAAAGGGATGTTTAGTTTGGCCTTAGGCTTTGCGAGATAAAATTAGTTAAAATTATAATTTAAAATGAAGTAAGTATGCTTTTATCGTGAATGGTCGATTAACAAAATGTCGTCTGAGTAAACATGTAAATAAACAAACTCTAAATTACCATTTTAATATTAGAACTCCTACACAGTTCACAGAAATTATATTGGGACCATTGTAGACTACAAATGAATCAACTGAATCTAGTTGAGTATTTAGTTTACCAAGTAAAACGAGGAAATTTCATAGAACATTGGCAGTAGATGGAAGGTTGACACTTATGTCAACCTTCCGTCGTATAGCTAGATCTTAATCTAGCTATAGTAAATACTGGATATTACTACAATTAGTTGATTCCTTTATTGACTTATCAAACTGTAAATTTGTTTATATGTATGTATGTATGTGCTAGTTTTTATTCTTTATTTGATAGTTGTTTCCGATCCCTTAATGTGCCCCTGCCATGTTTTCTCTCTGCATCACCCTAAGGTTGACTGGTAGTGCCTCTGGCATTAACTACGCGTTTGTGCAGTATACGTTTTTACTTTGTTTTCGTTGGCTGGAATACCTATAAAAAACAAGTCTTTAGTCGATTGTTTTTTTTCTACGTTGACGTTTTTGTCCTCTGAAAACCACTTGCATCAAAGAGGCTTTCCCCAAACAGTAAATAAATAAAAGCTCACTCAAACAGTCCACATTCCGATTTGTATGCAATTTAACAAAAAATAAGCTCCTGAGTGGAGGCCGCTAATTACTGACCCTCACATTTGAGTTATTATAAAATAATTAGTGAACAGTTTTCAGAATATTCTTGTTTTTAAGCTTTCTGCGGAGTTTCGCTTTGTGGCCGCTCTGTGCTTGTTTTGATTGGTTTGTTTTTGTATGTGTGTTGAAGGCTTAGCTCATATTCTGCTGTAGGGAAGTTGTATGAATACTTTCAGTAACCAGGGGGTAATTGCGTGATACACTCTCAGTAGGAATCGCTTTCCTTTTGACAGTTCCACAACATTTATGGCATTGTATACGTTGTTAAGCAGATAATCTTTTCGAACATATGAACAAATGGGTTAGCCATCAAAATTATTCAGATTCTGATTAATAACGTGTAATTTAGGGTACAGAATAGTAATGTGAAGAGTACTTTACGCGTTATGATTTAATGTCCGACTTTGATTGCTTTACTCTACTGCCTCGTTGGTTTAGTACGCGCAAGCGCTACTGCTGAGCATGAGGTCCTGGGTTCGATTCCCAGGTCGGGCAAAGTGTTGATGGCAATAAGCTCGCCGCCTATTCCATGAGAGTTAACACATAATTGGTGACATGTGGGTGTACTATTGGTACACGTCTGTCCAGCCCGTCAGGAAAACAAGGCATGATGTTATGTTTGATTAGAGATGGGAGTAAGTATTGATAAAATCTTATATACATCGCTTTCGTAGCTGTTACTTACTAAGCTTTTGCTAGTTTGTTTCTTTAGCTTATTTTTGTTTATTAATTACGTTCCTGTTTGAACAAATGATTAACACTAGAAGCACTAGGAACTACTAAAAACTATAAAGCACTAGGAAGTGGTGAAGGGTGGGCGTTTTAGGGGACTGTCTTATGTAATTTTGACGTTCAAAAAAGCTGACTCTCAGCGTAGTTTGAATAAATGACTTTTGATTTTGACTGCATTGTTGTAATTAAAATCCTGTTCACAAAACCGCCCATTAATCATGGCGGACAATAATTCAACATTTGTCGATTTCTAATCACATACAAACAGCCGAACCCTCTTTCATCCAATATTAATATCCAAATGACTGCAAAATTAATAAAAACACCCCCGTCACGAGTTACGACGTGACCCTTAATTTGTACCCTCCGAACTAAGTCCATTCTCAAGTGATTAGCAATACAGAATGAACTCTGACTACCCGCCACGATTGTACCCGACACCTATAATTTACTACCAGACATAAATCATACCAAATTACACTTTATCCCCATTAAACAAAGTTTAAAATTGTTCTGAATTTATTGCAGTCTGAACGGAGTAACTTTGAATCGGCGGGCGGTAACAATAAAACCAATTGTTGGCGATCTCTATTATTAAGTTTGGTGTTCCAAATTGAGCTTTGTTGAGTTGATATAAGGTTGATTTTCGTGATGATAGGGTGTGATGTGGTTATACATTCGATTGAAGAATTAGTGTTCTATTGGGATGCAATTATTCGGCAGGGTTGGCACTGCGGGGATTATTATATTTGTATTTTTGAATTTATTTCCTCTGTTTAGGAGTAGCTTGTCACGAATTTGTTTGATTTAACAATGCAAGTATGTTATCAAGTATTTTCCTTTTTACATGTTGTTTTGTAGCCCTAGTGTGAGTTTCTTATAAGCATGGTGACTTAGTGCATCGACCGCATTCGGCGCTCTTATTGGCCCTTCACCAATCAAGGGCCAATCGAAGTGCTGAACGCGGTCGATGCGTAATGTTGAGACTGTTAAAAGAAACTCACACTAGGGCCTCTGAAAGGCAGTCAGAAAATAAAAATAATAATTCATAAAACTAAAAAAAAGGCGAAACGAAAGTAATAAAATATTTTATAAGTGAATTCCATGAAAATTAATAAAAAATATTAACCAATATTTTTTAGCACGATAAAAGCAAACCAGCATCTTCCATTCAAATTATTATCACAGCACAACTCAAACCGACTGAACCATAAAATATGAACACAGTACCAACCCTACTAATATCCAAATCAAATTACAGTTCAGTATTTAATATGCTCCGAGTGATGTCATTGTGTCCGGGTTCAACAAAAGTAGTCACCCTGTGAATGATCTCCCGGGATAGACAGTCATCCTGTATACGGATATATTGCGAGTTTAATATGAGACAGTAATTGTATTAATACGTTTAAAGTGGTTTTTATGTAGCATCCGTATTATCTGGTGAGGGGTGGATATATTAAAATTGGTAATAGGAGACTTAGTTGGTGAAACACGTTTGTGAATATGTTTAAATAATAAATGATTTTATTTCTGTGAGTAGGTGTGTAAAAACACTTTTACACGTCAATATTTTAAAATTTAGAAGAGGTCCGTGTTTCCTATCTGACTACTCTGAGAAGAAAAGAGAAACAAACTCAGAGGTACCAGTCTCTTTTTAAGTCAAGACATAATCTTGGACAGTTCATGTGAAGACCATGTAGATTGGTGTCTGAAATGGTCTTTTGAGGAAAGAACAATATAGATTGAGTGGACCTGTCCAGTCAGTGTACTTAATTATTAGTAAGCTTGCAGCTCAACTCAGAACTTATAGAGCTGAACAATTTTTTTTTTTGGGTGGGAAATCATCAAATAACTTCTCCCGCTCTAGGTGGAGCGGGAGGGCGTGTCAGACTTTTACTGACTAAAACCCACCCGTGTTCCCTCAGTTGCCTATATGCCAGGGGCCGCGGTATCTCTTTAGACCAACCCGCACCCCTGGCAGGCATCGGCCCTTGTGGGCCTCATCAGTTGCTGCTGACATCTCTTTGAGGCGCGCGTGGAACATAACGCGCCGTCGACCCGGGCTTGGTCCTTACCGGACAGCGAGCTACCCATTACTCGCCGTCCGCAAGACCGCGCCTACGGTGGCCGGGAATCAGCCTGTGATTCCCGACGCCCAGGGCGTCTCCTGCGAAGGCCACGGCTGTGAGGGCGCATGTACTGCATCTCCCTCAGGTGCGCCGCCTCCCTCTTTGCGAGCATAACTGCTTCGCTAAAGGAGGCGACTGCTACCCATGCACTCTCGCTCCGTACCATGGCCTGGACCAGGGTCGGACGCGAGAGATCGCCGCCGCCGATCACCTCCACGAGGACACGGCGGTGCTCCACCCAAGCCGGGCAGACCTCCACCGTATGCTCCACCGTGTCCTCAGGGCGATCTTCGCAATGGAAACACCAGGGCGTTTCCTCCCGCCCTATCCGAAACAGGAACCTCCCGAAACAGCCGTGTCCGGTGAGGACCTGTGTCAGGCGGAAGGTAAGGACGCCATGCCGCCTCTCAAGCCACTCCTCAAAGAAGGGAGTTACCGCCGCAATCGTGGCGTGCCCAGAGCTGAACAATTAGACTTACAATACCAAAGGACATTTGAGTAGGCCGCATAAATGGGTTATATCCTGAGTACCCCGATCCCCGAGGCCCCAGTCCCGGAGGACCCCGAATTCAATAAATATGATTACATTTCTTTTTTCCTTTTGGCTATGATTTTCAACTTATACTGTCGACACAAAAAATGTGTTAATAAACTAGTTCGGTATTATCAGCCATTTTCAGCCATTAGACTGTCAGCGGTGATTTCCTAAATATTCACTAGCTGTCTTCTGATGCTGGTCAAGGTAGTTTAGACTTTGACTGAATTTAATTTAAAAGGTGAACGCAATAGCCTTTTTACGATGCAAATATTACTAAACCCTTACGAAAATCAACTCCACCGCAAAAATGTATTAATCTATCTGAACACAGCAAGTCCATCTCACATTCATCAGTCATCAGTAGTCAATCTAACATTGTCAACACCTTTACTCCGTAGTATTAAGGTCAATTTTCGTAGTGCAAGTGTCTGTACTAGTCACCGTACTTTCCCTTCCCTTAAATAAACTATCAAAACAATAGTTTATATGTTTCTGATGTCGTCACAACATGTCATTGTGTAGCCCTCGCCACGGCATCAGATAACGAGTGACACTGTCACTTCAAACGATTGTTAATTAGTATTTGACTATCTATGGTAATGTATAGATAGTGGAGTGGGGGAGTGGTCGACGAATGGTTGAAGAGTTAAAAACCCTAACCCTTCGTTTATTTTTCGCCAAGTTATAGAGAGCGGATTTTGGTACGTACCTTTTTTGGTACCTACGGAAAAGTTTACTTCAATAGGTATTCTTTTAAGCTTCTAAGCTAATCTTAGGCACTGGTGTCCGTAACAACGATAGCTTGCTAAACTTTGGTAATATTTTGAATAGCCGAGTAATTGTGGTGGTTGTCCCCTCCTTTTGTGACTTCGCTCGGCAGAAAAAGTCAGTAAGAGAACATTTTACACATACATACTGGTTTTTTCTGATAGGGGGTTGGCAGAAACTACAGAACACCTACGATCCTTATATACTCCTTTTCCCTTATTTACGTTTACATATCAGGTCAACACGCACGCCGGTTGCGAGTACTGCGCACTTGACCTTTCTGAAGAACATCACCAGTAAGGTCACATCTCACGCATGTTTGCACTGACATCTGACTAGTAAATACGTTTTGTTAGACACCTTTCATTCATCCTCTCAACATTACCACCCCATCTAAGCATAGATTTCAATTCTTGCCGCCACATCTTCCACACACATTAATACTAACATTTTTATACACTGCAAAATGTTCCTTCTTCCTTCACGAGAAGCAACAGAACCTTCAAAAACGTATGAAACTATCACATTACAAAGCAACTTGCACAATGATGAAAAGCCAAGTTAACTTCGTGCTACAATCCACACACACCAACATCGGGCGGTAACAGGATAGCTTTAATCAATTGTAAAACCTCCCTTCGTAAAAATTGCGGAGTGTATACAGTGTTCACTCGGAAAATTTAATAAAAATGTTAAGAAGCCGCTCCAGTGTGGTGTTGGCTTACACGAGGTGGGTCGAGGAGGAATGCCTCGTATAGCTGGGATACGCTCATCTTTAAGACAGTAGGTGTTTTTGTATAAATAGTTCAGGGGTCACACGAAATAGTGTGGTACACTTATGGAGGATTTCGTTTCTTTACCTGCTTTATATAAGAGTGATTAATAACACGTTTTAGTGCTTTCTTTTAAAGCTCACTTTGAACCACACTCCAGCTCATCAGTTTGAAAGCGAACTCACTCTAATGCAATAAAAAAATAATACGAAGGGAATTGCCTAAGTCTCGTTATGCTTGAAGTTAGTAGTCAATGGTCTATATGTGGTGCTGTCCCACAAACAATGAGGCACTTAATATCGTGTCCAGCGTGTGCAGACAGCAGTGTCTGTATGCTACAGGAGCTGATGGACGCTGATGAAAGTGCCACGCTCAGGATTAAATTAGAGGCTTAGATCCAAGATAAGAATGCTTGGAAACATGCTGGTCCTGCTCCATAGGACAATGTAGAGTCTAGACAAAATCAAACTGGTTGCTAATTGAATTATGTAATTAATTATATTTATGACATTGATTACAGTCAGCGATTACTTTAACTCACACACTGACTGATTACCTACTTGTTAAGAGTCTAGGAAAATTGTATATTTACTTTTACAATGTTTGTAAATATGTGAGCACCTTGTATCTATCATAAAATTAATTTATCTGTATATTATAAATATTTTGGTATAGTAATTTTGTTCTGGATGCATCGTTTTCACACATAATTATACAATGAATGTATGTTAAATATTGTAGTTATATCATTTTAAAAGAGCAACGGTGGAGGTTCTTGCCCATTCATCTCCATACGAAACTATATTTTGGAAGGGGCGACTAGAATCAATTCTATTTTAATGTAAATACTGATGTTCAAAAGTGCCTTTTAAGTGCTTATTTGAAATAAATGCTTTGACTTTGACTTTGACTTTGATGCTTACACGCAAGAAGATTTGAAAAATATATAAAGCGCGAAATTTCCGACACATTTTGCTAAACTGCCCAAAAAACTCGTATCGTTTTATTAAAAGCTTTCGACACACTACATCGTGAACCTGTGCCACCTCTTTTAGACCGCTAAAAAAAATAAAAGAGAGCGGAGCGAGTGCTCCGCTCTCGCTCCCCTCTCGCTCAGCTTTGCACCAAATACACCTCACCTTTACCAAACAAATATTTAACAAATCAATCGCGTTGCGTGTATCAGTTACATACGCTGATAAAAAGGGAAAAAAATCCTCCCGATTAAGGATATAGAATTAAATGGAGCGTAGTTGGGGTGAAAGAGCGAGCGTAGTTGATTTGAGACTTCAAAATAACTAACACAAATAGGTCATTGGTAAAATTTTTTTTAAGAAAACACATTCTGTTTTCCTCACTTAGCTTTGCAGCTGCCTTCTATACAGAAAAAGGTTGGAAAAACAGGAAAAGGCGTGGTATTTCCATGATCAAAAAGGAATAGAAAATGTAATTTTTCTGTTTAGTAATTAATTTAATGTCAATTACATTGGTAGGATCATTCATAGACAATGTTATCACAAAGTGTTTTGATCACATATGTTAAGTATGCGATTTCGAAACATTTTAGCTTTTTTACTAAATCAAATAAGTAGGTAGGGGTCGCAAGAATCTTGCCGATTCCATCGCAACTTTATTTCTCTAAAACATATCAAACACACTCGCGATTCAACCCTCGGGCGCTGTCGATTACTGAACCATTAACCTTCTAGCACCACTCGACTCAAACAGACATACTAATACACGACCCAAATCATACCTTATCTAAGTTACCATAGAATTCACTATTCTTTGTTGCGAAATAGTTGGAGATCATGTGATAAATTAAAAGATTTCGAATTTTATTGTAGTTAGATAAGACTGAATTTTGGATGGGAGCTATCGCTAAGATGTTTAGCTTTTTGTAAACAGTAATATTAAATTGCCAAAATGATTTAAGATCCTAATTCTTACTTATAAGGTTAAATTTCCTTTGCTGAATGCTTCGAAGAAACAAGGATTTCAAGTGGTGATTCGAATTGAGTTTTTTTTTTCTCGAAATAAAAGGTTTCAATAACCGGCCAGTGCTTGAAGAGGTTAGTTGAAAAAGATCTCATTATTGAGTTATTCTATACTTTTCGAGAGCTCTTCTCGATAAATAATACGAAGTTTGACCATTCTGGGAATGTGAAGTTGGAGTTTTTGAGTAGATAATTAAATGTATGAAAACACATTCTTTACAAATGGGTCATTGAACGAACTGTTGACTTTATAGGTTAACATTGTTGACGCTATGCAGAGCTTAAGTTTCATTAGGTAAATTCTTTTGAGGTTCAAAGTCCGAGGTCTGTCTTTGAATATTTTCATGAAAACTTACACTAGGTCTGAGATCATTTTAACTATAAAGTTATAAATCACTTACCTACGGTTTAGAATAAAAACGTAACTTCACCAGTTTCAGAAACGAAATTATAGATTACCCAAATTCAGAATCGGTAACAATTTTTTTTCAACCAATAGGTACTCAAGCCCATAAAGTACCAGAGCTTTATACAGCACCAGCTCACCTCTGCCCGGTACTTACAAAATCCTTTTACAAAATAAACTCCAACTAAACATTTTTCTTCCTTTAAACGAATAAAACACAAAATGTTTGCATCAAAAGCCAACCCTTCTGCCCCCATACAAATTGCGCTCTCATTATACCATCTTATACAATGAAACCTCAGGTTTCATCCCACGCTGACCAAAGTGGACGAGAGACGGACATATACACCCCAAGCAAGAGCGAACAGGACAGATATATGTTTCAAGCACCACTTGAAATATAAATGGTATCGGATTGGCGAGGAAAGAGATGCGAATAGGGTTTGCATGTGTGTGAGAGAGGGAGGAGAGTATAGAGCAATGCGCTTGAGTGGATAGTGCTTGTATTGGTATCTAAAGATGTTTTCAAGTGGTGCATATTAGTTGAAGTTACTGATAGAGGTTTGCTTAGTTTAAACGGTAAATTGGATTAAATAAATATCTGTTGGTAGTTTGTTGCTTTAGAATTATCTTAAAGAGTTAATAGGCGCGTCGGAACTACTTGTGTGGAGGATGTCTAGCTACCCACTCATATTATTGAAGTGTGTAGAAAAACTAAAAGTAACATGTACAGTCAAGGAAATTTTAAGATAAGCAGATTAACTAATATACTTACATAATCCGTGAAATTAATTCACAGTATTAAATGGCAAAAACACATCTTATAACAGTTTGCTTACTAATTAATTTCCCTGGCTATACATGATATTAGAATCACTTTTTTTTAAATAAATCACAATTAAGCTACATTATCGAGTTCATAAAAATATATTAGTTATAAAAGACTTATCTTTAAAAAATCGTTGTTTCAAAAAAAAATTACTGTCATTGCCAAATACTGTGTAAAAACGTATGTCATAATTCGTCAAACACTGTTGCACTTTTAAGTCAAAAACATTAAAAAAAACTACATAGATATCGGCCTGACACAGGTTCGTAAAACTACTATCGACATCAAAAATGATTTTAAGCACCCTAATTATGGTCTCTACCATTATCCTGCATAAAAAAACATCACCCTTAAAATCCGCCAGTGGTCCATGTGTCCCTCTGCCTATCAAGTTACGTCACTATTGTGGTAATGACGACAACGCCAGCATTTGTCATGTAACCCAATATCTGAACAAACGTTTGGGCAATTTGTGGATTCTGTTACTGACTGGTCGGATTTTGGAATTAAGAGAAAAAGACTGTGGTGACAATATTAGTTCAAATATAAATATGTCAAACTATCAGATCTATTCTTCAAATAAAAGTAATCTGACTATTGAAAAATCAGCCCTAAGTTAAAGATGATATAGCCCCAATTATGAAACAAAATTTTTTTTTTTTAAATAATGTCTTCATTTCACCGGCACGCAAAATGGATTATTTTCGTAGCACCGTAGCACAATTGCGTAGCAGCGTAGACACCGGCGTAGCGGCTTAATTTTTATTGAAGCCTTTATTATTATTGTTATCTACGATAGAATAAATGGAATAGAAAATGTTGTTCCTCGAGGATGCTTTTTTTATAACACGGAATTTCACATGTTCGTAAAAAAAATCGATTAAATACGACCCGATCACTCGGTAACGCTGATTTTATTGATACGATTAATCTAATCGAGTAGAAAAGCACCGTTGTATCTCATAAGGTGAGCATTTTTTGTTTGCATTCCAAACGATCGCGATTATGTTTAACTCATGACCGTGAAAGCATGCAATCTTTTTATCTTAGACATTTTTATGTAGTAACGTAAGTATTCGAATAGCTGAGGATTTATTGAATTTTTGCTTTGATGGAATCTTGTGATTTTTGTTTATGTAGACTCTGCAATTATCGAAATATTTGTTTACTTAGCCTTAAAAATCAAGGTTATCCTGTGCTACTAGTTCTCTATGCCCATTCCTGCTGTAACGAAACATTATCTAATTGTAATTTGATTATAACGTACAACCCGTTTTGTTCAGCGATATTTTTTATTCTACAAAAATTGCAACACTTTGGATATTTGTGCACATTTCAATTTGGCTTTTATATCTCATGCTTCCACCATACGATACTAAGCTAAAAGAGATATTAAAAATCTTAAAAGAATCTTATCATCTTTTACCTCATTTCTAATTTTTCATTAGAAACGATCCAGAAGAATGACTCGAAAGTTTAATTGAATAGGTATGTCTAGCTTGTAGGACTTGTAGCTAAGTAATAACAGTCGCACGCGTCGATCGATCAGGTTAAGCTACGCTTGCCGCGGTCGGTCCGCAGATGGGTGGCCATCAATATTGTGCTTCGGCAGGTTGCCAAGCTTCTATTTGTGAATTTTTGACCGTCGTTACGGGTCGTCAGAAGTCCGAAAGTCTGACAAACCAGTCTTACCCAAAGTATCGTATTACCCAGTGATTGAAGTGTGGAGGTCAGATAGGCAGTCGCTCCATGTTTAATACTGATGCTCAGCTGCATCAGGTTTGACTGGAAGCTGACTCCAACGTAGTAAGGAAAAGGCAGACAGTTTGATTGAGGTCTGTCTATCTTCAAATACTCCCGAGTATCGACAGTAGACGCAGGTTTCAAATCAGTCAAATAGCTAATTTTCCCTATAGAAACACAAACATTAATCAATCTTTATTAACTTAATATTATTATAACTTGAGCAAACACAATGAATACTCGAAAATGCTTCTAAGTGTTATGAAAATTAAAAAGACAAATCTGGTTCAATATTTGTTAAGATTGCACGATGAAGTAATGTTGGCCAAATGGTTGAATTAAGAATTTAATCAAACATTACGAACAATAAAACCATTAGCGAGAAGGTCAATTGATTTACAAACTTTATATTTTACTAATTAGACAATAAGCTGTGACTCATGGTTCTATCAAGAGTGAAAAGCTTTGACCAGTGGCCTCAGCCGCGTAGAGGTCGGATCACCTACAAAATGATTGAGCTGGATGGTGCAGATCCACGTGTCATGTTCGTGAGCGGGCGCCTCCGGTAGACACTGGACATCTCATGTAACATAGCATAACTGCAAGGGTTTATTTTGCAAATTTTTTAATTGTTTCTCCATTGTTTTTGTTTACATTGTCCTCAACGAGAATTACGTAGCCAGGTTTTTGTAATATCTTGATTTAAAAGAGTATCCTTGGAGTTTCTTGCTCGTTCTTCTCCATAGATATCTACGTTTCGGAATGGGCAAGTAGCTTCAACTTTCTGACCAACTCTTTGATAATTCAAAAGTCCCTGTGTGTCTTATTTGAGCGAGGTTTGAAGTAAATTTTACAGAATAATATTTTATAGGTTCGCGTACTGAGTTGCGTGCTCGAGAATTTACTTACAATAATGTGATCTTTTGCTATCTTAGTATTGACGTTAACTGTAACAGAATCAGCATAATCAGCCATATTTACCCACTGCTGGAACACAGGCCTCTTATCTGTGAGTGGGAGTCGGCCGTAATCCACCACGCGGGCGCAGTGCGGCTTGGTGGATGTCACATATCTTCGAATTTTTGGTTCTAGGACATGCGGTTTTTGTTTTCCTTCACCGATTTGAGAGTATTATTTCCACATAGAAAAGCGCCTGCCTGGGTACCTACCGACCTACAACTCGTAAGTCAGGGCCGTTACCACTGGGCCACCACTGCTCTCCGTAAGTGTAACGTTAATTAAATACGATAAAATAAGACATCAATCTTAACTTAATCGACTGAAATCGCCAACACGCAGGAACAGGCGCGGTGACCAACGACTCTTCTCTGTACGAGAGGCCTTTGTCCTGACCAAGTTGTATGTCCAACATTTTGTTTGTCAGACATTTACATAATATTCTCCTCGCTCTCACATATTATTCCACAATGAAAGTACATAATACACAAAGAGTACACAATACACAGTGTATCGGCAATAAAACGCGCACATTCCAGCGACGCAATATCCCACCAATGTATTGTAGACGCGGGTCAAGTCACAAGAGGTAGCGGAAGACTGACTTTCTTTTAGATAATAGCTTCTTTATGAGACTTTCTGGATGTAGTCGAAGAGTTAAAATGTTTAATTTAGCTGTTCCCACTATTAGCGATATTCTAATTTGACATGACATGCGTCATTGATAACACTTTGACCTTGATCTGACCTAATGTAAAACCGAGTTTTAACAAAATAAGAGACCACCTTGTACTGGTCGTATCGACGTGCAGCCTACTGTACCATAGATACGAAGAAAGAAGAAAGGATATTTTAATAAAGAAGTTTAGGTAGTTTTCATTATTTTTCCTGTTTGAACTAAATAAGGCATAGTTTTTTTTTTTATTATATAAATAGTGATTTATGTAATACTAGTTGCCCGTGTGTTTTTTCAATAAAAAGCCCATGGACATTCGGTGTTCAAAATATGGCCCATACCAAATTTTAAAAAAATCGGTCTACTCGTTTTGTACATTAGCCGGAAGAAACAGACAGACTCACAATTTTTTATTATGAGTAGAGCATATATGTAAGTAAGTCGTTTATTTGCAAATATGGGCACAGTACAGGTGATAAATTGATTACAGATACGGTCAGCCATGCTTTCATAATATATGCATTAAGTTAAAAACTGTTATTTACATTGCAAACAAACACTTCAACTTAATTTTTGTATTAATATAGATTGTTGGCATAAGTAACGATTTGATTCCCTAGTCTGTAAAAAATGTATATCGCCAACAAAAGAGGCACCCGTTGCGCTGTTTCCCTCTTCGACTGCGGTGACCAACTCAACTACCTACGCTACATAGTAAGCAGCGCGATAATACAAAGTAATAATACACTGTGTCGGAGCTATATGGCCGCATTCCGACGCGGACCGCAATATCGTAGCAATGTATTGCTTTTATACAGAACAAAACACAAGCTGTAGCGGGTAGAGAAAGCAATACTGAAAAGTTGCCTTATGTCAAATACTTACAAACTTACAACTATCAGTTTTGTACGGACAAAACTACATATTTTCAATCAAATCTGCCTACCTGTAGCCCAAATATGTTGTAGTTGGCTTTTAGTCTAACCGGATGCAGCTGTATACCAGTATTTTACATGGAGTTCCTGCCTATATGACTTCAAAAATCCAGTTACTGGGTAATACGATACCCCTTAGTAAGACTGGCTGTCAGACCGTCGGGCTACTGACGACCCGTAACGCCGAAGATCTACGAATGACATATTTTCCAACGATGATTTTATTTAGGCTCAGATCTTGAAGATCGCAATAAAAAGTCGGCTATGAGTGAGATAACCGATGGTATCAAAACGCAAATAATTATAGGTAGAAGTTACAATGATGAGATTAAAACAAAGTCGTAGATTGACCAACCATTCCACCACACATCTACCTACAGGTTCACCTACATTCTAAATCAGTGGTTAATGTCACAATGTCTCAAATTGCTCTCAAAGTTATTGTATGTCAGTAATTTGTATCAAAATTATGTAACTCTAGGAAATGACGACAAATCTAAAGAAAAATTATTCAGCTACAAGGCAATGTCTCAGTCGTACTTGTCCACCAATACTACTGAAATATTAATATTAGAGTAAAGAGTATGGACACCTTTCATAATAGTCTCATAAGACTGCTGTCTCTGGTATAAAGTAACAGAAGTCCCGCGATATCCTGTCGTTTGCACCGTAGTTTTATCGCAAGCATGTCGGTATGCGGGGCGCGAAGTGTCATGCAGAGCCCCGGCCCCGGGCCCCTGGCCCCCGGACGCTCACAATATTTATATCACAGTAATAAACATTACTCTCTTATATTGCACGTGAACTCCGGCCACTAACACTTATTAAATATCACTTTTGTTTTGTATTTGGAAACGATTTTCATTGAGCTGGGTAATTGACTGCATTTTCATTAATTTCAACATCTACGCTGCTTAGAACAAGATTGCTAAGGCTATTCTGGTTTAAGCTACACCTTATTGAACTAAAGGTCATAAATGCAATGGCTGTGCCTTCGAGGTTACTTATACAGGCCAGGCAATGAGTTATTGGGGTTTTCTATAAGAATATTCTGAGTAGGCGAAAAGCGAGAGTTTCAATTTATTGTCTTAGGTAATCGCTAACTTGACACACTTACTACAGATCAATCTTATAGTCTTGAAATATTGCCAAAACGAATACTCATTCGAAATTTAATTACAAACCAAATGAAGGATTACAGATTACTTTAACAAATAATATTATCATTACCCCCAGTTCCTGTTTACGTAAGAGCGTTTAATAATTGCCCAACACAAAACCGAATCCTTCCTTACAGTAAGAAAACGCGTAACAAAACGGCAAGTCTAACCACATTAAAGCCACAAGCAAGCAAACCTTTCCACCTTACTAACAAGGGCAGTGTACACTCGTACAGCTAGTTTCACATTAAGTTGTAATTCAGTGCCTTTAATTTAGAAAGTGTAAGAAAAAACACATTACCACGCGACTCAAAGTACCTGGCGACAGATTTAATAACCAACTGCCGGTACTAGGGGTAATCCGACTCGCTTTGAAGTCACGATACATTTTATTGGCTTTGGAGATACTGTTGCACATGCTTGTCTGGTTACAAAGGATCTTGCAAATTCGGCTCGGAAACTTTATATTTCGTTCTTTGTGTTTTCCAAAATTATTAGATATGAACCATTCCTTTCTATACCTTTTCAATCCTGGTCGTCCTTCACAAAACATGCGCAGTTTTATAAGATACCATCCCCAGACTACGGAAAAGGAAGACTTTCTAACTAACAAAATATGGATCGAGTGGTCCGAAATCAATATATTTTATTTTATGATATCGATGACTGCCTTTTCATCTAACATAAGAGTAATTCTATTATTTAAAACGATTGAAACGTTCTAATCTCAGTATTAATCTGTGAAAACCTCTTATCTACCTACATAAACCTACATTATTGACGAAGTTTTTGTATTAAATTTGAACGTTTTTTTTAAGAACGCGTGTCAATGACATATTGGTTAAACGCAAGTTTATCGAATAAATAAATCAGTATACAAAATAATATTTAGGTACCTATACCTATCATCTTTAAGCAAAAAAGACACGATACAACTTATTTAACCATTCCAAATCACACACTAAAATATAAATAAGTCAGACCTACACATCAAAACTTTGAGCTCCAAATAATCCAATTCCCTGTATTCCCTACTCCTGGTAGGGGCGCACTTTGATGTAGCAGCACGTCACAAGCAATGCGAATTATAAACATTTGTATAAAGAAAGCTGTGAACGCCACGCAGCAATTAACACGTTTGTGTGAATAAAAAGTACTTTTTAACTTAAACTCGTTCATTCAGGAACCAGACTGAAACTCTTGGCACTTTCTGGGAGCGTATGAAAGACCCGAATTTAATTATGTTATGATGAATTAGAGAGATTTGGGAGTAGACATTTTTACGAAATACGACTAGAAGTAAATCTCAACCATGGACTAATATTTGTTTTATAACAAAACTAACTTATCATCCTTTTCAACAACTAAAGACCATGTTCTTGAAAGGCAAACTAACCAGCGCGGTATATCTGCTTTACCAGAGGCAATTAAGATGCGTTGCCATCAAAACGACAAAGCTGAATTAATGTGTCATTTGTAGTTTTTAGGGGTATGCTGTAATTATATTGGACCTCCAAAGCAAAACACTGCAGCGCTGTCTCATAAAAGGTTACAATTAATTTAGTAATTTATTTTCACATAAACAAACCCCAAATTTTAAATACGTTGTACTTTGAAATTGTTTTTTAAATATTTTAAGCTAAAATCGCTACATCTTCTAACTTGCACCACACATCTCACCGTTTCATATTGAGTGACAAAAGTGCAAGCGAACGCGTCTACGAGTAATTACGTTTTGTGAGCGACTGTATCGAGTGACGGCTAGACGTGGCGCACTTGTGTGCGCCATTGTACTTCAGCCAGGAATAGGGAGGCTAAGGACTGGCTTGAAATTATGATTCGAACGAAAGGTAGCGAGTATGATCACAATGAGTGGTACACGCTTGCTGATACCCTTAATGGTCCTGATGATGTCTCTTATTGGTAGAGCTACTGGCAAATTTGATTGGTTGGTGAAAATAACATCAGACAATTTAATCTTTGATTTGAAATGAAAGGACACTGATAAGAATATAATATAAGCCTTCTACATATTGACTTATTAGACAGAGTGGCGGCCCAGTCGCGTAACACTCTTTTATAACAATCTAAAAGTATCTGAAGGCTATTCATAATCTCACAACGCTCGAAAATGCCGCGACACAGAGAAGTGACACACACACAGAGACTTCTCTCAAAATGGTGAAAGAAAACATCGTACGGAAACCGGCATGTCCTAGAACTAATACTTCGCAGACATGTGACATCTACCAACCCGCACTGGGCCCGCCTGGATTACCGCCCGCTCACTCACACCAAGAGGCGGCCTGTGGCCCAGCAGTGGAAACGTTATATAGGCTGGTCATTCTTGGGAACGTGTCACGCAATTACCTCACTGGTGTCTACGATATCTGGGTAATGTACACATCATCATCAACATCATCATTTCAGCCGAAAGACGTCCACTGCTGGACATAGGCCTCCTCCAAACGGGGAGGGGATTGCCATAATCGCCACGCTTGGCAGGCGGGTTGGCGATCGCAATATGGTGGTAAAATACATAGAGAACGCTGCTGCCCATTCTCTAGTAAGTCCCTTAGTCGCCTTCTACGACACCCACGGGAAGAAATGGGATGGTGTTATTCTTTTACGTCCGGCACCACACGGCACAATGTACCCTACCTACAAAGCAGAAAGACCAGGCAGAATTTTCAAATATTTATTGTTCGAATAGCGGTGTGCGCCATTTTTGTTCCAACACATTTCCTATCCAATACTGGCATAAAAGAAAAACAGCCAACAAAAATATAAAACTGCTCTGTTACGACGCAGTGTTCTAGCCCGCCGCTGCTACAATGCGTCGCGACTTTTGTTAATGGTTTTTTTTAACCTCCCAGCCCCGCGTCGGTAAGAGTGGCAACACTCACCGTTGTACCTTAATTGGTACCACTGCGCTTTTTATTTTCTTAAACTGTATTTTTTACCCGTTTATGGGGAGTTTTAGTCGCTGGGTCTTGTGATTTTATTTTTATACGGAGTGAAAATTAAATCGATTTTCCGGATGGAAAAGTGTTTAGGTAACTAAGCTGTAGCACTAACAATATCTATTAATATAATTTTATTTGTGAGTACTATAAAAATGTAATAGTGTTATGATAAGCAACGGATAAAATAATCGTCATTTTCTTGATACAGAGAAGGAACAATAATGATCTTCGGACGGTTCTCTGAGCTACGTCAGTGCAGTAGCTAGCTAGCTAGGTGACTCGGCCAAAGAACGCGATACGAATTTAGTGTCGTATTGCTCCTTATTGTTTTTTATGTTTGTATCTGTCCATAAAATGTTTTATCTCATTGTTTTGTTAAAATCAAACACAAAAGTCATTTATTCAAACTAGGCTGAGAGTCAGCTCTTATTGGAAGTCAAAACTGCATAAGACAGTCCCTCAAAACGCCCGCCCTTCACCACTTCCTAGTGCTTTAGCTGTCTATTATGTTAGAAGAACTTGATTCTATACAATAGTAGGTAATTAACATTACGAAACACAAAAAAACATTAAATTTCCCATATCCAATATACCAACAAAACATTGGAAACTATAGGAACTCAAGTAGAAATAAATAATAATTAATATAAATTAAAAATAAACGTAACAGAACTTACAATTTAAATAGAAGCCTCCAGGCATAAAGGGCGTGCCTGCTTACATATGTAATTCTGCATTATGTATATATAGCTATAACTTGAAGTAACAAAAGTTAAGCTAGGACTTTTGGAATAAAATTAATAAAAAGTTAATACAATTAACAATAACAAAACCATGGTCAGCAAGATGATCAGTCACCACAAGCAGCACCCTTTCACGAGCATAACGCAAAGATCAGCCATTACCCCCCTCGCCATATTTGAGGGAAGGAGGCAACCCGACTCCCGACGCTACCGCAAGCAGTGACATCTAAGGGAGCATGACGAACTTCCTGCCGGTTGCACTGGCAAGAATAATAGGAATTGTCGAGGTCACTAACTAACTACATATTGCAATACAACACATTAAAAAAAACATTGTAATGACTAGAATAAGTCAACAATAAATTAAAAACAAACTGAATTATACAGGCAAATGACATAAACAATTATATGAACTATCATAGTTATATAACCTGTCAGTAGGCAAGCTAATACTGGTGAAAGAACGCAAACATTATCTTGAGTTAATCACAACGACCAACAATTCTTATCGTTTAAGTAGTCGTTGATAGAATAGTATGCCTTTGAACAGAGGGTGGATTTTACGTTCGCTTTAAACGCATTAAAACTCAAATCTAGCAAAGAAGCTTGTTATAAAAGGTTATATCAAAACCAATAAATGAGTTATGAACCATATGAAGCCAGTAAAAGGGAGCACGTAGTTTGTACTTATTTCTAGTATTCATGTTATGAATACCACTGTTTTAGGTGTACAAGTGTATATTTTGCCTAATATATAAGACGTTGGCCAAGATGAATTGCGATGCCACGGTGAGTATACCAATACCTTTAAAAAATCTCTACGAGAAACTCTAGCACCTAATTGATAAATTGCTCGAACTGCTCGTGTTTGAAGAACAAAAATATTTTGAATATCTGCGGCTTTGCCCCACAGCAGAATGCCGTAGGACATAACGCTATGAAAATAACTAAAATACACTAATCGCGCTGTATCAACGTCAATGTATTGTCTTACTTAATAACCTAACGTCCGGAGTAAGAGTGCATGGTTAGCCGTCACCTCCTTCAGCGAAGCAGTGATGCTCGCAAAGAGGGAGGCGGCGCAAAAGGGAGAGGCAGTACATGCTCTCACAGCCGTAGCCTTCGCAGGAGACGCCCTGGGCGTCAAGAATCCCAGGCTGATTCCCGGCCACCGTAGGCGCGGGCTTGCGGACGGCGAGTAATGGGTAGCTGACTGTCCGGTAAGGACCAAGCCCGGGTTGACGACGCGTTGTGTTCCACGTGCGCCTCAAAGAGATGTCAGCACTACCTGGTGGGGCCCGCAAGGTCTGATGCCTGTCAGGGGTGCGGGTTGTTCGAAAGAGATACCGCGGCCCCTGGCACACAGGCAACTGAGGGAACACGGGTGGGTTTTAGTCAGTAAAAGTCTGACACGCCCTCCCGCTACAGCCAGAGCGGGAGAAGTTATTTGATATTTTCCCACCCAAAAAAAAAAACGTCCTTGTCAACCTAAGTCTGTAGTGTAATACGTACTTAGTTGTAAAACCTTTGTATCCAACAACTACTATAGATGTACTAGCATTAGTGTTTAAGCTGTGTATGTGATTACTAAAACATTAGATTTTATGAAATGAAAAATATAAAGCAACACGACGCATCTTGCTCACTGTGCTTTTGGTGACTTGCCTTTGCCATGATTTATAAGACTGTCAGTTGAACCTTGCAACTTTTATCGGAGGTGTATCGTAACTGGCAAATTGTACTAAGCATATCTTTTTCTTTATTAGACAGACGTCACCCACTTGCACATACTAACTCGGAGCTCTATAAAAAATGCACAATCACGATCATCAGCTGATTTACCAAACAATGTATTTTAGTTTGTCTTAAACTAATCAATTGCATGCTTCTTTCACATCCCGTTGTTTGCCACTACAGTAGCTTGACTGGCATGTGTGAGTGACACTCAAAGACGGGGGTAAGGAAGCGCTAGCCTCCGGACAAGTAAGATTAGATTCTTGGCGACACTCTCTGCCAGTGATATAGGATAGCTCGCGGCGAAACTAAAACTGTCTCGTCTGAGGAAATTGTGACTGTGAGACGTAGGTACTTGAAAACGTTGACTCACGACTATTGGAGATATTAGTTTATGGTTCCTAAAATGGGCTAGCTGGCCGACGGTTCACTTTAGAAATACCCTGGGTTAATTTGTTAATGAAGCGCCAGTCCTCAAGATCAATTTGGTGACAACCGCAATCATCTATAAAGACAATTGAATGTATTTTGGGAGAAGAAGATATAGAGTCTTTGACAAACTCTTTCATTTTACAGACTGTTTCAACTGTGTTACTTACGAAACAACACAAAACTTTGGTGGTTTGCACCTTGTTTCTTAATCGATATAAAGAGTAATGATCATTTTTAACACCTGCTCTGCAAATTTATTTAAATGTATACGTCATCCGATCGTAGAAAAGTCCATATCGTGAACTAGGCCTTTTCACGATACGCCATTATTTCATGATTTGCTCATCTAGCATTCCCCATATCGTTGAACGCTCAGCGTTCGAGCTTACCATATCATATGCTTGGGCATATCGCGATACGCGTAACGCTTTCTATGCTGCCACAGCTCAAATAATTGGGGGTTCTAAATTTTCCCCATTTGAGGGTTCTAAAAATACCTACTAAATTAAATGCCGATATGCCATAATGAAAAACTTTGCGATATGCCTAGCGGTCAGCTAGGAATATCTATAAATCGTCGTCCGTTGCTATATCATGCATATCGTGAAATGACCAGGCAGATCACGATATGGTCATTTCTATGATTGCACCTCGACTTATGTATTAGATCTTCATCAGAATTAGCGTCGTTCCAAAAAGGGGGCATTAATATCTGAAAGAAACATTCGACTTCCACATCAACATTCTAATACAAAAACACATCCATACCTGGCGACTCATCCGGCAGGTCTCCGTAGTGGTGTGGCGCGGAGGTCGTCTGACTGGCGTACAGCAGGTTCAACTCCCGGGCCTCGTTCTCTTCCTGCGCCTGCTGCCGCCTCAGCGCCACCTGCGCAGACGGACTCGGCTGTAGGAACTATGTGTTACACATAGCACTATATCATTCAAGTTTCATAGGGGTTACATATAAGTGTGTAGAGTGACAACGGTACATTCTAGCTAAAAGAATATAGGTAGTCGTCTATGCAAATCTTAGGGTAGCTCTTGTGCGCAGACAGATGTGCTCAAGCAAATTATAATTTGGAAAGACACACTAGCAGTTAATTAACTGATGCTTGTGTTTCAAATATCTTGGAGATTTCAATTCCAAATTATGGGGTTTTTCAGAGATCCTATTTTTAGCGCTGGTTTAATAACTGGAAGTATAGTGTATCCTCCGGATGCGAGAAGCATAAAACCAGTCAAACTGGCGGTGATTGAGGGAGGCTTATGTCCAACAGTGGACGTCAATCGACAGAAATGGTGATAAAAATGATATTGCATGGCAAAGTTATGCAAAAAACATGGTTTTGCTTATTGAATTAAACGACTGATTCACATATATTGTGGTCACAAATCCACCCTTAAGATACTGCTACCAGTAACAGTCTAAACCTACAACACCTGTATCCTAATCTACAGTACCTGGGCGTTAATATGACAAATCGAGTTTTATAAAGAATCTTGTGAGTGTCGGAATCGACGCTCGAAAAAACCCAACTTTTCCCGGATGTGCCATCTTACCAGCCGCAAACTGCACAAACGTATCTGTGCGCGCATCACATTTGTGCACTGAACACTCACCTGTGCAGCCATAACCCTCTGACGCTCGGCGATCAGTGTGCATTTAGCACAAACACAGTCGCGCCACCGACAGTACCGCTTGTGGCCCTTCAGGGCCGACACGACGCCATGGTTGCGGCACCGCGCGCACTTCGGCGTCCGCTGGTGGGGCAAAGCAGACTGGTTATTATGTAGCAACTTCTTTTTAGGGTTGCAGTCGGGGTCAATGTTGTAGGTGTAGTGTGTGAGGAGGTCCTCGATCATCTGGGCGGGGAAGAGAGGGGGTGTTACAATTAGTTCAATGACTGAGGTTCTTTGAATTCCTGAAAAGTTAGCGCAGATGATGGTGGGAATATGTTGTAAATATAAAATGCTTAATAAAAAGGCCGTGTATAATTGAATGAATAAGTAAGTAGGCAGTTGGCACAGCTGTCAATAAAAACAATGTAGGCAACCAATAAGACTGCACTTTAAAAATCAAGTGTTATTTTATGGTACCTGCTGTGTATACACCTAACGACTTTAAATACCAAAAATATATTAATAGAATTTATTTATAAATCTTAAAAAAATACTGTTACATACGCAAATGATGTTTCAGCCGATAATTTAATATAATTAGATAAATATTTAGATTTAGACCTCGTAAGTCACTTTTTTATTTTTGTATTGCTTTAATGATAACAGTATTATTGCAAAACTTTAACATTATTCGTAACATATGATTTGCAATACCTACATTCTGTGCAAATAAATACATATTCTTTTCTATTCTAAACCTACTGTCCCAGGGGACTTTGCAACACTAAAACAAAAATATTTATTTTATAGGTTTTACTTTGTCATTGCAGTTCACGAAATAATTATAGAGCGAGTGTTAAAGGGTTTAAACATTGCAGCATATGAATAATTACTTTTAACCTACTTCTTATCTGAATGTGTTACACGCTTGATTTTGTCTAGTTTGGCACTGCACACAACACTTTTAAAATGAAATCTGAAGAGCACAAGGGACCATGTTTTTGAAGAAAAATCACTTTATACATTCTAAGGTACGGTCTAAAAGGAAACTTGTAGTAAACAGTCATCGCCCCATACCTACCTATATTATTATAGTTGATAATAATCTGATAATCAGTCAATATTTTTTGCAATTTCCCCCAATTAAATCAGAATACAATTTGTATTTTTTTTTCGGTTTTGGTTATGCTTACTTAAATAATTGATTGCAATTTTAAACATTTATTATTTATTATATGGACTATAAATATTTTGTAAATAAAAATGACCTTTCTAAAAGACGGGCCATCTGTCACTCAGGAACCTCCTAACCTGACCTAACCAGTGCCTGTAGAATGGTATTGATATCAATAAAGATGTATGATACTTAATGGACCTTATGCATACAGAATGCATCTAACTGGAATGGAAGTCTGCCCCAACATAGATGAGAAAAGAATCGCAATAGTATCAAATACCTACGCAAAGGCAGTTGAAGAACAGAATTCATTCAAAAACAAATTAGACAGCTAACCTACAATCACTGATATTTCAAAACCCCATATTTTGGCCACACGCAAATACAAAGACGCATTTACTATAATAATCCCTTTATACCTTTCATAATGCAATAAACATTACAAAAATATCACATTACACTTCATAATGTTAGTTACATTACAATAACATTAACATTATAAGAAGTAATGATTCCAAACAAAAAGTGTTATATTACGATGTTGCGAATGAACATGTTACTAATATAAAGGGGAGAATTTGACACAGTAATGTAATTTGCGCAATTACTAACAGTTTGTTATAAAGGGATTGTTATTAATATGTATTTATTACAGGAAGTGATATTTGAAACTGATGTTTTGGTGTTTTTGTGATGTGTTGATGTGGGTCAAGGTAATTAAGGTATTGTATTAAATCTTATTAAAGGAATTAAACCTGTATTGGTATCTGTCTGTATACTCGAATATTTCAAGAAAACGGTTTTATATCAATAATAAATATATTTATTGGAGAAAACGGTTTAGGTATTGTCAATGAATCTATGAAGGTATCAAATAGAAAGGTTTAAACTCAAACCAGAGAGATCATTCTTCTCCTCGAGTGTATGAGAACGCAGTTTTTTTTAATTAAAACTTTAAATGAAACTAAATACGCTTAGTTATCTAAACTTATTACATTGTTATCGTTCAAAGCTGTTAATTGCTACAAAAACATTGCGAAAATGCATAAACTTTTATAATTATTATTACTAAATCAACTATGGCTCTGAGCTATGTAGTAAAAATATATCCATGAATTTAAAAGGGAAATATTTCATTGACGTCTACAATCTTACTAATCTCCTAATGATATCGCCTTTTCTTGATCCTCCTAAAGAGGTCCTACCTGCTATATATAGGTCGCAGTTAACGCAGCGATTCAGGCATATCACAAAAAGACTACTAAGAATTAGTAACGTTTCGATTAGTATTTTTAGAAAAAACAAAATAGAAATTAATTTAGGGTCACTAAAAATGTTCAATTATTTGACGTATCGTATCGTATTGATTATTTTTTTGTAGGAAAAATTAATAGGAGCTATTTGGGGACCGATTAAATACACGCCATGCGTATAGTTTCAGTTTTAGGGAATCCAACAAAAATGATGCTATGAGAGAAGAGAAAACAAATAATATTTCTAAATTGGGAAAAAGTTATTGAAACGTGGCTCTTTCGCATCACATACCAAAAGAAGAAAGGTTAAATATTTTAAGTATTTGACCGTAATTATTTATTACTAGCTTTTTCCAACGACTTCGCCCGTGTGCACGTCGAAAATTCACCCACGGAAACGTACTGTCGGGATAAAAAGCATCCTATTCAGGTTACAAACTACCTGTTCGCCAAATTTCATCCAAATCCGTTTAGCCGTTTTTGCATGATTGAGTAACAAACAATCAAACATCTAAACACACAAACTATCACATTTGTTATATTATTATAATGATAATATATAGTAGAATCTTTACCAACTCTCTTTAAAAAAAAAAATTAAGTAAACGGCAGGTTACTATAAAAATGTATTACTTAGGTAGGTAAGTACACTCGGATGGACAAAATTAAACGTAGGTAACTGTATTTTTGTTCGTTCTTTTAGCCTGCTTACCAAACATAGTGCATTAACTTTGGTAAAGGGATAAATAGTTAGTCGAACGAAGGCCGGCTATTTGAATCTAAAAATATAAAATAATATAATGGAGAAGAGGATTTCAATGTTTGTATGTTTGTTACGCTACAACGGCTGAACATATTTGGATGAAATTCGGCAACTGAAATAGGACACCCCTAGAATACGTTATATCTCGATATTCGTTTGGCATCATGACTTCATCATTTCAGCCGAAAGACGTCCACTGCTGAATATAGGCCTCTCCCAAAAGAGGGGTTTTGCCATAATCGCCACGCTTGGCAGGCGGGATGGCGATCGCAGTATGGTGGTAAAATGCATAGAAAACGCTGCTGCCGTTTCTCTAGTAAGTCCCTTAGGACCAGCGCTCACTGGCGGGACAGCACGGCAAGGGATTTTTAAAACACGAATAGAAATAAAACTTAATAGTATGATAGTAAAATTGAAATTTCAACGACAACGTTGCTGCGGTATCCTTAGGCATGCCGCGACGTCCTTATGCATCATCATTTAAATTTGAATTTTATTGTCTTACATTTAAGTTTTATTCCTATTCGTCGTATAAAAATCCCTTGCCGTGCCGTGCCGTTAGTGGGCGCAGGCCCTTAGTCGCCTTCTACGACACCCACGGGAAGAAATGGGATGGTGCTATTCTTTTACGTCCGGCATCATGACGCACGCGCTGATCATGACTTATGCGGGTGAAACCGCGGGACGCAGCCAGTCAAAAATAATTAGATATTATGTTTCTAAATTAATACAGGCTCCTGAATCCAATCAATGCCTTGATCAAAAACAATAAAAAGGTTCATCACTACATTTTATTCAAATTCATACAAAATGCAATGCAAAAGGTTCAAACCCGCGACCCGTCGACCATAAGTTTGCTATTGTTACTCGACTTGCCACTAAACTATAACTGTTTGCTTATATCTTCAAGTTCACACTCGCCTGCCGTGCTGCCTTTGAACGTTACCGCCGTGTTTGAACAGAGCTGCACTCGCCCGCGGGAAGGTATGTTTAGGAAGGGGTTGAAGCTTACTAGACCCGTATTTATAAGACGCTCTCAATATTGCTCTTAAAAGGTAAATTATAAACGTTATCTAATAACATGATAATAGCAGATGTTTTACTAACAATTATATTGCTATTTTTCTTTTTCTTTTTAATTAAAATTCTGCGGATTTCGAGCCAAACTTTTTTTTATCGATTTTTTTTTAAGTGTTGCTAATTGCTAAAAAGTATGGCACTGGAGCACGGATATTTTGGCTCAACTTTGAAGTCTTCTCCTAAAGGAGATTTCGAATGCAATTTCATACAATGTTGATTCATCTAAAGCAGGTAGGTCTAATTGTATTAAATCTGTTCAAGTCACTCACTCGATAGCCTGGCTGGAACTGTCGATGAAAAAGAATGATTTTAATGCGATCAAAGTAAACATAGGAATACATATTTAGCCCAGAGAAAGTCCTAAATCTATAGGATACAGTTTAAAGCCCCATCACAGCAACACTAATCACTAAATTATATTTAGTGATAGGTAAACTTCAATCATTTGAAGTTGATACAGAGAGCAGAGTGTAAATACGTTTACCGCTAAACTTTTTTAGATATTAGTGGTACTCGAAGATCCAAATGATTATAGGTAAAATAGTTTTAAAATGGGCATCATGTCTACAGTACATAGCTTACCGATGCACATATCGCAGCCTGCGAGCCGCGAGTGGCCAGCTATCAGCGGCCAGTCAAAATAAAAAAAATGCGAGAACAACAAAATTATAAAATTGACGTAATTCCAGTTAAAAGTTAAAACCGCCAGGAAAATTAAAATTTGGAAATACTATTGCATGTGGCGACATGTGATCTGAAGCCAAATATTTAAAATAATTGTCACGTCAATGCAATGCCATACATCCAACTAAATATTGTAAGTTACACAAAGAAGAATCCTACTTAAATTATTTTAAAACGTTTACCTAAGTAGTCATTTTTCTTCGTAGCGGGTTGCCTTTGGCATATAGTGTGCCCTAGTGGTTCCTATTTTTTGTCAGTATGTATGTACGACGCCCCCGAAATAACTTAAGACAACATTATATTTTAGTGGGAAATTGTACTGAAATGCCGCCGCTAGTTCACACATTCTGCCGACGCCTTGCTGCGGTTTCAGAAAATGCGTACAAAAAGATATAATCTCGTGATTCATATGACGACCGAAGACCGATGACAAGTGAATAATATTATCTAGTTGCATTTAATGCAAATCGTTAGTTTTAGAAAGATTTTCTTAATCGCCTATTTACCCAATCAAAGTTAAATAGATAATGTTAATACTTTACATACCGTAAGTGATAAATAACTGAACTGTTTGCTATTTAAATCTTAACTAAATGATGTATGGTCCATAATGTTACGTCAACTTTTAAAACTTAAATCTTCAACTTCTCCGTTTGAATGAAATAAAATGACAAAATATTTATAGATATGAAATATGTACAGAGTTCAACGATCAAGTTATTTTAGTAGGAACATACCTAGAACTAAATAATATTTGACTTTAATTATTTATACAATCTGTATTTAAAGTTTTTAAGCCTCAAAAATAGATTCCTCCCTCGGAACAAAAGACGTTGTTGTTAACTAAACTTAACATTTCATTTTAAATAAGTAGACTTCTCTCTATTTAATCATTTGGTTACAATATCAAAAAAATTTAAAGCACAATATAACTTTTTTTGTTAATAATACACAAACAACTTTATAGGAATTCCGCAACAATAATGTTACAGAAAAATATCAAAAACAAAGAGCTTTTAGACAGGAACAGAACTTTCAAAGACTTTATCTTTTCAGGGAAACCTTTACACAATATTCTTTTACGTAAATATTCATTTAATATCTACCTGATATCTCTCCGAGGCTCTGAGGAAGAACGGCGGCAACGCAGCCAACACTGGGTGCTGCACCAACTGGGACACATCGACACCGTTCGGGAGAGACATTTCCATTAAAATAACAATCCAACAATAACAAAAACAACTAACAAATAATTTAACACCTCAATAACATTCTGTTTCAAAAACACTTTTTTAATAATCCAATTTTAAATCTTAAAAAAGAATTACAATTCGATTGTGGAACGCGAACGTTACAGTTAAGGCGACGCACTCCGCCGAGTTGTTTCGAACACTGTTGATTCATTTTCAACCGAACAGTTGCTGTCGCGACGCGCGACAGAGACGGAACGAGAGCGAAACGACACACTGTATTCAAACGCATATCTCTGTCTCTCTCACACTGTAGTGTTAACTGTATATGTTGTATCATCCGGTTATATAAAATGTTGTAAGATGAGAGGCTCGGCTCTGCCAATGGAGAAGCTCCGAGACCCCGCCTCTGCATCCCTATTGGTTGGTAAATGCTGAAACTTAATTTATAAAGGTGACTTTTTTGAGAACCAGTTTTTTTTATTGCGGACAAAGAGTGTATTGAATGAATCACAAAAAACACAATTATGTTTGTTATTCGCGTCGTAGATTCCGTTTCGTTTTTATTTCTTTATTGTTCTGAAGTTTTTTTGTTTAATTGTTTAGTTATTGTGGTCTTAATGCGTGGAATATGCTCGGTTGGTATGAGATGACGCGATAACTTTGTTGGTCATATTGTAGTGAGCTCTGCGTGTGATGCATAGTGGCATATTTGTCTGGTATCGTTTGTATTTTGATATATCTTGTCATCTAAATTATATTTAAATGGTAAAAGTGCATATTCGTTGCTCGTTTTTGTCTATACGCTATGGTTATAGTATTGTCTGATGTTTGTCTGATGTCCTGAATCATTCATGCTTATTCGAAGCTGCTAGTGAATGTTTTGTCGGTATCAGGGCTTTAGAGATTGGCGTTTGTCTTATTATTATTTGACTAAGAACTCTATGCATTCGAGAATGGTGACATAGACATTCTTATTGGTCTTCTCCAGAATATGTTTTGACGTTATTATCTGACACAGCTTAACATGCCAAGTAGGTCGTGGAATTATCTTCGTCTTCAGTTTCCATCTTCACCATTTTATTCAAGAATTATTTTCTTCTACTGGAATGGCGTAGGTATTAAAAACTGAAGTACTTCAGTGAGATCTCTTGTGATAAAGATCTTCTAGGATATTGCAAACCTGAGTGGTGAGAGCTTTTGACCCAGAAGAAAGCTGACCCTAATTATCTGTCTACAGTAATTAATCCTGTATTATTTATTTTCAGGACACTTTCAAACATAATCACATATATATAGGTATATAGTGAATACGACACCACAGAAGTTTAATAAAATCAAGCTTACCGGTAACCGTCGCCATCTTAATTCTAAATTCAAATATCGAACGTCAGAGCGGAAGGTGCGTTCAAATTGAAATATTTCAATTTACTTGTCGGCGGGAATTCGATTTAAATTACAATGAGAGGGCCGGGGAGGGGGTGACGGTCGCGGGAGGATGGTGGGAGGGAGACGAGTAATTATCAATGTATAACGGAATATCTGCGCGTTTTGTGTTTAAAGCCGATCGGGAATGTTTGTACGGGGTGTTATGTGGATTTGTTAACTTTGGATAGCAAAGAACTTGAATTGGAACTTTATAGCTGTGCAGGTCATGGTGTTTGTGTTTGGTGGAGGTGGCTTTCCTTTAAAAAGCCGGAACTAATTCTTTGAATAATTATGTGTCCTTGACAATAATCAGTTTAATCCCAATAAGGTATTAATTTAGTTTTAAAATGTTAGAGGGATAGAGACGGTCAGGACCATCATGGGGGTTTCAAAACCACCTTCGACCACAGCCTGCATCTAAACTGAGCAACGACCACCTTTCATTTACCAATGAAAACCAATTGACAGATAATGACACTAAAACGTCAAACTACCCACCTGCACTACATTCACCAAAATTCCCACACACGGAAATAATTCCCGAATATGGGAGCATCCTCTATACGTAACAGATACAGGTGTGGCTGAGCGAGGGTGTCGGAGGGGGTGAGATGTGGCGGAACGGGCGGCGCGGGAGGGGGGCACGGTAGAGGAACGAGGCGCAAATGAGAATTCCGCAGAGCAACGATCAATTCGCGAAATGTGAACATTTCGCAAACGTCTCAACTTGGAATAGGGATGGTAACGTGTCGATGATTTTGGGAGTTGGCTTTTGAATTCATTTTTCTATGGTCGTATAGTACTGGAGTAGGATTTTCACTATACATAGTTAGGCTGACGGTGACTGAGTGGGGAATGAATAAGAGGTTACTTGCTTCTGGAAGCAAGCATAAAACTAAAACGTGGATACTACCTGTTTTATCCTTCTTCTATCCAACTGAAAAAACCTAAGGTAGGTACTATAATTTAAGAATAAAATTCTTAGAGGACGCAACATATAGGATGGAATACACCAGTACAAACTTTTCTGGTGTTAAAATTCTTGTATTCCAGCGATACGTAGGTACTAAATACCATGTCTCAAATACAAAACATTCTATATAGAAAGCTCTGTACTTAATACCACCATCTACTATATAAAAAAAATCTAAATTCTGTATTTTCTTTAACTATTTAAATTCAAGACAACTTACCAAAACTGTAAGAATTAAATTTATCGACAGTCAAAATCCTAACTTCGCTCATCCCTACACAAGCGTGGGAGCGCGCGAATATCTTCGCAAGCGTTAAAATGAAATGTTCGCAATTTGAATATCGTTCTGCTACCCCGCCGCCCCCCTCCCTGCAGCCCTCACAGCCTCACCCCCTGCGACGTCCGGAAGTTATTATATAGTAGGTACTTAGTAGTTTTATTTTAAATTGCTTTTTCACTTTGTATGTGGTTTATTTTTTGTTTTGTTTTTCTTTTGGATGGTGTAGGTGGGAGATTTAAGATACTAGAAAGATAAAAGATCTAGAAAAAGCACAAATGAAGCAAGAAGATCAAGAACATAGATAAAATAACATAAGAGGCGTTCGAAGTCTATTACCGTCCGTGAAGTTATGTAGGTACTTAGAATGTGGAATTAGCTTCTCTGAATATATATATAAATATTATGGAAACAAAATATAAATAACACCACGGTCTAGACAACATCAACAAAGTACCGCTTTACAGCAAGCAGAGATGTCTTGTGAACTACTTTTCAAAGAACAGTTTGCAAAGGAGACACAAACTCCTTACGTAAGTAGGTTAGTACAGGATATAGAGAACAGTGGCCATGGACAAGTCGCACAGGAAAGAGTCAGAAGAATGTACGAGTACGACTCAAAAGAGAAGTGCCATGGACGTACTCGTATGATACGGATAACGTATGTTGATTATAGGCATGACATAGATATACTATTATAAATGAGCTTGCAAAAGGACGTTCCGTTTAGTTTTTAAAGGCGCGGTCATTGCCACTGGACCATCAGTCCAGTGGCAATGACCGCGACTTAGGAGTTGAAGGTCGTTGGTTCGAACCCAGGCCAGGCGCTTTACTTTGTGCAAAATATTTCATCACCACTGAGAGGAAGCCTGTGACCCAGGAGTGGGAGCACTGAAGGCTGATTATGCTTGCAAAAGGGCACATTACCACAGGTTTTATCACCTCCTAAACTATATCACAGACACAAATTGGTGAAATTAAACCACTTCTAATTACGCAAACAACTCTCCCAACAGGAGACGCTAAAGTAGCCGCTTTGAAACAGTAACTGTAACAGTGGCTGACCAGAAGAACTGTTACAATTACTAGTAGCATTACAGACTAACCACATTTTTGTTCATATTTATTTAAGGCAATTCAAGACAATCAGAAATCACAACCAGTTTTAAGAATTTTGAATTAGACACAGAAATGAACTAGCAGAGTAATAAATAGGACGTAAAATATATGGTTACTTATGCATACAAGTAACAAAATAAAATAGAGTTGAAAAAAGAGTTTTGTTCACAAATACAATAGCTAATACACTACAGCTGTAAAAAGAAAAAACAACAAAAACCAAGGCTGACAAAGAAGGGAATAGAAGTTATGGAGGTTACTATATGCCACATCTACGTCATTTCTTAGCTCCGCAGCCTGTTCCCCGGATATTGTGTTCAGCAAGTAATTTAGAGACACGAGTGCTCTTTGATATACTATGTAGTGTTGTGTTCCTTTATCTTAGCCTCGTCTGAGGACGCCTCGCACTGTTCCTGTTGAGGACGACGGTTCCATGTGCCTTTTGTGTCTGTTAGAATTACATTTCCTTGGAATTATGTTGTGTGGATTTATAATAAGAGATGGTTTTGTTTATCAATTGCTTTGTTAGTCATCAAATCTTATTGCCAGTGTTCTGCCATAGGTAATTAGGGGATGGCAGTAGGTGCAGGCTATTTAACACGGAACTACTGCCTATTTGACCTACACAATCCAGATTCTGGATAATATCCCTTAGCATGATTGTCAGACTTTTGTGGTTCCGACCACCTGTAACTTTTCGAAGCACAGAGGGGTCTCTATATGTAATGAATGGTCACCCATCCACGAACTGAGCGCGGCAAGTGTAGCTTCCGACCCGTGCAGCTGTTATCATTTAGTCACGAGCGCAACTTATTTAGTTACGTAGGTACCTGCTTACCTTTTTATAACCGCTAACAAATAAATATAAGTTCACACTTAATATTTAATACTAACCACTCCGTGCTTCCATAGATTTGTACATAGGAAGAATTCATTTGAGAAGGCTTCTCAAACTGTTGCACAGACCCTCCCCTCACAAACACAACTATCCCTAAAACAAACGACAGAAAAAGGCCTATTTTTAGCGACATCCGCCTTAATGAAGTGGGCACGCCCCCGCTTCGCTACATCGCGTCAACCAATCGCAGCGTTTGAAACTGTTGCGAGCTCCCCCATTGGTGGAAACTGTATCAATACTGTTGCAACGTACGTAACGCGAATGGTGTTTGGAATAAGAACGAGGTTCTACCCAATGGAGGTTTTGCATGCTGGGTAGAAAGTTAGACGTAAATATAGTACGATGTCTATATTTCATGATTCTGGGAGTTAACATCTTGTGTCGTGCCGCACGACTGCAGCTGTTCGAGAATAAGTCGTGCCGTGGTAAGATTAGCTAGTCGATCAGTTTTGTTACTTATTGGACCTCTACCTAACCCTTCAAGAAAACAGTCGTGATGTTATGTGTGTTGTTACTACTGAAGGCTTTGTTTATGTATGACAGATATAGGGTCGGTAAACAATTAGTTACAGAACAGGAAGTAAAATCTAATTTAGTCAGCTAAAGAATATTATTACCTGACTGTTCACCATTTGACACTGGGTTGTGGAGGTCAAATTGGCGGTCGCTCCACATGAAATACTAATAGCTATTCAGCCGTATCAGGTTAGACCGGAAAACGACCCCAAAAATAGCTGGGAAAAGGTTAGGCAGACAATGACTATTCACAATTTGTTCCAATTAATTTGAACTCTAAAGATGTCACACAACACGAGAAGGGTACGTTATTACAGAACAAGGCGAAACGGAATATTACATTGCTAAGAAAATAAATAGTAACTTATTGTCAACTTCCTGCGCACTGAAAATGGTGAACGAAAACATCGTATCGAAACCGGCATGTCCTAGAACCAAAAAATTGAAGACATGTGACATCTACTAACCCGCACTGGGCCCGCGTGGTGTATTACGGCCCACTCCCTCTCTGAAAGAGGAGGCCTGTGTCCCAGCAGTGGGAACATTAAAGGCTTAGTGACTATGCTTGTCATCAACATCGCCGTCGCTAACGAAGCAAGCGTCACCCCGCACCTAGCTCCGTAGGTACCGGCAGGTGTGCATGTCTTTATGTCTCTTGCTGAACATATCTCTAATGACCGCTTGGAAGAAAGTCCACAAGGAATTCCATAATCAACGCGAATTAGAGACCCCAGTTTTTCGTTGTTCGTAGACAGAAAACTATTGCGCCTTAATCTACATATATAAATGAACTAAAGAAAAACTTTTTCCAAAAAAAAAGCCAAACGACTTCCGGAAAAACACTGCAGTGTGTCGTAGGTACTATAATCAAAAACTGAAAAAAACAAGTTTCCGGAAAAACACTACAAAGTGAAAATAACTTTAATTTCGGAAGTCGGTAACTACGGATATGTAATTAAATTTTATGTCACCGCCTGCCGAAATTAAAGTTACTTTTCACTTTGTAGTGTTTTTCTGGAAACCAGTTTTATTTTTTTCACTTTTTAGTTATAGTACCTACCACACACCGTTTCATAATTTCATCACTCTTGGGGTCAAAACAATGCATATTTATGCGATAACAGCAATTGCAGTTTATTTGCTGTCATTTTTTGGAAAGTTCCGTTGCCTGTCTCCGAAACTCATCATTAGATCTATATGAAATTTGAATGGGACCATTTTGAAGTAAACCCCTTTCGAACAAAGAGAAAATTTGCAAATCCGTCGATATATGACGGAGTTATGCTCGAACATACATAAAAAAGTTAGATAAATATGTCGAATTGATAAACTCCTCCTTTTTGAAGTTGGTTAGAAAGAGATAAATGACAATTTTGATAACACCATACTGATAATAACAAAGCGCAAAGTAATAATAGTTCTGACATTTAACAGAAAGAACGAATTTCGTAGCGAAGCTGCTACGAGATACGCTACGAAGACGTAGCAATGTCTACGAGGTGCTACGTCAAATTATTACGCAACAATTTAGCTAAACGTTTAAAGCTCTTTTTACACATTATCTACTTGTTAAGTGTTATGTATTGTGAAATTATTGTTTCCTTATTCTTTGTTCTGTTCTAGCTCTGAATGTTTTAAATAATTTCTGACTTGTTGACAGAAAACTGTCTAAACCTCAGAGGATTTCAAAGATGCCAAAGAGGTTGGTCTCACAAGCCCTTACCAAGAAGTGATGATTGATCATTATGTACGTGTTTCAGATTATTACGCACTTACAGTTCATATTACATTACCTACAGTTATAGCTACTGTTCAAGCTAGTTACCTAAGTAAGTATGTAATAAGTTTATTATCACATAACAAAATTACGTATACTCCATTTGGAATAAGATTAGACACTTAAATAAACCTTTTGTACAGTCCGTTCATCTGATTTTGACTTCTATTGCGTTGGTGCATGATAAATGGCATCTGCAGTAAACAGTTGGTATTGTAACCATTTTTGTGCTTTTAATGCCTCCTTATAACTGCGAAATAGAAGACAAAATCGGTTGAACGGGCTGTAAAAAAGGTTTTTTTAAATGTTTAGTCTTATTTCAAATGGAGTATAGTTATTTCGTTGTTATTATAGTTTTCAAATGGAGTATAGTTATTTTTGTTTTTTTATTGCAAGATGTAGCTACGTATGTAGCAACCTCGACAATTATTTACCTTATTTAATCATAGACCCTGTACCTAATATATTACGAGTAGTAGTAGAGTATGGACTACTAAACAGTTCAGTATAATTTCGTTTCACTCCGAGTCTGACGTTTGAGTTTGTTCCATTACCTTACTTTCCTAGAATACTGCACAAGAAGGCTATCATGTTCCCACTGCTGGGACACAGGCCTCCTCTCTGTGAGAGGGAGTGGGCCGTAGTCCAACTCGCGGGCCCAGTGCGGGGTGGTAGATGTTACAGGACTTCGAATTTATTGATTTTAAGACATGCCGGTTTCCTCCCACATTTCGTTCACCTTTTGGAGAGCTGTGGGGATAAAATACAAAGTAAAGCGCCTGCTTGGCTTTGAACCCACGACCTACAACCCGTAACTCGGTGCCGTTACCCCTGGGCCTTAACCGCTGTCTTCAGAATCTGAGTGTTTTGGAAATGGTTTTATTTAGTGTACTTGTTATTACCAAGCAAAAAAATATTTCAAAGAATTTAATATCCATTGACACAGCTTATGAGAATGTGGTCCAGTTAGATACCTACTAACTTTATTGTTCTAGGCTACTCTTGGTTGAATGATTGCGACCAAACAATTGAGGCCTTGAGAGCAAGAACTGATTTGTCATATAGAGATAATCAAAGAAATTAATTTTGAAATTTTTAATTTATTTTTTTCCATAAAGAATTTCTGTTTTTAACTAACATTTATGTAAATTGTCTCTAGGCATCTTTAGATCATGAAAATAATAATCCTAACATAGACCTATTTTATTGATTTTTTTGTTGGTGAGGCCACTTTTGCAGTAAACAACTTGTATGATATCTTCTTCATGTAAGAATACGAGACGGCCCGACACATTTTAAAGTTCTCAATATAGAAAAGTATAAATTGACGTCTAGAGCAATAAAAAGAAGTTATTATGAAAGTTATAAGTTTTTGTATTATAATTTAATAACGTAAAATAACGATTGTGGTAAAATGTGTTCTATAGCCAAGTTTTTTATAGGAAATTCTAAAAATGGTGGTGTGCATCATGTACCATTCTTATCTTAGGTGACCTTATTGTCACATAACCTAGAAGATATGCAAAACCACAAAATATTACCACAAAACCCATATAAAATAGTTAGAGCTAGTAGTAGCTCTCAGGATAAAGCATTTGGGACGTTTTAGCACATGATGCTTCATAACACCAAAAACTGTAAGTTTTTTTATGGATTTATTACATACCTTGCGCACACAATAACATCAAATTTAGCACTTAGGCAAGCTTAGCTAACTACTAGAAGTCGCATTGAAGATGAAACAACCTCGTGTTATTTACCGTTTTACGTAAAAAAAATATGACACATATATTTTAACCCAATATGGGTTAAAATATAAGTGTAATAAGCGAACGAAGTCGCGAGCAGAAGCTAGTATTTCAATTAGACGAACGAAACCGCCAATTTAATTTTGTCAAATTCACAAACGTCTAAATATGACAGGCCTAAGTGACAGTTCATTTAGTGTAGATACAATGCAAAAACGACCCAACTAACTTAGGCCGTTCATACACATAGATTTTGATTAAAGTTTTTAATGCAATAAATGTTATACTAACGCCATCTCTCGTTGGCTCTAAAAATCAATGTTAGGCCATTTTGCTTCAAAACAAAACAGTTTTTAGACGACGATAGGCCCAAGAACTATTTTTTTGTGAATGTTACTTAGGCTGTTTTTGCGCTCGCGGACTCAATTTATATCTACTGCTTGTTCCAAAAGTATCTCACCGAAGTGTAAGCAAACCCTGTTGAGGTTAAATTCTTGCGCAATCACTCACTAAAGGGAATCAGTAACACATTCATCTGTGTGAAGAAGCTTTCCACTTTCCGACAATTATTGTTAAATAAAATTATTAAATTGTAATTCAAAAATTATCGATGATTGTCATCAATATTTTTTGTTTTACAATAAACCTCAATTGTCAAATAAAAAACATCTTTTAGGTGATTCAAGTTTAAAATAACCAAATCAAAGCACTAAATTTGTAAGTGGCAGTACAAATTGGCATCTACAGGTACCTACGTTTTCTGACCGATTTGTTTACATTTTTATCAGCTATTTTAGGAACACATCATAATATCTGGAATTTTTACTAAAACAGCCATATTCAAATATGAAACCCATTTATTTAAACGGAAGACATTTCCCTGCAAACCGCCGACGACACGACTGGCCCAACGTTTATAAATCGCACACACACACAAAGAAACACACAGTGGTCAGCGCCACAAATGACGGCGCTGTGTCACCGATGCTGACGCGATGGTTTCAGGAATAGGGGTAAGAATAGGGAGGACACGCTAGTTAATTGCTCATGTAGTAAGATGGTGAGCATAACTCCAGCTTCCTCATATGTGATAGACTAATTCTACCTGTGCCAATATTTAAGGCATAATAGCTGCAATCAAAGTTCCCAGTCTTAAGTTAGCTGCCACAAAATCTTCGTTAACATGAGTAATTTAGTGTGTGTTAGCTGGAGTGACGTCACTCCAGTTTCCTCATTTAATACAGGCAAACCAGTGAGGTGACGATTTTGGACAAAAGTCAGAAAAATAAGGCATACTAGCTGCACAAGGAAGGAAAGAGCGAAACGATAATGCTTAAAAAGAGTTGAAACTACGATCAAAAACCGTGTGTGTAAGCTGGAGTGACGTCACCCCAGCTGCTCAGGTGTATCTTCGTAACGAAAGAAGATATGATAATGTATAATAGCTCAAAAAATAAGGCATAATAGCTGCCATGTCAGCAATTTTTTTAAATCTCTGGTCAAAATACTCCATGAGTTATTATACCGATAAATATGTGTAAGCTGGAGTGACGGCACCCCAGCTGCTCATGTCATATCTTCCGATCGAAAGAAGATATGATTATGAACTATAGCTCAAAAGTTAAGGCATAATAGCTGCCCGTAGGCAGCAAAATGTTCAAATCTCTAGACCCTGTAGTATAAAAAAACCGTTTCTGCGCCAAATATATCAAATTATTGCTTCGGAGGACGTAAGGAGCAGCGTTACTGTTCCTTGCGCTACTTATTGCAACCAAGTTTGCACTTAGCAGGGATTCTATTATAAGTAATTTTAACTTACGCTAAAAATAAATTTAATTTTGAATATTGAAGTTATAGACTTAGAACCGACTGCACTACAATGGTAATTCCATTGAAGTGCAGTTGGCTCCAAAGCAGTAATTTGATGTTTTTGGCGCGGAAACTGTTTTTTCTTATTACGTGGTAATTACAAGGACTAGAGATATGAAAATTTTGCTGCCTACGGCACATACACATATGGTTGCACATATTTATCGGCTTAATAACTCAGAGTATTTTGACCAGAGATTTGAAAATTTTGCTGCCAATGGCGTGACGTCACTCCAGCTTACACACACGTTTTTTGATCGTGGTTTCAACACTTTTTAAGCATTATCGTAGAGTTCTTTCCTTCCTTGTGCAGCTATTATGCCTTATTTTTCTGAATATTGTCCAAAATCTTCACCTCACCAGTTTGCCTGTATTAAATGAGGAAGCTGGAGTGACGTCACTCCAGCTAACACACGCTAAATTACTCATATTAACGAAGATTTTGCGGCAGCTAAATTAAGACTGGAAACTTTGATTCCAGCTATTATGCCTTAAATATTGGCACAGGTGGAATGATTCCATCACATACGAGGAAGCTGGAGTTGTGCACACGTGGGTCCTTAAGTTTTTATGTTATTCGATCGCAAACGAGTAAACGAGAGCAGTTGTGGTCCAGTGACACAGGCGCGACTTACGAGATGTAGGTCGTGGGTGCGAACCCAGGCAGGCGCTTTGCTTTGTGTAAATTATTTCATCACCATTGTTCTCAAAACGGTGAAGGACAACATCGTTACCTTTGCCACTACACAGACGGCAACAATGTATCATGTGCTATTAAGGGCTTGTAGCTAAGTAATAATAGCCGCATGCGTCGATCAATCAGGTTAAGTTACGCTTGCTGCGGTTGGTCCTTGGATGGGTGACTATCTTTACATACCAAGACCTCTCCTTGCTCGAAAAGCACATTAAGCAGTCCCGGCTGTCATTCGTGGTCTTTGACAGTCGTTCGTCGAGAAGCCCGAAATTTTGGATACCAGTCTTACCCAAAGGGTATCGTATTACCCAGTAACTGGGTTGTGAAAGTCAGATAGGCAGTCGCTCCATGTAAAATAGGTACTGGTATTCAGATGCATCCAGATAGACTGGTAACCGACCTCAACATAGTTTATGAAAAGGTTTGGCAGATTCATTGTGAAACTCTATTTGATACCTCACTCCATTCGTTCTTAGTTTTACATATAGACTTAATAAATTGGATCCCCTTATGACTAAAAATAAAGGTCCGTCAGATCGTATTTCGGCCATGGCAGACAATCTCAGCGGAGACTAGCCACCTACGCGAGAGATGTGAGTATGCGCAGACGCAGGTGCACTCACTCTTCCCTCACTGTCATAGTCTGATAGGACGGCAAACCGACACGACCGTAGAGAGATCAGGCGCAGGACCACGCGCTTTTGGAGGCACGGGGTTATCACACCGCCAACTTCCAAACTCCGGGCACACATAACACTTTGCCGGACATGGGAATCGAACCCAGGACCCGCACTCAACAGTCGTGCTTACGACCAAGAGACCAACGCGGCAGTTATACATTACGACAAACCATATAAAATAAAAAATAAAAATAAAAAAATAGGGGAAGTGTCTGTCCCCTCACCAATGTGGTAACGGACTGGAGGTAAACGCCGGTAAGCGATTCGCTGAAAACCAACACATCCTCCCACTTGAATTCCATACCCGACCATTTCGACTCTGTCGCCGACACAACGGCTGCGATCGACTCATTCACGGGTCACGTACAATCTGTCCTGAACGAGTGTTCAAGGGAAATTCCTGAGGTGGAAGACCACCGATGGAAGTTGCCGGACGATGTACGCGAACTGCTAAATGAGAAGAACGCAGCTGTTCGTGCCTACAGCAACTTTCCTTGCGATGTGAACAAGGCTCACATGCGCTCTTTGCAGAGATCTGTGAAGACGCGCATGCAAGAGCTTCGTGAGGCTGGCTGGGACAAGATGCTGAGCGAGTTAGAGCCGACTCATCTAGCCTTCTGGCAACTTCAGAGGAATCTCAAATCCCGAGAAGTCTCCTCCATGCCCCCCTGACCAGGCCCGACAGCACAGTCGCGTTCGACGACATCGACAAGGCTGAATGCCTTGCCGAGAGCCTCGAAGCCCAGTGCACACCCAGTACTCTGCCAGTAGATCAGGCACACCTCGATGAGGTGGACGCCGAAGTCGAACGCAGAGCCTCCCTCCCGCCCGTCGAAGACCCTGATGATCCAATACCTCTCGTCACACCGGACGAAGTTCACGAGATTGTCAAAGGTCTGAAACCCCGCAAGGCCCCCGGCGCTGACGGAATCACCAATAGGATGCTCCAGATGCTGCCCGCCCACCTGATCATGCTCTTGACCACCATCTTCAATGGTGCCTTGAGCAATAACATCTTCCCACAAGCGTGGAAGCAAGCCACGGTCATCGGCATTCCAAAACTTGGCAAGCCCAAGTCCGAGCCCACGAGCTACCGCCCCATCAGTTTACTGAATTCGCTCGGTAAAATCTACGAGAGACTTATTTATAAGCGACTCAGAAATTTTGCCGAGACGAAAGGCCTCATTCCCGACGAGCAGTTTGGTTTTAGAACCCAACACTCGTGCGTTCAACAGGTCCACCGCATCGTAGAGGACATAAGCGCTGGTTTCCAGCGCGGCTCTATGACCGGTGCAGTATTCTTCGATATAGCGAAAGCTTTCGACAAAGTCTGGCACACCGGCTTATTATATAAGCTGTACAAACTCGGTGTGCCTGACCGTCTCGTACTCATCCTTCGAGACTTTTTGTCGAACCGCACCTTTCGCTATCGCATAGAGGGAGCGATTTCCTCCCCCACCCCTTACGCGCCGGCGTCCCTCAAGGCGCCGTGCTATCCTCTCTCATTTTCACGCTATTTACTAGCGATATCCCAAAACGTAGACTGGCAAAGTTGGCACTGTTCGCAGACGACACAGCCATTTACTACGCTGGGATCAGTCAGGACGCGATAGCCTCCAGGCTCCAGACCGCAGTCAATGTTCTTGGCGCGTGGTTTAGAAAATGGAGGATTGAAGTAAATCCGGACAAAAGTCAAGCGGTTCTCTTTTCGAAACCGCGACACAGACCTGACCCCCCCCCCGGCCCATCTCCATGTTTGGCAAGCCTATCCCTTGGGAGAAGCAAGCTAAATACCTAGGAGTGATCATGGATCAGCACCTCTCCTTCTATAAGCACATTATGAAGGCGCGCTCACGCGCCGCCTTCACTCTAGGAAGGCTGCATTCTGTTCTGAACGCACGTAGCAAGTTGTCACTTAAGTGCAAGTTGCGAATATACACGGCGTGCATAAGGCCAATCATGATCTACGCTAGTGCAGTCTTTGCACACACAAAGCCCCGATACATCCATAGGATGCAGACATTGCAAAACCGTTTCCTCCGCCAAGCCACAGGCTTGCCCTGGTATGTTAGGAACGAGATCCTCCATCTCGACCTTAAAATCCCCGCAATAGCCCAGTTCCTAAAACGTAATTCAAAGCGTTTCTTTGAATGCGCCGCGCAACACCGCAATCCACTGATTGCGAAGGCCGCTAGTTATGTCCCCAGTAGAGTCAGTCGAATCTGCCGGCCGAGACATTTCCTCTCGGACCCTGATGACCCCATCACTCTTCTCCAAGAAAGCAGTAGGGCCACCAGCACAGCACACAAATACAGACCGTGTTTCTGACCTCGCCACCGAGGTCCTCGCGCCCCGAAGAATCCTCGCGAAGACCCCGAGTAAATGAATCCCCCCCCAACCGTCCCTTGCCCGCAGAAGTGCCAGCCCGCGCCGAAGCTGAGCAAGTAGAGTCAAAATCCCCCTGATCTAATAATAAAGAAATTATTGATCCAGCCTGTCCCCACTTGCTGCCCTCCTTGAAAGTGACTCCTTGAGCCGAGGCTCGTACCCCGCAGGGGGTGCCCTCAGTGCGCAGTTGCTGTAGGTTTAAGTGTTAGTTTGTAAGCCCTGGCTGGAGGCTCTTAGCCTAAAAACTATTAGTCCCCACAGGAAAGCCCGGTTAAGTAGTCACGGCCTTTCAAGGCCAACTACGAGATGCCCTTAAAAAAAAAAAAAGAAATGTCTGTGTTCGCGCGACATGGTCGAACTGAGCATGTCACAAGCAAATGGCCGTCTTCGCGAACTTGGGCGCTTGCGACTGTGATCGTAATGAATTGTAAGAATACCGTGTAGTTCAGTGGTTTCTTATGAAAACCGAAGCCAAAACAAAACCTTTATAAATCATGGTATCACTTTGCCATATCTATGTATTTACAAATATTTGACTATATTTGCCTTTAAAATTACGAAAATCAACTAATCGTAAAATATTTCTTGCCTTAACCACGTAATTTTTTTTTTCAAATATAACAGCGACTGTTTTTTTTTTGCAGCACATACATTGCTCCTTAATCACTACCTAAGTGTGTCGCTTGAGTGACTGGGCCAGCAATGTAAAATTCACATAACGATACTTTATCTATGCTGATGAGTCTTGTGGTAGAGCCGCTGCGTCTTGCGGCCAGTTAATGATGTACTTGTGCACATCAATTAACGAAGGTCATCGACAACAATATCGATTACCCAACGAATATATTACTATTATAGTTTATTCTTCAATTTGTCAACCGTTTCAACTCAGTTGGAAGACCTAAAAAGATGACAGCCTAAACCAACGTAACCCGATTGTTTTACATCGATTTTTTTTTAATATATTTTATATATTTAGCTACAATTTGTCTATCTATATCTATACTAATATTATAAAGAGGTAAAGTTTGTGAGGTTGTAGGGGGTAATCTCTGGATCTACTGAACCGATTTTGAAATAGAAAGCCACGATATTTGTGAGTGTCACACGCTATATATTAACCTGAAAAAACGGTCCTACGAAAATAGGGATGCCACCCGTGCGAAGCCGGGACGGGCTGCTAGTTTATAATATAATACTTTCTGGACTTAACGATATTTATTTATTTTATTTTCAGGACTTCAAATTGTTTTTAGAACAATAACAAATGTAAGAATCTATAACTTTCCGATTTATTCAAACACTAGTGTACTTATATGTAAAATAAATGGCTTTTGCACAGCACAACGATAGCGACCCGTGTTTTTTTGTGAGAAAGTTATGTACGGTGCGTGGTAAATGCACGCTGTGCATGATGACATAAGGTTTATAATTGATTGTGTAGTACGTTCTGATTTATGAACTGCGGATGTGTGCGCGAATTCGTATCTATTATCGCTGTGTGCATAACTCCAGCTTCCACCTTTAATGAACTGCATGTGTAGTAGTGGCATGTGGAGGGGCCAAACTGAAGACACCGGGTTCCGATACATTTTCAACTACCGCATATCCCCTTTTTCTTTTAACTATGCGACTAACCAACAAAAATAAATCTCGCTGTCCAAAAGGTCATTAGTAAAATCTCACCCAAAATTCGAATCTAATCCCACCTCATCCACACTATTCCCTCCCCTAGCTGACCAACAAAAACGCCGCTCACTCAGCAACTGCCCATACGTACTCTTTTTCTACTATACTCGACCGTTCACTATACTCGTCCGTTTTACTAGCCTGTAAGTGAATTTGATGGAGGGCCTCCACTTCGAGATATGTTTGTTTTTTCAACCCTTTCCCGTTTGTGTCAAGGAGTTCTTTTTGTGGCTGTAGAGTATGGTCGCGTGCGGACTGCGCGGACGGAGTTCGAATCCAGTTAGAAGTTATTCTGTGATGCTTTTTTGGGGTTATTTTACAAAGGTGTACTTACCGAATTATTTTATATATTTGAGTTTAAATGGATTTTGATCGAGTAATAAACATCTAAACTATCGAAAAAAAATCGTGGGTATCGTGGAGGTAACTACCAAATGTTTCTATACTAAAACTATGGCGATGGCTGTCTTAAACGCAACCAATAGTGTAATCTTACTACTAGTAATTGTTGTAACTTTAGCCGAACACGGTGATAGTGGATTCTGTAATTGAAGGAAATGTTATGTTTAGAGAGAAACAGTTTGTAATTTCTTCTTACTATTATTAATTAAATCCCAACTATTAATAACACCTTAAAAATTTTGTAGTAAAGAATTATTTTGGAGTGAAGCAGTGACATCTAGGAACGAATAGCAAAATCACTATCTGCAACTCTTGTCAACAAGGGGCAATGATATTGCTATTTGCCAATAGATGTCACTGTATTGAGTTACCTAAAACGAAATATAGATGGGATTGATTACTACACTTAACATTTTTATAAAAAATCTTTTCCAGAAAATATTTTGTTGTATTTATTTAAAATATACTTTGTTGAACATCACAAAATTCATAACAACAATGAATGGCCTTACCAAACTGAAGCAATAGATTATCAATATCCTTCAAAATGATTCAGATTGTGATTGATATGTGTTACGTAATAACAGTAGGTACGTTTCCCCGACATTCGTTTCTCCGATGAAACGTTCACCGACAGAACACTCATTTTTCAATCCCCGTTTTTTTCGTCGGTTATACTTAAAGATAACTACTATGACTTCTACATATATGTAGTTCCCTACCTATCTATTTATTAAAACACAAATTATACAAAACTCCACATACATGAACCTAAAAATCAGAAAATCCAAATTAACGGTACTTACAAAATCTAAGTCTACTTCACAAACACCTAAGTCACGCGCACAAACCAAAATATTGTTACAAACAACCGGCGATTGCATCTGGCAAACATAGCGAGGTTTACAAACACAACACCACATCCTGCGCCAGCGGCGACCGCAGCCCTCATTACCGAGTGCAGCATGAGTTAGAAGAAACGGTTACAATCATCTACCGACCCTGCCGTATACACTACGTGATGATTTAGCTTTATTAGACCCTAGTACTAGGAACACATTATTAAAACTACCACTTGATAAATCGTAGGAGCTGCCAAAAGTAAGTGGATTTTCTTTTTTATTTCTTTATATAATATGTTACACTCACCTCTTCTTGCCTAATGTCATTGCAATAATATTTTTTGTGGCTATAGGTAATACTTCATATCCTATTAAGTTTGGATCTTTTTATTGAATACCTAAGCAAAAACAGTGAAAGGTTTTGGATTCATCACTGAATTTGAATTCATTTGATGACCATTTTCCATAAGCCGCTTATGAGTTTATGGTAGTATTTCAGGGAATTTATGAACTACCAAAAGACAATGTTGAACCACATTGTTCGGTTTAGTTTTCCCTGAAAATGTCCTTAGTTCAGTTGTATATGATTTAGTAATACTAACGTATGTAATGGGTAAGGGTGTGAATGTGTGGCGACGAAGTAACGAGCTAGCATCGCTCAGGCAAAATGGTCCCAAATACAAATGGGAGAAGGGACTCAGGCACCTTCAACATATACCGTAAACAATTACGAGAGGAACAGATACAAGACTATTGTGGTGTATAAATACCCCAATGTGTAAAGTCCGTTCCTTTCATGTATCCATGCTAAACTATTTAATTTGTTCCAGATCCAGAATTTAGGTAGAAATGACGCGGCTTCATTTAAAACTGCTCTTAGCATTTTACTTCATCCAGTCCCACGCGATGATGATAAGAAACGACGCTCTCATTTCCAAGATGGTGTCCGACTTCCAGAAAGATAACTCGATGGCTCTGCAACAGCAACAGCAGCAGCAACAGAATCAACCTCCGAACGTTCTAGCCATGATGCAAAACGTGCTGTGTAAGAACTTCCCCACTGTACCGTGCAACATGATCGTCCAAGATAATAAGCTCAAAAACCTCATACAACGCTCCATACAGCAGTTGAAGTACAAGAAACTATCAATGGAGAAAACGACACAGATGCCTGCCGGTTACCATTTAACCTTATTCCCATCAGTAAACAGCGAAGATCTGTCAAATTTTCTACAAGTTAGTGATTCAGGATACTACAAAAGCAAGCAAGATAAAGCAAATAACAGACATAAAAAGAGAACAGCTAAAATAAACCTAAACCTAGAAGTAAATGGAGAGAGAGAACCGAAGAAACGGTCCAAATTGAAAAAAGAAAATGCTAGGACGCTGTACAACGGACGGAAGAAGATCAGGAAGTTCTATCCTCACAAGATAAAGTACAAAGACAAGTTGAAGGGAAGGAAAGACTTCGGGGACTACTCGGAGGAGAAGCTGTCCATGTCTGTGGAGGTTCCAGACGTTAACATGGGAGGGATACTGGAGTTAAGCAGGAAGAGAGACAGAATTAACTACAAAGCTGAGACAGAAGATGGAGAGGATCCCCCTGTGTGGCGGATAGACTACCAGAAGCACGGCGATCCAGGGCTGAACGTGTTCGGAAACGCACCGGCGGACCGATTGAAGGAAAAGCTGGTGAAGACCGGCCCCAACGTTATCGTCTCCGAGGACATTGTAGAACAAGCTTCGCGAAAGGGCGTGATGCATCCAGATGTGTACATTAAGAAGAACTATATCAGGAAAAACGCTCTTCTTGAAATGAACTCTGGCGCCCTCGACTAGGTATTTTTGGTAGCATAAATTAGATTTTTTGAATAAAGTATAAAGTTGTATTATGAATTTGGCAACCCCCCAACCTGATATTAACTACAATACCTAAGTATATAAGACGTGAATGAAAATCTTTGTACCCTTTTTTTCGAAAGTTACGTGGACGGAGGAGTACGAAATTTGGCACAGTTATAGTTTATACGGAGAAGGAATGCAGAAACCTAATATTTTAATATAAAGCTGCATTTATAAATATTACGTTTTGAATGAATTATGGTTGAATTTCGACCACTGGGAGACCAATACCGATTATAAACAGGTGTTGCCCATTGCCCAGAAACTGTTGTCTTGCTTCTTTTTCGGTGATGAGCTGTGAGTGATTCTAATCTAAACTATGAAGGCTCCAATTATGCACCGCTAATCCAAAGATTGCTGGGGCGAGCGCAGTGGTGGCGCAGTGGTAACTGACGCGACTTACGAGTTGTAGGTCGTAGGTTCGAACCCAGGCAGGCGCTTTACTTTGTGTATGTTATTTCATTACCACAACACATGTGACATCTACCAACCCGCACTGGGCCCACAGAGAGGAGGCCTGTGTCCCAGCAGTGGGAACATTAGGTATAGGTTGATTATGATTATGATGAATCCAAAGATTGCTGATTGATTCGCAAAAATTTGAGCTCGAATTACAAATTAGGTAATTAACATAATGTATACATAGGTACATTACAATAATGCGTAGATTATCTACGCCAGTTTCGATAATTTTGTGTAGAACACATTTGTATTACAAATGTTATAATCTGTAGATTATTCTATGCCCTTGATGTATCAAGGGCATAGAATAAATTACAAACAGTTGCCTAGAGATTGTCTACTATCTTGCTTGTAGTCGTCGCTTCCGATAATAAGACGTTCTTTACCTACTTGGCTCCTAGTAGATACCTACCTACCTACTGTGTAAGTGCATTCTATCACTGCATCAGTGTTACATAGTGAATGTTATGCAATTATGTAACATTTTGTAAAATGTGTCAATCCCTCTAAAGTACACTGTCCTTCGAGATACAGGATTCTCCTAGTATGAAGGGATCTTACTTATTTGTGTTAGCCATTCCTAAAACAATCTCTGATGTTACCTAGGCTAAGTTTTCTGTTAAATAAACGATTACTTACTTACTATATTGCTGAGTACTTTACAGGAGACGAATGTAAATGACTATTTAATACAATGCAACACAGCCTACTGTGTCGAATGAACACAGCATTCTACGAGATGTAAGATGAAAGCGCCTGATAATGTTAATTAGCAATATACATTTTACACGCTTGTGCTAAATAATAACAGCCACACGGGTCGATCTATGGTCAACATATCATACATCTGTAACAGTTTTTACAGGTTATTCCCAAAGTGCTCCATTCTTTTGTTCTAAAAAGATAAGAATCTCATGTATTAATTCCCAAGTTACTCCAAGTAATTATTATTATTTAAAAATACCTACTTATTATTTTGTTCCCATTCTACTCCATAGATATCTGGAATTATTCTCAAAGTACTCCACCGATTATTCGTTATCAATTCTCAAACTGCTTTATCTATAGGGAACGTGCACGAAGAAGGGTCTGCCATCTAGTGGCGCAAATCCAAAGTTTTCTTGGCATCATTACTTGAAATTGACACTTCACTTGATAAAATAATATTTTATAAGTACTTAGTAAAAATGTATTGTTGTGTTTCTGGATACTCGAACACTTCAAAGAAAACTTAAAATAAATCAAATGGTGTGAAATTCTATTACTTTCCCACGGATATTACTTACTTTAATTGGTTACGTGATAAACAATAAAAGTCGATAAATGCAGTTAAAAAAAAGAGGCCAAGTACGAGTCGGACTCGCCCATGGAGGGTTCCGTAGCAGCAAGTAACATAATATAAAAGTTCTTGTAGTTCGTTGTAACTTTGATCAATGTTTTAATTTTAATTAGGCACCTATTACAGATTTATTATTAGAAAATAATGGTTCACGGTTTATGTCTAAGAAATTGAATGTATTTTTTTTTATTTTAATATTTGAGTTGATTGAATGAAAGGTAAATTGCGGTTTACGATTTATGACGTATTAAAAAAAACTACTTACTAGATCTCGTTCAAACCAATTTTCGGTGGAAGTTTACATTACACATCACATATTTTTTTTAGTTTTATCATTCTCTTATTTTAGAAGTTACACTGTTGTTGTGTGGGGTTAGTTGTGGGGGGGACACATTTTACCACTTTGGAAGTGTCTCTCGCGCAAACTATTCAGTTTAGAAAAAAATGATATTTGAAACCTCAATACCTATCATTACTGAAGACCATAGATACCCCACACGTATGGGTTTGATAAAAAAAAATGAGTTTCAGTTCTAAGTATGGGGAACCCACAAACTTTTTTGTTCTTTTTTTTCTATTTTTGTGTGAAAATCTTAATGCGGTTCACAGAAAACATCTAATTAGCAAGTTTCAACAGCATAGTTTTTATAGTTTCGGAAAAAAGTGGCTGTGACATACGGACGGACAGACAGACAGACATTTCATGACATTTTTTGAATTCATAAGGGTTCCGTTTTTTGCCATTTGGCTACGGAACCCTAAAAATGTGCGAGTATGAGTTTCAAAACATTTAGAAATTACTCAATTATGTTATTTGTAAAAATACCTGAGTTTTGTATGTAGGTAGTAGTAATATTAAATACAAACAAATCTAAGCAAACATAACCTGAGGTTAATAATTTTTGTTAGTTTTCGTTGTAGCACTACCTAGAGAATTTTTATAGTACATTATGATATAAGTGCGGTAATTTTGAAAGCGCACGTATGTCATACAACGTTTTAAACATATTTGCGAGGAAATAAATAAAAGTCGGACTTTCTTAAACGAGTAAATCTTTAATCACTTGTTAAAGCAGTTAGAAAAATGTGAACAATTTGTAAAATTGATTATTACTTGTTCACAAGTTAGCGATGCGCGCGCATCAGCGCTTTTTTTAAGGCAAAGGCACAAAAACAGCCAGTATAACTAATAAAGTAAATTATTTTTTTTTTGTTTTTGTTACAGATAAATGGTTGTAATTTACTGTCAAAACTAATTAAATTAAAGAATAAAATGTTTATTTTTTTTATATTTTATCTCTCAAAGTTAATTTTATTCATGAAATGTTGACCACTTTTCTGACATAAAAACTCTTTGCAAAGATTTTAAAAAGTTCCATTCGTTTTAGACGGAGCATCTTGATAAACCGTGCGTTTTACATTACAATAACGCACAAGTGCGTAATGACATACATTACGATATTGAAATTGGTGTAATAAGAGATCCTTTACGAGCAAATGTGTTATAAAACTAATTACAGCACAGATGTGCCTACATTTTTCAGATAGGCCTGCCTTACATTTGTAATTTGTTCTTCTACTATTTATAATGCATCAAGCTGAAAAGAAGACGACATGAACATAAATAATATAGACAAAATTTTTACGTGCAAAATGAGTTCAGAAAATACTTTACAGTTATTTCGACAGCATAAACGTTAGAAATCGTCGTTTGAGCTACAGTTTTGCCAGTTATTACTGCATTTTCAGAATTCATAACTGTTTCTTCTACATCTAAGACATGCCCGAACTCGGGAAGACTTTTTGGCCTTTGGACATATTTTGACCACGCTGACGATCATTATTAATCGGCCGGAACCCCTAGTTTACAATTTCAATAATTAGAAACGATATAAATATACTTAATGTAAACATTAACTTAAACATTGGCGGCAACACGATGACAGGTCTAAACAATTTATTTTTTTTTACCACACCGTGGCTCTCGTGTCGATTTGTGCTGCCATTTATAAGTAGTTCGTGCACGTTCCCTATATAATTACTTAAAAAATACATATTTTTCATTACAGTTTCGCATTTTGTTCTATAGTTCGCAAACAATTTGTAATCATAGCACAGTGAGATTAATGTCTATTTTAGAATCATAATTGATTTGTGTCATCTATCGGATAAACTCGACACTGTTAACATTCAACTTCGTTTGTACGCCTAGAGCTAATAGGGTATTAAACCCATTTTTGAAGTGTCTTAATTCGAAGCTAAAATGCTAATAAACCACTAAAAAACAACATTTTTATTTAATCGGTTAGTGACTTAAAATGCATTTAAATTGTAGATACATTTTCATACTTCGCGCGTAAATTGACAAAAACGCAGGACGCAGTGGAGGCCTTAATGGTATGTGGGTGTGACGTCAGTTTGCTGTGTAAACAAATGCGCTGTTAAGTTGGATGATATTTGTTTATAATCTAAAAGATTAGTTATTATTCTACTTATCGTTGGTTTGCTGTTCCTGAATGTAAGATATTATTTCAATAAAAAACTACCGACTTCCGAAAAAACTTATTTTAAAGTTATTTTTCACTTTATAGTGTTTTTTCGGAAGTCGTTTGTTTTTTTTGGAAAAAGTTTTTATTTTTCATTTTTAGTTATAATGTAACATATAAACCCCACTAATTCGAAATCTCATCATCCTTGGGGTCAAAACAATACATATTTATGCGATAGCAGCAATCACGGTTGGTTTGCTGTTATTTTTTGAAGAGTTCCGTTGTCTGTCTCCGAAACGCATCATCAGATCTATATGAATTGAAATGGGACCACACGGGAAGCCCGAGCTTTCAAATAAAAAAAGAATCATCAAAATCGGTTCACCCAGTCGAAAGTTATGAGGTAACAAACATAAAAAAAAACATACAGTCGAATTGAGAACCTCCTCCTTTTTTTGAAGTCGGTTAAAAATAACTTTGTTTACGAAAAAATAAAAGTACAAAGTGGTTCAGTTGATTAGTTTATACAACGGTATGACGTCATAATATGGCGGCTACTATATCATGGTGTTCAAAAACTGATTTAAAAAAACTGAAATCTTTGAATTGAATTTTAATTCTTTTTTTTCATGAACTAAAACTAACATTTTCCGACTGCATTTTGCCTAAGATAACTCAATAATATACTTTTAGATTTTTTCTCGTATAGAGTAAAATACCCTATTATGTACCCCTTAGTATGCTAGTGCACTTATGACTCCTTACTGTACGTCAGCTACCCTTCCACAGTAATCCGGTACATAATATTTAAATTAGCTTTTTGATTAAAATGGGGCGGAGTACTTTGAGAACATTTTAATATTGTCATGGAGTAGAATGAAACCTAATTAAAAATATTATATTTTTCATGGAGTAGTTTGGGAACTCTTTTTGGAGTAATTTTGGAATAACCCGTTTTTACGGGTCGTCAGAGCGCCAAAAGTTTGACAAGCAGTTTTACCGCGGAGTATCGTAATACCCAGCAACTGGGTTGCGGCGGTCGCTTCACGTAAAATGCTAATATTCAGCTGCATCAGGTTAGACTGGAAGCCGACCATATCATAGTTGGGAAATGGCAGGCAGAATAATTGATTTATTGATAGGTACTTTTTACATACATATGTAGCTTAGAACTTAAATGCTTTTGCTATCCTAGGTACGCTTTCTGTTCGATATTTACCAAAAACCGCTTTTCGCGATAAATCAGAACCATGAGAAGAGATACAAATACAAATATCCGCTAAAATTAATAACTAGTCGAGTCCCCACTATTGTATAATATATTAGCACGATGTAATCTAAAGCAATCCTTATCACCAGCGATTAGAGTCCTATTATGAATTAATAAGCATTCGTCGAGAGAAAACATGTTTATCGCGTAGTTTGTGTCTCAACAGCCGCAGAGAGTAGACGTGAACGATGTCACGACCCATTTTATCTTCTCACGTGTTAGATACATCTACTGGAACTCCTGCAGCCGGAGTTTTTGTTGAATTGTACAAGCAGAAGGATAGTACCTGGACACTGTGGCACAGCACTATTACCAACGCCGATGGGAGAATACAGTTTCCATTTTCAAACGACTCGATGGCGGCGGGGACTTATAAGTTAATGTTCAAAGTTGGTGATTACTATAAAATGATTGATAAAGAAACTATTTATCCGTTTGTCGAGGTACGTAGTTACTATTTATTTTGTTTGTTACCTAACATACTATTTTATAATGTAAGGATTTACTCTGTTAGGTAGTTAAATTTGATGCAAAAATTTATGAAACTAGGTACCGTCATTTTGTAAATTTTAAACGTATCCTCTGTATCGTGGTATTTAATAGTATCAGATGAATCTAAATTGGAAGTTTAAAAATGTGCGAATTCCACATTTTCATTCAGAGAGTAGGTATGTGTCGAGAGCACACCGCAACATGTTTTAATTGATGATTGTGTTAAATTTAGCTGCATCAAGCGATACTACAGGCAGCAACGTGAATACCTATTTCATTACTTTTAATAATGTTTACGAAATTAAGTAGATACATAGGTAGGTACTTGTATAATTAACGAAAATATGTTTTTTTAGTAAAAATTTGTTATTTTAGCAGTTAACCTTCAAATAATAACTACAAGTTGGCCTTCGCTTTGAGAAACATGATAAGGTTATCTTATCTGAAAAATAAATTCGCTATTATACATGTCTTACTGTTTCCTCTAACAAGGGGGTCAAAGTGCATTGACCTAACCTATAAAGTGATATTTTGATTTGTTTGTTTTCATGTGAGCAAAATCAAGTCGTAATTGAATCATTTGCTGATAATTTAATCTCCACAAAACGGAGGCTTCTCACAGCTACAAACTACTATTATTGCCTTTAGTAATACAATACATATTAGTAGGTTTAATTTGTATAACAGCGCCATCTATAATATCTCGATGCACCCATCAATACTTACTAATTTTACATTTCGACACTAGATGGCGCAGCATACCACAAAACTAATGATTTGGTTTCTATACTTTCCAGATAACTTTCAACACCAAAGATGGCCAGCACTACCACATACCCTTGCTGCTAAGCCCCTACGGATACTCCACTTACAGAGGCAGTTAACCTTTAGTCAAACTAGTTCTTAAACATTAAACCTAACTTTTATAAATTCTTTTTATTTCTTTTTTAACTTGCTTAGTCAACCAACAAACTGTTTGCCCAGTATATTTCTGCTTAGTCCGTAATGGATCATCAGCCCCATAGGCATGGAGTGTAAGAAGTAGATACCTACCTATGAAAATTCTATCACAAGTGTAGGTTTGTGGGAACATGACGATATTTTTTAATATTAGGTCCCCACTTTGATGCTGCGTAAAGACGACCATGAAGTAAATAGGAACCTTTAGGAACATATTAAGCTGCTTTGTTATATAGGCAGACAGACATACCAACTAGTGCCTATGGTATAGTATCACGCTTATGTTCCCCGACGGCCGACGGGATAACGTGTCATAATATGTGACCGCCTCGATGGTCGCAAGCGCTACTAATGAGCGCAAAGCCCAGGGCTCGATTCTCAGAACGGGCAGTGTTATGGGATCTTTCTACCAAGAATATTTCAGTAACAGCCCGGGGTCTGGATTTGGGCCCCGTTGATAGCAACAGGCTCGCTCACTGTTACATGTAAGTGGCGAAGCGTGGGTCGTCGGGCGTGCTGTAAGGTTATGTGTACCCAAGGCCCATGTAACAGGGACGACCCTGTAGTATAAATAGGTCATAAAATGATCAAAGACCTAACTAAATAATATAAACCATTAGGAAATTGAAAAAGCTCAACCCATCAAATAACAATAAAGAATTTATGACTTTATGGTAACAACTGCAGCATTAGGTCGTAACATAAATACTGAGCGTTCTTTGGTTATGTATCTACTTACTTGAAAGTTTCATGACTACAGGAAGTAAAAATAAAAACAATCTCACCTCATTTTACATTTTATATTGATGCTCAATAAAAAGTTAAGCAAACCAAAAAACCTGCAAAATTGTATCTGTCCGTAAACTAATAATTATTTATCTACAACATGATTACCCACGTCATAGAAAAAACAATCATGTTACGCTATGCCAGGTAGGTACACATAGTACCACAGACTTTTCGTTAGAAAAAAAAATTGGTCACTATCTGTAATTAATTTGTATAAATAAGTTAGGTACTAAATAATTACGCTTTTGTAGAAGGCGTACACTATCCAATTGGTTTACTCAATAAAATGCATGAGTTACCCAGAAAATTGGAACAAAGCAACATAATTGAGATTGTTACTAGAAAGAGAAATGGCCAACAAAACGTAGAAAATAAGTGTTTTTCGTGGTAGTAACTTGTAGTTATCGCGTTTGATTAAATTATTCAGTAAGTGGCTTAACGTAACATAATATTATGTGCTTGAAGGTCCACGGACTTTCAAGCACATAATATATTTTTTTCTGTTTGAATTTATACAATAACATCTATCTCTATTAGGTATTATAATTTTATGGAGTTTTCAGTGGGTATATAACTGTCTACTATTACCTACTTAACAAAATAAAAAATCTCTATTATAATTATATAATATAATTGGAAAATTCCTATAATTAGCCTAAATTCTCCAAAAACTTGTTAAATTCCCGAGTGGACCAGGCATACAGCTGTTTTATAGTCTAGATAAGTACTTTAATACTGTAATTATTGCGTTCCTCAAATCGTTGACCATTAATAACATACAGTGAAATATTCGGAAAGTAAATAAAAATAATCACTTTTGAACATAGTACCTTAATTAGAATTACCTAATTAAATTACCTACAATATGTAGCTAAGTCACTCTCTTAATTAAGTCAATTAACCACCCTGCCACAATTCATTTGTTAGACTGCCAAATATTTAATCTAATATTTAAAAAAAACTAAAAATAAATGCAATGCATGTTTCATTGTCTTTAAATATAAAATATACTCAGTGAAACTCAACTAAGTGCCTATGTACATTAGAAATAACAGCTAAATATTTTGAATAATATAATAAATTCTTTATTACTATTAATTAAAAAATAATAGTTATTAACTTTAACAATGTAAGGACTATAACTAAGTTGGAGCACACATCACTATAAAATAAATTGCTTTCAAGTTGTAATCTCACAATTAGTATTCTATTCTATCTTATCTATGAGTATACAGGTTTGTTACAATGTTTGGCAACTCGCAGCAGCATCTGGCATGTAGTCTCTGTAAGGTAAATGGTCATATTCATCAGTAAACTGCCGTGGGTCGGTTCAGACACCGTTTCTTCATACACAACACTACAGTCACAGTCTATCACATTTCTGTCCATGTCCCGTTTCTTCTTTGCTTCAACTCGCCATGACGCCCTATGACGCCCTATGACGTGGCGCTAGCATCTTTAGCGATATTTATTACTGAACCTTACCCGTTATTGTTGTAGATATTCAAAGACAAAGGAACTATTGAGTTTGGAATAAATTAACTTTATGGATTGCGGTCTTCGTTGTAATATTCCTTGAATACTACCTAGTTGGAAAGGTCACAGTTGAATACAAAGTTATTTTATAGCTAATTTAGATCATCAATTTTCTTGACTTACTTATACTGCTAGATTATTTTTTTTAGAAAACACATTTTACTGAAAGGTAAACTTATTCCTGAATGACGCCCATTTTATCTGTTACACCAAAATAGTTCATATCTAGCAGATTTCCACCTTATTTTTGAAGAATGCTAAACATGCCAATTTCTGTGGAATTTCTAATAAGTCGAATCTCAGTAGACTTAGGCTTGAAAAATATTTGAATATCGGAAATCCATTTTGCTTCATGTTTTTATACATTTACCTGTTTGGGGCTGCGAAAAAACAATGATTAGGGTACAGGAATGGTGTGATTCAGTCAGAATCAATACTTACCATGTAGGAAGTCGTGGTTTCTGAGTGACGGCCCTCAGAAGAAGCATTGAGCGCCGACATCTAGTGTAGCGAAATCAGAATCAAACCATTAGAATCGGAATATTTTTGCAAGCCAATGTACCACAACCTTGGACCTTATCGACATGACCATAATGTCTTTTTTCACATGAGATCTTGAAGAACTATCTTTATGAAAATTGAGTCACTTGGAGGAACTAATTACACTGAAGTACATTGATAACACCTACTTCTCACAAGCACAAATAGTTCTAAACAAGTATGGAATAATTCTTTTCTTTTTATATAATATCAGTCTTGTTTCATCTTTATTGAAGAATCTTGAGCACCTGACAAGTACATAAAAATAAAAATAAATGATTTATTGACTAGCAATTCGACTGACCTGTCATCCAATCCTGCAAACAAAAATGATTGTTATGAAGAAAGTAATAAAGTTCGAAACCCACCTATTTCCCTTCCTCTTGGCCGACAACCTCTTTATATCTGGCAATCATGAGTTTTTTGACAGTGTCTCTGTAAGTCTCCCCGGGGGTGGGAGTGTAGATGCCTCTCTTCTGTCCTAAACCTGCCAAACTTGGCCTTTGTTCGGCTTCTATGGGCGCAATTCTTCCCTGTTCCTCTTTACCCAATCCTCTGCCTTCAGACCAACCCATCTTCTGTAGCATCTTGCCACCAATCGTGTCAACAACTGAGGGAGGCGGGTGCGGTGCCATTGGCGGTGGCATTGAGTCAGACGGGTCATATCTCTTTCTGATGACTGGTGGTTCATCTTCACCAAACTTCAGTCGTCTCTCTGCCGCTCTGTCTCTGTAGCCATTCATTTGCGGAATCAGTTCGTTCTTCTTGCGATACTCCGCTAGGTTCTGTTTGTGTAAGTCTGACAGGGACTTGTGCTTGTTCAGCACCTCTATGGATGGGAAGCGTCGCTTACAAATGAGGCAAGTCAGTTTGGCCCAGTCTATGATGCCCTCATGGCTGTCAAAGGTGTATTCTACGTCAGCTACCCTTTTGATTAGGAACTCATCTCCAGTTGGTGGGGGAGATAGTTCCCTGACATGAGTCAGGGAAGGGCCAGACCCTAACACTGAAAAGCCTATGTCAGCAGAGCCTTTACTGGCTGCTGTGTCTAAAGGCTGTTCCATTACAAAATTGCTTCTAGCATTCTCTTTCTTTTGATTTAAAGTTCGCGCCCACCTCTCCATGTCTTTGGCTATCTTTTTGGCAACTTTCACTTTTTCATCTTTATCTTTCTTTTTCTTTTCCTCTGGTTCTTTGGCTATGGTGTTCTCAGTGGTGGCTGTTGGTGGGCTAGGCAGTTTAGGCTGCTCAGTATTCTGGTGTGCTTGTGTAGCTGCTATGTAAGTGTTGTTTGTGGCATCCCAGTACATGTACTGGTTAGTTTGACTATTGTAGAAGTACTGACTCGTACCGTCATAGTATAAACCTGTGGCTGGGTCATAATAGTAGCCAGAAGTCTCATCATACATGAAAGTCCTAACATCAGGGGCGGTATACACTGTTTTACCATCACCAGTGGGAGCTTTGACTGCGGAGGCAGTTTGTGTAGTGGAAGTCACAAAAACTGGGACACTCACAGGGGTCCAGGCCATGTGACGAGCTTGAGCAGCTGAGATTGCAGATTGAGCAACAGCAGCTGCTGCATTTACACGGTCTGCCTCAGACATAGCCTGAGCAGTCGAAGTGTAATTGGACATTTGAGCATAATAAGAATAGTCTGCACTTGAAGGTTTAGAAATTTTCTTTGGTTCATTATAGAAACTTACAAGTACCTCCCTACCATCTATCTCTAGCGGCGGCTGCAGGGATGCTAATTCAGAATGAGCGGCTGTAGAATCAGCAATGGAATTAAAATTAATGTAAGCTAAGCACTTTGATGCACCAGTTAGAGTTTCCCTGCCAATAGTGATGCCTGCAATGGAATCTAACACAGTCTTTGAACATCTAGTCTTTATTACCTCTAATATTTTCTCTTCAGTAGTTAAAGCATCTAATCTTCTAAACAGCAACCGTTTTGTGATGCCAGCACTCTCGGACAAGAGATTTCTCTCATTGTCACCACCATACACTATCCCATCTGACCTCTTTCCTTGACAGTTCCGTCTGTAGCATACTTGACGCCTCTTGAAGTTGTACAGTCCACACTTGCAGAACCAATCCCCCGGGGACGCGTTGATAGTCTGGTTATCGTCATGTTTGTCTCTGGTGTCGTATTTACTCTCGTAATCTAAGTCCATTCGTTCGCGACTGCCCGAGCGGCTGCTAGACCTAGAACTGGCTTTGTGATCCATGTCGCTGATGGTGGGCGGAGAGGGCGGCGCCGGCACGTCGCGGTCACGGTCGTCGTGCCGCTTGGGCGAGCGGCGGCGGTCGCGGTCGCGCGGGCGCTCGTGCCGCTCGCGGCGGTAGCGGTCGCGGCGCTCGCGGTCGTCGTCCCGGTCGCGCTCGTAGCGGTCGCGCTCGCGGTCAAACCGATCGTGATGTCGCTCGGCGCGACGCTCGGGGCTGGCGCTGCGGCGCGGCTCCCAGCCGGGCGAGCGCGGCCGGCCCTCGGGCCACCTGTCGTCCTCGCCCCAGCGCGTGTTCCTCTCGTCGCGGCCTCGCCACGACATCGCACACGCCTGTGAACATCACCCGTACGAATAAAGTGACTGTACTCACAAACCGTTCGATGCCGTAGTCCCGTTGCCTCCATGTTGGTTGGCCTATAATCGCCGTTCGATAACCTTTCTCTTCGCCGTACTATTGTTTACCTGCGTAGCAGTCACTGAGACGATAATATAAGCCCTTAATAAGACACGGTTAACACTTTACAAAACAATTTTTATAGAAACAAGCAATGCAAATAGTAGAATTTTAATTAAACTCTTAGCAAGGACTATCAAATTAAATGCATCGAAGACGCCATGTTTCATATTGCGATTTTGATTTTGACATTTATGTTTGACGTCATAAGTAGAGATTTCAATCAATAGTCAGTGAACTAAAACTACCTTACTAAAATCAAACAGCTTTTACTCGATTCCAATAAATTGTAGCATTGTAATAATGAAAAAACAAAATTAAATATATTTGGTATGTATCTTTTATATAATTATAATTAAGGAAAACTTAATTAATAAGCACAAAAGCACGAAATGTTATTAAATGGGTGTCACACGAAAATCGACTATTTTTATCATGCTAATTTGTTGTTGACGACATGGGTTGACGAGTACACACGGCTACACGTCAAGCTATACATTCCCAGTTGACGCTGATCTCGCACTGAACGGAAACCCTATACAATGCGAGATCAGCTTATACTGGAAATGTATAGCTTCATGTGTAGCCGTGCGTACACGTTATGAGTTGATGACGCACTAGACGAATGATTTATGCTTTGAAATAAGTAGAAATAGTTCTATCTTTAGGGCCCTTTTTTAATTTTTTCCGAGCTGTGAACTTTTTCTTGATGGTCTCGCTGCTTGTGAAGATACGAAAATGTTGTTATCTAAGCCCTGTTAAATGCAGTCAAGTTGGTTCCACGAAAGAAGTCTTGCAGACACGGCCCCACAAGCATGAGATGCCAAAAAGAGCTTGCTAACTTCATGGCAGGTGCAGTGGTAAGATTCAAGTTAACAGAAAGGTGCCTTATAACACGCAATAGGTACAGCCTAATGTTACACCCAAGCTTAGGCCCTAATGTTACCCGTGTATAAAATATCCAAGAAGGTGATATCCATTCTTTGCCGTCTCCTTATAAGCCATTGTTGTTCTCCGGTTTTTCTACACAATGGGTTGGATGAAGGTACTTTGGAGCACATGTTTAGTAACTGCTTTAGAAATAACCCAACCCAACATTTTCCCCCAAAGCTCTTTGAGGCTTTGATGTTTTTTACCCGCGTCAATGACATTCAAATTATGATCATTTTTGTGTAGTTTACGCTCAATTATGTAAATATTTATTCATAAAAATGAACAACACTTTCATTTGTTTGTTTCAATGTACATACCTACCTACTAACAACAAGTTCACATTAAATCAACTTTTAGTAACTATCGGATTTAAGTTTTTTTTTTTACTTTTTATTTCCTTCGCACGTTTTCTCAACACATATGACATTGGCAGAATTGTCGACATCGGCACCATTGCCATAAACAAAAATAGACTAGAAAAAATAGAAGCATGAGATGCGACGGATGAATAAATCTTTATTTTTATTTAACTCAACATCATCTTACAATTACATTTATTTTAAATGCATACATAATCTGAAATAGAGAAAGGCTTATAGAAACGTGTCTGAGTTATGATGGTTGTCATAGGGTTAAGTATTGCTAACTTACAAATAATAATAATTAGTTCTTCTCATTGCCCCGAGACTACTTTCGTGACAACATTACAAGGATCTTTTAATGCGTGGCCAAAATCGAAAGTAACACCCCTCATCTTGTTTTTTCTATACTATTTCTGTGACAATTTCATAAATGTTTACCAACCCCTAATTTCATTCAAGCTGGGAGTGGGTTGTAACAGGTAAAATCGCTTAAATGAAGATTCCGCCTGTACCTGTTCCACGTAAATAACAGTTCCAAAAACCTGTTACAAAATAACAGGCTTATTCATATGCGGGAACAAACTGTTATGTGTTCTCTGTTGCCACAGTTTTAACCTGTTTATTGTAACAGCTGTTCTTAGGCGGTACTTGTAAAGTAGCAGGGAAAACAGTGTCTAGGTTGGCATTGTAATACTTATGGTAGCTTAAGATAAGAGTGGGTTGTAACAGGTAAAATCACACATTTGTTCCGCCTGTTCATGTTCCATGTACATATAGTAGGAACCTACTTCTCTTTTTAACTAAGGTGCTAGACCTGTGAGAAAAGGAAAGAGCTTGTGACCATGTAACAGGGTGTCACAGTGTAACAGTAACAGTTTTTATCATAATCTAACAAACTCTTAAGCATGAGTAAAGAAAAGCTTGTGACTGTCATGTGTATGTGATTTTATTATTTCGAGCAACAGTAGCTGAAAGTTCAGTTTGTTTGTCATAGTTACAGTCTGTTATCATCAGATACCTGTTATATTTAGCTGTTAAGCTAAATACGCCTAACACCTAATTCAAGCCCCAAATCAAACCTTCAGCGAAGCAGTGATGCTCGCAAAGAGGGCGGCGCACGTGAAAGAGAGGCAGTACATGCGCCCTCATGGCCGTAGCCTCCGCAGGAGACGCCCTGGGCGTCGGGAATCCCAGACTGATGCCCGGCCACCGTAGGCGCGGGCTTGCGGACGGCGAGTAATGGGTAGCTCGCTGTCCGGTAAGGACCAAGCCCGAGTCGACGGTGCGTTGTGTTCCACGCGCGCCTCAAAGAGATGTCAATACCAACTGATGGGGACCGCAAGGGCCGATGCCTGCCAGGGGTGCGGGTTGTTCGAAAGAGATACCGCGGCCCCTGGCACACAGGCAACTGAGGGAACACGGGTGGGTTTTAGTCAGTAAAAGTCTGACACGCCCTCCTGCTCCACCCACAGCGGGAGAAGTTATTTGATGATTTCCCACCCAAAAAAATAAAATAAGCCCCAAAACAATAGTTATAGCACTAAACACATTTTCCCACTTAGAAGATAATATTTTGGGCTCACGGTAAGCACATGTTGGGTCGGTTACTCCAACAAACTGCTTGAACATAATATAAATAAAAAAAAACGTAGGTGTTTTTTGAGGTCATCAATTAATATCAAGCACCCCACGCTTTTTAACCTTAAAATTAATTCATTTAATAATCATTCTATCCTTATTTTGATTTTTTTATTATTTTCTTCTTATTAAGTTTGGTTTTCTATTATAGTGTGTTTTTTAGTTTCATAAACCATTATTTATTTTTTGCAAGCTTTAATTTAGTTTTACCTGTCCTGGTCACTGTTAGCAAGTCTTGCTTTAATTTTATTTTGTAATTTTTCATATACCTACGAGCAAAGATTGTGACAATAAAAAACACTCAATGCAATATTTTTACTTTATTTTATTGACCATGTCATAAAATGCTAGTAATTTGATAAAATTAATTATTAAGCAGAAATTCTATAGAATACCTAGCTAAATAACTATTGACTACATCAAAATAAGCACATAATTCGAAACTATACCTAGCTATCATCCTTACGTAGGTACTTATAGTAACATAGACTAAATAATCGAAAAGAACAGGCAATACGCTAATTTATGTATTTTATTTCTGTAAAGAAATCAAAGTATTAATTACATCAATTGCAAATATATTTTTAAATATTCCAATTGAAATTAAAAAGACGTTCAGTCATTTTTTTATATCTAATGGCATTATCAATAAATAATCTACCCCTGACATAATAGATAGTGATTCAATGTGTAAATCTAACTAAAGGCATTATTTTTACAATTACTTCTACAAAGTGTTAAACATTAAGAAAGCGTAATATGTTTATTTACTGTTTATTACGGAATGTCGGTAAACAATATGAGGATAAGTCAATGGTGAGGCGGTTCATAAATATTACACCGTCATACATTTTAAAATAACACTTACCTATTACATTTTCAATCGAAAAACAACGATTTTACACAAGCCGTGCTTTTGCGCGGCTCACTTTTGTAAAACAACAAAAATAACTGTGGAATAAGAATAAACAGACACTAAACTAAAGAATAACACTACACTGGAAGTGTCTTTTGTGTAAATACAATCACTGACTAATTTGCAAGCCATACAGACCCAAGAAGCTTACTTGTGTTAGTAGCATGATTATTATAGAAGGCGTATAACACAAGTTAAATTCAAGCGCCTTCTAGACTTGCCAGGAATATGACGCTCGTTGACGACGAGAGGAAGTATTGTTGTTGAGGTAGGTAGAAGGTACCACAAAACATGCAACCAAAGTTTACTCAAACCTTTCTTTAAAATTACCTTGAGCAGCAAATTATTGTTATTTTTACCTGACCACGCTTGTAAGCTGATAAGAAATAATAATATGATGGTTATTTTGTAAGCTTAGCTAGTTTCCGCCGTATCACCCGATTAATATTTGCTAAAGGCTAGCCATTTTACACTTTGTGTATTTTTCTTATCGACTTTTCTTTGAGTGACATGCTTTTAAAGATATAAATTAATGGTTTTATTGGGCGTAGCACGTTAGCATTATGACTGCACAAAACAGACTTACGAATATGGAATCTGCTTTTACCACGGGTAGGCCCCCGAGTTGAAGACCTGGTGAAGGTCTTGGGAATCTAGTGGTGTTTGGCCGAGACCTATGCAGCAGTGCACTTCATTCGGTTGAATGATGATGAATGATAATATAGCTACCGTACCTATTAATTACCGTTAAAATTCAATTAGTTACTGACGATGGTATACCCAGAACACCTAGGAAGGCATTTTTGGCGATAATAATTTCTATTTTGCGAGCCATTTTTAGCCCAAATCACTCCCACCTAGCTCTCAGGTAATTTTTCAAGCTTGATCTCTGAGTAAAAATTTAATTGCTTTCCTCCTCATCGTCGTCAACGTCACATTCCTGGTAAACGTAGCACTAGTCTTTCCTCCCGGTCAGCAGATGTTCTCGCAGCGTAAAGATCTCGCGTTCGATGTTTTCCCGGGCTGCGGATTCGAAGCATTCGAACTCAGGAGTGTGGAACAGCTTTGGTATTTGGTTGAATTGGTTTAACACCTGGAATTTGGAGAAAAAAGGTTTTACTTAATGGTGTAGGTAATGCGTATGACACAGTAGTGACAGTGATTTGGTTTGAAGACGCAATGATTGTGTCTGGATTTGGCAAGAAATACTTATAAGTAGGTTTAACCAATAGGACCGTCAGCTTGATATTTCTGAGGGTTGCGGGTTGTTTTCTCACCAAAAACTGAAGACAGGAGAAAATGGAGTCAAATTGAGTAAATACAGCAAGGCTATACCCTACGTAGGCATCGGATGAAATGATATTATTAAAACTTCGATTGATAGGTGGTCGTTTAATCTGACTAGCCTTTTTCCAAACAATGTCGGTGTCAGCTTTCAGTTAAACGGATGCTACTGATATTTTTCATGGAGCGACTGAAGGGTCTTCGAAACTAAGTTAAACAAACCTGCTCACCTTAATTCTCAACTCGACGTAGTGGTCTTGCGTGAGCTTGGAGTACTCCGCGCGCACCAGCTTGGCGTGCGCGTCGTACTCCTCGCGGCAGGCGGCCAGCACGGCCAGCTCGCAGTCGCCGAACAGCTGCAGGTCGCGCTGCGGCGCCGGCCCGGCTGGCGTGCCCGCCGCCCGGCGCGACGCGCGCGCCGACTGCGACGAGCCCGCCGAGGCCCCCGAGTCCGCCGAGCCCGCCGAGCCCGCTGAGTCCGCCGAGCCCGGAGACATCGGCGACGGGGACATGGCGCCACCCTCGTCCACCATGTCTGTAATTAAGGTGATAATAATTTAGATGTCGATTTGGTTATTAAGGACTCCAGTGTTTTAAAAATTGTTCAAAGTCAATCAGGCTAATCAGTTAAACAATCGTTAAGCAAAATTTGCCCATTACAATAAATACGAGCTAAGTGTTCGATGGGATTGAGGATTTTCCACTGGCAAAAATGACGATCTTTCTGTCTAAATGTGATAAACTCAAAAACTACCGAACGAATTTGCATACGGTTTTCACCAATTGAGGAGAACGGAGTAATTTATGAGGAAAATTTAGATGTTTAATAAATTTTATGTAAATCGGCTCAAATATGACAATGATTGTTGATCATGCTGACTAAGAGCTTTACCGGCGAGCGCCACGTAAACCATGTTACATGGAAACCCCGATGAAAATCCCCCGATGACCCTCCGGTGGAATATTTTCCGACATCTATGTGAGCGAAGCCGCGGACAAAAGCTAGTGTAAAATAAATGATAGTCACCTTCATCAATAGGATCATCAGCGGTCGTTGAATCCGGGAGATTCGATTCGCCCGGCGTCGTCGAATCTGGTGCTACAGGTGGTGGGACGGGAATCGCGAAAGGAGGTGGTGCCATTGTGATGAGGGCTGGGGTCGGGGCCGAGGCCGAATCTGCGGGGCCTCCAGCGGCCTCATTCGATTCTACGTCCGTGGCTTCCGCTCCTTCCACGTCAGTCTCTGCTTGGTCGGTGTCCACTTGGTCAGTGTCCACTTGGTCGGTCTCCACTTGGTCGGTCTCCACTTGGTCGGTCTCCACTTGGTCGGTCTCTACTTGGTCGGTGGTGGAGGACTCTTCATCTGCGGAACTGGGGGAGGAGGAGGTGGAAGATGCTACTGATTCAGAACTGTTACAGTTCCCGCAAAAAGTGGCTTCGTCGTCTGTGAGGAGGGCTAGGATGTATGACGTCAGGTCTTGCTGTGGATTGACGGTTCTATGTTAGTTATTAGACTGCGGTACGACTTTTTTATACTCATAAAATTGAAGATTATTTATCCCGAACGGGAACAAATAATCTTCAGTTTTATGAGAACCTAGGTAAACCTCGGTAGTACGCTGCATGCATACAAGCCAGTATTCTGTTCACCGCGACACGTTGTGCACAGTTTCTGAGCAGTAACCTAACAATAACTACTAGGCTTGCATGAATTCAGGATAGTATTTCAAGCATCATTATTATCCCGGGTCGACGGCGCGTTGTGTTCCACGCGCGCCTCAAAGAGATGTCAGCACCAACTGATGGCGCCCGCAAGGGCCGATGCCTGTCAGGGGTGCGGGTTGTTCGAAAGAGATACCGCGGCCCCTGGCACACAGGCAACTGAAGGAACACGAGTGGGTTTTAATCAGTAAAAGTCTGACGCCCTCCCGCTCCGCCCAGAGCGAGAGACTTTATTTGATGATTTCCCACCCTCAAAAAAAAAAATCATCATTACTATGCCTTCTCTGTATGGGAAGGACCCTTTGTTCTCCAGCGGGCCTATTTATAGTGTGCTGGTATTATTTTTACATAATTTTGCAGAGATACCAGAGCGTAAAATACTTTGTTCAGGCAAAAGTATTAGCACAGATTGCTAAATAGGTGGTAAACCATCAATATAGCGCCGCATAAATTGCCTCCCGCATCAATTCACCCAAATGCATTGTGTGTTATTAGCCAATTGATTATACACTCGTCTTCGAAGCAGCTTTTTTTATTACGCTCCAGTCTCTTTCATAGATGTTAAAGAGGATAGAATAAATCTAAACACACCTACAAGAATAACGTTAATATTATTTTCAGGGTTTATTCAATGACCAAGGACATAGGATGTCAGCAAAATGTATTACGTAGTCAATACAATAACAAGGAGACTGAAAGCAAATAGGACCAATTGACCTGATTAACATAATGTAACAGGCAGATGAAACTGCCATAATGTACCTATGCGACATACATTTCGTTTTCGATTTCGTTGTCAACAATGAGGAACGATTGCATCACTATCGTGAATTGAGAGTAGAGATTAGGGAGAGGCCGCAGAATTCATACTGTCAAAAATGTTTTCACACACACACAATTTACACATAATTTTCATAGATTATGTGTAATTAATTATTCATTACTATTGTGTACCTATTTCTAGTGCCATAGATCTGGGCCCTTATTTATTTGCAATGGTGAGAATAAAATAGTATGATAGTTGATTGTTGATCACTTACAACGAAATTGACTTGCTCAAGCCCCACTCGCCCTCAGTTGACCTTTGCGAAATTTAAATATACAACAAAACTACTTTTGGGCATATCGATGTAAAAATTACGCGAGCCAATCAGCGGAAATAACCTCATACAGAATACAAAAATACTACTCAATCAAAGTACATATATTGTTTAATGTCAGTAAAATTACAGCAGTTTCAAATGCATGGCAGATTGCGTGCGATATTTTTGCATCGTTGATCGTATTTTGTTATCGAATATACAATTAAATGTGTTTTATTGTAGGTAGGTACTTACAGACTGCGGATGTAAGCGCAGCAAGTCAGACAGTAGTTTCACGGTTAGCTCGGACGGCGTGTGCCTCAACACTATTGCTAGTTTGAACGCCGCCGGTTGGATCACATCGGCCATCCCTTTGTTGAGCAAGTTTTGCCAGACGCCTGCCTGAAAACCAGCAATGTACAACAAAAATAGAATTATACTCGAATGGAATACATTTCGTGGTATAAAACCAGTTAAAAGTCACTCATATGTGTGTACCTAATGGTTAATCACAGATATAGATAGACCTAGATAACGCAAGAGCACCCACTTCGCGTGGCTGCATAAAATGCTTAACATGGCCACTGTCGCGCTGCCCCGGCCCATTTCCATGTTTAGCAAGCCGATCCCTTGGGAAAAGCGAGCCAAATACCTAGGAGTGATCATGGATCATAACCTCTCCTTCGCTGAGCACATAAAGGAGGCGTGCTCACGCGCTGCCTTCGCTCTCGGTAGGTTGCACTCTGTTCTAAATGCACGTAGCAAGTTGTCACTTAAGTGCAACTTGCGGATTTACACGGCGTGCATTAGGCCCATCATGACGTATGCATGTGCAGTCTTTGCACACACGAAACCCCGATTCATCCATAGGATGCAGACCCTCCAAAACCGATTCCTCCGCCAGGCCACCGTTTCCCCCTGGTTCGTTCGGAACGAGATCCTCCATCTCGATCTGAAAATCCCTACTGTCATTCAGTTCTTGAAACGCAACTCAAAGCGTTTCTTCGATAAAGCAGAGAAACATCCCAAACCTCTGATTGTGAAGGCCGTTAGTTATGTCCCCAGTAGGATTAGTAGAATTCGCGCGCCGAGACATGTTCTTTTCGATCCAGGTGACCCCATTACTCTCCTCCAAGAAAGCAGTAGGGCCACCAGTACAGCACACAAACACAAACAACCGTCATTCAGACCTCGCCACCGAGGTCCTCGCGCCCCGCGAAGACCCCGAGTTAACGATGCGACCCCCGACCGTCCCTTGCTCGTTGAAGTGCCAGCCCGCGCCGCAGTTAAAGTTAAATTCCCCAAGATTTTATAATAATGAAAATATTTTGATCCAGCCTGCCCCCACTTGCTGTCCCCTACCAGTGACGCCCTGAGTCGAGGCCCGTACCCCAAAGGGGGTGCCCTCAGCGTGCAGTCGCTTAGTTTAAGTAGTTTTACGCCCCTGGCTGGAGGCTTTAAGTTTTCTTAAGGCAACCACAGGAAAGTCCGGTTAGGCAGTCACGGCCTCTCAAGGTCAACTGCGATATGCCATTCAAAAAAAACTGTCGCCCTGAGTCTGCATCGGTGCTCCTCGCTATTTGGATGTCAGTCAAAACATCAAAAATGCCTAATTGCGCTGTGATAAATTGTAAAAGCTGCACAAATGTGAGCAGAAAAAATAAAGTTAACGTTTCCTTCCATCGGTAAGTAATTTTATGATTACTGTTATGCGTAATGAATTTTAAAATCAATTAATTTTAATCCAATACCCACAGTAATACCAAATTTAAGAAAAACATAGGTCTTCGAAAGCATGCTGTGTATTCGTAATAGGTACATTGGGGCTTTTACTTGGAGCGGTCGGTGTGACGTTCTGTGTTAACAAATGATGAATATCAAAACACAAACACAAATCGATTCTCGAGAATCGATTTCGGAAACAGAGGAGTTATTTTGTATTCTATATTTATTATGTAGACAATTTTAATAAAATAATCTTAATGTTTCGTGATGTTCTAGTTTTCCACATGATCTCAATTTAAAAGAACAATGGATTGAGGCGACGGGAAATAAAGATTGGTTCCCAACAAAGTATAGCACTATTTCTTCGATAAATTTTGAGGTAGAAAGCTTTGTAGAAAAGAAAAAGCATCGAACATTGACAAAGGGTAGGCGGCAGGTAGCGCGAGACGGGTGCCACACGCGGCTGCATCTTTGAATCGATTTGGTTTTCCCATCACTAAATAGTGCTTGTGACGTCATAGTAGGTAGTCAAAAAATGGCACGCTTGATTTTCATACAGATCATGATACTTGCGCTATCTAGGTCTGTCTATATCTGTGGTTAGAATGAAGGACGAAATCAGACGCCTGTGTGTGAAAGTTGCATGCGGTGATACTTACGATCTGGCAGAATATGTTTATGAAACAACGATGAGTAGAGACAAAAGAATGGCGGTTATTTCTACAGGTGTTATAATAACAAAACTTACTTCATGTACGTAATTCACTGAAGCAACTGCTGGTTTAGTAATGTATGTTGTTTAAATCAACACAAAATTGTAAAATAACAGAATAAGTAGTTTAATAGCAATTCTGACTTGTAAACATGTAATTAATATAAGTACCTACTTAGCCGAGATGACATACTGAAAATAGAAGATGTTTCTTTTTTATATTTTACAGTTCTGTGCTTCTCCAATCCAGCGGAGTCCCGCGGACTTCACCAGGTCATCAGCACAGTAGTTTGTGAGGAGCCTAACCACTTTACGCCTGCCGGTACGCGGTAATGCATCTACAGTCAATGATATTATATGTAAATATATATATATATATATCATTGTCTACAGTGAGCTGTGACTGTACCACCACCTCATATAACAGTATTATTTTAATATTAGGTACTTCAGTGTGGAGGAGATAGAGTTATACAACGCATAGCTTCATCTCTTCCCACTGTGCCTGATTGGCTCCCTGTACCTGATAAGCTACGCAGTTCCGAAGCGTGTGCCACAAGGACTCAGGCGGTGACGCCTTCTCCACCTGCTTCCACGCACCGTCAGGGTCGGGTGCGACCAGCGTGTTGCACGCGTTGCGCCACATCCTCATGGCGGCGCAGCCCTGCGGCTCGCCAGATGATACGGGGGCTGACATCACTGGAAAAAAGAGCAAGACCATGATTTAAATGATAAAATAAGTAACATGGCTTCTGAACGGCAGAAATATGCTGCTTTGATTTGCTGACAGAAATACCAACGGCCAATCAAATCACTTGACGTAAGTTCGACAAAGCTCTAGCTTATTTTTGTCTTGATTGGCCTTTCAAAACCCATTCAGGTAGGTAGGTACCTATCTTAGAAGAAGCTCTGGAGGTTATTTGTCAGCTCCAATGTCTGTCTTAAATGGGTCACCTATGCAGTTGCACAGCTAGTCACCTGTAGCACTTGGAAACACTTAATTAGGAGCCAATGCCCTCGTCCTAGCGTGGACAGCAGGTTGGTGACCGCAACAAAGGCCTTTCGCGTGTCTGACACAAATTCTTAACATCGACACGCGGGCCCAGTGTGTCCCTGTTGTAGAACTAACGTACGTCTTACCTGCACTAGGCTCTACTATACGGCTATCCTTTTGTTTCTATGGCAAAATATTATCTCAAAAATGTGGTCTAGTTAAGTACTTCACTAAATATTTTGATGACATTTAGTGGGCTAATTGAGTTTAGAAACTGTAAGAAATACTAACAGCTCTCATTTTCGCTCAGTTAACGGTAGTTGGTTACAAAAATATTCAGACCGGTTTGTTTTCTCAGTCATACGCGTCGTTAAACAGTGATCTAAATAAAAAATAACTTTAATCTGAGAAGTTATTTTTGCACAGCACATGAGTCGTCGAAGTAGGTAATGAATTAAAATAGTAAGTAATACATTGAAGAAAGCACTCGAGCAATGAAAGAAATAATGTTCTGTGTGCATTTTATTACTAGTATTCCAAAACGTGAATTTGGTTTAGACATTATTTCAGTAGGCTTTTGTACATTAGGTAGGTATATTTTATTTAGGTAGCCTCATTTATTGCAAAGTAATATAACTTTTCTAACATTTCTAAGTATTTTATAAACATAACTACATTTAATAAATGGTAAAAATATTAAATATATAGGTACTTACCTACCTTTCTCTCAGAAATATTTTAAATTTATTATTTTTGTGACAAAAATACATGGATACCTAAATACCAAACATTTCCGAGTCAACATTGCCAGCATAAATAATAGATAATGTCGCGTGACGAATAAAAACAGTAAAACATAACAAAACACCAGTTTCTTACCCCCCATGTCGGGTTCCCTCCACCAATTGTTCGCCATGACGACGCAAGGCAGTTGGGCCTTCACAACAACTGAAAATAAAAAAAGTCTTTGTTTACAACAATGGCTTAAAAAAATTACTATGCGGCGGGCACACCTGTCGCCTCTGTGAGATTCGTTGATCTATGACAAAATAACAATCATGCTGTTTAAAAGAAATAATGAAGTCGTCGTAATTCGTACGTAGGTACCTACGTTAGTAATTGAAATACGTAGGCATCTTTGTAAGCACAAAAATATCATCAAATTCACAAATATTCTTTCTGATTAAGATGAGAAATTATCATATATGATTCCTATTGCAATAATAAAAACAAAAGTCGGTGGTAGACACTTAAATCGTCCCGTCGATAGCGATACTAACAAATGTTTAATACCGGTTAGATAAAACCGTCGTAATCTTGCTACCGTAGACAAGAAAATATGAAATAAACATAGAATTAAATTCTCACAACCGCGACTACCACAAGGATCAATATACTTACACAAAATAATAATAAAAGCCTTGATCGTGTTCTGTGGGTAGGAAATCAATTAATTTACATGACATAAAAACAAATTTCGTCGAATATCAACAAACGAAAAAGAAATCAATAGTGATGGTATAACAAAAAATAAACAAAAAAATCGACTCACTCGTAATAAATGCAGATAAATCCTGGCCGTAATATTGTTATTTAAAAATCGAATATTCTATTTTAATACGTGCCAGGTGCGTAGGGCGCACTCGCGAAGTGTCATGGCGGCTCGAGGGACGTGCCGCGCCGCGCTACAGGCGCTACACATCGACAATCGATGGTGTTCGTCCGACAGTGCGTGTTGTTATGCCAGCGATTGTTTTTACAGCGAGAGCGATATTATTTCGCTCAGCGCATTGTTGCGGTCGATGACCAACCTTAATGTGAAATTGCAAGGCTATTCGTATTCGTCGCTGATTTGATTGATTCTTAGTTGAGTTATTGATTATTCGAAATACTTCGTGGGACGTTTATGTAGGTTATTTTGACGTAGAGGTAGAATTTTGGTACCATAAATATTTTATTTTGTATTGCCAGTACTTGAATTTACGATTACTGTGACCTTGATGCCTGTTCAATGATGTTTGGTGCGGTGATCCAAACAATTAGTACCTAGATTAGTACATGATATGTATATTATGTAGATAATGTCACCGTAAAATTGTAAATACCGTTAGATTATAATCTATCTCGCGAGATTGTAAATTGTTGAAAGATTGTGAACCGTAACATACTGCTTACAATTTAACCCATTATTTTTCGGTAGATTATTCGATCTATCGAAGTGAAACCGTCTAATTGTTTACTGGTATCAAGACGGTTGGATTCTTCCTTGCGCTAAAACGAAATAGTCAAGTAACTGTCACTAACTTGGCAGTAGCGTTCGCCAGCCGCTGCCGTGGCACCGCTCGCTTCGCTCGCTCGGCTCGCGCGTGGTTGGTCGCAATTCTAACCTAACCTATAAACTATTCGGTCGGTAAGCAGTATGGTGCAGTTCACAATTTATCGACAGTTTACATTCTCGCGAGATAGATATTATAATCTAACGGTATTTACAATTTTATGGTGACACATACATTACAACTTGCAGATTTGTGCCTAAAGATTTTATAACCATAAAGTTATGTTGGCAGGATGTATGGATACATATACGAATCAAACAGTTTAAAATAATCATCATTTTCATACAAATTTCGTTGATAGATTTTCAACTTTATAACATACGCATAAGGTTCATGTTCAATTGCAAAAAAAGTTACAGTTACACCTAATAGATAAAGTAGAATTATGAATCGTGATATGGAAAAATATTTGTCTATATTTTTATCTTGTTTAGGTACTTACCTGCTCATGGTGTGTACAGACGCCAGCACATGAAGCTAACCCAAACTGTAAAATTTTACCAATTGAACATGAACCTTATGCTAATGTGATAAAGTTGAAAATCTATCAAAGAAATTTGACAGATTCGGGTAGCTTGATGTGCTGGCGCCTGCACGTTATTATAATCTAACTATGTATGTAGATAGGTACTAAAGTTTGATAAAATAATATACCTAAAAATTATTTGCTTTATCTAATTATCGTTTATGTAAATATGTATAATATTTAACGTTGTAAGTACTTGCGTTTTTTATAAAGAATTAATATTGCAATTTTTAAACGCCATTGTTTTGACTTAAGTATCGACATTATATTGATACGATCTAAACTTTCATAAAATCCTCCATCTTCTGTCGATAATTAATAATTTTATAAATTTGCAGCACTATTTTCCAAGGGTAGGGAATAAATGAAACGTTACGCATGCGCGAGTACGCTCAAAGGCCTTAAACTTTAACTTTTCCCACGGTAAACTCAACCATAAACACCAAACATACGGTTTACTTAAGAATGTTTTTATAAAATTTTGTTAACAGAGGCAATTAATAAAGAGTTGTATGGCATAGGTATAAGGCCTATATTAGTATTGAGGGATTCAATGACACATTCCTGATCATGAACTTGAAATCCCGCGAGTGACACATTGCGATGACATACGACGTAGGCGCTTCATTCAAGATGAAGTGACTGACTGGATCAAAAGTAAGTGTACCTAAGTGATGACCTCAAGAAGATAAGTCGAATATGGGATTATGTTAAGGGCATGAGCAGAACTGTTCTGCTTCATGCCCTCAGCAATAATGTTAGCATGGTTATTCTCAGTATGAAGGTTCACATTATGTGGTAATTTGAATGATCACAGACCGTAAAATTAGCCACTGATTGATTATAATACGATTCACTTACCTACTACTTATAATTTTATGGTGTCTTGTGTTTTTAACACGCTTTTATTAGCTTCACCTGTATGTTTTTAAGCATGTTTGTTTTTTACCGACTCCTTTGGACTACATTTTGACCCACTTCAAACGAACAGATTTCATTTAAACTTTGCAGACTTAGCGTCAGCGCACACCAAGAGCAGAGCAGAACAGAGTATTTTCTGACACTACTGAAAAAATAATCTTATGAAAATTCCATACATTGCAAAATTAAATACTCGTCCAAACTTGATGCTCAACCATGCTCGAGCTTGCAAGATGCGTGTTCGAGCATGCGTTCTACATGCGCGAGCGCGCTCGAACTGCCGCGCGCCGCCCGCGCTCAGTATGCCTCAGCGAGATTAATTGCTGGACGTGTAATGGCGTGCTGGCTATAATTACTAATTCCCAATCAACCATATTTAATACGTCAAATTGGTCATGCACGCCCGCCTGGCAATTCAGAGCGTTTTCAACGGAGCTTGCTCACGGAGGGGCGAGCATGCCGCCTGCATGGTCGAGCAGTCAAAATTTTGCTCGACCATACTTGAGCATTTTGCAGTTCGGTGTACGCTGACCCTTATCGAGGACCGATGACAATTCTATAATTTCATATTGTTCCGTAATGAAAAAAATTTAAAAATCACGCTTTTGTAGTTAGCAGAACTAAAAATTAAAAATAATTAACAGATTAAAAAAACTAAAAAACACGCTTTAAAAACCAAAAGAAAATAATTTAAAAAAAACGTGGGGTGCTTGTTAGTAATTGATTATAAAAATACCTCAAAAAGAACCCCACGTTGTTTTGAAATAATTTTCTGCTTTTTTAGTTTGGTTTTTAAAGCGAGTTTTTTAGTTTTTTAATCTGTAATTTTCAAGCGTTTAATTTATCTGTCTGAGAAAAGTTTATTTATAGACCCGCTGTGTGCCCATTTCCCTCAAAAGGAGGCAGGGATTTAGGTAACTAGTAAATTATTTGACCATTAGGTAGGAGGTGGTTGAATCAATTGGGACTCTAAGCAACGTAGTGCTATTCTGTAAAGTGAGTTTGTTAAGATGAGCTGTCGTTGGGTAAGGTCGAGCCAACTAATTGTAGATGGCGGGATCATAGCTATGTCCTGTAGCCTTATTATTGTATAAATTGAACATTTCGTTCATTGATTACATTTTGTGTTCATTCATGAGTTTGGTTTTATTTCACTAACTGTAAATTTTTTTTTTACTAACAAAAGGGTCATGGTTTCCTACTTAAATAAATAAATTGATTTATTATTTTCGGTGATTCCAATAATTTAAATCAAGTACTTGACAAGGAAAGTGTAAGAATTTTTAACCCTAAATATTTCTTCGTAATCACTTTCTTCAAAGTTTCCATTCATAAATCGTAGCTTTATGTCACAATCTTCTAATTTTAGGGTCTTTCAGGAATTGGTGGACTCTAATTTCAGAGGACCTATTTAGGAACACAATAACAAGTCATATTCGCAAAAATAAAAATTGCCTTTTAATAATAGCTTGTGTTGGGAATTGGCTACGATCAGCGCCATTGTGACAGTTGGCTTCGCCATAGTGTCAAATTGTCAATCCCTAGCATCAAGTAATGAAATGACAGCTCACTTCACCTAAGTTTCCACGGTGATATTTTATCAAAACACACCGGCTGCGGTTGCAACAGAAAATAACAACAAAAACAAAACAAGTAATTTGTGTAACAAAACCATTTATTTACATCAGCAAACACGGATTTCTTCACCTCAATCTCAGTACTCTATCGGATACAGTTCATCCCACACTTTAAACCTGTCTTCATAGAGGTTCTGTTGGACTGAGAACTCTTTGTCTATACGCAGGTAGTTCCTCATGGCAGGCTTCATGGCTGGCCAGGAGAGAAAGGATAGCTCCGGGGTCTCATCTCTGAAGACAGGGTAGCTACAAAGGGAAAAAAAGCAAATAAGTAGGTGTGATTAGTTTGCTCTTAAATAACGTTCAATTCCCATATCGTGGCTGTTGTAAAGAAATGAATCCTGGGTTTCCTTAACATATGTTAATTATGTAGTAGTTGACCTAGTTTTTGACGTAGGGGTAACCACCGGGAGGGCCACCGGGACTTGAGCGGAGCCGGATATAATATTCTTGCGTTTAACTCTGACACTGACCTTGTAAATTGCAATAAACTTAAGAAAAGTTGAATTTCATGGGCTATCGTGGTGCTTTTGCCTTAATTTAAACCGACCTTCGGAAACGGTAAACGCAATCAATGTCTTTTTAACAAGTTATTGCTTTTGCATTTTGGCAGGCGCAATAGCCTCAAAGTAAATAGGAATAGAAAATAGTTATTGTCCAGTTAAACAGTAAACAGGATAATAGCAAGTTGAGACGATATGAGTAGAATAATACCTACAGGTAGGTTACTAATTGCTTGTGGGCCCCAAACTAGAATGTTAATCTGTATCTGGCTCGGGCTCTCTAATAACTATGGTTATAATTAATTATATTCTAAGTAAAATAGATAATCGTATAATGTGTATACAATATACTTTGTATCTCACCCGTTTTTAGCGAAGTTATACCACAACGCGGTCATTTTGTCGACCATCTTGGAATCCAGTGTGTCAGCGACATCTATTATCGCGAAGCGGTAACTCAGTGAGAACAAGTAGATTAGATCGTCGTGGTGGGCTGCGACTGCACAAAAATACAAAAATATTGAAGAGAGTAAAGAAAACAAAGAAGTTGGTACACCTATTGTTAAATATTGAATAAAGTTAAAATAAACAAAATCAAACATGAATCTCACAGCCAGACACAAAAGTACACCAGAGGCAGTAAAACCTAACGCTAATTGTCTCCTGAAATAGGTACGTATCTGACAAACCAGGCGCGGTCGCAGCCAAAGACTGGGGGGGGGGTCACAGACAAAGACTACCTACATTTAAATAAGAAAATGTATTATATTTTCGAAAAATTACCATTTTAAGCTAAAGACAAACACGTTGCTATGAACATTTCAAAAGGCTGTTTATGTTAGTGGTAATCTAAAAGGTAATGCTACGTTGATCTCTAGTGGCGATCGCAACTACTGTGATGTACATGGAGAAGAAGGTCATGGGTTCGATCTCCAAACGTATAAATCTGTGCGTATAACTACGTATATATGAAGCAGCGCGGGGGCTAGATATTTTCACAATTCACTGCGTTAACATTTCACTTGTTATTAGTGCTTTTAAACATATTTGGCGAAATGGTGGTGCACCGTTGGTGCACACAGCACTCAGTAGAGAAACTCAGAGGTTGGTGTAGTTAGCAGAAGAATGTATGGATAACATTGATAGATGGCGTCACTTACGAAGTGGTTTCTCGGTGAGTGGGTACTTGTAGTGGCTGTTGTTGCCAATGTATGCGAACTCTGCATAGTACACCGCCTGCGAGGAATGGCGACACATCAGGTTGGCCATTCTGGAGCAGACAGAAGAGAACATTAGCATTTCAGGGATCATCAGTTGGTATATCTATACTATGTTCACGATTATGCTTCCAAATACGTAAACAAACGTGTTTTTGTTTTTTTTTTAATAACCACTTATAGTAGGGACTGTTCGCAACTTAAAGCATACTCGTATTTATGACTTTTTCAATAGTCCCCATTCAATCAGTCATACAATCAACTCAATCAACATGAACATACAGACGTACTTAACACCCAATTAATGAATAAGTTTCGATTTCAATAGATATATTACTGTCATTCAAGACACACAAAGTCACTTTCATGAGAACAATGTTTCTTTCTAAGCTAAATTATAATTATGAAGTTTGTTACAATCGTCACTGAATTTATTACGGATATTACTTGCTTCCTTGAGTACCTAGTTTGTGGCTTTAATAAAGCTGCGGACGAAAGTTTGCTACGAAGATTCTAAGAAAATGTACTAAATTTAAAGTTTTGCAAGAAGGCTTTTAAAGAGCAAAAGCTGATCTGTGTTTTTTCCTAACAATTTCACCGGTTTCCAGTAGGCAATTACGATAGTGGTAAAGTTTCTGCCTATGTAGGTAGGTATTCACCTATGAACAGGGAAACCGGTTATGGCGTCTCCATACAATGCCCCCAACCCGCCAGCTGTTGCCGTGTCGTTGACCAGCGGCTTCTTTCCAATGTACGCCAGCCTCAGTCTGGCGAGTTTGTCACTGGACTCGTTGCGCGGAAGTATGAACGCGATCGGAGCTACTCGGGACCACTCGGCGTTCATCGTGTCGAGCAGTGTTTGGTTGTTTAGGACGGCTGTGAAGACAGACAATAATTAATGTTCGCACAGGTCGATCGAAGGTTAAGTTACGCTTCCCGTGGTTGGTTCGCGGATGGGTGACCATCGATCACATATCGAGACCTAACCGTGCCTCGGAAAGCTGTTAGGCCGTTATGTCCGGCTGTCATTCTTAGATCTTTAACAAGTTTTTACGGGTAGTCAGAAACTCAATTCTGACAACCAGTCTTACGGCATAGTATCGTGTTACCCAGTAACTGGGTTGTGCAGGTCAGATAGGCAGTCGCTCCATGTAAATACTGGTATTCAGCTGCATCCAGTTAGACTGAAACCCGAACCCAACATAGTCGGGAAAAGGCTTGGCAGACTAATTCATTGACTAGTTATAACAGGTACGCAGTCACCAGCAGGGACCGAATTGCCGGTTTTTTTTGTAACGTTACCGATTACCGTTATGTTAACGATAATACATTCACCAGCAGGGACCGAATTACCAGTATTTTTTTGTAACGTTACCAATTACCGGTATGTTAACGATAATAATACCGATACCCAAATTCAGTTAACGTTATCTAATTACCAGTATTCGCGTCGGTAAAAGTAACAATTCTTATACCGATAATTTTTACTTCTATCTTTTTCTAACTATGACGGTGGGGAGACTAGCATCGTTCGGTGTCTGCACAGAAACTATATTATATGTTACCGTAAAATTGTAAATACCGTTAGATTATAATCTATCTCGCGAGATTGTGAACTGTCGAAAAATTGTGGACCGTAACATACTGCTTATAATTTAACGCATTATTCTTCAGTAGATTATAATCTATCGAAGTGAAATCGACAAATTGTTAACTGGTATCAAGACGAATAGTACCTTGCGCTATTACTAAATAATCAAGTAACTACCACTTACCGCCCTGGTCCAGGCTATGGTACGGAGCGACAGTGCATGGTTAGCCGTCACCTCCTTCAGCGAAGCAGTGATGCTCGCAAAGAGGGAGGCGGTGCACGTGAGGGAGAGGCAGTACATGCACCCTCACGGCTGTAGCCTTCGCAGGAGACGCCCTGGACGTCGGGAATCCCAGGCTGATTCCCGGCCACCGTAGGCGCGGGCTTGCAGACGGCGAGTAATGGGTAGCTCGCTGTCCGGTAAGGGTCAAGCCTGGGTTGGCGGCGCGTTATGTTCCATGCGCGCCTCAAAGAGATGTCAGCACCAACTGATGGGGCCCGAAAGTGACGATGCCTAGCAGGGGTGCGGGTTGTTCGAAAGAGATACCGCGGCCTCTGGCACACAGGCAACTGAGGGAACATGGGTGGATTTTAGTCCGTAAAAGTCTGACACGCCCTCCCGCTCCACCCAGAGCGTGGGAAGTTATTTGATATTTTCCCACTCAAAAAAAAAAAAACACTGCCACTAACTTGGAAGTAGCGCTTTTCGGGCGGTACTGAGGCACCGCTCGCTTGGCTCGCGCGCGATTGCTCGCAATTCTAAGCTAACCTAACCTATTCGGTTGGTAAGCAGTATGGTGCAGTTCACAATTTATCGACAGTTTATAATCTCGCGAGATAGATTATAAACTAACGGTGTTCACAATCACACGGTGACATATACACGCCAAACATGCGACTACCTGCGGATTTTGCTGATTTTGTTCTGTGCTGCAGAAAATTATAATAAACAGGGTTGCAGGGACATCAACGCCAAACTAAAACTTTGAATGGCTACCTTCGGCGTGTATACAATATTGGTGCCAATTCTTTTGTACACCGAACTAAACTAAGTGATTGTTTAGTTCGGTGTACAAGCCGGAGGCACGCAGGTGGGCAGCCTCGATGTGTTTTTATGGATTTTTTTGGAAGAAAATATGAAAAACGATTACCACATGTTGAGTTATAGAGGGTCTAATAAAGGGGTCGAATTTTTTATTATTTTTGCGATAGGACACACCTTTTTCGAAATATAAGCAAAAGAAAAGAAAAAAATACAGTATCTACTTTTTGCAGCTAAAATCGAGCTGTTAGTGTGAATTTTAGTTCTTGTTAACAATTTTTTTTCACAGTTTTTAAATCGCGATTAAAAACAATCAGATATAGTAAAACGATCAAAATTTAGGTGAAAAACATCAAATTCAGAATAGCAAACCACCTTAGTGCTGTCAAACTAAAACATAGTTAAGTTGTGTCACTTTAGTCAATTTTAGAATGGGAAATCGTCGTTTGACAGAAATAAACAAAATGTTGGTGATTTTTAGTCTAGTTTAGAGGCATTTGTGACAGAATCCATTGTTTCTGTGCTGCAGATAATTATAATAAACAGGCTGGCTCAAATTGAAAAAAAAATTGTGAGCCGTCACGGGACGCCTGGCAGATGTGAAACATCGAAATCATTTAATAAAATAGAATACATAATTATATATATTAAAAAAAAATTAGTAAATCGCAGATTATGTATACTGTAGTAAACAAAACTGTATACACTATAGGTACTTATCAGAGCTCAGTGTGGCGAGAGAGAGCATAATGCCAAACCAGTGGGAAGAGAATCGTACAGTCCAGCGACTATCTAACCCAATAGACGCCTAATGCTTGATCTAACTAACGCACCAACACAATTCTGTCAACTAGCTGAGGTATGAGGAAGCGGGGTACTGCGTTCTGATTGGCCCTACCAAGGTCATTACGTCTCACTACCGATGGTCTCATCGGTAGTGAGACGTAATGACCTTGGTAGGGTATATCGATACCTTCGTTTTTTATTTAAACCTGTCTAGGTTTAAATAAAAAACGAAGGTATCGATATTTTTGTAAAAATTGTGTATAATAAAATGTTTATTGATATCTATATTTAATTGGCTTTCTAACTTCCTATTTCTTAATATTATATTTAACAATCTTCAGGAAAAAGCCGTGAACATATTACACTATGTGTTGATGGGAACCAGTTCTCTTGCTTGGTTGCATTATTCCATTTATTTTTTATTTGAGGATCTCGGTGAGTGCCTAAAATCAATCATCGTTTCACAATTAATTTAATGTCTAATGTAATTAGTGATTCAAAAGATCTTCGTATAAACAGTAGGTATAGGTTTTTGCTTTATCGAACAATTTATTCGTGTCATAGGATTTGGTGTACCACTAGTTATGTTTACCAAATAATAGACGAAAAGAGATAGCTAAAAAATTACATTCAGAAGAAAGGGACGCAAACATAAAAGACATCAACGAGAGTCATTGCACCTTTTTTCACCTACAATACTATCATATAGAGTGGCGACGCGTCGCCACGGCATGCACCGCCACGCCAGCAATCGGTTTTACGTGCGGCTATAGACCTTTCACATCAAAAACTACTTAAATTAGCTGCGATCGTATATTTCTATAAAACGAGATATACTCGCCCACATGTTTCTGGATACAATCAAATTGACCTCGACAGCGCCTTTATGAGGCACGTAAGATGTGAAAATGGTTTTTATATTGTATCCAGAGATGTATGGTCGACTGTACCTACATAAAGAAAGAAGACTAATGAAAAAGTAACAATATAGTTATAATAATACGGTTAACGTTGAAAGGTAGGTAGGTTAATACGTTTGCTTTGAAAACGTTGAAATATCGGTACACTTCTTTCGGCCCATAATAATATATTTTACGTAAACAACAACTTGATAAATCAAAGGCAGTAGATGTAGGTACGTTTGGCGTACGCGACACGATATTTGTGTACCGCATGATTATGAAATGAAACACGCGCAACCGCGAGTCTTATCGTATTCGTATCTTTTCGATTGTCATAACATGCGTTGTTGCCGCTTCGCTTAGAAGAGCCGAACGCAAAGCGCGCGAGGCGCTTGGTTCGGTTTGGCAACGTCGCACAAAATGTTGCTTCCTGTAAAATTTTAGCAAAGTAACGATATTGGTAGCGCTATTTAAATACCGGTAAATCCCTATGATTTAACAGTAATTTTAACGTTATGTATTTAACGGAACGGAACGAAATGTTTTGGTAGTTTTACCGGTATTTTATCGGTAATGGTAACCATCCCTGGTCACCAGCAGATCGGACTGGTCTCATTTAAGTTGAGTTGGAGTTTCATTCATGTTGACAATTTTAAAGGCAATTGTCGATTTTATTGGTGTTCGATTCTTTTAGTATCCCAAATTATGATAATCATATCGTGGAAAATGATTTGAACTTATTATAGACATCGTAGGTAAAATAAGATATACAAAAGTCCAGTTTATCTGGGAGCACGGTGGTGCCCCCGCCAAGACGAGCTAAGCAGAGCGCAAGGGCACTACCTACCCTTTCTCTAAACACTTCGTAGTTTTTTTGAACCCAAATTATAAGAACTTGGGTTTGGATTATACCAGATAAACAAAATTCTCGGGATATGTTGTCAATAGCGGACTTATTAAACATAATTACACCCCCATATTTATAAACGCTACTTAAAGTTAAGTAGTGAGTAGCGTCTGCTTAACCATACATTTTTTTTTTTTTTTTTTTTTGTGGGTGGGAAATCATCAAATAACTTCTCCCGCTCTGGGTGGAGCGGGAGGGCGTGTCAGACTTTTACTGACTAAAACTCACCCATGTTCTCTCAGCTGCCCGTGTGCCAGGGGCCGCGGTATCTCTTTCGAACAACCCGCACCCCTGGCAGGCATCGGCCCTTGCGAGCCCCACCAGCTGCTGCTGACGTCTCCCTGCGACGGGTCAGTAGTGGCCCCGCCGCCTACCACTTTTCGGCCGCAGGGGATAGGGAGAGCGGCCAACGCTATACCGACACTCCTCTTCCCCTGCGGCCCCACCGCGTCCGCCATCAAACGGTGGCGGCCCCGTCCAGGCCACGGAAGGGAAGAGCGCTACTCAGAAGTACCGGCACTCCTCCTCCGCCGCAGCCTGTAACTCTCAGCCGCGATGCCTCCCATTCGACATCGCGGCCCGCCTCAGCTGCGATGCACCTCACCGCAACCTACTTTTTGGCCGCTACGTCGTCGGCTTGGAGGCACAAGCCCTGACGAGCGGCCCCACCTTGGGGTTCCTCTTCGCTTCACCGTGGGAGGGTGACCACGGTTACTGAGCCCCCCCGCAACGACAATGCGGGAACCCCACTGGGGGACATTTTTGACGTTTAAACATCTCTTAACTTTAAGCAACGTTTATATACAAGGAGGATAAAGTTTTAAGGACGGTATCACATTTTCGAATCAGTCAAGTTTACGTATATATCTGAGTCGCAACACAACATTACGCGCACACACACATTGAAACCATTGTCCGCTCGATTTTTATACAGGACTTATATAATATGTTTGTTTAGTCCCCATTGTTGAGCAAAAGTAGTAACGTAACTTTATTCATTTGGTAACAGTTACTAAGTTTTGTCTGCATGGTCATCATTATTATTGGAATAACGTTAAAAATGTAAATTTAAAAAAAAAAAATTTTTTTTAAGAATTCTCGGACTCGCGCTCTGAGGTCTAATAATAAAATACTGGAATAATATTTTTGGCTATCAAACAAACATGCCGATCGGTAATCGTGGACTATCGTTGTAATGGTTGAAAATAAACAGGATATTAATAATTCCCTAAAGAAAACTAAGCGAAAAATGTGTGACGCACGAATCCCACCTTAGCGATTGGAGCGCGTGTTCAGAATTTTTAATAAACACAAAAGTTAATTTAATTAAAATATTATTGATCATACTTCCAACCAAGCCTAGCGGGAAGGCTCAGTTCGGCTGCCTACGCCATCAGAAAAGTAAGACAATACACTGACGTTGATATATTTCGGTTAGTTTGTTTTAGTTATTTTCGTAACGTTATGTCCTACGGCATTCTGCTGTGGGGCAAAGCAGCTGACATTCAAAATATTTTTGTTCTTCAAAAACGAGCTGTTCGAGCAATTTTCCAACTAGGTGCTAGAGTTGTTCTGAGAGATTTTTTTATGGATATTGGGATTCTCACGGTCGCATCGCGATTCATCTTGGCCAACATCTTATATATTAGGCAAATATACACTTGTATACTAAAAACAGTGATATTCATAATATTACTAGAAATAAGGACAAACTACGTGTTCCCTTTCACCGGCTTCATAAGGTTCATAACTCTTTTGTTGGTCTTGGTATAACTCTTTACAACAAGCTTCCCTCTTCTTTGCTAGATTTGCATTTTAATGCGTTTAAAGCTAAAGTTAAATCCACCCTCTGTTCAAAGGCTTACTATTCTGTCAACGACTACTTAAACGATAGTAATTGTTGGTCGCTGTGATTAACTCAAGACAATGTTTATGTTCTTTCACCAGTATTAGCTTGAATATTGACAGGTTATATAATTATATTAGTTCATATAATGGTTTATTTTATTTGCCTGTACATACTATGTTTTCAATGTTTTGTTGGTATATAGGCTTGTGCTAGCTGACATTTGGCAAATTTTATTATTTTTTGTGTTTCGTGTTTATGTTAATTACCTACTGTTGTATAGAATCAAGTTCTTCTAACTTAGCTTGCTGGGAAGTTCGTTGCGTCACTTCTTCCCAGCTAAAGCACTAGGAAGTGGTGAAGGGCGGGCGTTTTGGGGGGACTGTCTTATGTAATTTTGACGTTCAAAAAGAGCTGACTCTCAGCCTAGTTTGAATAAATGACATTTGATTTTGAACCCCCAAAATTGATACCCACGTCGACTTTTCAGCTAAAGACTACATCCGCTATCTTAAATGAAAAATGATTATACATTCGTAATCAATACCATCAAAATACCCAAAATCGGTAACCAGTATGGTTATGGAACTTTTCATAAAAAACTACACCCGCTATTTTTGAATAAAATCTCAATAAAAATTCGTAATCTCAATCCTAAAAATCTTTACAATTGATAGATATGCCCACATTTTTATTTTAAAAAGAACATCTGTCATCTTGAATAACGAATACGTGTAGGGTTCGGGTACCTCCGTCAGGCCCGAAGTTCCTTCTTCTTCAACGATGAAAAATTCATCAGCCGCCATCTTGGATTTCTTTTTGGAGCTCACTATCAGCTTCAGCACCTTCGAAAACCACGAAAACGGCACAAATCGTGAAAAATTTACAAATTTCCGCGGCCACCATCTTGGATTTTTATTTTTACCTCACTGTTGTTTTCAGCACCATCAAAAACCATGAAAACGACACCCATGGTGAAAAAAATTAATATTTCCGCAGACGCCATCTTAGATATTCATTTTGATCTCACAGTCGACTTCAGCAACCTCGTTTACCCCTATCGCAAGCTGCGTTAAAGAACTTCGTTTTAAAAATGGATGACTTAAGCGTCTTTATCGTGTAAACTGATCACATATTCATAATCATCACTACCTCCAAAATCCTCAATATTGACTATCTTAAATTATGTACGATATAAAAAAACATTATTTGTTTCGCCATTTAGAATTTCATTTATTTATCTCTAAACTCGTAATAAGTTTGGTACTCATGCTTTTGGTCTGAAAAGTATCAACATTTTCTAACTACAGTATAGAGCACCGCATTCACTTTATTATTATTTTTAATCGTATTTATTTTTTACAAGAAAGCGATACACCCGTGCTTCCTAGGGCACGTCTGAGCGCGGAATGTCAGACCGCGTGCGTTTAGAAAATGTATGAAGAAATTGGAGAGCGAACTTTATTTTTCTCTTAATTAAAAAAGGTATTTATTGAATTACAATTTTTTTTATTAATTGCTTAGAGGACTATATAAGCCACAATTTCTTATTATTTTGGAGCTAAAATATGCAATTGATCTTGCAATAATGGTTCCTATTCAGACCCCTTTTTTTGTAATTTTCTGCGATTATTGTGGTGGTGAAAACGGATTTGTGTGAAAATTTTGTATGGGGCAATGCAATTTATGTGGTGTAATTGTGGAGATGACTATATTATCTTTAAATTAAGACTATAATTGTCTCGCAGTTGTAATTCCTCTTCATGTAATTGGTACCAGAAAACCAGCGGTATTTGTAGAAAAATGTGATAGCGTCCTTAATTGCATAGCTCTTATACTTTCGATTTTATTGATATCTAAAAAACCCTGATTCCGTCACTGACTCACTGATGATCATCAAATTCTTAGGGTACCTCCTCATGTCCTAGAAAGCTGAAATTTGGTATGTAAGCTAATAATAGTACACATACAAATAAGTTCTAAAACTTGGAACTTTTATCCCCCCCTTAAACAAGGGGATGGAAGTTTGTATGAGACTTTCGCAATATTGACGCTAGTGGTCTGAAAATGTATTCTTGGACTTCTTGTTATTATGAATAATAAAAAAGAATAAAAATATATTGTCACAAGCAACTTACAAAAACAAGTGAAATCCCACAAAACATTTTCATGTTAAATTTTGCCAAGACAAGAGAGACCATATGAGTCGCACTGTCAATAAGTTATCACATCTCATGTAGAGCCAAGCTTATAACTATACACACCCTAACTCTACAAGGCCTGACTTCACAAACTCTACAATCTGTTTGCTGAGAGTTGATAAATATTAAGATACGTCTCCGAATAGCGACTGTCGCTTAATTATCGCAAACTGTATGTCGGCTGTAGCTTATATCCCAATTTCGCCGCTTTCGTGGTACGAGGCACGCAGGTGTTGTGAACTACGGCCTGAACGGCGAGCGAACGTGGCGGCCATATTGCCTATAAATAATTAGCGGGCCGCTATTAGCAATAAGTTAAGAAACCCTGAGTTTATCGACTTTCGACGGACAGACTTTACACCTTAGTCAAAATATGTAGCTTGGCCGTTTCGTTACTACAAGAACTACTGTTTGTTAACATAAAAGTAATGAACACTGAATAAATGTTTCACCTTACGGCATGTGAATGTAGCGAAATGGCCAAGCCACATATTTTGACTAAGGTATAGAGTTTGCGAAGTTAGGCCTTGTAGAGTTAGGGCGTGCAGAGTTAGTAGATTAGCTCTACATGAGATCTGATAACTTTTTGACAGTGCGGGGATTTGGTCTCATCTTGGCAACATTTTACATGAAAATGTTTATGGTGGGATTGTACTACTTGAGGCTTATAAACTCAGGAAATACAGCCCGGACAAAAACTCGAACCCTGTAAAAGACACAGATGCACTCACTCTTCCCTCACTCTCAGTGTAAGTAACTACTTACTAAATGCCTTCCAGAAGAACTCGCCGGTAGTCTGAGTGATCATGAAGGGGACGGAGTGCATCCTGCCCTTTCGGATGGACTCCATCGGTTCCTCCGTTAGAAACCGCTCCTGACCAAAGTCTGGCTCGACCACTGGGCGCCAGAGGATGAGAGGATCGAAGCCGAATTCCTGGGGAGTCGTATGTGAAATTGCTTTAATTGTTCTTCTATTCATGTCGTGGAAGAGGTAACTCCCGCTCTATCAGCATAATTATGCACGTTATGTTACTATTGCTTACTAGGCTTGGATACCTTTGAGCGGCGTCTTAAAACGTTGTCAAGAATATAAAATCCTGCGCAGGATATGTGCAAAAATTGTTAAAATGGTAGAATACATTATTTGGACTTACATTGTGACTTATGTATGATGTACCTTGTTACTGAGACTGGCTCAATAGTTACTTGCAGTGCTCGTTAAATAGCTTAAACCATTATCATAGGGAGAGCTATTTGAAGCAGTCAGAATCTTTTGAAAGAAGCCTATTGTAATATATTTGTATGTCCGGAGGAGTCAGTTCAGTAGACCAAAATAACAGTAAAGATTCTCACAAAGAATTTCAGCAGTGATCCAGCGATCTCCTTCCAACTTTTTGTCTTCAGGCACTTGTAGAGCTCAGTGGAGTTGTCCTCAGGACACCCGGACATCCGCGCCTGCTTGACGGCCAGGTCCAAGCGGTCCGGAGGACTTGGCACCTTGGAAGTGGCAGAACCACTCATTGAAATACTGCGGTGAAAGAGACCTGGAAATGGAGTAACATCAGATTTTGTTGTTCAAAAAGACGATGTTGTCGGAATGTCGGTCCGCTCAGTGTACGAAATCATACAACATTAAAAGAAAAACGAGACGAGGACAACAACGACGACAAGGATTTTAGGAAGGTAAAATCTAATATAGCGAATTATTTAAAATGCTTTAAATTCATCTAGGTAATTGGACGAATTTAAAGCATAAATATTAAATCTGGTGAACAGTCGTGGCAGTTGGGAGTGTTACTCGGTAGTTACCCATAACCGAGCAACTGGGACAGTATCTGCAGGTGAATTTGATGGTTCACCCTTGTTTGATAGAACAACGTTTGATATAATATTACTAAATTGAACAACGTTTAAGAAAATCATCACTTTGTATAATATCGTTTGACAGAATTTTCAGTTCATCGAATATTTATTTGCTATAACAACATTTGCGCTAATGATCAAAAGGTATAATGTTCATTTGATGTAATGTTCAGATGGTATAACCATGTATTTTATCGAATATTCAATTGGTGTAATGTAATGCAGAAAATAAAAACAAAATTCCAATGTCGATCGATCGGAATTAAAATCAAGAGTAATCACGCTGATAATACGCGGGTATTTTGCACGGGGTGCGTAATAAAGTTTTTTAAAAGAAATTCGTTTCTGTCACGGCTCCGGCGCTGCCAGCTTATCGTCGCAGATGGTTTAACACTCACCACCGCGGCTTCGGCTTGCTGCAGCCTCAGCCGCCGCGGCGAGTGTAACAACCACCCGCTCCTCAGCTCGCGGGCCGCCTCGCCCCTCCGCGCCTACGCGATTCTAAATTACACTCTAGGGGTAGGGCAGACAAGACTGCGTGGAGTCGGATTTATAGCGATTCGTTTCTGTCGACCTGAAGAACCTAGTTTTTTTTTTTTTACAGTAATTATACAAATTTGGGGTTGCGAAAGGATTCAGTGTTGCGTTGCGTTGCGTTGCGTTGTGTCGTGTTGCGTCGCGTCAACCGGTGCGAGTACGAGGGACGGTTCGCGTACTAAATGTGTCTGTCTAACTAATTATTACGTACGCCTACATACACAACAAGCCATGGGCAAGAGGAGAAATTAGTGCATTTGAAAATTCGGCGAAATGAAATTAGTTCAAATGAAATTAGTTCAAATAAATAATTACGCTAAATAAAAATTTGCCAATGAATTATTCGGTCAAATGAATAATTCTTCGAAATGACTTTATTGCAACTAAAATTCGATTTAGTAATATTATATCAAACGTTGTTCTATCAAACAAGGGTGAACCGAATTTGATGCCTCCAAGACACTTCCAGCAGGTTTTCCAAAAAAAAATCTAAGCTTCCACAGTGCTGTCGAGCTTATTCGTTGTATTGAATAATTTTTAGCTGACTTATATCGACACCCTATCTTGGCCCGCGTCCTGACTGGGGCAATCTTGAGCATAGGTACATACGTAAGCGGGCACGCCCTTTGTTCTGTTTATGTTTTTGTTTTTACTCTTTATTTCAACTTGAGTAAAATTGTTTGGTATATTGGCGTGTGCTAGCTGACATATGGCAAATATTTTATTTTCACGTTTCGTAACGTTATTTACATACCTATTGTACAGAATCAAATTCTTCTAACATAACAGACAGCTGTGCTGCTGGGAAGTTTGTTGCGCCACTTCTTCCCGGCTACAGCACTAGGAAGTGGTGAGGGGCGGGCGTTGGGGGGGACTGTTTAAAAGAGTAATCGTGGGTTTGTTGCCGGCTCTTCTCCATAGGAAGCGACAAATTGGAACCTGCACCTAGCTTCTGACGTTTCATAAGTGCCCTTGCAGGTTTATGTGAAATAAAATATATTGATTTGATTTGATTTATTTGGCTTATGTAATTTTGACGTTCAAAAAGTGCTGACATCAGCCTAGTTTGAATAAATGACTTTTGATTTTAATTTTTTTAACAGGTACTTTGTACTATTTTTTGATTATTTTATAATGTGCGTCTTCATTGTGCAGAATCTTTTCTTTTCAGCAGGTATAACCGGTGCATAAAGGTTAAATCTGCTTTCACCAAACACAGTTTTCAAAATATTCCCGGTGAGGAGATAAACGTTGTCTTACCTTTGGACATAGGTGAGACCATATGAACCATGACACTGACGGCCCCGGCACTGCACCCTGCGATGGTGACGAGATTGGGATCCCCTCCGAACCCGGCGATGTTCTTCTTCACCCAGCGGAGAGCCACCACTTGGTCTTTGAAGCCGTTGTTACCGGGAGCTAGCTTGTTGCCAAGGGCGAGGAAACCTGGAAGAAGAAAGGACTTGTCACTTTGATTTTCTTATGCTATCTGACTAGGCTTGTTCCGCTGCAGAACAAAGACATCTCTTTACTATTTTGATTCTTTTTAAAGACACGCGGTCTGCGTTTGTAATCGAACCACCACTGATAACATTTGGTGTTCCAGAAAGGTTCAGGTGGACATCACAGGGACTTTTTTGGTCTTAAATCGTAATTGCACAGTTTATTTAAAATCGACATGGTTACACAAGTTTTCAGTTAAGGTTTCTTTACTCTTATTTATGTTTCCTTGTGTTGTCTTTTTACACAATGTGTCTACGTTTCACATCCATCTCACATGTCGCTGGTCTGATGGAAGAAACAAATTAAATAAGCAGTACCGTTGTGCTTTTCTATCTATAAGTATTTTACTCTATTAAGAATTTCCTTGCATATTAAGCAAGGGTATTTTTGAGCTTTGGAACCTCGAATATTCCTCTCGTTATAACTCACCAAGAGATCCCAGCCTATAGTTGATGGTGACGAGCACGACATCCCTATCCAGCAGATAATGCGGCCCAGCGACGTCGCTGCGGCCTGACATGGAGTAGAACCCTCCAGGGTGAATGAAGAAGATCACCGGGAAAAGCTTTGAGCTGTAAATAATAAAACATACTTAGCTGATAATTTAAAAGCAACAAGTACCTAACTGCAGCAGAGGGAGTGCCGTACATAAGGGGCACATTTCAATCAATTACCTATAAAAGAAACAAAACCTCTAATGTTTCATAGGTACCTACTTACCAATTATTTTTATTTTTAGTTTTATCGTCTGGCGAAACCGTCCCTTAACTTGTAACTGTTATGTTTTCCATAAAGAAGTGAATTTATACACCGTGAAATATTAATGGTTGTTTTCCCGCAGCGAAATGGTTTTGTCTTGGTAATACAATCGTTTTATAAAAAAAAAAATATTAGAAACAAAAAATGGCAGATTAACCATTGTGAAAAATCACCACGTGCGAGAGTTTATTTTGCATTTTATGCATCGCTGTTCCCTTTGTCGGAGGTGCGTGCGATTCGAGTAGTACCTACAAGTTACCTCTAGTGTTACTATTGAGTAGTGTTTTATCGAGTTGATGAATATTTTTTTAATAATTTGAAAACAAAAAAATCTTTAATATTTATACATCGGGCCTTCTCCACGATCCGACATACTTTAGGTAGGTGTGGGCACTGTACTGGCGGGGCATCCCAACTCTTGAAAGCCAGAATCAATAGTAGCGATCACCAGATAATCGAAGCAATGAAGCTCGACGAAACCCGAAAAAACGATTATAATATCTTGAACAAAATTTATCTGAAAAGAATAGCTAATGAGGAAAAACCACAATGTCCGCCTGTTAGCTTCACAATACTACCTGATATGCCCAGGAGTATACACGTTGATGGTCAGACAGTCCTCATCCACGAAGTAGCCTGGTCTAGTGGGCCCGGGACATGCTGGGCCCTCCTTACTGGCGTCCACCATGTTCTTATATTTCAGAATAGGTTTCGGAGGCTGTGGAAAAGAATGTTGAACCTTTGAGAGTTATCGTAATCTTATCTTTCTATGATGTGAATATTTACCAACCTCTCTAAAGCCAGTTAGATCAACAACGGTTTGAACGTTACAGTAGCCTAAGGTTCTTGACTGTCAGTTGCGCCCTTGCAGCTAACTATTCGCTGCAAGGGCTCATTGGGCGCATGATTTTGAAATCATGTATGTGTAGGTATACTTGTACACAGCTGACGTGTACAGGCAATGACTACATCGCCTCCGTTGTGTACAGGGTATGCTGCGCGACAGCTGACGTAAGTGTGCATAATATAATATATATGTCGCGACCATCTGGTTAAATTAGCCAGCTTATTGGACGCCTAGGTCGTGCATTAAACGCCGGCATCCAATTGGATGCCTAGGCCGATAGTTAATTGAACTAGAATCATTCAACATTTAACAACTTGGCGTATTGAAAGTCAGCCCTTTCAAGATGACTTTATAAGACTCAGCCAAGTCATTCTTTTGTTCAGTTTTTTCCACTGCGGCGCTAGTAGTCACAGTAGGTCAGTAGTCACTGACTAGTATGACTACTAGTCACCAAAACAAATATGGCGTCAATAGCGCAAATCGTGAATGTAATTTTTCGTTCTTGCGTGCAATTTTAAGTGAAATTATTTATTTATTAATTTATTTATTTTAAAACATTTCACTATTACTACTTACTCAGTGGTAGGTAGGTATCAGTACGGACGCTACCACGGGGAGATAGCGCAGTTATGTGGGACTGTAACCTACTAAAACTCCACGGTATCATCCAGTGTTGCTTGAGGCGGGTAGAGCGCTAGTCAGAAGTACTAGACTCCCCCTTCGCCGCAGCCTGTAGCCCTCAGCCGCGATGCTTCCCATTCGACATCGCGGCCCGCCTCAGCTGCGATGCACCTCCCCGCAACCTACTTTTTGGCCGCTACGTCGTCGGCTTGGAGGCAAAAGCCCTGACGAGCGGCCCCACCTTGGGGTTCCTCTTCGCTTCACCGTGGGAGGGTGACCACGGCTATTGAGCCCCCCGCAACGACAATGCGGGAACCCACTGGGGGGACGGCTAGGTTAGGTTAGCACTGTGACCACACAACGCTAGATTTCTTCTTTTGCAAAGCAAGCATGCATGGTAGATTAGGTTAATTTTTAGGTGGGCAAACTAATATAATGCTGAATAAATGTTATGGAAAACGACATGATTGAAAATAAAAAATATAGCAAATATATTTATGGCTTAAAAAAAAAACAACCGACTTCCGAAAAAACACTACAAAGTGAAAAATAACTTTAATTTCGGAAGTCAGTGACTTTGGATATGTATTTTAAGTTTTTGTCACCGCCTTCCGAAATTAAAGTTATTTTTCACTTTGTAGTGTTTTTTCGGAAGTCGGTTGTTTTTTTTGGAAAAAGTTTCCACTAATTCGAAATTTCTTCATCCTTGGGGTCAAAACAATGCATATTTACGCGATAGCAGCAATCGCAGTTGATTTACTGTTTTATTTTGAAAAGTTCCGTTGTCTGTCTTCGAAACGCATCATCAGTTCTAGATTAAATTGAAATGAAACCACACGTGAAGCACTAACTTTCAAATAAAAAAGAATCATCAAAATTGGTTCATCCAGTCGAAAGTTCTGAGGTATCAAACATAAAAAAAAACATACAGCCGAATTGAGAACCTCATCCTTTTTTTGAAGTCGGTTAAATATTAAAATGACACTTGATCGATTATTCATGACCAATTAAATTAGTGAAAATTATATTGTGTAATTTCACGATTATGGCTACTGAAGCGTTATTTCTAATGAAATTATGGCAAATACAAGTATGGTACTTAAATGATTGCAATTTAAATTTTGGCAAACATTAGTAAACCATTTTATAGGTATCTAAAGGTATCTAAATATATTTTATTATATATTTTTAGGGGTGATCGAGCCCTTTTTGTTTTCTCGACCTTTAGAAATCGAGATATCGTGGAGTTTAACAAGCTAGCTCAACCTTCACTTTCACCTTGTTTATCTATCATTTGGCTCTCGAGTTCTCAGTTCTCCACTCGATACTTTTTTCACTAGAGAATTTTACAACAATAATTTCTCACCCGTAACCGCAGTTTATTGACGGGTGGCTCAGCGTACCGTATCCCCCGGAACGCCTGGAAGTGCCTCCCGCGCCTCGTCTGCATCCACGAGCCGCGGAACTGCCCCGACTGCGACTGGACGACTGGTGCATCTTCGTACGTACTGGGTTCTCTGGGCTGGCTGTGTGCACTAGGTTCCCTGAGTTCACTGGGCTCACTGGTGACACTTAGTTTGCTGTGTGCACTAAGTTTACTGGTTTCACTGAGTTCACTGATTTCACTGAGTTCACGGAGTTCACTGAGTTCACTGAGTTCAGTATCTGAAGTTGAGAAATCTATACTAACATTATAAAGAGGTAGTGAGGTGAGTCTGTAAGTCATTTTTTTTAAACGTTGCCCCACACTAGGAATTACTCCTGTATTGCGGGTGCGTTTACCAACATTTAAACTCACATACACAAACAGCCAGACCCGAAACAACTATTTGTAGGTCATACCAATATTTGTTCCGTGCGGGAATCGAACCCGCGACACGCAGCGCAGCAGTCAATCGGTTAACCGCTGCGCCAACCGTGCCGTCATGTAACTGTAGGGGTGACCTTCGGAACTAAAGATCCGAGTCCGATATCCTTGAGTGTCCTAGACTAATTCAACAAGACACCAGCGGACGAAGTCGCCTGTAGAAGCTAGTACCTAAGCTAGTTCTATTTCTACTCTACTGTAGAATAGAAATCGCTTGTCTACATTTCTCAGTAAAAAACTGTCAACTGTCTATACGAAAACGTCATTTTTGTCTACTCTTCCGACGACAAAACTGTTGTTTACGGTTGTCGTCTACTCCACGTCAAAGCGCGTATTTTGCGTACGGACGCTAGTACCTAATATACAGCGTGACATTTTAGTCGTCTTACAACGGCAGCCCACTTCATGTACCCAATGACTGCTATCTACTGCCATTCATAAAAAAATATTATTTTTCGAACATAAAAACATGAAAATATCACTAAGACGCATGACGTAGTTTGAAACACCCTGTTATGGAGATGGAATTAATGATGGAATGTAGGTGGGTAGATATCTTCTACCGTTTGATACGTAAACATTATTAACAGGGAGGGTGTTACATAATTCTGAAGCATTCATTATTTTTCTTTGTACCTATTATCTTAATTAATGGTAAAAATGTTTTAATCGCGCCTAGAGGTATGTTATGACGGATACATTGAGTGGACCATCTTTGTAAGACGACTAAAATGTCACGGTGTATATACTCTAAACAAACATACAAACCGGTACGACTGGAAGCCAACCCCAACATAGTCGTGAGAAGGCTAGGCTTGATTGATGATTGATTGACATGCATACATACCTACATACATACAAATAAATAAAATACGAGTGTCTGTTTGTATTTTTTTTAATTGATAACGTGCCAGTTGTCTAATACCTACATATTTCTGGCGATGTCGATTTGCACACAAATAAATGAACTTCATGCGAATCGCCTACAGAAATATAAGTAATTATTATTATTATTATAAAATCGTCGATTCGCTCGTTTCGGGTGAGTAAATTCGTACGAATCTACTAATAAGCCATAAAGTTAACCTTCCCATGTGGGAAAGAAAAAGTAAAAAAAAACTGGTCGGTACTGAAAGTATTTTAATATGAAATATGAGATGAGAATTGAAAGAACAAAGGCGAGGAGATCACCGTAATAGATACCGACGAAATAATTTACAAAGTTTTATCAAATTAAACTTATAACCTATCGAAGTCTCCCACAGGGTTCGGTCCTGGGGCCGCATCTGTGGGACATCGGGTACGACTAGGTGCTGGGAGGGGTTCACATCGGCATCGAGTCGACGATGAAGTACCTAGGACTCGTCCTCGACAGCCGGTGGAATTTCGTGGAGCATTTCCGACGTTTGGCTCCCATACTGGAGCGGGCCGGGGCTGCCTAGAAGCGGCTCCTGCCCAATCTAGGGGGCCAAACGCCTCCTCCCGGAGGCTCTACGCGGACGTCGTGCGGGTCATGCCCCTATACGGGGCACCGGTGTGGGCGCCTACATTGAGGTGCCAACCAGCACGCCGGTTGAAGGCTGCCCATAGGGTCATGGCCATCCGGATGATCCGGGGATACCGCACGATCTCCGATGAGGCGGCAGGCCTCCTTGCCGGATTGCCGCCATGGAATCTGGAGGCAAAGGTCCTCGCGCACACTTGGGAGTGCCGCGAGGAGGCCAAATGCCGGGACGTAACTCCGCTGCCACGGGAAATCGCGGTACGGCGGACAGAGCTTCGGCGGGGTCTCATGGCGACGCGTCGCCGCGACGTGTCGCCCGAGTGTATGGACAACTAAGTCGACATTCACACAGACGCGAAAAATTCCCGCCGCGATTTTATTACGTCTGTGTTAATGTCGACTAAGAAAATATGGAATATTATGTACAATCATTGTTGTTGTCGATTGGTTGACAGCCACTGACCTGTGAAAGTATCCTGCGTCGCTTGCACCGCTACACCAGCGGCACATACGGCCCACAATATTCTCGCCAACATTTTCCTCCAGACTCTGGGAGTGCACTGAGGTGAAGGTAGTACAACTGACTTATTTATGCACTAGCTATCTATGTAAGTGTAGGTGGCCAGGCCAGTGGAGGATTCTGCAACTTTAGTAGATCATTGTCTGGTATTAGAACAACAGCTAGACTGGGGTAAATAATAAAACCATACGACATAATACTGTTCATATTCCATGCCTATTATGTCATACATAAGCATTGTCTTTACGCATCATAAAACAAAGGAGGTCTAAGTTAAAGTATTTCAATTATAAGGAAAAAAAAACACGAGTAAATATTGCTCGGTGGAAAAACCAATAGCTTTCATTTGTTTACAATTTTTGTACCACAATGACTGTTTTAAGGAGTCACAGTTTTGTCACGTACTGGTAGGTTTCCATCAATCAGATGGAGGGAAGCCATTATAGGGATACTTAGTAGGTAAAGGTACGTATATAAATTGATCATAATTAACTGCGTGCATTGACGGCAAATGGTCTTTCGAGCAAAGGACCACACAGATTTGAGTAGACATGATGACACTGTGTGGCTTACAGACATTAATCTACATGGTCCTCTCATAACCTAACCAACATAATGTCCGGACAGTCAAGGACTTCTATGTTTGTTTCGGTGTTTCTTCACAGATAGTCGGATAGGAAATACTGACCTCATCTAAATATTACTGACGTATAAAAGTGTTTGTAATTTATAAACACCATATTTTATCGTTTGTCGTACTGGAATTTATAACAGCTAAAGTTTTATGCAAACGACATCCGTCATCATCATTTCAGCCGAAAGACGTCCACTGCTGGACATAGGCCTCCCCCAAGCTCCGCAACTTGGACCGGTTCTGTGCTTCCCGCATCCAGCGGGACCATCCCTACTGCCACCATTCCTCATCCCAATTTATTTTTGCTCATCCCACTACAACTTCTTCTTCGTCATTATCATTTACGTTATTCTGTAGTATAGATGTAATGCAAGGATCTGTAAATAACTTGCTTGAAGACAGCAGCGGCCTTTTTTTGTTGCTTACTAAAACATTCCTACCTACCTATGCCGATCATTTGTATTGATTCAAGGTAGAGTTACCCTCTTGAATTCCCTGCAACGCCAGATAGGCCGCATTCAGGATTAAGGCAAATTGGCTTTTCAAATCATATTAAGTCTAAGTAGGTCTACTACTTATAGCCATGTCAGGATTCGACGTTGGGTAAAAAACAGAAACAACAAATTATTCAAACAAATCATTAATAATTTATTTTCATATTCTATTATTTTCTATTAAAAATATCCACTAAACATGTTTACTACAATAAATTGGTCTGAGCTTTACGACGTAATGCCCTTCCGTCGTATCAACCACGTTTCCACTGATCAATACTGTATCGGGTACAGCTCCTCCCACACCTTGAACCGGTCTTCGAACATGTTTTGTCGTACGCTCAGCTGGTCTCCTCGGTGGAGGTAGCTCCTCTTGTCTGGCTTCATTGCCGGCCAGCTCAGGTTGCCGAGCTCCGGCGAATCACCACGGGGGTTCGGGTCTCTGGGGACATGAGTTATTGAAGACCACAGATTAAGATTTATTCCACTTACGTTTTTTTTGCAATTTGCTTAATGAAGGTAGTTGTTAGAGTCGCGAGTCATATTTTAATCAACGTACAACCTGACTCTGACCCCTAATTTCATAAAACGTAAGTAGAATATCACGAGCTAGCTTAGCGCATAATCATTCAGACAGGAATATGATAGACGATAGAAAATTGTTGCTAAATCTTCTAGTGTCTGTATGTAGTAACGTATGGTGAACATCATATAGGGTTATCTAACTTGAACTTTCCTTCGTTATTTTGGTTTAGTCACCAACCCGACGGGAGAAACTGGACATGCGTTTCTCTTGTTGGTGAAACTCAAAATTAGTATCACTTATTATTTCGTCTCGCTAAAGTTTTTAAGGGTAGTCTGCTCTGATTGGTTGGAGCGGGTAATAAATCCCAACCCGGTAAAGCTTTGATCATAATTCGTTATCAGTTTACTTCGTTTCGTGTGTGCATTTAGTGCAGTATTTGTGCCATTTAAAAGTGCCTCTGACTACGTTTTTTTTTTTGCAAAAATACTGGATGTGTCCAGTTGGCGAAAATATAAAAGTGATTTAATTTAAGTTTCACTATGTGGACACGCTTAAGAATCTTGGCGTGTCCAGATGGCGAAATAATAAGTGATGCTAATTTTGAATTTCACCAACTGAATACACGCGTCCAGCCTCTCGTGTCGATTTGGTGACTAACCCGTCATTTTGACGTGACATGTTTGAAGTTTGACATTCGTAGAAAAATCACACATTGAGCAAGCGAGCACCCTTATCTAAAGCTATTCTATTGGTAAGTAGCAGGCTAGCATGTTGGTGAGAAACTCACCCGTATCGTGCAAAGTTGTACCAGATGGCGGTCATCTCATCAACGACGTGCGCGTGTGGACTGCTCTGTGGTATGGTGGGGTAGCGGTAGCTCAGCGTGAACACGTACAGAAGGTCGTCATGGTGGGCAGCACCTGCCAACAAATACGTGGTTAATGAATATAAAATTATCTTATCTGACTGTGACGTGTTCGTGGATGAATGGAAGACGGAGACAGGAAAGACAGTGCTTAGGGAGACATTGCAAACTGAATTCAGAGAATGCAAATGAACTTACATGCCAAAAGTCTAAGAACAAATTAGTTAAAGATGAGTTACCTACCTTGTGGTTTTCCATTGGGGTCTTCATAGTGTGAGTTGTTGCCAATGTACGCAAATTCGTAGTACCACACAGGGTGTTTTGAGTGCCGACACATCAGGTTCGCCATCCTAAGGAAAGCCGACAAATATAACAATTTGAAAAAAAAAAACAGGATTTTTTGGTAATTACTATTTTACACAAACACATACACACACACACTCACACGCACAAACTCACACACACACACACACACACACAAACACATTTCGTGTTACGACTTATGCGCCACTTCAAAGTCTTTTGGAGACATAAATAATGTAATTAGAGTTATGAATTCTGCAATGAATGATCTAAACATAATTATATTAAGCTTTGTAGATAGATTTATTTTAACGCTTTTTGTTATTATTAGCAGATAGGAACTGGCTGCTGCCAGAGCTTTTGATGACAGCTATGAATGTAGAAGCCATGCTCTTGCTTATTCTATAAATACACAGAACCACGAAGAGAGCGCCATAATATATTCTGTTATATCAATACGGTTACCTTCATAAAGGAGTCTTACGTACCTGTGCACCCCAAACCCAATAATAGAGTCTCCATACAACCACCCGAGTGCCTTCTCGCTGTCCTTATCATTGACCAGCCTCTTCCCCTTCAGGTAGACTTCCTTCAGCTTGTTAACCGCCACGGCTCGGTTCTCTTGGGGCAGCATGAACGAGATCGGGGCGATCCTCTCCCATTCCTCGTTCATCGTCTTTAAGAGGGTCTCGTTTTGAAGGACCGCTAGAAGACAATTTATTTCTGATTAATGGTTTAGTCGGCAGTTGTTTTCTTGCTACGGTACTTGTATCTACGGTGTCCTTTGTGGGTGCTAAGCGTGTATCAATTTCTAAAAGTAACATCAACATAATATCTAGCGTGCGTCATCCTGCGTGTATTTGGTTAAATATTATAAGAAAACAACAACATCTTTTCGTACATAATCAAGGACAAGAATGAGACACTCAAGGTTTCTGAATAAACAAAAAAAAAAACCGATTAGGTAACCGCTGATGGAATGTTTACTAGCTAGAAATTGATTCAGTGGAACAGGTGAGAACCCGCTAGAGACTAAAAAGCTTATGAACAAGTGTGTGTGTTACTGTGTCAAGAAATAGTTCTTATGTCTACTCACGGAAGGCCTTCCAGAAGAACTCGTCGGTAGTCTGGCTGACGATGAAGGGCACGGTGTGCATCTTGCCCTCCTTGATGGCGTCCAACGGGTTGGTGGTGAGGTACCGCTCCTGCCCGAAGTCTGGCTCCAGCACTGGGCCCCACAGTCCCACTGGGTCTCCTGGACCGAACTCCTGAAAATTATATTTCCATGAAGATTTGCAAAACTTAAGTGGCAGTAGAAGAATATCGCCTCCACAAGGTGGACCAACGACGGTTGATCCGTTGAATACGGGAGGCACAGAACCAGTCAGTGAAGCGACGTTCGACGAGGGGGCTCATGTCTAACTGTGAACTTCTTGTGGCCGAATAATGATGAAGAAGATTTTCTCCTTTGTCAAGTTTTTTTACACAAACATGAACGGTGATACGATGAACGGCTTCATCTACACATGCTTTTATTTCTCAAACGTACCCAGAACTTAGGAAGCGAGTCTCCCAGCTCCCTCCAAGGCTTGGTCATAAGGCAGGTGAGGATTATGGAGGAGTTGTCGCTGGAACAGTTGAGGATCTTTGCCTGGCGCACGGCGAGGTGGCGCTGGTGAGTTAGGTGTTCCACACCCTTGCCCACGGGAGACGCGCTCATTGCAATGCCACGGTGGAAGAGTCCTGCAAGAGATATGTACGTGGTTGAAAGGTCTAGCGAGGGTATAGGAAATAAGCTAGGAAATGAACACCAAATCACTTCTAAATGAAAGAAAAACAAAATCTGGTCTTTAAGAAATGGACAGCTCTGGATTTGAAGTTGTACTATATCTTCCGGCTGTAATAAATGTACTGTTATTGGTTTTCCAAAATGGTATCATCCAATCAAATAAGTATAGTAATATAGAATAGTAATTTTTATATGTTCACCTTTAGTCATAGGCGAGATCATATGCAGCATGACGCTGGTAGACCCCGCACTACAGCCGGTGATGGTGACCAGGTTGGGGTCTCCTCCGAACGCGGCGATGTTTCTCTGAACCCATTTGAGGGCTGCCACCTGGTCCTTCATGCCGTTGTTACCGGGTGCGAATGCATCGCCTGTGCTCATGAATCCTGGAAGAATTGGGATCGTCAGTAAACGAAAAATAGGAAGATACAAGTATTTCTTCAAGTTGATGGACAAAGATAAATGAGGTCCTAGAGAGAGTAAAATAGAAGTAAAAAACTAGCGAATTATTATGAAACAGATATTAGAGGTGGCAGACCAAACCAGATGGCCTAGGCAAGCGTTTCGTTCTAAGCTTTTATCTAAGCTTTTGGGTAGCTTATTTGAGTCACATACATTTTTCCGTCATCGTTATCGCTGTTAGAATGTCACGTTGTCAAGGCCCTTAGCGCTACATTCTAAAGACCAAACAGAAAATTAAGGTCGCGACCTACATATAAGGAGGACTACGATTGATAACCTATTGAGAGAAGGGTGGGTTAGTTTTAAAAAGAAAAGCATGAGTTATCAAGTTAATAACTGACGACTATATTTCACTGTCTTACCTAAGGATCCGATCCTGTAGTTGATAGTGACAAGTACCACATCTCTGTCGAGGAGGTAGTGTGGCCCCGCCAGGTCACTGCGACCTGTCATCGAATAGAACCCTCCGGCGTGGATGAAGAAGATCACTGGTAGGGGGCCCGTGCTGAATAACAAATAATTTAATTAGGAATGCTGGGATGCTTTTGCTGTCGGTTTCTACCGACAATATTACCACAAGATTAACCCTGTCACCAGAATACCAGATTAGTGTTGTGACTTTTGCCAGTGCTCTTTTTTTATGTCTATAGTGTATGTGTATAGTTAGGCCAAGCTGCTTAGCCATTTTCCAGGTGATTCATTCATGTCATCAACTGGTCAGTCACCATGGTTACTTACGGCAACAGGTCTGTGTAGGTCATGCTTTTTCTTGCGTAGGGATGATTTACCAACGTTTGGTGACGAAGACTTTTTTGCTTGCTTATTTTCACAAATGTACTCTTGTACATTGCAATGGATCAATCAGTTCTAACCCAGCGGCAGGAGCAGTGGTAGCCCAGTGGCAACCACCAACACGGCTTACGAATTGTAGGTCGGCGGCTTTACTTTTGTAAATTATGATCTCAAAACGGTGAAGGAAAACATCGTGAGGAAACCGGCATGACCTAGAACCTAAATTAGAAGACATGTGACATCTACCAACCCTCACTGGGCCCCCGTGGCGGAGTCAAATCAAATCAAATCAAAATATTTTATTTCACATAAACCTGCAAGGGCACTTATGAAACGTCAGAAGCTAGGTGCACGGTTCCAATTTGTCGCTTCCTATGGAGAAGAGCCGGCAAGAAACTCCACGGTTACTCTTTTAAAAATAATTGGGTTTTACAATGTTTTCAAATTACAGTGATAATAGGTATGGGAGGACAGTGCAGGCCTGTCAATAAGTACTAAGTACGTAGAGGAATGAAAATAAAGAATAGAAAATCGTCTATAAATCTAATCTGTAAGGCCTACAATGTTCTCCCATTCACAATATGTAAAAGAATCTACATTAGTAAGATCAACCTATTTAAACAAGGTGATATGATTTTCATGAGAATCACTATTATTTGATATTTGAAGCGATGTATAATGTCAAAAATGACGAGAATATGTCAGAAAGTGTAAAAAATAAAAATAATAAAAATTAACATTGTAATTTGGAAGCAGATAATAGACTCTCACAAAGTTATGCTGTTAATGAGGTACCAGGGAAGCCACATGTGCAGAAGGAATTAATGCCAAACTTCCCTGTCTTCAACGTAGTATTTTATCTTATAATATGCTTTTTTGATAAGGACACGTTTGATGTGAGTTTTAAACTTTCCATCGCTAAGTTCTGTAACCGACTTTGGCAACTTGTTATAGAAGTGGATACTGTTTATTAGAAATGACTTGCTAGTTTTAGTTAATCAAAATTTTGGAATCACAATTTCATCTTTACTACGTGTATTTAGATTAAGGAAGTCGCATCTTTTTTTGAAAAGACCTAAGTTTTTGCGAACATACAAGATATTTTCTAGGATATAAAGAGAAGGCAGAGTTAGTTTATCAATTTCATTGAATTTGTTTCTAAGAGAGTCGCGAGGTCCCATTTTATAGATTGCGCGGATTGCCCTCTTTTGTAAAATGAAAACTGAATCTACGTCAGCTGCCGATCCCCACAGCAGAACGCCATAAGACATAATACTGTGAAAATAAGCAAAGTATTAGTATACTTTGCTTATTAGCTGTGGCTACATCAGTCAACTGCTTTATTTTTCTTACTGCGTTAGCAGCTGAACTTAATCTATTTGAGAAAGCTCTAATGTGGGCACCCCATTGCAATTTTGAATCTAAAGTAATTCCTAGAAATACAGTTTCGGAAATAGCATCTAGTTTCTTGCCATCAAGTTTTAAATTTAGACCTAATTGGGGTACATTTGGTAATGAGAACTTAAGACATTTAGTTTTGTTTGCATTGAGTAAAAGATTATTAGCCGCAAACCATTTCGAGAGAACAGCTAGACTATCGTTGACATGTAAGACATCCGTATCTTTTCTATCTATTCTAAAATAAGAGAGGTGTCATCGGCGAATAAAATTATATCCGAGAAATTTGCCATTAGGTAAGGAAGGTCATTAATATAAACTAGAAATAAAAAAGGGCCAAGAATTGAACCTTGAGGCACGCCCATCTTAACTAGAGACCCCGAGGACGTTTCCCCGTTAACATTTACTTTTTGCTGCCTGTTTGATAAATAGGAAAGTACAAGATCAGCAGCTCGAGGAGTACAGCCCACTCCTTCTTGAAGAGATGAGGCCTGTGTCCCAGCAGTGGTTCGTTTTAGGATGATTATGGTAATCAGTTGTACCTACGCGTTATGTATAGGTGTGTACACGTTGACAGTGAGGCAGTCCTCGTCCACGTAGTAGTTGGGCGGCACGGGCTGGGGACACGCGGGGCCCTCCTCACTCGCGTCCACTTCGCCTTCATACTCTAGCTTCAGTTTTGGCGGCTGAGGAGAGACAGCTTGGTTATGTTTATGTTATTTTGTGAAAATAAAAACAAGAATGTATTGTAATAAATTAAGGTTGGAAGAATTGTAATAAAATTAGCATTCGGAATGTGGTACACAACGGTAAACGAGGTTATTCAGCCCTGTTGGCTGCTGCCTCGCCCCCTATTACGTAGCGCTATAGACAAGAGTTGCCGAGAATCGAGCTGATTGGCGCGTAGTTGCAGAGGCCTACGTCCAGCTGTGGACTGCTGTGTGTTGAGTGGCTGATGATGATAGGACTTTTAATTAATGAAAACTGGCGTAATTGACAACTGTGTATTTGTTTAACCATAACGTAAAATAACGCCTGTATTCTCCATACAGGCGTCATTTTACGTTATGGTTTTGCACATTTTTTTTGTCACTCACTCATTGATTTAAAGTGTGCAATATTGTGAGTGATGCGTTCAAGGTTAAGTTCGCACAACATTTTCTGTTCTATTAATAAACAGGTTCTGGGTTTTAGCGTGGGGTCCGAAGCGTTCAAAGATAAGGTAAGACGCTCCTGCTTATCTCAGATACAATTAATGTTCTAGCTATTAGTCCTAAGTAGCTACAGTATTTTAACTCAAGAAGCGACACGCGCTTTACTTGTGGTTACCAAATGTACAAACATGCTGTAAATGTGTGTGTTAGCGCCGGAGCTCTTGGTTACCGCTTTCTTTTGGGATATGAAAGAGTTCTATTAATGGATCTTTCGCCCAGCTCCACATCTCCGCATAGCTTTGATAGAAGCCAACCTTCTTTGAAAACAATCATCATCTACTTGCCCTCACGGTACTTGCGGTCGGCGCGACACGTTATCTACTTCTATTCTCCCCTGTAAGCCGTCCCGCCCTTTTGTTTCATATCATTCTTCACACAGTCCATCCTACTTACCTACATTTCGTCTTTAAAAACAATATTATTATAAATGTTCGTTACCTGAAACCTCAGCACGCCAATAGGCGGCTCCGCGTACCGTATCCCCCTGTACGCCTGGAAGCGCCTCCCGCGCCTCGTCTCCATCCATGACCCTCGGAACTGCCCCGACACGCTGCGGGTCAGCGGACCGTCCGGGTTGATGATGTACGTAGGTACGTTGGCTATCACTGGCACTGCATGGAGGGAAATGAAGAAATTATTGGTTAGTGTGACATAATATGAGTTGGCGTGACTGTCTACTGAGCTACTGGTAAAGAAATAGAAGACCGTGTTGCACCAGATTGAGTTTGAGTTTGAGGTGCGATGACTCGGTGGATGAATGATTAAAGTCTTAGGAAAATACATAAATTGATGATCGCAGCAACATGTTGCTATGATAAAAAATCAATCAATCTATCTATGTTAATTACGAGAAGAAGTCTTTTGCGAAGTGGGATAGGGAGATAGATGGATAATAAATGCTTTACTGTAAGAACACCAAAATTAAACAAAGCTCAATTACTTAGTGAACCATTAGGGTACAACAGCGGTCTTATCCCTAATCACCAACTTGCACCACATAGCAGACAGTCTCAGCAAGATCAATGTTAAATAAAAGTGAAGTACTATGCGAATTGTCGTGCAATTTTGTACCATGTGCACTTCAACTATTGTCCTACATTGACCAGCCCAGCCAATAATTATAGTAGCTGCCCTGTCTGACAGATGCAGTGCAGCCCTGACAAGAGTAACACGGAAGGGTATAAGGTGGTCCCTTCATCCTCTGCCATCTTTTCTTGATAAATAAAACAACTAAATGATCACTTGTTTACAAACTAACCTGAGTCATGAGTGTGTTGTTGTGCATGATGATGCGTTTGCTTATGTTCGTGTGCGTGCGCGCAGACACACAGCACACACAGCAGCGCCAGTAACATGATGCGAGCAGGTCGGCACAGAGGGCGGGATTGACACGAGAACAGGAAAACTGAAGCTCTTATAGTGAGTGGGGACTTTGTGGACACTAGTGGTCTATTCTGCAGGATTTTGTATAAAAGATTTTGGACAAAGGAAATTATTGGATATAATTTGACAGTCTCTTTGTGGCCTCATGGAAGAAAACGCAACTGCTCACCGTGAGATCCTGATGGGTTGGGAAGATTCAACCCCTGATCTCACGCCGAGCAATCGCGTTTTCTACAAAGGTGTAGGGCAAGTGTTTTTGGGGTTCTCCATTAGAAAAGTCTTAGCTTGAGCAGAGTGAATTTTTGCCCGATTAGTAGAAATATTAGCACCCCCCAATGTATCTATCTACTAGAAAATCTTGTTTACAATATACGGTACAACTCTACCCACCCATAAGTGTACACACTTGGTTTCAGCTATCAGGTAAACAACGTGTTATCAGCAGAAATCCTTGACCTTTCCTTGTTATCTATCACCTCTCGATTGGGATCATACAGATATTAAATTAATTACAGAAGAAAACAAATAGAAATTCTGTGATTTTATTAAACCCATTTCCAGTAGTACCCCTCTGAATTGTGGGTATTGTGCCAGGCCACTATAGTAGGATAACCACCGGCGGCCGCCATCGCCATGGTCCACACACACACGCAATATAGAACATAGACCATATTCTTTTGTAGGCTAAGCTGTAGCAGCTCCTGTTTGCAATTTGGTCTACTAAGACCCAAGACTGGTGATGTTTCAACTAGAAGATTTCAACATAATAAATATGACAGGGCTGGGTCATTTTTTCGCCAAAGAATTAGCATTGCCATTTAACGTAGTAATGCTGCCAGTCTTCTGGGCACGTTTCCTGATGACAGCGATGCGGATGAACACTTCGACGCCAAGGTGTCGTTTTGTTTTAGTATTTATTTGTTTAGTACTAACTAAACAAATAAATACTAAAACAAAACGTAGTAATTTTAATTTATTATTTGGTGTACCAAATAATAGTTATAAATCATAAAAAAATATGTCCAGTCATAAATACGTATTTTTACTGCAGCCAAACCTCTGCAATGCCATCTAAAAATCAGATATTTTCTTCATACACAAATATAATTATGTCATTGCTGAAAATCTATTTTGTCATAAAAAGTACATACATTAAGGAAAATAGAATATGGTAAATAGGAATCTTAAAACAAGGAAAAGTATTCATTGCAGTAGGTACTCGAAACTAGTAGTCATTCGGAAAACCAGTTCCTACGTTTATGTAGATTCGCGGAGGTATAGGAGAATTAGGTGAATAGTGCGCTGAATAGGAAGATGACTCGTGGAATAAACCCGTTGTTCTGAGGACGGTTACAGGATTGGGCGCGGGAGGTGAGGCCGAGCGCAGGAGTACTATGTTAGAAATCGAACCAGTTTGTGCATTCGTGTACACGTAGAGTTAGTCACTGTAAAGATAATCTATATACCTACTTTTTAATTTTTTGTGCTTGAGTTAATTTTTCATTTTATTTGTTGGTATGTTGGCATGGCTAGCTGACATAAATGACAAATTTTTAAGTTCTGTATCTCGTAATGTTGATTACTTTGCCTATGTATGTATAGAATCAAGTCTATCCGACTAAACAGACAGCTGTGCTGCTGGGGAGTTTGTTCCGCTACTTCTTCTTCCCAGCTAAAGCACTAGGAAGTGGTGAAGGGTGGGCGTTTTGGGGGACTGTCTCATGTACTTTGACGTTCGAAAAGTGCTGATTCTCAGCCTAATTTGAATAAATGACTTTTGATTTTGATTTTGAATTTTGATTTTGATATTAATGCCGTTTTGGGTATCGATACCTAAACATAATAAACAAAAAAACGTGTTTTTCGAGACCGTAGTTTATGTAGTCACTTGAAATATTAGTTTTCTTTTGTAAACTTCGCAAACGTATGTGGATCGATATCCAAACACGATCAAACAAAAGAAACAGATTTTCTCAACTCATACTTCAAGCTTGTAACAAGCCGACCAGCGGTCGTTGACCCTCCAAACAAATCTATCAATTATTTTTATTTTTATTTTATCGTGTTTAGATATCGATCCCCGTCACTAGTGCAGAGTTTCGCTAGCTAATTTAATTTTATCCTGCATTAGTATGTAAGAGTTGTAGCAGGTGGCGTCCTGTAGCTTCTGCCTACCCACTTGTGTAAAGGCGTGAGTTTACGATGGTAATTACTATAATTACGTAATTAACTTACTACTTTAATTGACGTTTTTATATTCGATCTGGGTATCAAACCCATGATCCCACGTTAGGCAGCTGCGCTACCGATCGGTAGAAAAATACCAAACATCGACTACTCTAGACGATATAGATTTTCAGGGCATAATTTAAACACAGTTTTTTTTTCCAAATTCTTTAATACCTTTAATCGCCTACCATAGTGGGATGAACCACACCTAGTCATTTAGTGTCTTGTCGTCTAGTTTCTTGGGTGTTTTCATAACAAGAATTATTATGAGTAACAGTCTTTTGTGTAAACCTTTAGGCATCATATTTGTACCTACTTTACCTACCTGTATTGTAATTTGTTGAGTTGTGTTGTGTCATACACATACGCATCTGTAGTTAGCTGTAGGTACACAAAAGATGATGAATCTGGTCATGATGATGTCTGCCAGACCACGAGTTGAATACCCAAAGTCATTTGTAATGATCTTCTCAACAAACTGGCAAGGTTTAAAATATTAATAAGTCCCATGTCATATGAGTCATCATCTGCCTGCCTTTTCCCAACTACGTTGGGGTCGGCTTCTAGTCTAACCGGATGCAGCTGAATACCAGTATTTTACACGCAGCGAATGCCTATCTGACCTCCACAACGCACCTGCTGGGTAACACTGTACTTAAATCAAAATCAAATCAAAAGTCATTTATTCAAATTAGGCTGAGAATCAGCACTTTTCGAACTACTCCTTGCTAAGACTGATTGTCAGACTTTCCGGATTTGACGACCCGTAACGACTGTCAAAGATCCACGAATGACAGCCGTACTTTCCGTGACACGAAGGGATCTTGGAATGTGAAGATGGTCACTCATACACGGACCCACCGCGGCACGCGCAGCTTAACCTGCTCGAGTGACCCGTGCAGTTGTACAACTTAGCCACAAGCCCCCTCTCATAGGTGTCATAGGAGTCGATCTTATTAGCCTGCTTTCAGACAAAAACTGGGCTGCTACTATATATTACTTAATTGAAAACTACCTACTTAATTACACTCCCGAGTATCGAACCCAGGCCCAGGACAGGCCCCATGCCCGCAAGTTGTCCGATTGCGAACATTCACCAGTAGTGAGTACTGCCCAGCGAAGGTTGTGGTGATCAAATGCGTTCCTTCTCTGTATGAGCTGAGGCCTTTGTCTTGCAGTGGGAAAATATGGCATGAAATATCTTGCAGTCGTTTACTGCCGCATAATGTCGATGTCAATAGCAGTTCACGACAGAACGACACACGCCGCATGTGTTGTATAGCTTTGATTTCTGCCTTTGACATGTCACCTGCCACTGCGACCACATACAGACGAATGCGTAACTGGCCAACAAATATAGGCAGGATCTGCCACTGCGACCACGCTATGTACGGACGGATGCGTGGCTGGCTAACCAATGTAGGCAGGATCATCCACTGCGAGTACGCTATGTATGGACGGATGCGTGATAAGCAAACAAATGAACAGTAACAGCGAAATTGAAAATAAATAAATGAAAGGCAATAAAAATCTTCATGAAATATTGTTTTATTTTAAAATAACATTCATACAAATGCGAGGTGCTCTTACAATGAAATAATTTCTTAAGAATAAGTATATCCTATGACATGACACGATGAATTTGAATAAGTATTATAAAAATTGTTTAATTTTATTATATTGTACTCTCAGAGGTTAACGTTTTTGACCAGAATTGTGTGTATTACTTTAATCGTTAGGTAAGATTAGCAACTAATGGACAGTTACTAATGGACTTCCCATTAGTAACTTTAAAAATAATCATCTACTCCACGAACAATTGCAATGCTACACTTATAAGCATTTCATGTTTTACTCTATCTCTTTATTTACACTTCTGGTAGTCAATCGGGAACAGTTCCTCCCACACTCGGAACCTGTCTTCGAAGAGGTTCTGTTTGACAGAGAACGGGCTGTCGATGCGGAGGTACTTCCTGTCGTCCGGCTTGAACTGCGGCCAGCTGAGGGTGGACAGCTCCGGAGTGTCGGGCTTGGGGTTCGGGTCACTGGGGAGCAAGAGCAATAGGTCAGATAGAACATAACACCAGTAGTAGGTAATAAATAGGTCCACACAGCGTCAGTATGTGCTAACCCCTCAAGTTTTAAAATATTTTACTGCTACAACATTGAAATCGTTACGAATAATCTACAGATTATTGCAAAAAGAGTTTTTTGTTTCGAATTGGATTCGAACTATCGCATCACCGAACGTCGTCATACTCATCCCGGCAGTTTGACGAACTAGCCAGCGAGCCTATATGGATTTCGATGACATAGTTTTCTACTATCGTCCGAGTTATCTTTAGGCAAAGACTACAATTGTATACTGGTCTTTAGGTCTCTGTCTAATTGATAGACTATGTTATACGAGGGTATCCAATAATTTAGCTTACTTACGTTTTCTTTCTAAAATTAATCCCTACCCTCAAGTTATATCTACAACATTTGATGTATACGTTCACTTAAAACGTCTGTATGCTGAGACGACATCACAGATCACGTGAAATTTAGTTTATGTCAATCTGAAATATTTCTAGCGCTTCCTATTTTATCGTTTGCGTTTTATGGATGTAAGTGACAGTCTAGGGACCCGTTTGTGTCAGTTGACAAAATATGTTTACTTATTATGTTATCTGTAAATAATCAAATTGTTAAATATAAATCTTTGTAGTAATAAAAGATAATAGTTTTGTGAAATAATTGCAATAACAAATATTGTGAAAAGATTATGAAAGTATTTAATTATTCTTGATTTTTAAATTCTTTATGAATATTACCAAAACAAAATAGAAAAACACATTTTATAAAAAAAAAAAGAATGTTTGACCAAAAGCAATTTACGTGCCTAGGATTTGAACCTCCAATTTTATGAACTGCAAGCGGTCTTGAAACCTCTGCGTAAATGTTAGCAAAGCATATTCAGTAAAACAATACAGTAATTTTAATAAACTGTTTTTGCAAAACACATAAGATTACAAAAAGTAACTTTGGCCTAGCACGGATTTGAACTCACGTCTTTTGGAGGGGTAGCCACTAAATGGAGCTTTGTGTATACGCATACCTATTTCGCCAGGTAGGTTTTCTGTCCTATTTAATAAATGGGGGCGAGCTATGCAGTTGAGAACGCTTTCTCGTCTGTGGGGAGCGAGTCTTATAACATAAAGGGGCACTGATCCAGAATCCGAGCTGATAATGCAAAATTCTTGACGGAAATATCCAGTAAAACTTTGCTTGAGTTGGGAATCAAACCCATGATCTCCGGATCATGGGGCCATGGCACATGGCAGCTTCTACTTTGAATCAATTCTGTGAATACCTGGTTTTCCTTATGGTGAAGAGAATATCACACTAACATAAGTATGACCGATATTAACGTGCTTCTGTAGGTAGTCAGATACGTTAATTAATATCTACCCTAATTATTTAATATCTACCCTAATTAATTAATATGTACCCTAATTCATTAATATCTACCCTAATTACTTAACACACTATAGTTCATAATCTGAATCATTTTAAAGGATATTGTCAATCTATTGCTTCATATTATGTTCGAAAAATGTCTGTTCAACAATGAAAATAACGCAATGAATGTTGTGGAACTATCAAAATGAAAGCCGTTCCTATAGTTTGTGTGCGCAATTACCCGCTGGTATGACTGCCACAGTCACAACCAATACCAACGACATTTTATTTGTCACCATTTGGGAAAGGGTATACCAAATGTTTTTGTAGTCACTCTTACCCGTATCTCATGAAGTTGTAGAAGATGGCGGTCATCTTGTCGACCATCTGCGAGTCCAGGCTGTCGGAGACAGGCACGGGGGGAAAGTTGTAGCTCACGTTGAACAGGTACAGCAGGTCGTCGTGGTGCGCCGCAGCTGGGGGTCAATATATTACGTTAACATCGAAGTTTGATGATTGCTGGTTCACAGTTGGTACAGAAGATCGACTAAATGATATCGGCTGATTGGTAGCCACGTATGTGAAGTGATTGAGCTCACGATAACAAATGCATGCTTGCCGTCCATCGAAACTAATAAAAATAAAGTTACTAGCTACAACATAGGGCCGAATCAATGCAACATCAATTTATATCAGGGTTTATTTTGTGAGTCTATAGTTTTGTCTAAGATTCTTTAGTTTTAGGTCTCATGTTACGAAATCCGAAGCTGAGTACTTAGCTCTTCCTGAACGTTACACACAGAATTGTCCTGGCATCCCCAAGCGTAAGAAGTTCATACTTTTTGTCGTTCTCAATAGTAGCTAATGATAATAATGTTCTCACCGATGGGTTTCTTGGTGGCCGGGTCGACGTAGTGGCTGCTGTTGCCGATGTAGCCGAACTCGTAGTAGTACACCGGCTTGGGTGAGTGACGAGCCATCAGGTTCACCAGTCTACATACACACATAGGTTAGAGTATGATCTAACTGATTTTATATGCAAGCTCTTGTCGCAAGAAGGCTGCAAGACTATTGTAGGATTAGTTAAGTTTTCAAAATAAAGACAGACATGCATCGCTATCTCAATTTGCGTATGCTGCTAGAGTCACAAAAGAGGCATGAAACACTTTTGGTGATTAACTGTTACTCCGATTTTTTCTTTAATACTTATTTTGAAGTTTTTAAATTAACACAAACGACCACCAGCGATCTCAGTTTCATAAAAAATAATTCAGTTCAGTTCTTTGTCTTTATCTTCGTGCCTCGGCATATGGGCAAATAGTTTCATCTTTCTAACTCACCGACCTTGACAATTCAAAAGTGCCTGTAATTGGTTTATTTGAAATAAAGGCTTCTTCAAACAGCCGCGACGCGACAGCGCGACGCGACACTTGTAGAACAATTTCCATTAAGTTTTCATAGAAATTGTTCTACGAGTGTCGCGACACGACCGTCGCGTCGCGCTAGTCTTCACGAGCCTTAAATGCTTTGAGTTTGCTTTGAGTTTGAGTTCGGAAAGCAAGTTAAGCCGTTGGTCCCGGCTGTCATTCGTGGATCCCAAGGGCATTGTGTTACCTACCGGCTGCATCCCGTTAGCTGTACACCAATCGCAACATAGTTGGGAAAAGGTAGGCAGTAGATGAGTCATCATCATCATTTCAGCCGAAGACGTCCACTGCTGGACATAGGCCTCCTCCAGACGGGGAGGGGATTGCCATAATCGCCAAGCTTGGCAGGCGGGTTGGCGATCGCAGTATGGTGGTAAAATGCATAGAGAACGCTGCCGCCCATTTTCTAGTAGGTCCCTTAGTAGCCTTCTACGACACCCACGGGAAGAAATGGGATGGTGCTATTCTTTTACGTCTGGCACCACACGGAACGTAGTAGATGAGTAACTTTGTCTAAAGCAACATTTTTACACACACCAATCAGACTCCCTCACCTGTGCACTCCAAACCCAATGATAGCATCAGAGTACAATTTCCCAAATCCTTCACCAGTCGCAGTATCGTTGGCCAGCTCCTTGCCTCCGAGGTAGGCTTCCTTCAGCTTGTTGGCGGCTGTGATGACGATGGAGTTGTTGCCAGCCAGGTACAGGGCAATGCTGGCCAGGTGCGGCCAGTCACTGCGCCAGGAGTCGAAGGCTGATTGGTTGCGGAGGACATCTGAAATAAACTGGCTGTTAGGAATTGGAGCGACTAGAGCTCATGGTTTAAGAGTTGCGCGGTAGGTAGTGATATGGGCTCAATCCAGTTGATTGTCTGGCCTTATTAGGCCGGTGCCTCATTATATTAACTATACTCCCAGTGGAGGATAGATTAAAATCTCGCAAGACTTGAGGGCGGGCTTAGGCAATTTAACTGTGTTTGTGTCATTACTAACAATACTAATATAGACTATACGACTTTCTGTTACTGACCCATCACTAACCAACCTATGGACTATTCATTTTACTGTGGTCATGTCTGAAATGTATGTATATTAAATTAAAAAAAAGGCACTGTAATACTTCAGTTAGAATAACTCTTACAATATTTAACACAACCAAATATTACGAATAAATTAAAACAAAGCGTCAAAAAACTCATCCGCATCGCTGTCGCAGTCGAATACGTCTTGATAGGAACACAACTCCTTTGCTACAAGATATATGATTGGCCAAGGATGACAGAAACTCGAGGCCCATAGTTAGCAGAGGGCGGAAGAATCTAAAGCTGGTTATGATAGGTATGATGATAATCACAAAATGTTAAGAATCCATGAGCAGACGATGATTTCTATCAATTATTAGGCCGGTCAAGTTTTACATCTCACCAAGTGCCTTCCAGAAGAACTCGTCCTGCGTCTGACTGATCATGTAAGGCACCGGCTGCAGCTCGCCCGCACACAGCGCCTGCAGCGGCTGGCGCGGCAGGAACATCTCCTGGCCGAACTGCTGCTCCTGCACGGGCACCCACAGCAGCACGGGGTCGTAGCCGAAGTCCTGAACAATGGACGCAGGTATGAAATGAGTAATCACCAAAAAAACGATCAAATCGAATCAATTTATTTGTCAAACATTTTCTTATTACCTATCTTTAAAATACTGACAGACAGTTAAATAAAATGTCTAATTAACTAACTATAGAATAAAAATAGAAAAAACAAAAGGACGTAGTCATCGAAGTACTTCGTAACACATCGATTTATAAGTACAGACCTGAAGAGCACCCGCGGTTTTCTGGTACAGGATGCCTAATAGGGTATTAAGTCCTCCTTTGTACCTTTTATGTCGTCCTCGGCTACTCTCATCCAGCTGTTACTGCGAAGATCTACCTTGCCTGGTGATGTCCTACCTTACGTTATTCGCGATTTTCATCCAAGAAGACGTCTGCCCCATCAGTAATCAGTTCTACATTATGACAGGTAATAGAAGGCACATATTTTAAGGTGGTGTAGTATTTACCTACTATTTATTCATAAAAATTAACAACTTGTACTATGGGAACAATATAAGAACAGCAGTTTTTTTTTGTCCTTGACCTGGGCGCTTATGTCTACCAGTCTGCAAAGATTGTATCTGCCTCTAGAAACGGTCTCCTTCAAGACCACTTTCCCAACGGTCATCGGTCCCTATAGAAGTACTTACAAACATCTTGTCCAGAGAGTCTCCCAACTGCTTAGAAGTCTTAGTCTTGAGGCAGTCGATGATGGCCTGGGAGCTGTTCGTGGGGCACTGCAGCAGTTCCGCTTGTCTGACCGCCAGGTGGCGCTGGTGGCGAGGGATCACTATTTGGGAAACTGGGGAGCCGCTCATGGAGATCGCGCGGTGAAACAAGCCTGGTTTAGAAAGGATAACATATCATTACACCTACATATGTGCCCAAAAAGGTAAACAGTCTCGTACATCCAAATTGTTCCAGTTACGTTTAAGTCCCATGTTACAGGGGGCAGTTCGGGGACTCGGTGGTGGAAACACGTTGACCTTGAGCTAGCCTACAACAGTACGAAATTTCCATAAAATGCGAGGCCACCATAAACTGGTTATTTACCTAATGGTAACTAGTACCTATAAGTTGGCCTCGCCGCCTCGCAATGTGCGGCCTACTGTACTTGTTATAATATAACGAGTATTCCCTGGAATCGAAAGCAATCATGGGTGTGTACAAAATTATCTACGTAAGTAGGTAGGTATAACAATTGTAGAGAAGATAGCTCATTGTATTTAGGTTTTTTTTTCCTGTGAATGCACACTTTAGTACCATTAGGGTCAGTTCACACCGAGATGCGACGCGACGCTGCGCGCACTTTTTAAGATCACTATATAAAATAAATCTTATTTACTTCACAATAAGGTATACGGGCACAACACGGTGCATCTCAACGTTCTTCGACAAGCGTTCGCACTCGTAGTAAAATGATACCGTCTCGTGTTGTAAATAAGTTGGATATTCTGTTGTTATCTTAAATAATGCTCGCAACGTCGCGTTTCGGTGTGTACTGACCCTTAAGCACGAAACGGCTATTCATAAGCTTGAATCACGTCACAAGTAGAATACATGCCATTGGTTTATTCAAGTTCATAATTTGACCTTCTTGAACAAGTCTTCGGTAGTATAGTGGTAAGTATCCCCGCCTGTCACGCGGGAGACCGGGGTTCGATTCCCCGCCGGAGAGATTCTTTTTGCATTTTTTTTCCTTCGCCAAGGATAAAAAATGATTCACTTTTTATAGTAGGCATAAAGTTATACGCTTTCGCTGTCGTATATTTATTTGAGTAATTTTATTTCTTTAAAACGATTTATAACGATTAACTAAACTGACTCGTCTCAAATAAGATATATTGAAATACTACCAAAATTCTACAGCTGTCTACATACTATGACTATTTATAAAAATGCCATCTTATTTGTATACTATAGTAGCTACATTAAAAGCCAATAAATTATTTCTATTTCTGTCCTCAAATCAAAACTGGTCATTTCACCCACCTTTCGACATGGGCGAGATCATATGCAGCATGACGCTGAAAGAGCCAGCACTGTACCCTGAGATGGTGACCAGGTTGGGATCTCCCCCGAAGGCGGCGATGTTCCTCTGCACCCAGCGCAGAGCCATCACCTGGTCCTTGAAGCCGTTGTTACCGGGGGCGTACTTGTCGCCTGTGCTTAGGAAGCCTGAAGGAAAGGTCACAAATTAACTTATGTGAGACAGATGTACTAGCAGTACGCGCTCTAACGTGGACTTATATGGCTAACCTTTTCAGACCAGTATCCTCGTATTACAGCAGTGGTGGCGCAGTGGTAACTGACGAGACTCACCAGTTGTAGGTCGTAGGTTCGTACCCAGACAGGCGCTTTACTTTGTGTAAAATATTTCACCACCACTGCTCTTAAAACGGTGAAGGAAAACATTGTGAGGAAACCGGCACGTCCTAGAACCAAAAGTTCGAAGATATGTGACATCTATCAACCCGCACTGGACCCGCGTGGTGGATTACGGCCAGCTCCCTCTCACCGATAGGAGGCTTGTGTCCCAGCAGTGGGAAAGTTATAGGCTATCTTGTTTTGAACAGAGTTATAAATAACGCGGGCCAGTGTCATCCACCTAGCCTTTTGAACAGAGTTATAAATAACGCGGGCCAGTGTCATCCGCCTAGCCTTTTGAATAGAGTTATAAATAACGCGGGCCAGTGTCATCCACCTAGCCTTTTGAATAGAGTTATAAATAACGCGGGCCAGTGTCATCCGCCTAGCCTTTTGAATAGAGTTATAAATAACGCGGGCCAGTGTCATCCGCCTAGCCTTTTGAATAGAGTTATAAATAACGCGGGCCAGTGTCATCCACCTAGCCTTTTGAACAGAGTTATAAATAACGCGGGCCAGTGTCATCCACCTAGCCTTTTGAATAGAGTTATAAATAACGCGGGCCAGTGTCATCCACCTAGCCTTTTGAACAGAGTTATAAATTACGCGGGCCAGTGTCATCCGCCTAGCTTTATGAACAGAGTTATTTTTATCCCAGTTGTACGTTCCCGTGGGATAATTTTTGAAATCCACGCGGGCGAAGCTGCTAGCAAAAGCTAGTAGTACGCACGGCTGCACATCAAGCTATACATTTCCAGTTTACGTTGATCTCGCATTCTACGGAAACCCTATACAATGCGAGATCAGCTTATACTGGAAATTTATAGTTTGATGTGTAGCCGTGTGTACATAAAAGAAACTTACCAAGTGATCCAAGCCTATAATTGATGGTGACGAGCACGATATCCCGGTCCATCAGATGGCTGGGCCCGGCGATGTCGCTGCGGCCCGACACCGAGTAGAAGCCTCCCGCGTGCATGAACACCAGCACTGGCAGCGGCTTGTTACTGCAGGGGAACAGACAGTGAGGATAGGTGACACAGGACCAAGGTCGAAAAGGTAGAAGACAAGTTGTTAAATGTAAGTTTTTCGAAAAGAGTTTTATCTATTAGAAATATCAATAATGCCACATATTCTTGATAGCCAATAGTTAAAGTTAAAAAAAATCTTTGATAAGACGGAGTTTTTGTTGCAGTTTTTTTTGTAATGTGCGGGATGTAAAACTGTTTTGTAATTTTAACTTTTCTATTGAGAATTTTATGTAAAACTGACCTGTTTCTCATAGTGTGATTAAAGCCTTTACAGTTGCTTTTTCGCAAAAAGAGGGATGTCAAAGTTTGACCGCTATGTGTGTGTCTGTCTGTGGCACTGTAGCGCTTCAACGGATGAACCGATTTGAGTGCGGTATTTTTTAAAGTAGGTTTTCTAGCGGTGGTTCTCAGACATGTTTTATCAAAATTGGTTCAGCCGTTTTAAAATTATCAGCTCTTTTCTGATTGATGAAGGGATATGAGCATCTTCCACGGGTCTGACCGAATCTAAATTTGGTATTCTATTACTTCAATGATATTAGACGAACAAAGCCAACTAGAACTGATGCTGGCGCATCACCTGGAATATCCAGGATACCCAACTTCGTCACCCACAAACAGCAGAAGTATCGTGTTTGGGCTCATTAAAAAGGTCTCAGTGAATAAGGTTATAGATACATTTTTTTTTATTGTTTTTGGAATAGTTGTTGTTTGGAATGGACATTTTAATGACATTAATTCATACTTTCATTGACTAATTTATTTAATGACTACTTCAACATTGTATTGTATCTAAAAATATGATTTTTGAATTGTAATGATACAAAATCTTTAATTAATAATGATATGTTAATAAGTACCTACACAATGTCTTCAATGTAATTTTTATTAATATTATCACGGTTAATGCACCATGCATTAACCGTGATAATATTAATATCTCTTCCTGCCAATTTGTACGCCACTATATGCGGCTGAACATGTTAGAACCTTATCCCATAGTTATCTTGCATGTAACGTATCATGAACACCATGTATAAACAAATAAAAAATCTTATCTTATCTTAAATGGTGATCAGGGTCTGATGATGGAGTAGTAACGAGGAGTGAGGATAAATTATTACCAAATTTCACTGCGGGAAAGACACATGGACATGTGTCGATCGTAGCGTGTTTACTAAATATATTAAGTTTGAAAAGCAGGAAATAAAAGTTAAATAAAAACAATGAAAACCGCCGACACAATCAAAAACCTCTAAAAACACAATAAAATGTATTCGCCTATTAAGTTTCATAAGAAGTTGTAAGTAGGATTTTGATCAAAGCATTGTCATGTCGGGGGACGTTCAATGAAAACGCCAGACGGATACGCCACTTCCAGGCCATATTCAAGATCTAAGTCTCAATAAATTTAAATCATTCATTAAACGTAAGTTGTGCCTGAAAGCCTTTTATACCGTTAAAGATTATATTGAGGACAAAAATCTTGGGATTGACATGCTCCAATTTTTGCATACTGAATGTTGTTTTTTGTTTTTGCAAGAGTTTAAACTCTTTGACATTTGATAATGATTATAAACACTTTGGTATGAATATTATTTACTTTGAGAAGTATAATATTATTATTGTTTTAAGTTAGTTTTAATGTTAATCTGGCAGTTTGAGTACTTTATGCGGCCTACCCAAATGTCCTTTCTTTTGTATTGTTCGTCAAATCGTTGAACTCCTCAAGTTCTGTGTTGAGCTATATGATTACTGATAAATGCGTGCACTGAATGGAACGGTCCACTCAATCTGTGTGGGTCTTTCCACAAAAAACCAATTCAGACACCAATCCACATGGTCTTCACATGATCTGACCAAGATTATGTCTGGACTTTAAAAGAGACTGTGACCTCTGAGTTCGTTTCGGCCTTTCTTCTCAGAGTAGTCAGATAGGAAACGCCGACCTCATCTAGTTTAAAAAAATATGATTGACGTGTAAGTGTTTGTACAAACCTACTTACAGAAATAAAATCATTTATCATCTATAACATTTACATTAGCCGTCCCCCGAAGTGACAATGCTTTGATCAAAATACTACCTACAACTTATTAACATATTTTAGTTGTTTACTTTTTAGAGGTTTTTGATTGGGTCGGGGGTTTTATAAATTAGAACTAAAAATAATTTATGTGAAAAGTACCTAGATGATGTTTTTTTTAACCCCCGACACAAAAATAGGGGTGTTATAATGTTTATTGCAAAGACATGTAAAATACTAGTGTTCAGCTGCATCTGGTTAGACTGTAAGCCAACCCTAACATAGTTAGGAAAAGGTTAGGCAGATGATGAGTTTAAACTTATATTGCGTCGATATTGACTATACAGGATCATTTTTTAACCAGTGCGCAAACTGTAACCATGAATTCAGCATATAATTCTAGGCCCCCTAGCGTAGAAATTTTACGTTAGTTATACAAAAAAAATATCAGCTGTTCCATACATTTTGACCGCGTAGGTATGGCACTTTTCTATGAAACAGTTGATTTTTTTTGTATAACTGATGAATAATTTAGGGGGTCTAGAATGATATGCTGAATTTATGGTTACAGTTTATTTATTTATTTATTTATTTACTAAACATTTTGTAGACTTGACAGGTCAACCCAAGGCGTCTACAAACAAGTTACATTTAGTAATATACGCGTACAATTATTTGTTGTTGCTAACATATTATATAGGTAGGTACTATTATTATTATTAAATACTATGCTTAACTACTAACGTATAGTGTATACAGCTTAGCCTAGTTACGTAAAGTTAAGTTTGCAAGTCTGCTGCCATCACCTTAACTTGTACTGGAAAGACAGTGCGTGAGGTGGATATTTGTCGCGGATATAATTTTGTACAGCTTGTCAGTGAACAGGTCAACATCCTGAGTTAATAAGATCGAGTTGAGGAGCGCAAGAGTACGTCGTGTAGTTGCATTTCCTGTAGCACGCAGTTGGCGCGCTGGTTATAAATTTACCCTGTATTTCTCAGGTGTGGACTATCAATTTAAAATTATCACAGTAAGTATGTTTACATTCTTACACACATAAGAAGAGGCACTTACGTCTTGCCTTCAGGTCTGTACACATTGAGTCGGAGACAGTCCTCGTCCACGGGGTAGTTTTTGTAGACAGGTTGGGGACAAGCTGGCCCTTCCTGCGTGGCGTCTACTTCGGTGGTGTAATTCGTTATCATCTGAGGGGGCTGTCAGCAGGAAGAATAATTGTTGTCAGTCATCACAAAGAAATTGACAGAAATAATAAAATCAATTCTAAAGTCAAAATTGCAGCGCAGCGTGATGATTGATGAAGTGAGTTCTGGCGCAGCGGTAATAGCCACCACTTACGAGGTGTGGGTTCGAACCCAGGCGGGCTCTTTACTTTATGTTAATTATTACAATCCCCACTGCTCTCAACGGTGAAGGAAAACATCGTGAGGAAACCGGCATGTTCTAGAACCAAAAGTTTGAAGACATGTCATTGTACTTATGTCAAAAGACCTAAATTTAATTGAACTCCTATTTACCTGGAACCGCAACTCTCCTACAGGTGGTTGTGCGTATCGGATCCCCCTGAAGGACTGGAACTTCTTCCCGCGACGTGACAGCATCCAAGACCCTCGGAAGAGACCTGATACACTGTGAGCCATCGGGTCGGTGGTTGACGGACTGGTCGGTGGTTCTAAACAGAAACATATTGTTTTAATATCATGATGTTTTCTGTAAATCATTTAAACCATAAGGTGTTGCTTCCTGAAAGTTTTTGTAAGTCAGCTTGTGGAATTCTAAGTTTCTTTCACAGGGTATTTTATTTAAAGATTTATACTTTTTATTTATATGCTTTATAAACTCGACTTTTTGTATTTTTTTAGTTTGGTATTTTTTTATTTTCTTGTAATCTATGCTTTTGTTTTGAAACTATAATTTTTCAGTAAGTATTGAGCTTTTGAAGATTAAAATTTCGTTTCTCAGTACCTAAGTCTAACATATGATTTTGGAGGATTTTCCCCTATGTTTACAAACACTTTTTCTGAATATCAAAATGGGAAATGCATATATTGTTCACACCTTTCAGGTAAATAGAACACCTCCTCACCTGTTCCATGTTGATGGTCATGATGGTGGTGATGGGCGGCGCCTGCACCGGCGAGCACGGCACACAACAACACACACAACATCATCATAACTCAGATGACGCTACACTGAAGCCAACACACACTGAACAGGGCTTATATCGAAGCTGTGGAAATGAGGGCAGGATTATTCTGCAATAATTTCCACGATTTATTATAAACTTTTGCAGATTTCCTTGTCAAATATAACGAACTTGTCACTGTGTCGGTAGAAGCATTACCTACCATCTTGCCATTTTTCGAGCCCCAGTAGGTAACAAGGCAATATATTCTGGATTTGTAAAAGAATTCATGAAATCTGTTATTCACTGGGGGGGGGGATAATGGATGCTTCTATATGTTTAGGTGGGTGGTTACAGACCTACCAGGTAAAAATATTCACAGAACTGAAATTTTTGAAACCCTCTGCAACTGTAGAATTATCTTTCACTTCCTCTATACAGGCCTATTTACGCATCGCACATATTGGTCCTTAAGTAACAGAGTTGGGTATTGGGGCATACGTAGGATTAATTAAATGTAGAAAATTTCTACATTTAGGTACACTTAGTACCAAAGAAAGTTGACCTATAATGTGTGACGTGTCAGCGTGTGTCACGCACTGTCCTACATACCTCTGAGTTAATCTTAGAACAGATAATGTATTGTGTTGATGCGTGACTTTCTAACGTATTGTTGATATCCTAGGAAGAGAAGGTAAACGAGGAAGATTAGTCTGAAATGTTCAGTGGAACATAAACAATGATTGTAGATAGACATATATCTTTTCATTCGTTTTTCATAATGGTTTTTGTTTTTCATGATTTACATGTTTTATTCTCTGATTTCAGTAATTAATACATACATAAATACGCGAGGAGGTCACAGAGCCTACAGAACGTAACCAACGATCAAACTTACTATTTCTTAGTTTAGTACTTACTATAGCTAATTATCACAAAATTGCTTAGTAATTGTTAAATGTTATTGGGTTTTTCTATCTGGAATGTTGAGACATTCAACCTGCCTGTAGCAGCCTGGAGTGTGGTTTTGTACCCGGCTGATGGCAATAGGTTGCACGTTACATGGGATTTCAAAATAACTGGCGAAATATTGGTGTACTATAAGGTGAATAGGTACATACTCGTACACCTCAACTCTTGAAAAAAGTATAGAGAGATAACACTCCCAAGATATATCTAGCTTCTATAATTATATTTACTGAGAAGTTTACAAACATACTATGTATGCGTGTACGTACCCACGCTTGAGGAAAATACACGTCGTCGGGGTATTCCCAGCCACGTTGAATGTACATAGAGGTATTACAGTGATGTGTGACACTTCCTTGTGAATGACACTAACTGTGTCAATCTGGAATGATAACAGTCAACATCCAATTTAAGAAAAGTTTTCTTTTTTAAATTATGACGTACTGCTATAATAAATTATTATCAGTTGGAGCAGTGGGTTCGTTTCCCATATATTTGGATGGCCTAGAGAATAAGTTGATTCTTGTCTGGCTGTATGTTCATTATATAGGGTGAAATTAAATTACCTAGCAATACTTTACCCACGTGTTGGGTATCGACAACGAATACCAATGAACTTTGTTCAAAACTTTAAATTAGACTAACATGTACATTAAGGCAACCAAACGACTTATGTTTCGATGTTTGGAAATTCGTTAAAAATATCTATGTTCCATGAAAAATTATAAAAGCAGTTTGTTGATTTCGGTCATTGACCTTCGCGACATAGAATGATGAACATTTATTTGTTCCATTCGTTTTCAATATCAATAAATTAAATTAGCTGGCAATACTTTACCCACGTGTTGAGAAGTGAGTAAAGTATTTCCAGCTAATTTAATTTGACCCCGTACTTGAGCCTGTAGGTAAATGCACTTTACATCGTAAGTACAGGAGAAGTTCCGAGTGTGTGACACACAATTTAGGACTACTAAGCAGGTCTGTAGGTACCAGCTTAGCAAGTAACAGCTTTTGGTTTCTCCGCTGCTCTATTGAAATTAAACGTTAATGAATAGAATGTCAATTAATATGTATAATTAGATATTAATGAATTTTGTCGACAATTCTCCGAAAACTGTCATCTTGATTTTTGTCAACAAGTGTATGATAGTCTGTTGGTCTATCTATCAATGTATTCTTGGAAGTACCACCGACATATGAAGTACGACATAATATTTTAGCTGTAAAATTAATGTGCTTACCTATTATGTGCAAATTCTTGGCACGGAAGCAACCGCTCACACTTGACCGACATATCCAATCAAACAATTAAAAATACAGTTTTACTGCAAACAGTAATTTTGTTGTTTTTGTCACGATATCCATTGTTTACGTTTTTTGATCTGATTCGCAATTAGTCATTAATTACGGATTAACTCGTTTTATGTCCGTTTGATAGTATATTAATTGATAATCTACTTGTCGAGCCTGACATGTTGTGGTATGACGCATGAGAGTAGTTTTTTTAGTTCCTAGATCAATGAGTGTAAAGAAGCAATCAATAATTAATTTGATTATATACTATTATTACTTATTGAGGGGCTTGTGGCTAAGTAACAATAGCTGCACGGGTCGATCGATCAGGTTAAGCTACGCTTGCCGCGGTTGGTCCGTAGATGGGTGACCATCTTTACATACCAAGACCCCTCCGTGCCTCGGAAAGCACGTTAAGCCGTTGGTCCCGGCTGTCATTTGTGGATCTTTGACAGTCGTTACGGGTCGTCAGAAGCCCGAAAGTCTGACAACCAGTCTTACCAAGGGGTATCGTATTACCCAGTTACTGGGTTGTGGAGGTCAGATAGGCAGTCGCTCCATGTAAAATACTGGTATTCAGCTGCATCCGGTTAGCGGGAAGCCGACCCCAACATAGTTGGGAAAAAGGCTAGGCAGATGATGACTATTATTACTTATTAGTAGGTATTTATGTTGCACGTGGGGTTTAGTCTGGTAGCCTAGAATAGAATGAAAAATATAAACTAAATAAATACTTTAGCTAGTTACTAGATAGTAACTAGGTAAAGGTAAGGTAAATTACTTTCCTAGATAGGAAAGTATTTTCATTTTCATGAAAATCATGTAAAGTATGCCGTCGAGTCTAAGTAATCCTTCCTCCCTCAAAGTTGAGAATTACAATCATGTAATTATGTGTTTGTCACAAGAATCACCTTGTGACTTATAGTCCGCGCGGAACTAGTTGGCCGCGCCTTAGGTATGTGCGCAGTGGGAAGGAGGGGCGGGGGCGGGGTACTCAGTACGGCGCCGTACTTCGTGACGGCAACACGCGTCAGAACGTCCGACTAGTTTATATAAAACGCACATGAGATTGTTATAGCAAGCTGACTCCGTCGATAAATATACAAGTTAAAAATTTAACATTCAAAGTGCATACATTTTTTCAAAAACGGAAAGCCGATGATGATAGTTTGGAATATAAAACTGATGCGAATATACATAAATTGTTTGTAGAAGTAACAGGGATATCAGAACAGAACGTAGTGCAAGGAGCGTGATTGCTTAAAGTAAAACTTCCCTGCAAAATACGAGGGAAGCAAAAATTTAGATCTGCGCGCGGACCAAAAGAAAATAGAAAGAAAATACAAGTTGATGACTTCGATTTGGAAGTGATAAGGAGAACATAAAACCAGGTTTATACGGTTGAGAAGAAAATTCCAAGTCTTCGAAAACTAAATGCTGTATTAAAAGAAGATAACATTTTACATTGCAGACTAATTTTTTTAAGAGAACTTTTGCACAAACTGGGATATTCATTTAAAAATGTAAGCCGAAGAGATCCATTTTAATAGAGAGAGCAAACATTGTTGAATGGCGAGTGAAATAGTTGAGGGCCATAAGAAAATACAGAGACGACAACTGAAATATATTCTTTTTGGGCGAAAGCTACGTCAACCAAAGTCACAATGTTCAAAAATGTTGGCAATCTTCATTCTAACCTGGAATATATACCAATATAAGCAAAGGAAGGCGTTTAATAATAGTTCACGCTGGTAACCGGAACGGGTTAGTCGATGATGCTTTGCTGATTTTTAAATCAGATTAAAAAACGAGGGATTATCACGGTGATATGAACTCTACAAATTTTTACAACTGGGTTGATGGAAAATTAATACCTAAACTTCCACCAAACTCAGTCGTAATTATGGATAATGCTAATCATTGTGTGCAGATGATAATTCTCTTATTTTTAAAGTAGACCGGAATAGACAAGATTTTGACGACGTAAATAGTGCTCTCTCAATGGTTACGGATTGGTTTACAGCAAATAACCTTTTTCTCAATGCCAAGAAAACAAAATGTGAAAATTTGCGTTATCGAATGTTAGAAATGTAGGTCCCAACATCGTCTTAGATAAAGAGGTGCTTGAAACCGTAGACTCGGCAGTTTTTCTGGGCATAACAGTAGATGCCAAACTTCAGTGGGGGATCACACATATCAAGCCTAGCGGGGAGGCTCAGTTCAGCCGCCTACGCCGTCAGAAAAGTAAGACAATACACTGACGTCGATACAGCTCGGTTAGTCTACTTTAGTTATTTTCACAGCGTTATGTCCTACGGTATTCTACTGTGAGGCAAAGCTGCTGATATTCAAAATATTTTTGTCCTTCAAAAACGTGCTGTTCGTGCAATTTACCAGCTAGGTGCTAGAGTTTCCTTGAGGGACTTTTTTAAAGATGTTGGTATTCTCACGGTGGCATCACAATTCATATTCGCTAACATCTTATACATTAGGCAAAATATACACTTGTACACTAAAAACAGTGATATTCACACCGTTAACACAAGAAATAAGGACAAACTACGTGCTCCCTTTCACAGGCTTCATAAGGTTCATAACTCATTTGTTGGGCTTGGTATAACTTTTTATAACAAGCTTCCCTCTTCTTTGCTAGATTTGCCTTTTAATGCGTTTAAAGCTCAAGTAAAATCCATCCTTTGTTTAACTTTAAAGGCTTACTATTCCATCAACGACTATTTAAATGACAAGAATAGTTGGTCGCTGTGATTAACTCAAGACAGTGTTTATGTTCTTTCTCCAGAATTGGCGTTTCTAGTGACAGGTTATATGGGTTCATATAATTATTATTTTATTTTTTATTGCCTGTCTAACAATTTTTTTATTATTATCTATTATGTCATTAGTTATTGATATGATCTACTCATAACAATATTTATGATGAGTTGTTTTAGGCTTTATTTGGCCTCGACAGTTTTCATTTTATTTGTCGGTATATTGGTATGGCTTGCTAACATTTTTACTAATTATTGAATTAATGTTTTGTGTCTCGTAATGTTTATTACTTTGCCTATGTATGTATACAATCAAGTCTATCCGACTAAACAGACAGCTGTGCTGCTGGGGAGTTTGTTCCACCACTTCTTCATCCCAGCTAAACCACTAGGAAGTGGTGAAGGGTGGGCGTTTTGGGGGACTGTCTCATGAATTTTGACGTTCGAAAAGTGCTGATTCTCAGCCTAATTTGAATAAATGACTTTCGTTATAATTTTGTGCAAGCGGAGAAGAAACAGACTGTCCAGTTTGATTATTAATATACAGAACTGGTTGCGAAGCCATAACGTGTCGTTTTCTCCCACAATGATTAAACCAGAACTCTTGAGGTTGATTAATACGACTCAATGAGAAAAAATATACACGATTGATGAACACCCTAAAGCTGCAGGTCATACTGTTCTAAGGCTACCTCCATACCATCCAGACCTCAACCCGATCGAGCTTGTGTGGGCAAATATTAAAAATTTCCTGGCCAGAGATTGCATAATGCAACATTGGAAAAAAAAATTACAATACTAACAAGGTTATTTTCTAAATTCTTTGCCGAAAAATGGCAGAATTGTGACCATGTACAAAAAAAATTACAAGAATACTGGAATCATGATATTATATGTATTTGATGCTGTGATGGACGAAATCATTATAAACTTACAAGATGATTCAGACTCAAATTCAGAAAGTCCAGAATCAAGTGATTTAGAGGATATGTCAGAATAATTTCACATAATTTGTTTTTGGTTTAATTTAAATGATTAAATAATTACAATAAAAACTTCTAAAACTTAAAATGTTTTTAATTATTCACTTCTATTGTTCACTTATTATGCATGGTACATCTGTTTTATATTTTATTAAGTGCGATATCTCGAGATTAGTCATCGCTGTTTATAATCTCATGTCCGTTGCGAACACTAGGCAACCCACCGCCTCCCCCCTGTCCCCCACCTAAGGCGCGACCACCTAGTTCCGTGCGGACTATAACACTATCAATACAATAACCGTTCTCCAAATGCCGATAGTAACATGTAGTGCAACTTACCACCAGCAACTTATGACATGGATATGAATCATTGCTCTAAAATTATTGTTAGGCGCTAATTAAACCAGTGTGCTAAAAAGTTGTAGGTACATAATTACCTGTTTATTTTAAGTGAATCATTTACATACGACAAATATCTTATTTTAAAGCAAACAATTTATTTAAAGCAAATTGGTTTATTATTTACAGCAAACAACTAACAGGAATCTGGTACCGCACCTATTAAATGAATCAACAAGCTGTACACAGAACGATAATACTACTAAAGCTAGAAAAAACTGTCTAGTAAAGATTTATTCTATTCAATATCGGACAAACGTATCAGTCATCGGAAAAGCTAGTTTTTCTTAGGTTCCATCTTTTTAGTACGTAAACGACGACTATTCGGCCTACAACCACCTCCCATTGAGTGATCTACTACATTATACCGAGGCGGCCATCGTCGTGAGGAATTGTATAGAGTTGCTGCTCAGTGAGCAAATGAATTTAAAGTGTGACAAGAAAAAGCTTTCAAATTAAGATCTCGTCTGAAGAAACTCGTAAGTGTTGTCATCGTGACACTTGAGAGTAGATAGTTTTATGCTGGTTTTATGATACTCGAGAGAAGGAAATTTTAGAGTGTCTTGATACTCTCTAGTATTAACTGAGAGTAGTGGTGAAATGAAATGTAAATTTTTTGTAAGTAAGTAGACCTTTTAAGATACTTTTACATGCCGATATTTTCAAAGTCAATATTTTAAAGCTAGATACCGCCGGTATTGCCTAGCTGACTGATCCCTGAGAAGAAATGCCGAAACAAACTCAGAGGTCTCTTTTAAAGTCCAAAGACAGGCAAATAAGTTTCGGCAGGCATTGTAGGCTTATAGGCTTTGATTTTCGAGTTTACAACTTTATGTGATGTCCTCTCTCCAAGCAGTTTCAATTTCCCGTTCTCTCGCATGTCCCGCTAGCAGCCCAGTCAGCGCCAGTGAACACTTCCGAACGCGTCGGCCGAACGCGACCGCGCCTACCAAACCAAAAAAACATTTTTAAAATTTACGCCAACCGCGGACGCAAGCGCACCAGTTGGAAAGTTGTTGTAAAATATTTTTATTTTAAACAATTTTGTTCTTTTTTTTATTTAACTTTAGTTGTTAAATGTTCAGGTGAACTGTGCTACTTTCATTTAGTGTTGTGATTTATTATTTCTACGGTTTCTGCATTAAATATGGCGCGACAAACGTTAATATTTTTGGTAAGTGAAATACTTTTAATATTATTATAATTATCTAAGAAAACCTTTAAATATGTAGAAGAATAAAATCTAAGCATAGGCAGTTTTAAGCATAGCCCAGTAAGCTCTAAGTTATGAAATCTCTCTCTCCATAATTATTATCTAAAACAAAATTAAAATTATTTACTTTGACTACACTCTAACCCCAGACGGGATGTACGAAGTTCTATTTCCCATACTGACAGCCCGTGAAACGATTTCAATGACAGTTATTTCAAACCTATTTTATTAACAAATGAATTCCACGAAAGAAACTCAATTGAAATGAAAAATAGCTACATAAATAAGTGCAGACGTAGTTGTGTGTTGCTGTGGTAGAAAGCGACCGTTCATGTCTTACGAATGGAGAGAAATTGTGCGATCACAAAAGGAGTAAGGCAAATAAAATCGTTCAACGTCTCGGAGCGAGGCGATTGCTGAAAATTGTCTGTACGGTCCGGTGATAACGTTTCTCTATGAGCGTCGTTTAAATTTCGAATCCCTTTGGTGTTTTGTTGCCAATGGCAACTAAGCAAAGTAGGAGTCTATATAAAGAAATTTAGTCAGTTTTGCGTGAACTACCATAAGGGGCAGTCCTTTAGAAGACTACGTGATGTCGCAAAATGCTAGCCAGGGGTTTTCTTAATCTTGTAAATTTAAGATTTGTCGGCATCTACATATGATAGCATCGTGCCTGGACACAGTCGTGTGTGTTATTGGTATAATGTACTGGATGATGCATAGTTGCTAGATCACTGGTCGCAACATTGTAAGACATGGTGGACTTTGGTAGGTAGGTATTCGCCTGACCAAACATCAATAAAACCTGAACTAGTTGATTACATAAACGGTAGTTTTGTAACTGTAAAAGACGAGCCATGTCACTCTACTATCCTCCTTACATACATTGCTGAGCATGTTATGCTGATTGCTATCAATTGCGCTATTAAAGACCAATGCTCTGCAAGCAATAACGTTCTAGATTTAGTCGGTTTAAATTAATATTTAGAAATAAGTAAGAAACAGTTATAATTGGATCTAAAGTTGTGGTCCTCCAAATTAAAGCATAAGGCCTCAATTCTGTACTGAAAATGTTCAAAACCAATATAACTGAACTCTACTGGCAGTAGTGGATGAACTAAATTTCACCGTCCTTAGCGTAACAGTTATATCAAATGCCTGCCAGGGGTGCGGGTTGTTCGAAAGAGATACCGTCACCCCTGGCACACAAGCAACTGAGGGAACACGGGTGGGTTTTAGTCAGTAAAAGTCTGACACACCCACCTGCTCCACCCAGAGCGGGAGAAGTTATTTGATGATTTCCCACTCTCAAAAAAAAAAGAAATGGTTATATCAAATAGTTAACTCTTAATGATAAAGTAACTAATCGATTTATTGAAATTGAGAGCTGTAACAAATTCGATGCTGTAATACTGATGGATGATGTCAGTGATTTTGTATTACTTACTTCTATATATTTCGTGTTAGATTTGAATATGAAATTAAAACTATCTGAATCATATTCACGACCCGTAACTTCAATGTACAGACGCCAGGTGAACATCAAGCTACCCCAATCTGTCAAATTTATTTGATAGATTTTCAACTTTATAACTTAAGTAGAAGGTTCATGTTCAATTGGGAAAATTTCACAGTTTGGGGTAGCTTGATGTGCTGGCGTCTGTACCTGCTCCAGATTCTTCATCTTTCCTTCATTTTTCCTTTTCTAGTTATTTTCGTTCCATAAGTTCAATAAATGTTTTATAACGTTCTATATACTGCCATCCTTGGATGGCAAGCTGACCAGACGTCTGTTACGTCTGGACAGGAAAGACCTGCGTCTGGTGACTGGAACCATCACAGGACACTGCCCGTTAAACAAACACTTCTACACAATCGGCATAACGGACAGCCCCTTATGCAGGGCCTGCATGGAGGCCGAGGAAACCGTTGCGCATGTGCTTTTCGAATGCACAGCCGTAGCCCAGATTAGAACAGAAACCCTCGGCGCACACAAATGTTACACGGATATTCTTAACAGACCAGGAGTTATAGCTAACTTCTGGAGGGAGGTGGGCTGGCTGGAATAACTACCGAAGGCCACCATGGCTCACGCACAATGGTCCACTTGAAGGACTAAGTGCGGAAACCAAACCCATAACATAGAACATAGAACATAGAACGTTCTACATGCCAATCCGTTTACATAGATTCTTCTTGACTTGAGTACTTATAGCCACAATCTTTGTTATCAATATCTTATATACTAAGTCTAGTCCCGTTATCTGGGGTTGGCTTCCCTTATTTATTCTTTTGCCAGTGATTCATTTCAACTATTACTAGAATCTTCGTCATCGTCTTCATTATAATTAACAAACAAGTTTCTCAGCACCAGACCTAAATACTACAAATATTTCAACAGCTTTTGTTTCGCTCGCTGGCGCAACCGCAACGGTAAATAACATAAACGTATGTAAATCAGCTGGCTTGTTTTCGAGGACGTTACCACCACATAAACAAAAACTTTCTCTACAACAACTGGTGCAACTCGCCGTAAACGCATCTTGAAGATCACTTCCACTTTTTTAAAATCTGAGACACTTGAAAAGGGGTTAAGGTTTTTTCCGCATCGATGGTGCACGTAGCAGCTCCTCTCGTAGAATGTATGCAGACCAAAGTGCGCTTAATAGTCTGTTACAACATCTAAGTACCTACCTAAAGCCATTTTATACTTAAAAACTAACCCAGAGTCGCATAGACCATATTCCCACAACCCACTCAAGAATTCTATAAAAAAGCTTCACAAAAAGCTATACATATATATAAACATTAGTGTCTACCTTATAACAGTATCCAAATCTAAAAGTCTCAATATCTAAAAAGATAATTTATAAGTCAATGCAAAGGTGAAGAGATCACAAAACAACACGGTTTTGTATTGGCAGCCGATGTCCCACTATAAAGAGTCTTAGAATGCGAGAGTATTGTTTATAATCGATACACGTCCGATATAGTTCCGTTACCAATGAATATTTCACAGAGCTCTCCGTAGAATTGTAGACCAACACAATCGCTATTACATTGTGCATTCTCTCTGGGCTGCCATTGCTCTGAAGACCCACTAAAATTGAAATGATTTTCAGTCTTTTCAATTCGATATGCTTCGTAACTTTTCTTATGTGCTTAGATTTTTTATGCACGCATACTCATCATATTTCGACTCTTTTCTTTTATCAGAAAGAAGAAATCGATAATACCGTTGGACGGTCATTTAATTTGATTAATAGAATGACAAAAGACAGTCGCTAATCTGCGTTGTTTTGGTGACTAACCTCTAAATATTTGGAATCTGTGTCGAATTGGCACGATCAATATAATTTTATTATGGTCAAGCTGCCCACATGTTTTCAATTTTCGAGGATACAAGAAGTCCCGTTAAGCTTTCTCTGGTCACTTATATGGAGGACTCCTAAATCGTCTACAAAGAATTAAGGCCACGCTTAAACTGAGATTAATAAGTAAAAGCTGAGCCTTGAACGAAGAAAAAAAAGACAAAAGACAGGCAATATTTTACTTTAATTAGTTGAATAGCAAATTAAGGGCGCGCTCGCAATCAAGAGAGGTATTATAAATTTGCAGAACCATTTATCATAATGATCAAGAGAAAAATATGAGCTTAGAAAATAAATTACCTATGCCTATACGAGTAGGTGATAAATGGTTTGTCACGATATTGAGAACTGTTAAAATTTTACATGAGCTTAGGTCATTGCCAGGAAAACTGTAACAAATTGATCATATTGATAAAATCAACAGTATAACATAGATAGTTCACCGTTATACCTATTATGAGGAATTCGGAAGTCAGGGGTAAACTTGGGAAATTACAGAATAACAATATTTAAATATCAAAGAGCCCGACACAAAATATAATATAAAAGTAGAAAATACATAATAATGTGTGATCTAAGAAACGCACAACGATGGAGCCCCAAACGACGTAGGTACCAACAAAATATAAAGGAATGTTTGAAAGCCAGTTCTGACATGGGAAAAAATGGAAAATCAAATTGCTGAGATTGGTAAAATTTGCAAACCACAAAATATTACGATCCGTTTTAATGGATATGTTTATTTGGAATCTTATGCTCATATTCTTGATTCTTTACCTTTGAGGCGTGCATGGCCCAAATTCCAATGACCATCCCAAAACAAAATAACTTTCTCTTGATCTCTTCTAACCACAAACTTTCGTAGTCAGTAAATGAATTTTTAACCAAAACCATTCGACTTCAGTTCTATCTTGTGTAGTATCAGTCACTTCTGCTGTAGGCGGATCAGTCACCTGTCACACGTCTCTACTGGCTCTACTATCAGTCACCTGTCACACGTCTCCACTGGCTCTACTATCAGTCATCTGTCATACGTTTGTATTGGCTCATCAGTCACTTGTCGTACGTCCCTGGCTCCACTTTCTAATACAATTTGTAGATATTAGCTGTGGCGTCATAGGCACCGTTATTGAGTCGTGACCTTCACCCAGTGAACCGACCGACGGATCAATGATCGTCACAAGCACAGCGGCGCGTGGGCAATGTAGGAATTCGTTCATTTAAATCATCGCTCGGTGGTCGCATTCCTTTGGAGATGATCGTTATTAGAGATTGCTTCCAACCTAGGATCTTGGTAATTACAATTTTCAACATTCTGATTTGTTCTAGAAAATAACTTTTTGAAATAAAGGTACTACTAGAGATTGATTATTGTTCGTTTAGAATTTATTCCTCCAGTCTTCTATGTGTCTTTACGTATTATTTACTTTACAAATTTTTCATGTTACTGAATAAGGTTTAATACTTTACCATCCGCTTTTATATTTACTATATTATCTACTTTATATTCACTTTTATAAGTAGGTAGCTTACCAAATGTATGTATCAATGCTCGTTAGCGCTTCAGCGTGTGCGCATTCCGCGGGACTTGATGCTTTGAATTCAGAATGCTTGGTCCTGATTCTTGTCCTGCAGGCTTACTTTACTTTTGAACGGAATACATTGTTATCTGCTGGTGACGTGGTCATTATCGTCAATACACTTAAGCTGATGCGGTAATATTACATTTAGTCTGTCAGCATGCATTTTCAAGTAACTAAATATTCATTAAATGTAAAAACGATCAGACTTCTCGAAAGCAAGATCAGTTTATTCAGACATTATTTTTGATGACACGTGAAAACAAACGAAATCAAGTTGTTGTTATTTTTATTTCACAATTTCGTTTTTACTGATTCACTTTTTCTTCTCGAGAGAAAGTTTAATCAAAAGTGGTGCTGGCGTTATCTCGTTCAATATCCAAATGTAGGATATAAAATTATTGTAAATGTCTATTGGATTCTATTTGTTCCAAGGAATGTTATTCCTCTGTGTTAATGTTGAGATGTTGAATAGCAATAATTATTTGGAGTTCCAAAGGCAACCTGTTTCTTGACTCCATAACAGTCAAATGCTTTTCACAGGTCAATATTTATAAATTCGCAATCAGTCTGTAAAACTGATCAATATAATGACAGTCGATGTAGGTGCTACCGATTTCATATAGATAGACACGTATCAACATCAAAGCAAAGCACAACAACTCTTAACCTAAATACTTAGTTGTATGACGTCACATAAGGTGGGTACCGTTAACGGAGATGCGTGTGACCTTCACCCAGTTTCCATCTCGACCGGCTGCGGTCACCGACCTGACCGTCCGATGCCCACTATCCAGTGTCCATTACGTACAGAGTAGTGCGGACACTTCTAACAGACACCTGTCGATCTATTCTGTAAAAACCTCAACGTGTATACGTAGGTGAAGTAAGCTGTCATCAGGTGGAATGACAGCTCACTTCACATACGCTTTCACGGTGAGCTTTTACAGAATAGATCAAGTCATTTACTGTCCTCCATTGGTGATTGTTTGTTTCAGAACAATATTTTCTTATTCTTCTTCTTCTTGCTTTCAAACTTGTTTATTTATGTAGTTTCTTGCTTGCCTGCAGTGCCAGTCAAATCCTGTCCTTTTGTTTTAATTTAGTACATTTTAGTTGTGTAGCATTGTGTGGCCCTTCGAATTTTTTTCCTTCGTGCTTTTCACTGACCGACTTGAGAAAATGATTCTATCGAGGATAAAGTGAGTCCTGCATTTAAGTGTTTTCATGCACAGCCATCGCCACTCTTATTAAGTTTGGGTTACGACTATGGTGCTCCATTTCACGTTATTGCAAGATTATGACATGTGTTCTTTACTATTTATGTCCATTGTTTGCCAAGAGCACTATGGCATAATCTTCTAAATGTGATACCTTTTCTCTAATGTTTCTGTCTCCAATGTCTTGTCCACTGATGTTTACTCAATTGTACATTACAATCCGCGTGCTGATCATAGCATTGTTTCTTACTCTTTATCTAGATAATACCACATAACACTACTTACATAGATAATTGCATATCGTGTAGTAACAACGTGTGAATATTCACTGTTTAATGTTTTACACATAACAATGACGGCTTGGTAGCGTTGGAGCGTCTTTTGCTTCAGAAAACCTTTGATTTACGAAAACGTATTATTGTGTTCTATGTGAAAGCGTTAAAAGCTGTTGTGATGGTTGGATTTAAAGATTTCAGGAGTTTTACTGCTTTCAGGATCTTGTACAGTTTAACAGCATGAACCAGTTTTGGTTCAAACAAAACTTGGCTCGGTATATTTAAAATATACGAAATTATGTAGGTACCTAATCATCATGAAAGTGATTTTGTCTAAAGGATCTTCCTTCACTTTCCTCACCTCTTTCTTTCTTGCCTTTTCTGGTAATTTAGTCATAAACAGCTTTTACTATCCAAGTCTATGTACTGGCTGTCCTTAATTACACAAGAACTTACCACGACATTGTAAGAAAATACCTTAATTTTCATGCAAACAACTCAAATAGTTAAGAATAGGGTGAAAGATCCGGCTGTTGTCCGTCGTGGTCACGCTCTAGTTGCGCCGTAACGGCATCGCATCGCGGCTCGTGCGCGTGCGCAGTACACGTTAATGTTACGTATATCGTTAGTGAGAAAGGTGGTACAGGTGACTTGTCAGGTAGGTCTGAAGTTTGACTTGATGGTGATAATTTGGAGGTCAATAAATAGATTTGTGCTATTAAAGATACGGTGTGATAGAGCTGAGAGACATGATAGATACCTTAAAAGATTGTTGGTTGGCGCTATTAGATCTTGTTTAATAATGAAAATAAATATAATCATCAACAGGAGAAACAAGTAGAGAAAAAGAAGACGTACGACGAACATGCATATCTAAAGCAAGAAAAGATTCCAACATATATTCGAAGCAATCCGAACAGGAGCACTTAGGAGAAAGAATTGTAAATAGGTCATTCTGTCTGAAATGGGTTGAAGAAGATGATCATGATAGAGATACAATTGTTATTACTAAATATTTACAGAAAGTATTGTCAACTAATTTACTTAGTGAACAAATAGCTAGTAAAGGTATGTACGCCTCTACTGATATAAGTGGGTAATCTTATAATGAAAAAGACATAAGCAATTAAAGTCACATAAAACGCGTTTATAAACTAAAAAGTATTACAAAGAACTCTCGCGACCGCATGAAAGTGCAATTTAGTAGCGGCGAGTAAAAAATGTGTGTCACTATAATATAATATCGTGCTGTGATGAAATGAAAGGGAACCACGAGCTTGTGCGACAGGCGTCAATTGATGTCCACGAAGAAAGTGATAATATTGTCATTGTAATAGTAAGGGTACGGAGATGCAATTGCCTTAAAAATTTGATAAAAATTGTATGCATCCTCTTCAGCCTACAGCTTTTTATCACCTCACCCTTCATTACATAAAGATTTTCTCAAAGCCTTTTTATGTCAACGCACGGCTTGCCTATGGACATATCATTATGAAAATTCTCAATGTAGTAATTCATATCAGTCAATATTGTGATAATTTCACCATAAGATGAAGAATAATGTGAACAATGAAAGAAAGAAGCTACTTACAAAAAAGATATTCCACTAACGAGAATATTTTTCATTAATCGCACAGCAACGTAACACAAACCATGGTTGGGAACCGTCGCTAATGACCACCTAACCATAAGACGGCATGAATACTATACCATATACACACACAAACATCACCCTAAGGCCTTGGAAATAAGAGCCATGATAACCCAAACTGATGATACAATTACATGGGAGTCCTCATCCAAAGATGACACAAATATCAGATCTCGATCACGCTAAAATAAACTTTAACTCTTTGGTATAAGAGATGGTGGAAAGAGGATGGTATAATGATGTGGTTGTCTGCAACCGCAGGTAAATGCGTGTGACAGTTATGAGCCAACAGCTGGGTGCCTGTCGCAAGCGCCATCTTTACAGTTACTTGATTATGTAGGTTTGATGACAGAGTCGTTTATAAGGCTGAATTATATTTTTATTAGACTCCTGAGGTAAACAGTGCGTGGAACATTAATGCGGTCTTCACTTATATGTACGAGTATATCAAGAATGGTATGTGATAAAGTTTCTACGTATAATTGCCAAGCTAACAATGTCTTCAAGATTTTTGTCCAATTCTACCAGATTATAGGCTTATAAAATTCCAGTTCACTTAACCAGTAGAAAGTAGTAATTTAGTTTGATGAGAGTACCAATAATCTTTATGGCAAGGCCATAAAGATTCTTTGTATTTTCAACAAAAATAGTTTTAATATTATATTTCCCCATTTGTTTCTTCTACCAATCTTCCTCTGTCTGTCAGTTTTTGTATCAGTCTCATATTAAGTGTCTCAGCTTGTTTGATTAGTCCTTGATGATCCAATTTGTATGCTTTTGTGTTTTTTTTCTATACGCTGCTAAAGCTGAAGCTTAAGATCACTGGATGTATTTTTGTCGTGGTCACAATATTATCTTCTTGGTTTCTCAACTCAACGTAGAAATCATTCTAGATTTGTCTTATAATGAAAAACATTTCACTTGTTTGTAATAACTTCTACACTTTCCAGTTTCACTTAGAAATTATCAAGTTTACTCTCACGGCTCGAATTTTATTACTCATGAAACAACTACTTACTTATAAAAGCGATCTTAATTAGTAAAAGTCTGGTAGCTTTTATATCTTCATTTATGTTAATTGCTTTTCACATTTATAGGTGCTTTAAACTTGTATAAACGTAAATATGTTTATTATTATAAATGAGTGGACATCAACGTGTTTACAATTCGCATTGAAATACTCTCAGCTGGCCCAAGTCTCTCTCTAAATGTTTATACGTTTGTGTTAAGTTATACCCATGTTTTTGTCACTTTCATTGATTTATTCTCTCTTCCTGCAATTGCTGACAAATTTATTCTTAGTGGCTTGAACAATCTGCAAATTAATGTTTTCATATTTAACCTTGTTTAAATGTGAAAACAGCTTCAGCAAAATACAGAAATTCATCTCTCCCAGAATTAGCGATAGAAACTACCAAATACTAATGTAAGAAAATAGCAGCTATTATTAAAATTAACTTGACACCTTTACAGAGGAAATTGATGGCAGAATAATAACTGTAGGAAGCTCATATGTCAAGTGTAGTTACAAAGCATGACATCCATACAGTTAATAGGCAGTAATAAGAAACAATAGAATTATTGCCCAATTTTGCGAAGTATTTTATATACCAAGTAAAATACTAAAAAATAAAGAGTTAGATCGTAGCGAAAATACAGTAACTATGATGACGATCAGACGATCATGATTATCTGCCTAGCCTTATCTCAACTATATTAGGGTCAGCTTCCAGTCTAACCAGATGCAGCTGTATTTTACATGGAGCGACAGACGATCAGACGATACCAGTAATAAAATACGTCGGTAGTGACAGTGATGATGGAACTGATAACAAATTTAGCTGCTGGCTGTTTTCACGTAGTACGCTCATATCACAAAATTGCATATAATCTGCTCTATTTTCAAATTCCCACGCAACACCTGTCATATGTAATGTGTCTTACAATGGTTAGTACGACACAAATCAAAGAATCCACCAGCAATTACTGCAATTTATTAAATCCTTCGAAGTAAATGCGCAACAAGTTTTGCACTATGCTGAGCTCTACTGCAAGTGTATCGGCTGCGGTGGGAGGCGCGATGGCGCGCGGTATGCGGGTCAGTGCGTTAACGGTCTGTCTGGGACGACTCCCTACGGCACGCGACTACATGCCAGCCGCTTGCAAGTGGAGCGGAGTGGACGCAGATTATTGAGATTTTCTAGAGATTATAGGTGGAGAAATAAGTCAAGTCTTCAGGTGTTTGGTGTGACTGCCACGCTGCAACCGGCAGATAAGATTGACTATTCTTCTAGCTATACTTAGATATATGTACATATCTTAATTCTAAACCCTTAAAACCTTAGGTAGCTTACCTACCTCGATACCCTTTTAAAGCTTCACTTCGTACGGCAAGCGACTACATACGAGCCGCTGCGATGTGGAGCGGAGTGGGCGCGTATTATTGTGATGGCTTAGGAATGAACTAATGATAGCAGGAGAAGTAACTCAGCTCTCTATTGGGTAGATATCAAGAGTCAGGTGTAAAGGTGTCCAGCAAGAGAGACTACCAAGTGCCAAGCGTTGCGTAAGATACTATACTCTTATCAAGTTCATGGTACTAGGTTTCCCACAAATTTCAATATACCTACTTACATTTAAACTCATTATGAAATTAAAAAGCACGGTTGGCACTCATTTTCAATAACACTAGACGACAGCGAAATGAATGTTAGCCTAAATAAAAGTGCATTCTTTCGGCGCTGAGCCAGTGCAGTTTAGTTGTCGGCTAGAACTACGGGCATCAGATTCAGTTTCGGTTGTTCGGGAAACACTTCCTACAAAAGACATAAACGAGCACCCAATGGGCCCGATACATTGAGAATTTCAATATTAACTCTCAAAACGAAAGAAAAACGACTGTTCGGAAAGGGTATACAGCTAACAGTAACATACGATACAAAACAGCTGAGCAAACGATAACCATCAGAGAAGGTACCTAACCAACACAGATCACGATGCTTCATAAAAGGAATCACAAAGAAATAAAAAGTGTGTGCTTAGAATTACAAATTAGGCAACCGCCACACTTACGCGTCACTCACACGTCAACAATGCGCCATTGTCCGCGAACTCGCGGCAAGTGTGTGCAAGTATGCCGCGGAAGTAGGCCAGTGGCGCTAGCGGCTCTAGATTATCGCGGGATCGCGCCAGTGTGCTGAATGCCTAAGTGTTCGGGTCAGTGTCGCGATACAAATAAACAGAAGATTAGTGAAACAGGGCTTAGATTGGAATTGATAGCAGTAAAAGGAGAAATGGCTGGAAAGATAAATTAAGTAAATATATATGGTTAAGATTTTAAACAGATAGTTGTAAAAGGGAAGACCTACATAGTTTTAACTAGTTGCGATAATTAGAGCTTCTGATTAGATCACTGATCAATGACAGTAATTTACAGTGAAGGAAATCTGGGGCCAACCGTCCTATACTACCGCGTCCGGTCGCAGTACGTCTATTACTTCCATGGATATATCTCTATCAGCTGCCTTATCAATGTTTATGTCGTCCACCACTTTCTTGATGCGGCGGATGAGCTGTGGAGATTGTTAACTGTTTTCTGGATCTGACCATCATCATCGTTCTCTTGTCCTTATCCCAATTTATTTGTGCCGTATCCCAACATGTCTTTTACTTCCGTGCTTCTCTAGTCGTCATCACGGTAGCACCCCCTTTCTAGCCATATCATGTCACAGAGGCCATCCATCGTTTCTTTGGTCCTCATCTCACCGTATAAGCTTAATTTAGATACTAACAAGAAATCTCTTTTGTAAGATCTAGAATGTCTGTTCCACTTTAGTCTAGTAGTTCATGTGGCGTGTGGGGTGAATGTCCCTCTAGCTCTCCGACCATAACCACCGTTATATATGCAGACACTGCGCATATACCTTAATATTATGTAAATAACGCCATAAATATACCATAACAAGGTAATTTGGTCAACGTTATTCAAAGGCCTTCCATAGATTATTGTAAGTTGAGCTACAGGCCGCAAAAGCGTTTAGTTTACATCATTAGTTCAAAACACGTCAGACGTGTTTCGGCTGAAATAATGATGTTATTTGAAACAGAAGTAGACGTGTCACGTCCACTTCTGGACATAGGCCTCCCCCGATGTAACCAGCTTCATAAAACATAACGTACCAACATATAGCAACCAAAGACTTATTATGGCTATCACTTAGCAACAAACGCACGCCTCCCGTTATTGAGCTGGCGTGACTAACATACTCGTACGTTTATAGAGTTAATGTTAATGTTTCCATCAGATGGTTTCCCATGAGACTTACCGTGGAATAGTGCTAAATCGCGTGCAATATCATCACCTCGATACGATGTGATTTACGACACAGTTAACTGTAGGGCTTCAATCGACACGATTTTGTCTTTGATGGGATATTTGATTAACTTCGTTATCCTACTATAATATTATAAATGTGAAAGTTTGGATGTTTGGATGTTTGTTACTCAATCACGCAGAAACAGCTGAACGGATTTGGATGAAATTTGGCACACAGATAATTTATAACCTGGATTAACATATAGGATACTTTTATCCTGGTAGTACGTTCCCGTGGGATAATTTCCGAACTCCACGCGGGCGAAGCCGCTGGCAAAAGCTAGTGATAAAATAAGGCTTATGCTGACCCAAACTCTAAACTCAAACCCCTATTAAGTACGATTGAGTCGATTGTGCAAACGATGAGGCACTTGTCTTGGTATGTACCTACATGCCCTCATACCTCCATATTACCTATAGGTCTAATAGGATCGAATGAACGCTACTGATGATGCTCAACTCTTAGCTAAGTTATAAGTTACCTCAATTTAGATTGCCATCACACAAAAGATGATTATGCAATCCTAAAATATCAATCAAAAATCAAAATATTTTATTTCACATAAACCTGCATGGGTAATTGTGAAACGTCAGAAGCTAGGTGCTATGCTATGGAGAAAAGTCGGCAAGAAACTCCACGGCTACTCTTAAAAAAAAACCTATTGTTCTCATGGCCAGTCGCTATTTGTCACAAAACTCATCAACAGTACTGCGATACACATAGGTTATACATCAGTCTAAAAACCCCTTCTCTGTTCAGATCTTGTGCATCACCACACGTTTGGTACTGCCGGAGCCGACCGCGCCCCCCACGGAGGCGACAGCAGAGCCCCGCGATGAAGCGCAGGGGGATACCGAGGAGCCTCCGGAAGGTTACTACGCGTTTGTAGAGTCACCTAATGCCACACCTCCCAGGTAAGACTTGCAGTTTGATTTTTTTTGACACACTAGCAGCTAATTTGCGTATACATGTATGAAAAGCTCGGAACTCCAACCGAATCTTGAACCAGTTCAGTGTGGGAGCTTTCAGGCCGTCACACACACGTAGGTAACTCGGTTAGACATGAATTGCCTCAAAGGCTTTATTTAATGAATTTTCCCATAACTTAATAGGGGAATACAAGTTAATGTTTATAGGCATTCAGAATGTAAAGGTCTAAGAACATTTCGTAGTGTTCTGTTACAATTTTGATTATTATAAGCACCTGTAGCTAAAATAAAAAGATTTCTTGATAAGTCAATCAGGACAACTATGTTTTTGTACTCACGGCATAACATTACGCACTATTCCCTGAAGGGGTACGCTGAGGCGGGCAACCACATTTTGCTAGTTGGCTAGATTATTGTTCAACTCGAAAACTACAAGCGCTTCTCCTAAAATTTAGGTCTTGGGTTTTAATGCCCAGGGCTTCTATACTGCAATATGTTATTCAAACATAACACTGGCTAATGCCCTGCCCTTATGGGGAATTCTCGCTACGTATATGAACGGTTGCGAGAAAATGCGTCCCATTGTCGTCAGTATTAGCGACAAGGTTAATGAGACCATTACTATGTGCTAATACACTTGCCATAGACCATGAGGCTGCTGCCCAATGTTACACAATTTCCTGTACCCACTACAGATTGGTCCCGAGTTCTGAATATAATGAAAGTGATACTAAGTCTGTAGTCTAAGGATGACATCAATCCGCAGTTTATTGAAGAAATGTTGAGAACATGTTTTGAGTCTTTGTTAAAATGAGGTCACATCCAGGGTGTAAAAATACCTTTCACAGCGCCGTCATCCGTCCATTCTGTACATCAAACTAAGTAACACATAGCATTACATCACGCCTTGTTTGTCCGAAGGGTTGGGCAGAGGTGTACTTATAGTACACTTACATTTCGCCGGACATGTTTAAGTCCTATGTTATAGGGGGCGAGCCTATTGCCATAATCTCGACACAAATCCAGACTCCGGACTGCTACTGAGGAATTCCAGATAGAAAAACCCAATAACACTTTGCCTGACGGGGAAATCGAACCCAAGACCTCATGCCCAACTAAGTAACTTTGTGCAAAAATAATTGCTGGGAAACTACTTTTATTTTTGGTGACAATTCGCTATTTTGCGGTGTAGTGCGGTAGTGCGGGGCGCCATGTAATGCATGCAACACATTGTACTTATGAGTGCATGTAACGGATCCGGGATCAGGGGAGTGTTACCTATACCTAATATTTAAAACTTGTAAACTCGTTCTTTGGAGGTTACGATCCACGTCGATTGAATCGACCATCGTTTGATTGCACCCTTATCTAGTCCTCATTATCCTCATATCTCCTAGCCATCATTATCAATCATCGTGCAGCCAAAATACGTCCACTGCTGGAAATAGAATCTGAGGTGAAGGTCGAGGGAATTTGCTGGATACGGCAGGCACAGGAATGGTCGATGTGGCGATATCTAGGTAGGGATGTGGCCAGCTGTGAACGTCTTTCGGCTGAATGAGGACGACAGCTAAATGAAACGTCAGTAAGAATATAGAAACCCAGACAAAAATGGGGTTCATATAATCTCAGCAACAGATACATTTTATACTAACTATACATTAGGTGTCTCGACGTGTTCTGAATGCATATTCTAACCATGAATCATAATTTTCTCCTAAGATGTAGGTGTTGCATTGTAGGGCGATGAAAGCTGTAGTTAACACTAACTAATGTTAGCTACTATCAGGCTAACATGGTAATATTATAGCCTAAATTATGTAGATTAACATTAAGTAGTAAATTTTACGGACTTGACTTGAATTGCCGTTTTAACAACCTCGTTGATCTAAATAAGTAGTCAGACAGCTTAACATGAGGTCTTGGGTTCAATCCTCACGGCGGATAAAGTCATGTCATTGGGTTCCTCAGCAGCAACCTCGAGTCTGGAGTATTCGATAATGTTCCCACTGTTGCGACACAAGCCTCACCTCTGTGAGAGGCCGTAATCCACCACGCGGCTCCAGTGCGGGTTGGTGGATAGCACATGTCTTCAATTTTATTGGTTCTAAAACATGCCAGTTTCCTCATGTTTTTTTTTTCTGTCACCGTTTTGGGTAAAAAAATTATTTCGTGTGAATCGCCTGCTTGGGACTGGTACCTACAACTCGTACGTGGAGCCATTACAACCGGGCCACCACAAAATCTAAAGCCATTTATTCAAACTAGGTGCGGGTCTGCAGTTTTTGAACGTCAAAATTAGCACAGCTCTAATAGGTGAACTTTCAATGTCTGCTACCTACCCCTCCGGGCCATGCCGACGTGATGTACGAGTATTTATGACATAACTTTCCACGATGGTCATTTGTTGCTAAAACATGTGAGACGAGACAAGAAGCACATAACAATTACGTTGTGTCAACTGTCGACCGCCGCGCCGCACGGAAGACTACCAATCAATTCTCATGTATTTACAACTTCTGGCAAACTTTCCCTGGCGAACTATTACTAGTATAATAATATAAACATAATTACTTGCTATCACAATCACCACTAGATATCATAGAAACGATTTATGTATTATAAAAGAAAGTCCCCGTCGCGTCTGTCTGTCTGTTAGCGATAAATTCAAAAACTAGGTACTGGACGGATTTTCATGCGGGTTTCGCCAATAGACAGAGTGATTGATGAGGAAGGTTTAGGTGTATTTCGTGTTCATTGGTTAACGCTGGCGAAGCCGCTGGCAAAAGTTAGTAACACATAATATTAGCACGACGCACAAAGCTTCGCACTTTCATCGCGAGATCAGCGAAGCAAGGTACCTACCTAATCGTAAAGAAGATAATCAAGATTGAAAGTAACTAACTACACATTATCGTTCAAGCTAAGCATTCCACTTGCTTGATACTCTAGGTTGTAAGCAGAACTAAACAGAACACCCGAATTTCGCTGGTTATGTTTATATCAAATGTAATAGGAGGTCAGCTTATTGTCATTAAGACAAATCCACTTTAAACTGCTATTGACAAATTATTAATGGGAAACCAAATCATATTTCGTATTTCGTAGGCTGTTTATGTTATCTAGGTACTTACGCCAAGATCCCAAACGAGCTCAGGCTCTTATTCTTAGGCTTAGGCATTTATTCTATTTATTACGAGCTTGTGCCGCAACTTCGCGCTCATCGCCCGTCCGCGTTATAACTTCGTTTACACTTAGCGTTTTGTCCGACTTTTTCCATTTTGCTCGGCTCCTAAGGGTCGTAACGTGATGTTAAATAGCCTTTAACCTTCCTCAAGAATAGGGCTATCAAAAACAAAAATATTTTTTCAAATCGGACTGGTAGTTCCAGAAATTAATTTCCTACAAACAAACTTACAAACTTTACCTCTTTATAATATTATTATTATTAATGTAGATTTATTAGTATTAGTAGGGCATTTTAGTTAAAACGGTTCAACATTGATTACATTAATTAACATTAAAAAAGGTACCTTCGCATAAGATCATCTGTACTACCACGGGCTTCGCAGGTGCGTTGAGAAGTTGCAATACCGCTGCTTTTTTTAAAGGCATCTCGCAGGCCAACTTAGGACGTGGTCGGCTACTTAACTTGACTTGACAATGCTGCTGCTTAGAGAGGACTTTTATGTTTTTGAGGAGCTAAAGAGACCACTTTTCTTCAGACTGTCCTTAACCAGTTAAATATTGTGTGCAAATCATTGCTACATCATTCAAGAAGATACAAAACGCTATCTACTATTCGTTCAATCTCTCCGTACAGAGACAACCTGTGTCCACAAATGATAGACAACTCTCGAAGTCTCGAATATACTATAGAATAAAGCGACGCGCCACGCACTCACTTTCACTAACATCTGCCGAGTTGAAGCTCTTATGTATTGACATCAGTCACATTGAAAGAACATGCTTTGTATCTAAACAATGCTAATTGTAAGGCGTTCGTGTCAAGAGATGATTGATCGACTGAGAATTTGATCTCGAGAATATGGGCGTGACCTGTGAACTATTTCTGATTTATGACTTGAAGTTTAGAAGCTACAAAGTTCAATGAAAGCCTACTTATTTTGACAGCTTCAATCTAACGGGTCACTCTTGTTGGGGTCGGCAAGATTCAGCACAGTCGGGTGGCAAAAGCCAATTACATTAAGCTAAGAAAAGAGCACAGCAGACGCGATGTTTGCACAGGTCACGAGTAATATGGGACTCGGTTCTATTTAGTGATTAAAATTTGAATGAAGGCACCACGCATTTTTGTTCCGAACATTTCCGATGGCCGCGGATAGACTGACAATGCAAGAACGTTATCTTCTTGATCATAGATAAATGAGATTTATCCATGCAGGTTTATAGTATACACTTTTATACGTCAATAATGTTTTAAAAACTAGATGAGGCCACTACTCTGAGAAGAAACACCGAAACCAACTTGGAGATCATAGTCGATTATAAAGTCCAGACATAATTTTTGGAAGATCATATGAAGACCATGGACTTTCATGTCTGAAATCGGCTTTTGATGAAAGGACCACACAGGTTTGAGTAGACCAGTCAGTGTACGTATTTGTCAGTAATTGAGTCTGTAATATCTTGTGTTACAGAGTCCGCCCCCCTCCGTATCGACAAGTGACGACATCGTGTGCCGAGGTGGAGTCCAGCAAGCCGCACGTGTCAGCCAACAATCTGTGCGGAGACCTCAACAGAGGGCTTATCCCGCAGAACCCTATGGGACAAAACCCCAATGGAGAGCCGTATCCCTTGTGAGTATATTATATCATTATAGGTCTGTGATCATTAACCTGAGAGACATCAACATCCGGAACCCCATGAGGCACCACCCCAAGAGAGTCGCATTCTTTGTGAGTAGATATAGTGTCATTAGAGGCCTCCGATCTTCAGCTCATAACATCAGTATATATATGCTCATGATTACAGGAGGGGTATAGGTACTAACTTAGGAAAGCCATGACATTAGGCGTTTGCTATTCAGGTCTAGAGTTTTAGAGTAGACTGCAATGTTCCGCCAAAACAGCAGTCGTTATTGTCATTACCAGGCAATCGGACTCCAAACGCTCTACGAAATAGATCCCGCAGAAATTATTCTATAGACTCCAGAGGAATTCAAGAGAATTCCCATTTTCCAGATGAGACAATTTCGTTTATATTGTCATGAGTTTTTACACAATGTACTTTTTGTGATTGTTCAGACTCTTAATATGTCGTTTGTTCCCAGCGAGTTGATCCGCAACCAGACGCTGCGCTTCCTGTCGCGCACGCTGCCCGTGCTGCGCGCCGACGACACGCTGCCGCGCGTGGCGCACCTGCCCGCGCCCGACGTCACACACAACCGGTATGTCTTCATTGCCCATTCCAATGTTTAGGGTCCTATGAGAAGAACAGGCAGACAAGAAACTCTTTCAAATGAAAATTTTGGTGCAAGAAAACATGTTCCAAATTAAATAAGCTACATACTGTAGTCAGCCTGACTAACGTAGTGTGATCTCTTTTTAGGCTAGAGGAGCGCAGCAAGCGGTCAGTGTTAGAGGGAGAGCACGCCACAGTGGAAGACAGTGACGTCATCCCGTCGGCCGCACTGCGCGCCGAACATCGCGCCGCCGACGCGCCGCGGGAGAGTCGCAAGTTCTGTGATAATGGCGGAGTGTGAGTATACATTACATATTGTACTTAAACATCTTTTAATTGAATTCAATTCAATTAAAAGATGTTTAATGTGTATTAGGAAGAATGTCGGTCCCACGATACATCCCTGTGGTATTTCCTAATTACTTATAGGGTGCTCATAGTTAGCACAATTCTTTATAATCACACTTTGCATTTTATCCGTGAGATAGCTTACCTTTTCACCGTCAACGTACACAGAACGCGATGCCTCACCAGGCGCCAAGCTATAAATGTATAACGAAGTATATAGCAAACAGTAGTGAATGAGATTTATACGCGTTAACTTATTACTAGCTGCCCCGGCGAACTTCGTACCGCCTCGGAATCAATAAGTTGTGTTAACCTATTAGCAAAACATCTTGACTCATAGTGCATAATCTCCTACCAAGGTACCTAATACTTCGAAAGCATGAAGCGTTTACTAGCTGACACACCTATGTTAGATCCTACCTAGTAAGACAACCTGGTACTTCAAAAGCATGAAGCGTTTTCTAGCTGACACAGCTATATTAGGTGAGCTCCTACCGAGTTATGACAACCTGGTACTTCGAAGGCATAAAGCGTTTTCTAGTTCGCAGCAAGTTCAAATAAACGGTGTGAATTCCTTGGGCTTAAAAGTCAAAATGGGTGTACCGCAGGGCTCAATATTGGGTCCGTTCCTCTTTTTAGTATATATAAATGATTTACCTTTTTTACTAAAAAACCGACCTCAAATGGTGTTATTTGCTGATGATACATCACTGATTTTTAAAGTTAAAAGACGTGCACAGGAGCTTGACGACGTAAATAATGCTATAGTTAAGGTCCATAATTGGTTTACTGTAAATAATTTGGTATTAAATGGAAAGAAAACTAAATGCATAAGATTCGCGTTACCGAATGTTACAAGTAGTGAATGTCATGTTGTATTGAATAAGGAGATACTAGAATTCGTCGAACAGACGGTTTTCCTGGGGATCACGCTTGACTCAAAGCTACAGTGGGGTCCTCATTTAACATCACTTGCAGGGCGGCTAAGTTCTGCCGCTTACGCTGTTTGGAAGATCCGCCAATTAACAGACGTGGATACCGCGAGACTTGTCTATTTTAGTTACTTTCATAGCATCATGTCTTACGGTATCTTGCTATGGGGACGGGCTGCGGATATTGAGTCGATCTTTATTCTGCAAAAGAGGGCCGTCAGAGCCATCTATAACCTCCGCAGACGCGAATCTCTAAGGGAACTGTTCAAAACAATTAACATCTTGACGGTACCTTGTCAATATATCTATGAAAACATTATGTATGTTCGGAAAAATCTACATCTTTTTAGTAAGATAAGTGATAGGCACAATTTTAACACTAGAAATAGGAACAAATTAGATCAACCACGTTTCAGATTGTCTAAAGTACACACTTCTTTTATGGGGTACTGTGTAAAATGTTATAATAAAATACCAGTCGATATTCTTGAACTAAATGAAAAGAAATTTAAATCATGCATTAAACGCACACTATGTAGACAAGCTTATAAGTTAGATGATTATATCGTCGATAAAAATGCTTGGCTTAATGCTGGTCCTGCTCCACAGCCACCTGGGCATACTAGTTAAAATTTTAATATTTGAAAGAGAAGCTTCCCTTTTTTATTTTTTCTGACATTACGAACATTTTTGTTCATAATATTATAATTTTTGTGACATTACGAATGTTTTATTTTTGCTGAACCAAGTGTTAGTTACTTTATATACGTCAATATATATTAAATGTTTTTTCTTTCTTTTAGGAAATCAAATTTTATTAAAATTTCAAATAGATTGCAAACTATAGTTTTGTATAATTTAGAAGCATTTTGTTTGAATTTTGTAAATGTGAGTACCATGCATCCGTTTATTGTGTTGTTATGATGTACGTTGACTTGAAAAAGCATGGCAGTTGAGAGTATGTCATGCTCACATAAATGTCTCACTGATGGTGGCGCGTGTGTTGGATCATTCGGTTCCCTACAAAATGGTTGAGCTGGATGGTGCTGATCCACGCGTCAAGTTCGTGAACGGGCGCTGTCGGTTGAGACTGGTCATCTCCTAACTTCCAGGGCTTATTTTTATCTTGTATTTAGAATTGTTTATAATTAAATTTTTTTACATTGTTCTCACATACAGAAGCAACAAGAATAATGTTCCCAAGATTTTGTAATATTTCAACTTGATTTTAAAAGAGTGTCCGTGGAGTTTCTTGCCCGTTCTTCTCCATAGAGATCTACGTTTTGGAATGGGCAACTAGCTTCAAATTTCCAACTGATCGACTTTTTGACAATTCAAAAGTGCCTGTAAATGGTTTAATTGAAATAAATGCTTTGAGTTTGAGTTTGAGTTTGAGTTGACACACCTATGTCAGGTACTACCGAGTTATGATCTAGCCGACACACCTATTTTAGGTGAGCTCCTACCGAGTTATGACAACCTGGTACTTGGAAGGCATAAATACCTAACCTACTCTATTGAATTTATATGTACAGGTAGGAAGTTCGTTTGTTTGTATGGGATAATAAAATTCTTGCTTTCCTTGCAATTTTTCTATATTTTATCGCCGTTTAAACGCTTTATGCCTTTTTAACCCCCGACGCAAAAACGACAGGGTGTTATAAGTTTGAGGTGTCTGTGTGTGTGTGTGTCTGTCTATGGCATCGTAGCTCCCGAACGGATGAACCGAAATCGATTTTGTTTTATTTGTTAGAAAGATGAATTAGTCGGGAGTGTTCTTAGACAGGTTTCATCAAAGCGGTCCAGCCGTTTGAAAATTATCAGCTCTTTTCTGGTCAGTGAAGGGATTTGACCATCTTTCACGATTTCACGATTTGTTGTTTATAAAGTGCGATTTGTATTTTGAGTGTAATGATTTGACTTGGACTGAGTAAACAATTTAGGTGTGTCTTAAAGATCCACTTACAGACGTAAACAATTTTGCCTCATATATTCATACACGTTTGATGTGTTTGTCATATTGATCGCTAGGATTGTGCTCACAATTTGCCAAATAAAACACTTCATACATGATCAAAGTTTATTGAAAATGAATAATTTAACAATACTTACAATAACATACAACACTTCCCGTCACTCAAGGAGAAACACTCTCGGAGCTAGTTCACACGAGCAAGACGAACGCAGAAATTTCTGTGAGTGGTGATGAATGCTCTTGCCCTTTGTTATACGAGAAGAGGCTCATTATACATATGCAGGCTGGAATCTTTTATTGTTATTTTATTTACATGACCAATGAGACTTATCTATTAGTTTATATTGGACATGATTGACATGGGTAAGAGAAAAACTCTGTAAGAAAACCTGGAGGTACAGTCAATATAAGTCTGCAATCGCCAACCCGTCTTGTGCCTTCTCTGTGTGAGGAGAGGCCTTTGATCTGCTGTGGGATAATAATAGGCTGGTATTTCACGAGTGATTTCAGGTTTTATCCAATACATGTCATGATCAATATAGAAAACTGCATTAATCATAAAAATTTTACGTTGAATAGCATCGCGGTCGCAGACACTCATTATTTTTGGTGTTTATACCAAACGAGGCGTCAGTGATAACGTTAACGCTACCGCTCGTGTGCACTAGCGTTTATTCTGACATTTCATATAACTCTGTATAAAATATACACCAGTATAGGGAGATTATTTAGCGACGATGCTCGAGACACATTACCGTCTCGTTCTAACGCATGGCTGTCGTATAGCGCCGTCTCACTCTTACAGTGTCTTCGATAAATAATCAACCTATTATAATGACTAAGCGAACTGTGCATAAGGCGACTTGCGGTACAAAGTAGGTACTGTAACAGATTTGTGTATAATGTTTAGAAAAAATACATAATAATATAATTACATTACAATATTAAACATCACTTCAACTATTGCTTTAGTTGTGTAGGTCCAAATACGGTTTTATAATAATTTTACTGTATTTTTATCTCACGAAACGACGTGCGCTTTACTTGTGGTAACTAAGTGTACAAACACGCTGAAGGTATGCATGACGAGTACATAACACACACACACGTCCGACTGCGCCATTGTCTCGGACGGTACTGCGAGCTCCTACGCTCACACACACATTCACAGCGTGTTTATACACTTGGTTACCACAAGTAAAGCGCGCGTCAATTAGTGAGATACAATTACGAAAAGTACTTACATAGGTTTAACGACACGAGAACTATACTATTTCGATAAAACTCGTACTAGAAGTATATTCAAGACGTTGTGTCTCATGATTATATTTGATCGGCGGTTTTCTTTCTTTACGGTGTTGCATTATCCTACATTTATTGTGAAAATATTTATTTCACGATAACAAACAAAACATTGAAATGTGGTCCTTATCTCAATCCCATAAGAGTCACATCGCACTATTGTGACAGACAACAAGTTCACTAAGGTTTATATTGGGCTAAGACAGCTATAAAATTGGCTAGTTGTATGGCGACTACACAATCTTATCAGATACTGATGTTTGCATGATCCAATTAGCATGATAATAGTTCTCAGTTTCGAAAGAAACGGTTGGCTGTATAGGAAGACTTTGGAATGAGTGTATTTCCACACACGGCCGGGTACCCGCGTGTGGGCAAGCTTGCACACGCGCCGGTACTATTTACCTGTCTTAGCCTTATGCAAGGTAAAATTAAATAAAAGGGCGAAACTTCACAAAACAAACACTGATTTTCGAGACTCATCAACTTCGAGTAACTATTATACAGATAAACGTATTTTGTTTTCTTTCTTTTATTCCACAATGTGAAATTAGGAAATGCAAACTTGAGTCGAGATTGGCAACTTGCGATCTCGTCCGGCAATCAGCCGAGATCTTGTTTCCAAGATTGAAATTTCGTCTACTTTAATAAAATCAAAACTAAAAAAATTGAACAACTTTATCCAAGGAACATGGGTCGAAATATGAAAAAGAAAAATCGGACCTCCCATGCAAAATCAATAGACAGCTGATGGATTTTGTTTGGGAGGACTGCTTTTTTTTCATATTTCGACCCATGTTCCTTTGTTTCGGGAGGATCCTGTTTCGGATAAGGCGGGGGGAATCGCCCGGGTGTTTCCATTGCGAAGATCGCCCTGAGGACACGGTGGAGCATACCGTGGAGGTCTGCCCGGCTCGGGCGGAGCACCGCCGTGTCCGCGTGGAGGTGATCGGCGGCGGCGATCTCTCGTGTCCGGCCCTGGTCCAGGCCATGGTACGGAGCGAGAGTGCATGGGTAGCCGTCGCTTCCTTCTGCGAAGCAGTGATGCTCGCAAATAGGGAGGCGGCACACGTGAGGGAGAGGCAGTACATGCGCCCTCACGGCCGTAGCCTTCGCAGGAGACGCCCTGGGCGTCGGGAATCCCAGGCTGATTCCCGGCCACCGCAGGCGCGGGCTTGCGGACGGCGAGTAATGGGTAGCTCACTGTACGGTAAGGACCAAGCCCGGGTCGACGGCGCGTTGTGTTCCACGCGCGCCTCAAAGAGATGTCAGCACCAACAGATGGGGCCCGCAAGGGCCGATGCCTGCCAGGGGTGCGTGCTGTTCGACAGAGATACCGCGGCCCCTGGCATACAGGCAACTGAGGGAACACGGGTGGGTTTTAGTCAGTAAAAGTCTGACACGCCCTCCTGCTCCACCCAGAGCGAGAGAAGTTATTTGATGATTTCCTACCCTCAACAAAAAAAAAAGAAACCCATGTTCCTTGGAGAAAGTTGTTCAATTTCACGGGTACTATCACCCTAAAAAATTTAAACGGTGACTAAAAATTAAATTGTATAGTAAATGAAAAACATTAATCAATAGTAGAAAAGAAAAATTCAACGTACATTTAAGTAATAATCTTCTATAATAAAACAACATAACGCTATAAATAAACTGGCCACTATAATTCCATTAATAATTATATTAGGACTAGCTTTTGCCATCGGCTTCGTTCACGTGGATTTCGAAAATTATCCCACGGGTCCGTAATACCGGGATAAAAAGTATGCTGTGCTAATCCTGGTTATAAACTATCTGTTCGCCAAATTTCATCCCAATCTGTTCAAATCAAACATCTAAATTTCCAAGTTTTTGTGTTGTGAAGTTACACCAGCCAATTTAAACGACTGTAGGGTAAATTTGTCACCGGATAGCCGAAGCAAATGAAAAGAGGGTTTAACGGCTATAAATGATCACTTATACAGAACATTAAATAATAAAACGAGGCTTATCTGAAGATTGCCGAGCGCCACACACGTAACAACAATACGAACGTGCCGTCAGCTACGTGTGCATCGCTCGTAAGTCCGCCATGACAATGTCGTACGCGTTCCCTTGTGTTCCGTCTATGATTTTTATGCGTGCGTCTTGCTCGATCTGAAAATAAAATAATTTTACGGTGAGTATCATAACAGAGAAATGTATTTACTTGACTAGTGTCATGATACAGGGTGGTAGGGATATCGAGGAGCAAACTATAACTGAATTTAGCACATGATTGTAGAGGACAGTAGCGCAGAAATTTTTCATCGATTATAAATAAAAACTATTAAAAATGAAAAGTTATTTTTATGGTTCCGTACCTCAAAAGGTAAAAAAGGAACCCTTATAAGATCAATCTCTTGTCCGTGTGTCACCACCGACTTTCTCAGGATCGGATGGACCTAGCAAGTTGAAATTTATACCAGATACTGAAGTCTAAAGTCCCTATTAGGTGTATGTAGTAAAATCAAGGTACTGAGTCAACACGATATAAATTTGCCCATATCTTTTTTATTATGGCGGTATACCGCCGGTTCGACTCGCACTTGACCGTGTTTTTTTAATAAGTGCGTAGGATGTGTTCGTACCTCCGCCCTGTACTTGACGTGCTCGGGCCACACGCACTGCTCGAAGTACCCGGCCACGTCGGGCGGCTCGTACAGGCGGTGCGCGCGCCGCAGCACGCACTCGCCGTACTGCAGCACGAAGTAGTACCTGCGGCACAACGATGTTGCTAACTATCTACTGGCATGGAACCTTATATACTATGTGATTTTTATATCCCATAACTGTAGGATGTGTTCCAAAAATGCATAGTTTCGAAGATATCATCAATCATAATTAATTTAGGTCAATAATTATCACCCGTATGAAAAACCCAAATTACCGTGCAAAATACTAACACTTTACTCTCCATGTATGTTGCTAAGTTTCATTGATAAATACGAGTAATTAATTCATCTTCATTCAAACCAATAATTCATATTTAAAACTAAAAAAATGCGACGTTGACATATTTCACGTAAGGGTATTTTACATGAATAATTGTGACTGTCGAAATATTATGTACGAAAAATTTAAACAAAAAAAAAATGATAATTGATAAATAATTCACATGCCAGTTGGTTCCTTGATATGGTCTTATTTATACCCTAGAGTTATGGGATATTAAAAAACAGCTTGTTTAAACTAGCTTTTGACCGCAACTTCGCCCTCGTGCGTGTCGGATATTATCCAGCAGGAACGTACTACCGGAATAAAAAAGTAACATATGACACAAGCAAGCTCATGGTAAAAAAAAACAAAAAATTTGTTTTCCCATTAAAGCCTAAAAAAGTAATAGACAGACTCGTTTATCTGAAGGCTTAAAAATCTACATTTTTGATACTTGTCATGTCAAATTGGGTTTATGACAAGTTCGTCGGGTTACTTCCGCATTTATAGTATTAAATGAGCGCGAAGAGCGATACTTATGAAGAAAATAAAGAAACTAAACAAAATACAGCGAAACTGTAATACGTTTATCGAATAAAATTTCTAATCAATACTATATTGGCTGCTAATTTATTGCTCGTTTATAACTATAATATATAATAATATATTTATTTGACATAAAATACACAAATACAGGGTGATACAATTACACAGACACAATTAATTTTGAGGATAAAAAGCGGAGAAAAAGTTAGAGGAGTTTAAATTAATTAATACCAATGAAAAGGGAGTGTCTATTTGAATGCCGGGTGTGAGTTAGCCTGAGTGTAGTTGTGTTGTGTAAATGTGTATGGGTGAGTGTACGTGTGTATGTGCAAGTGGCATAATGTGTACAGTAAACAGGTGATACGTTAAAACATGGAATCAATTATGAAATCTGTCGGGCACAGCATGGGCTTTAAATTGTAGAGAGAGGTCAGATGGAAGGGTAGAGGGTCTGGAGCCGAAGGTTACAAAGTTCGTTTTGTTGACATTCAGAGTTAAGCTATTATTGCCCAACCAGATCATAACTTGAGTCAGCGACCATTCAGCGGCCTCCCTAGCCCTTTTCCAGTCGTTTCCACTGGACAGTAAAGCAGTATCGTCGGCGTACGCCATAAAATCAAATCAAAAGTCATTTATTCAAACTAGGCTGAGAGTCAGCACTTTTTGAACGTCAAAATTACATAAGACAGTCCCCCAAAACACCCGCCATTCACCACTTCCTAGTGCTTTAGCTGGGAAGAAGAAGTGGCGCAACAAACTCCCCAGCAGCACAGCTAAAGTAAAGTAAAAAGTTTTATTTTACAAGCTTTCATATTTTTTTTTTTTTTTTTTTTTTTTTTTATTTTAGTTTATACGGAACTGATTCGCTCTATCCCCCGTACTAGTATGAACTGTATTACAGTGGAATAGGTTTCCTCGGTTGCTGTCTGCTAAGTTGGAAAAACTTGATTCTATACAATAATAGCGTATAATTAACATTCAACAATAAATGAAAATTTAATTAATAAAAAAATAATAAAAATGGTTTATACAGTCAAATAAAAAAGCAATGATATGAAGTAACTCATATGATCTGTCAGTAGTTAAGCTAATTCTGGTGAAAGAACACAAACGTTGTCTTGAGTTAATCACAGCGACCAACAATTCTTATCGTTTATGTAGTCGTTGATAGAATAGTATGCCTTCGAACAAAGATTTGATTTTACTTTCGCTTTAAACGCATACATATAATGTGAGTAGAAGGGAGGGTAAGTAAATAGAGTTCGTTTACATAGATTTGGAAGTGGAGAGGGCTAAGCAAACTTCCTTGTGGCACACCGAAATCTAGTAGTTGTTCTCTACTCATGTACTCACTACTCTCCTACTACTCTATTTTGACGCACTGGGACCGGTCCGATAGGAAATTCTTGAGCAATTTATGAGCTGTGCCGCGTATACCAATGTGTTCCAACTTTTCGAGTAAAATAGGGACAGACAGTGTCGAAGGCTTTAGAGAGGTCCAGAAATGGGGCAACACATTTTTGTTTACAGTCAATTTTATTGACAACTGAGTCCAAAAGAGCTGATACAGCGTCTTCCGTCGATACTTCCTTTCTGAAGCCATACTGGTTTTAGCGATGATTTCATATTTGGTCCTACTATAAAGCTCACTATGTTCCTACTATAAAGCTACCATTTACTGGGTACGTCTTTCATTGACTTGAATGTGCCCTGGCAACTGAGAATTTGTCATGCTCACTCAAATGTCTCGCTGGTGGTGGCGTATGTGTTGGATCATTAAGTTCCCTTCAAAATGATTGAGCTCAGTGGTGCTCATCCATACGTCATGTCCGTGAACGAGCGCCGCCAGTAAGGACTGGTTATCTCTTAGCTGCCATGGCCTATTTTAATTTCTAAATTGTCATTTGATTTTTGTTTTTAATTACGGACGCTTTTAATGTGCACGTCTTTTTACGTCGTTCTCACATTGATAATTTGAACTTAAATGATGTAACCAACTTTCTGTAACAAAATGTTAATAACAATTTCATGATTTAAAATGAGTGTCCATGGAGCATCAACCTGACCCCTAGATCATTTATCATTATCAGTAATCATGCAGCTCAAAATCAGAACTCAAGGAGCTCAACGTTTAATGACGATGGTCGAAGTGCATACTATTTGCGGGAGATCTGTAAAGAAAAAGAATGCAATGTACACTCACCTCAAATCACACATATCAGTAATCGGCTTATAGTTCAGCACGGTGAAACCTTCAGCTATCAGGAACCTCTTCCCCGGCACTTTAAACTTCTGCTGTCCGTCGTCCGCGCGCGTGTCGTGTGCCCTGTCCTGCCCCTTGAGGGTCGCGCACATGTCCGCGTGCATGGCGTCCATGTCCAGTGCGCTCAGGATGTCGTAGTTGTTGTGCTCGAGCCCGTCGCACTTCACGTGCTTGGGACTGTCATCGGGGAAGAAGTACTTGTCTTGGTGAAAAACGTGAACTGGGGTCAGAGTGTCTTTTAAACGGTTTGCGAGGGAGGTTTTGCCGCCGCAGGTTACGCCTGATATTCCTGGAAGGACGGGTTTTCAGTTAGAGAATAAGAGATATAAAATATTGTAAAACATTTTGTAATGGTAGTTTCTTGCCCATTCTTCCCCATACCTAACTTCCTTTTTGAGGGGAGAACTATTGAATTGTACATTTTGACATTCAAAAGTACCTTTTATGAGCTGCAATGAAATAAACTATTTGACTTTGTAGTAAATCCTACTGTAGCTTACTAGGTTTGTGTTGGACTAGAAAATTGTGGTGTAAAAACGGTGAAAAAACAGTCCAAATGACAAACAGAAAGAACAAACACAAACAGATAAATATTGAATACACTCAAAATCAAAAGTCATTTATTCAAACGAGGCTGAGAGTCAGCACTTAGTGAACGTCAAAATTACATAAGACAGTCCCCCAAAACGCCCGCCCTTCACCGCTTCCTAGTGCTTTAGCTGGGAAGAAGAAGTGGCGCAACAAACTCCCCAGCGGCACAGCTGTTAAGTTAGAAGAACTTGATTCTATACAATAATAGGTAAGTAATTAACATTACTATACACAAAACATAAAATTACGTTATTTGACAAATGTCAGCTAGCACACGCCAATATCCCAAAAAGATATAGTAACTAAACTCAAGCAGAAATAAATAAATAATGACAACAAAACAATAAACGTAAACAGAACTCAAACCCACATAAAAGCCTCCAGGCATAAAGGGTGTGGCCGCTTACATATGCAATGCTGCATTATGTTCATTTAGATTTAACTTAAGGTAACAAATGTTAAGCTACGACCTTCGGAGTAAAATAAATAGAGAGTTAATTACTAATAATAACAAAAAAACCATGGTTGGCACAAGCAGCACCCGTACACGAGCATAACCCATTGATGACAACACATGATCAGCCATTGCCCCCTCGCCATATTTGCGGGAAGGAGGCAACCCGACCCCCAACGCTACCGCAAGCGGGGACATAGGGAGCATGACGAACTTGCTGCCGGTTGCTCAGGCAAGCATAATATGAACAATTGTCGAGGTCGATAGTTAACCACTTGTTGCAAAACATGTCATTTAAAAAAAAAAAAAACATTTTAATGAGTAGATTATGTCCCCAATAAATGAAAATATCATTAAAAAAATAATAATTATATAGTCAAATAAAATAAACAATTATATGAAGTAACTCATATGACCTACCAGTAGTTAAGCTAATTCTGGTGAAAGAACACAAACGTTGTCTTGAGTTAATCACAGCGACCAACAATTCTTATAGTTTAAGTAGTCGTTGATTGAATAGCATGCCTTAGAACAAAGAACTGATTTTACTTTCGCTTTAAACGCATTAAAATGTAAATCTAGCAAAGAAGAGGGAAGCTTGTTATAAAATTTTATACCAACCCCAACAAATGAGTTATGTAAAGCCATATTGTTCATCACGAAGGAGGTTATTTAAATTAAAATGTCGTACTATCTCTATGTGCCTTGTTAAAACCATTTCATACGAATGACTAAGAATGACGCTGGAGATCTTGGATTTACACACACTTTCAAAGTAATCTCAACAACTAAGAAAATTAAACTTTACCACAATTGGATAAGGTTCTTGTCAGAATGACAGTTGTCGTGTACTGTCTTTATTCTGAAACATTCCTTGTGTCATTGAATTAATATTTAATTTTCATAGTAACTGTTGGTTAGATCATAAGTTAATCTTGAATTTGCTTATGAATATTATTTCCTAACTTCATAACTAAGTATCAGAACTCAAAGGGAATGCCCCATGCTCAAGGCAACTTTATTTGAAAACGGATTAAGTGATCAGGCTTACATACCGATTATAATCCAGTCTCTTCTATCCTGCTCCATGACTGCCGTAACAAAAGTTGCTTTGATCGAGCGAAGTGGACAGAGGAGAGAGCGGAGCGAGCCGCGAGCAGTCAGAGATGTGGGAGCAAGTGGTACAGGGTGAACGACATTAGGCCACCGACGAACAGCAGGCCAAACGCGCCGCAGCCCAACAGACACCACTGTGGATCCGGGATTACGCTGTACACCTGCGAATCTGGAAGATCAAACATATATGTCAAACTTTAGATGACCTGCAATTACGTAAAAACTACATGGTCTGTCCAAATATACCTACGCTTCAACATATAGCTTCTCGAAAATTACGATTGCGGAACTTCGCCTAACCGATGTTCGCGGTTACGTCAAACGCTACGTAATATCAGCCAGACATGTGCTTTGCAGTTGCAGTTCTGTAGTTTCTACCTACTCCTATGGAAAAAGGCGTGAGTTTATGTATGCATATATGTTCCTTGCAGTTTCAACAGGTTAATGTACAGACCGTAAACAAGCCACACTTTTGTGACATAATTTAACTAACGTAAATGGTCATTTGTTTATTCACTTATCTAGTGAAGAGATTTTCAGAGATTCAGATAATATTTTCGGGAAGTTGTTTCTTCAAATTCATTCATCATCTTTTCCAATATAAATATTACCCATTGGTAGGTCGATAAATAAACATCAATAAATCGTACGCAATTGATATAAAGCTAAAAAAATCAATAAACTCACCTTCGTCTATAAAAGGGTAAGCGTTGACCCAGAAGGATAGCAGAACGAACACCACACTGGTTGACACCAGGAGCAGTCGACCAATCAGCGCATCAGGTATGTCCATATACGCATCACTTTAAATTCAAACCTAATGAACAACAAATTAAGCATAGATTTGTCTGTAGAGTTTCTTTCTATACTGTTATGTGATATTGAAGCTTATTGTGTGTGGTAGGGCTTAGATTTAACTGCAGAAGAGTTCTTTCTCGAAGTCTTCGAATGTTTCTCCTTCAGGGAATAGGATGGACTTGTGGTCGTCTTGTTTGATTTCAATTGTATCGGCGAGTGGCTTGCGCTTGATAGCGCGCTCCAGGACCTGTCAACAATTGACACAATATATTTACTTTGTAAGTTAGTAAAACATGTTTTGATAGCTAGCATATACTTCCGCCTTTCATCCAAAAGCTTGTCGTTTCAAAACCGTGCAAGTAACAATTAAATTTTTAGATTCATCTGAGTTTATCTTGGACATTTCTGACATTGATGAATGAAAAATATCGCGAGGAACCTGGACTGAGTCGGTAATGGCTAACCCGTATTGATGAAGCGTGGGGATCTATGATAATGCCAACTCTGTATGAGAAATAATAGGCTTTTATTATAAAGTTAGTGTAAAAATATTGTTCAACACTCATGGACGTCGAATGCTGGTATTCAGCTTCATCCGGTTGTACTGGAAGCCGACCCCAACATAGTTGGCAAGAGGCAGGCAGATTGATGACTTCTACACGTCGAATGGTTGGAAGTGGTCTTTGTTTTCTACAGTCGGATAGAAATTCTATGCGACTACCACCGCAAAGATACACCGAAACAAACTTGGAGGTCAAGGTGTCTTGTACAGCCCAGACAATTTCTTGTAATGAGCAAACAGATCATAACCCTTGCACAGGTTAATGTCTGAGACCATCTTTTGTACCTAAGAGATAGTATTGTTTATAATTAAATATGCCATAAAAACTAGCAGTATTCAGTTTCATCTCTAAGCAGAAATGCGTAACTGAAACTGAAGAAGATAAGACCGCTAACTATATTTTATTACCTACCATGAGAGTAGATGTATCTAGAATTCGAATCTGTTGGCAGATTTTAATGACTTTATTTGTTGTTCCAAGGTATAGAGCTGTAACGATATTTTAAGTTTCAAACGCGTCGTTAAAACAACTGTCAGCTCTTCAGTAGTTGATTTAAAGATCTAGAAACTGTATGATTTAGTTAGTTTTGTCCACAATTTGTTTACTTAAAGTCTGTATGACAGCCCAAAATAATAGGTATCTGCATTACTTGGCTACTTCCAGATATTAATCAATACATTAAGTTACCTAAACCAATTATAAAAAAAAAATTAAATCTCAAATAAACGAAAATTAATCTCGTACTTAACATGTTATTAAAAACTAAACATATCTCTATTTGAGACTGGCGTTGACACCATGCAACTCAGTCATTTACCACTTGGATAGGTCACATCTCAATTTATCAAAAGCACCACATTAATAAATTGGTACCAGCGGACTTTATATGACAGCTTCATCTGGGCTTCTGCACAATATGAGAATATGCATAAACATAAGGCCTAATGTTCCCACAGCTGGACACGAGCCTCCTCTCTGTGAGTGGACCGTAATCCATTATTGGACACAGTGCTGATTGGTTGATTTCAAATTTCTGTTATTAGTTTCTCACTATGTTTTCCTTCATAATTTTGAGAAGATCAGAATAAGTTGTCCTAATAATGATAATTTTCTTTTTTTTTGGGTGGGAAGTCATCAAATACCTTCTCCCGCTCTGGGTGGAGCGAGAGGGCGTGTCCGACTTTTACTGACTAAAACCCACCCGTGTTCCGTCAGTTGCCTGTGTGCCAGAGGCCGCGGTATCTCTTTCGAACAACCCCCACCCCTGGCAGGTAATAATTACCATTAGGGCTCAAATTGGTATTGTAAATAACACAACCATGTAACAAAATAATATCATCACGATTCTAGGTGAACTAGCTTCATAGCTTTTAAACAACATGTGACAGTTAAGTGTTAGTTTCAGTACCCACAGTAAAAGTGACTATTTATTTAAATAGTAGTATAGTATTGCTAATGAGAAACTGTGAAGTAAGTAAGAAACGTGTCCTTATCAAAAAAGCATATTATAAGATAAAAGACTACGTTGAAGACAAGGAAGTTTGGCATTAATTCCTTCTGCACATATGGCTTCCCTGGTAACTCATTAGCACCATAACTATGTGAGCGTCTATTAACTTCTTCCAAATTACAATGTTAATTTTATTCATTTTATTTTTTACACTTTCTGACATATTCTCGTCATTATTTGACATTATACAACTTGTAATATCGAGTATTTATTAGTGATTCTCATGGAAATCGTATCACTTGGTTTAAATAGGTTGATTTTACTTATGTAGATTCTTTTACATATTGTGAATGAGAGAACGTTGTAGGCCTACAGTTTCTATTCTTTATTTTCATTCCTCTAAAGTACCTGGTACTTATTGACAGGCCTGCACTGTCCTCCCATACCTAATATCACTGTAAGTTGAAAACATTATAAAATCCAATTATTTTTAAAAGAGTAACCGTGAAGTTTCTTGCCGGCTCTTCTCCATAGGAAGCGACAAATTGGAATCGTGCACCTATCTTCTGACGTTTCATAAGTGCCCTTGCAGGTTTATGTGAAATAAAATATTTTGATTTGATTTGATTTGAGAAACATTGAGTGCCTAACAATGTGGTTAATATTTTATGCAAGGTGATATATTAATATTATCCTGATTAAAATTCCTGAGTTCTATTTTAGTCTGTTAATCTAACTTACTATATTTAAGCATTGTTAAATTGAAATCTTGTTATTTGTATTCTGCTTTAAATACTTAGCTCATATTGCAAAAATTATATTAGGTAAAAAACTACTGTTCCTATTTATAGCACTATTGAGTTTTTAATTTTTTGTATCACAACAATATTATAGCCAACAGTATCACTACGACAGTTGAACCTCTCACTACTTCTGTAGCAAGAGTACACACACATCCCCCTTGTGTCTGACACACACACATAGATATTGCGCTATCTTATCAATGAAGTAGTAATGCATCACTTGAGACAACAATGCTAAACTAATTATTTGATACTCAAATATTATAGTAATTAGTGACTACAATTACCATTATTATATGCAGAGATTATCAATTAGATGTGGGCTTTATAATGAAAATGACCTTGGTAGTTATTATTTAGTGCCATCTAGAATCATTAGCTGTATAAATTGTTGAATATGAGCCATTCAAGTGGTTTTATTAGATTATTACATATTCATGTGCAACTAGCTGACACGAGACAGACCTTGTCCAGTCTGTCCAACTTTCAATATTTAATACCAAATTCCTATAGGAAATGTTATTTCAGTTTCCCTGACTTTTCGGCTGTTCATTTAGCTTCACCTAATTAAAAAAAAGAAATGTTCAAAGCGCTTAAGCAATTTTTGAGATTTTGCGAGACGAACAAAGAGCAATTGATTTTTATATTTATCAAAGATAGATAGATAGACCATCACTCTTTCTGTTAATTCTCCAACAACATCAAAAACATCATAATAATTAAGAATAATACAATTATTTAAACTTTTTAATTTCCTCAAAGTTAGAGATGAAATTAATATAATTAGCACTTACTGTTAATAACTATTAATAGCTAAACAATGCAAATTTTTCCGAATTTTTCTTTTGTTGAGAAAAAATATTTGTTGCTTTTCTGTGCCCTACAACAGGATCTGTAATAATTGTACCTCAGCTTTAAGCCATTGTAAAATCTTGTTAATATTATGGAAAACCAATAAACATTTGAATGAAAACTATAATGTAAGTAGTTCTATAGTGTCTAGTCTATAGTAAGTACTTGAAAAACATACCTTGTTAGCCACACTGCTGTGTGCCACAGGTTTGCTGAGCTTCAGCAACTTGTTGACGTTCTCCTCAGTTATCTGCTCCTTCGACTTCACCGGCGCCTTCGGTTTCTTACTCTTACTCTTGAACAGATGCCTGTGATCTACACACAACAGTACTTCAGTTAATAAATCACGTGAGGAATAACAGTAAATTGATCGAGCATGCAATGTGTCGCCTACGTTATGTAAGAAAGGACCGTTAGTAATAACATGGACAATAAAACCAGCAAGTCTAATCGTTGTAATGGGAGCAATAAAGTCGCGACAAACGACGAGTGCCGTAGTTGAGTGACGTAATAAAGATATGTATATCAATAGTAAGTCGGTGAAGTTTGGACGAACCTTGACCCGCGTGTCGTGGCCGAGTTCTCCGAGATCCACGCTTCGCCTCGCCACTGTCTACGAAACAATAACAACATTAAAAAAAACTCCAGAAAAGTTATTAAGTTACGTATGTAATAGCAATGTTTTTGTTATGTACCTTCTTGGTCGACGAGTTCCAAAGCCTGTCGCACTAATGCTGAAGACATTTTAGTGCCACAATGCGTAGAGAAAACATTTAGGTGCAATTAAACACGGAAATACAATTCTAACCTCTAAACATGAAATGCGAAATAGTGAAACGTCAAGTGTCAACTGTAAACTCAACTTATCAACTGATGAATTGTCAATGTCAGTGTCAGTTTCAGATATTACAATGCGTTTCGTTTCATGATTTTTCTACAGGTTTCTAACAAAAATATTTTTTTTTTTTGCTCATGTCTTGGTAAATATCAGTTGAATGCACATGTTCCCCCGATGGACGTACTACGTATCCTTTAACTTTTAACACGCTTTTATTATCTCACAGGTTCTGTATGCTATACCGTGCAATCAACGGTGACAGCGAGTCGAGTGCGGCCGTGGAACGGCGCGAGGACCCTGGCCCACAGCCGCACGGTGCGGCCACGCAACATTCAGCGCAACACAGATATGAAGTGAGCAGAACTCCTCAAACTCTTCTAACATTTATATGTAAAACACATTGATCTACAAAAAACCGTAAAACTAATGCGAAAGGCGAATGCATCATTTGTCCAGCTGGTGATTGCATAGTGGCCTGGCACTACTAAATCACAACCGGTCAATTCGGTGTGGTTCGTTTTAGGGGAAACACTACAAAATGGAAACGGTAGAAAATGTTTAATAAATTACAATTATCAAGTGAATAATTAAAAATGAAAGCAGCGGTTTTTTTAAATAATTATAAATACCAACGATCTAGTGCATGGCTGAAAAAATGTTTACTTTTGTTTGTATTTCATGAAATAATCACGAAAAACTACTATAAATGCGTTGGGGTTTTTGGCGGGATCGCGTTGGAACATGTCGCAATAATTTTCATTTTCATGGAATTTAGTGAAATAGCGAATTAAATTGTATAATTTTGATAGTGAATTATTCAATTTAGTTACGTGTGAGTGCACAAGTGTAGTGAAGGTGAAAATAAGTGACTAACGTGGACTTTTCGTGTTCCCCCCAAAAACTCCTATTAGGTTGTTGTAAAGTTACTACCGCTTTACAATAACTCTGACTTGACTGACTAAAGACGACTATGACTGTTTTGTAACTTCGTGCCCGATATCGGGCCATTTACTTGATCTAAAAGAAAAATTACTTGACACTGGCTAAATGCACAAACCGTGTGAAGCCAAAATTAAAAAAAAAAAAATTAAAAAAAAAAAAAAATGCGTTGTTGCCAGTTCGCGTGGAATGAATGCTCTTAATCGTAGGAGTCCTCAACAATCGAATCCGAAACCGAATCGAACGATTTTGAACAGCTATTCATATTCAATCCCCGGGTAAAGTCATAATGGGATTTTAAGTTGCCTCGAACCTGTGTTCAATTAGCGCTCTGGTGCCGTCGGTACTGTAACCCTACGTGTCCCCCAGGGCCCCCCAACGCCGTGCCCTGCGCGCGTGGAGTACGCCACGCCGGTGTTCGCGCGCAACTACCAGGGAGTGTGGCGCTATGTGGTGCAGATACCCTACGAAGGCTACTTCACGCAGACAGTCGAAGTTACCAGGTTGGTAATGGTGTTAGAGTGCTCCAAGAATATTTTGGCGCCTGAATGACATTGACAGGAGCGCGTTGTTCGTAAAATTGTGTGATAGAAATTGTATTGACTATATACAGGATAGCGACGTTAGTTCCGATTTTAGTCACGCGCCAAAATAACCTTGTAGCGTTGTATTCTATTTTCATTGCGGTTTTCTTCGAAGGGCCAGAGTAAATTCGAAAGGGCCGTAGCGGGGACTGGAGTTGATTTTTTTATTTCCCTTATTTAAACCGTGGAGGGTGCAGGTGCATCCCAAGCAGTAACGGAAATGCAACCTATTCTTTGAACGAGCTCATCCGGGAGGGGTCGATAGTGCCTATTTGGCCCGATAGGATCTGCAGTGGCTAAGATAACTGTTACTGTTACTACTAGCCTAATCCTCCTGTTACTGCTAGGCAAAGGCTCTTTCAAAAGAAATCTTTCGATCAAGGGATTAAGTGGACCGGCCGAATAGGTATTTAAGTATTTATAGTGGACAGGCCACATATGTATTTAAGTACTTACATTAAGTGGACAGGCCACATAGGTATTTAAGTATTTATATTAAGTGGACAGGCCACATATGTATTTAAGTACTTACATTAAGTGGACTGGCCGAATAGGTATTTAAGTATTTATATTAAGTGGACAGGCCACATATGTATTTAAGTACTTACATTAAGTGGACAGGCCAGATAGGTATTAAAATATTTATATTCCAACTAGCTTCTGCCCGCGACTTCGCCCGCGTCGAATTTCTTGTTCTCCCGACTTACCCCGTCGCATCGAATCGCCTGCCCGTGCGAGTACTCCGTATTTATTTATTTATTTATTTAAACTTCTCGCACACAAAAATGGTACAAAGGCCGACTTAATGCCTTATGCATTTTCTACCTGTCAACCAAGGGTGGTGAAGAGATTAGATGGCAGGCGCTTAGGATGATAGGAACAATGATAAAAAACTATAAAATATATCATAATTAATTATAAATAAGATAGGATTCGCGACTTTTTCTGTTTGCTCGGCTCCTTAGTGTCCTAGCGTGATGTTACATAGCCTATAGCCTTCCTCGCTAAATGGGCTACCCAACACTTAAATAATTTTTCAATTCGAACCAGTAGTTCCTGAGATTAGCGCGTTCAAGCAACCAAACAAACAAACTTCAGCCTTATAATATTGTTCGTGGTATGTCCCCAGATGCATGCAGTCACGCTGCCACTACCTGGACGGCGGCTGCCTGAGCTCGCCGCGCTGGGTGTCGCTGCTGGTCGCTGAGCTGCACTACCCGCCGCACCAGAACAAACACGTGCAGGTACCTATTGCATGCATAGCATCACGTCTAAGTTCTCCGGAGGGATAGGTAGAGGGCGTGTACACACACTTCACCAGTTACCTTTGTTTTAGGCCCCATACGGTCAGAAACCGCACATTGTACTTCGACGTAGTGAAACACTGCAATTGCAATTATTTTAGAATATGTCGAGCGTGCGCAACAATCCTAATTTTTCTTATGATTTTTATTTGATACTAAGCTTTTGCCAGCAACTTCACCTGCGTGGAGGTCGGAAATGCCTCCAGTCATCACCTACTTCCAAAAACTGTACATTTTTTTACATTCGCTTCAAAAGTCTGTTACGCTCGGCTATTTAGCAAAAGTGGGCGACAGGGAGGGACAGGCAGGGAGGCGGCGCCGGCGCGAGGGTGGTCTCAACAAGCGAGTCCCGTTATCGGTGCGGAATTTATTTTTGCTGCCGTTCGTTTTCATTTTGCGATAACTCCTAAGATAATCCTTTAAATTTTATTATGTAAATGATTATCATTACGAGCATGAAATGCTTAAGGTAACTAATGTATTTGTGTTGGTATCCGTCTAAATAGGTTTCCAATTACCACATTGTACGTGGCCATTTTTGTTCCGTGTGGTGCCGGAGTTTTGTGTGGTGCCGGAGTTCCGTGTGATGCCGGACGTAAATAATAGCACCATCCCATTTCTTCACGTGAGTGTTGTAGGACGCGACTAAGGGACCTACTAGAGAATGGGCAGCAGCGTTCTCTATGCATTTTATCAACATACTGCGAGCGCCAACCCGCCCGTGGCAATTATGGCAAATCGCCCCAAAAAACGGAAAGCACCGACATAAAACGGCCCCTAGTACCCGGCGGCCCGCCTACTGTTGGCTACGGTAGCGGTCAAGGCTACGATCAATGACTACCACAACCACCGAAAACTGGACCTGGCAACGTACAACACGCTTACACTCCGGACCGACGAGAAAATCACCAAACTGGAGGAATAATTGAGCAGGTTACGATGGGGTAGTAGAATTATCTGAAGTCCGAAGAGAGGGGTACGACTCGATAATCCTCAAATCCTGTAACTTGCTCTATTTCCGGGAGGGCGATCAGCAGTCCCAAGGTGGTGTCAGGTTTATTGTCCATAAGTCCCATATAGGCGTACCTTATACTCAGAATATCCGCAAGATATTCGTTGAAGGTCATACAGGTTTACGCCCCGACCTCAACACACCCTGACGATGAGGTAGAGACCATGTATGAGGACATTTCCAGAGCCACGCATGGCTTTAAAACTCACTTCACTGTTGTAATGCGGGACTTCAACGCGAAACGGGGCAAACGAGACGATGATGAGCTGCGAGTGGGGCAATTGGAAATGAAAACGCTACTATGTCAGTCCGGCTTCAGGACCGGATCTCGAAACCTCGAAACCGATTATCCTCCTGCAGCGAGGGGTGAGATAGGGAGACGTAATCTCTCTGAAACTGTTCACTGCTGCATTGGAGGATGTCTTCAAGGTTCTGGACTGGAGAGTGGTTGGCATCAATATCAATGGCGAGTACATCACTCACCTTCGGTTTGTTGACTATGGAGGACCTCAGTAAAATGCTCGATGACCTCAGTAGAGCTTCCGAAAGAGTGGGTCTTAAAATGAACATGGACAAAACGAAGGTAATGTCGAATGCCCATGTAACACCCACTCTCATGAAGATTGGAGACTCTACACTCGAAGTTGTAGACGATTATGTTTACCTCGGGTAAACAGTCCAGTTAGGTAGGACCAACTTCGAGAAAGAGGTCAATCGTCGACTCCGACTCGGCTGGGCCGCGTTCGGAAAGCTACGCAATAGCTTCTCGTCTCACATCTCTGAATACTGTACAATTAATAAGTTAAATTTAAGTATACCTAAATGCCATATCATCAGCTTTACTAAAAATAAAACTACAATAAAATATGACTATAACATATGTGGTACTTATACTTAACAGAGTGACGGACCTTTAGAGACCTGGGAATACTAGTCGATTGTAAATTACATTTGGACGTACATATAGAAAACATAATAACCCGAGCATTTAGAGTGTACGGCTTTGTTTTCAGAGCAGCCACCGACTTTAGGCGCCCTTGCACATGTTTACATCTGTATCGTTCACTTATTCGTTCTCAGCTTGAATATGCCTGTCTGATATGGGATCCGTTATATAATAAGTATAAAATAGCCATTGAAAAAGTACAACGAAAATTCTTACGAACTATGCAATTCAGATGCCAACTTCCACGCTTAACTTACAAAGACCTTTTAGCAATTTATAATTTACTCTCTCTCGAGAAGAGACGAATGCTTCTGCAAGTAATGACACTGCACGACCTTTATCATTATAAGCTAAATTGTATGGACCTTAGTAATGATATTAAACTTGTAGTTCCTAGATCTATTCATCGTCGTGGAGTGCGCGATTACCGATTGTTTGATCAGGCATCATGCCGGACAAACACAGGTAAACGTGCACCCCTTCAGCGTCTCATGCAAATGTACAATGTGCATTTCTTAGACATTGATATATTTATTATAAATAAAAATGTTTTTCGAGATAAAGTAATTGATGTACTGAACAACTCGAATATATCTTGCGGTAATTGACTAGTTAGTTAGTTTGTAACGATATTTATAAAATGTTTCCTTAAATGACATAATTACTAGCTTACCGATGAGCCCTCATCATAGCATACCTATTTGTTAATATGTGGAAAATGTTGTGGTTATTACATTGATTTTGTTTTATATACCCTACTGATAAGTATAGTCGTTTTTTTCCCAAATAAAATAAAATAAAAATGACATATGTCACTGAAATGTGGTCGCTCACAATGGGCCTAATCAGGAGGCTAAAAGTCACCCAAAGGGCAATGGAGATGGCTATGGGTGTGGAATTTCCTGTAGACCTATAAAATAGAAATATCCCATCATACATTGTTTTGTTATATGTCAAGGGGCTTAGGCAGCGTTTTTGATGAAAGCTCCCAGGCGGCTTTACTTTTTCCGACATTTTCAATAATTATCTTCATATTTCAACCAATACAAAACCTTGACAAATTATACCCTTAAGCCTTCCTCATGTATCTCTCTATCTACTGGTGAAAACCGCATGAAAATCCGTTCAGTATTTTAGAGTTTATCGCGAACAGACAGACAGACGCGGTGATCTGATGTAGTCAAGTGATTTTATTTTTGTGTTATTAAATTTATTCTTGTTTTTAATTTAACTTTTTAGCGTTCTAGATTTATTTACCGATGTGCATTGCATCCTACATCTCATGAGATAGGAGTTCCTCCCTCACATGGGCTGGCTCACATGACCATGTCCCCTTGGCAATCCAGGGCTATTGCTAATAACTGGGCACAAATCCAGAGGCCGCTAAATTCTATAGTCCTTCATTATCAAATCTAATGTGTTTCTGTTCCGTCTCAGGACTACGACCAATACCTCCAGAACCGCGCCGGCCAGCTGCCCGAGCCCGAGACCAGCTCCGACAAGCCGCCGCACTGCGACGGACACGACGAGATGGGATGCTATCAGGTAACACCCAGCTAGTCAGCAACTATTTAAACACTTATCTTTGATATACCACAGGGATTGACATCTGCAGTCATGTTATGAAAATATTTTGGCTCATTATTAATCTTTCTGCCCATAAGATAATTTAAATCCATCATGTTATGATTCAATACCCTCCCAGCCATTATGTCTGCCACGCAACCCTTTGATCTACCCCCAATATAAACTAAATTGTTTTCATTATCAAATTCCTTTCAAAAGACAACTTTTCAACTTTTTATTACTCTGGAAATTCCAATTCTTTATCAAGAACATACATCATCATTAATTTTCAGGTTCGTCTCTACTACGATTGGTTCTTGGTCCCCGGTTCCTGCAAGTGCTGGAGACCAGACTACTTCGCGCGGTACGTGCGTCGTCGTCAGAACAATGAGCTGTAAGGAAATGGCTCAAACACGCTGGAATTATTAGAATGTCATTTAGACGAATTCACGCACAGGAACAAGACTATAGCTTCATCTCTAAAAAATCAACCACCGTCATCTAAGATGTAGGCAAAACCTAAACTTTAAATTTTTTATCAACGAATCTGCCAAATGATATTTATTATATTTTTAAATTATTGAGATTTTTTTCACTAAATTATATTGTTCATAATTTAGTTTTGTATTTATCACCCAATGTAGAATCTACAGGAAGCTGGTGGCAGGCCTTAGCCAAACCTACAGCGTAGATTATTTTAATTTTTGACACTTTTGACGATAAATTATTTATAATTATACCCAAATATATGTATTCATGAAGCATTATATGCAATTATATGTTCCATGATAATTGTTAATTTTGGTGCTATTGCTACTTAACGTTGTGTGAAATTAAGACTGTATCTAAATAATTATATTACGTAAGTAGGTTCGTACCAAAATACAAAGGAATGGGAGGCGAGATCTCTTATCTATTTAGACTACAATAAGTTAGCGTTCAGTCAACATTTTACAGTCTTGAATTTGATAAAATTCAAACACCTATAAAATGTAATACCCACTGGGATGGTACTTAAATAGCAGATTGTCATAATTAATAGTTTACCATCTATTCATTTCAGATTTCTTTATTTACAGTTAATAAAAAAGAAAGATAATAATTAAGTTCTCCCTGTAGAAATACTCGTTAGTGTAGATTTACCTACTTTAGACAATAGATGGGAATGTATTGAAGCTCAATATTTGCATTTATAATTTGTAAAGATTGTAACTATTAACACAACCATGCTTTCTTTGACTTATTTATTCTAAATATTGAATTTAGATGCATCTTTAGGGTTGATAAGGTTTTCATCGCTTTGAATGAATGTGACGTTTAAATACAAGTTTAAGAGAGCATGGTTCTCAAAATATATTATTTTAAAAGATTAGAACTACCTAATGTTAGAAATTATTTATTTAAAACTTTAGGAATAAGTCGTTTTAGTTGTATTAATAAAGCACTTCGACTATTGACTGCATTTTTAATAAATATTTATGTAATTCCCGTAATTTGCAAAACTATTTCGTGTGTTCCTAAAAAAAATACGTATGAATTCAATATTTAAGACGCCCAGAGAGATAGTTGTGCAACACACTACTAGTAGGAATGGCTTTCATTTTGACGGTTCAACAACATTCATTCCGTTATTAACGTTGTTGAACATGCTTATAAATCGAACATACATGAAGCAATGGATTTGCCCTATACTTCAATATGATTCAGATTCTAGTTGATAGGAGCTAAGAGGTGCTGTCATAAGTTAAGATAAAGTAGAAATATAACCAAAGTTTACAAAAAAAAATATTCAATAGTAATGAAATACATGGGAACCGATCACTTTTCAGAATATTTTTTGGTCGAATTTCATTTTACCAAAACTATTGACCGACCTCATTTTTGCTGTATGCATTATTTGACATATTTTTAGATCATCGAAGTATCATGTGTCATAGGTATTATTTTACCGAACTATTTTTCGCCGATTTACAAAATATTTTTTTGCTATTGGCCGAAGCCTCTTTTGAACTTTTTCATTTGCCAAATGATTTATTTGCCATTTTTTCACCACACCGAAACAACATTTTACGGAATATTATTTGGTCACCGGTCTGGTTAGCCGGTTACATGGTAGCATTCTCAATATAGTGTCATAAAAGTCAATATGTTGTGCTACAAAATCTAGTGAGAAACGAATCGCTGCAAAACCGACTTCGCGCAGTCTTGTCTACCCTACCCCTAGAGTGTAATTTTAAGCTCATGTAGGCGCGGAGGGGCGAGGCGGCCCGCGAGCTGAGGAGCAGGAGGATTAAATGCCCGCCGCCACGGCCAAAGCTGCGGTGGTGAGCGTTAAAACCACATGCAACGATAAGCTAGGGGGTGGTGGTGGGTAATTTAACAAATGTTATTTCGGCTAAGTGTAACTTCGGTAAAAAGTTTTTCGACCAAATGAAACGTCGGAGTAACGAAAAAAGTCGAATTGATAATAGGTCAACTGATACAGTGGCAGACGTGAATTCGATGAAGTAAAAAAAAACGAAACGATAATAGTTGAAAAGTTTTAGGTGAAAGGAAATTCGGGCAAATATTTTTCGAACTTATTATAGGTAACCGAAATACATATATGATTAATAGTAGAGTTTACACATATTAATAAAAGCGTGAAACAATATCGAGATCATATAATGTTGTAATCTAGTCTAATTATCAAATCATGTCCCACCAACTATCACTCAGTCGAGGGTGTTCGAACTTCACACTGTTCTGAAACGAATTGGTACTCTTCGTTGACTTCTACTTCTACTTCGTTCTATCTCACAAAAATCTATTGACTAGTACAGTATTGTTTACACAGAAATAATTGAATGCGCACACTCTTTTCTTGCGTCACTAGGTACTTGTCTTATCAGACAAGTAATTTCATCAATTTAACTCTGTCTTTAAAGTCTGCATGCCTAGTACTCTGCTCTCCTACATTATGATTGCTGGCTACTCTTGTCTCATTATTATTATTCAGATCTCAGCTCAGCCTCTCCAATATTCTGCCGTTGTCAAATACTAGTTCTGTTCTCTTCCCCGGAGCGACGTTTTCAGAGTCATTCATGGGAACGGATTCAACTTTCAGCCCGTTTTCAATTAGATGGTTCTGTCGTTGTGTGTGTACTTGTGGTTCTGTATATTTAGGATTTGTAAATGACACGAAGCAGGCGGAGAACCGCGGCGGGGGCTCCTCCGCGTCGCACTTGTAGGTGCCGGCGCACACGCACTCGGAGTACGGCGGGGGCAGGTCGGCACTCAAATGAACTAGAGAGGCCATGTCCATGTTACCGTCGTCGGGATGCACTAAAATAATGAAAGTTGAGATTTTAATCTCCAATAGATTACGGTTATGGTCGAATAATAATCTAGTAATTTTATAACACTTACGAGTAACGGTTGTCTCGTCATCTGGTGCAGGCCGTCGTCCGTGAAACAGTTGTCTTCTTACTGAAATAAAAGATGATCGTGATTATGAAGTTATCTTAACAAAACATACACAATAAATTCAATATTTATCCACGCGGACCATCCATCGTGGAAGACCGACTAACGTGGTGAACAGTTCACGGTCGATCAGATAGAAGTATCTGCGATCGATGGGTAATTAATAATACAACGGTTTGATCGTATTGCTGTCCTAAGGAGAAGCCAAAGCGGAGAAGTGCCTTCAACGTACCTCTGCGAATAGGTCCTCCTAATTTCATGAAGATTGCCAACAGCACCACTACCCCAAACCCACTCAGAACCACCCACAGGATCTTCTCCAAGCTTAAGGCCAGGTCCGACGCATTGGCAGTCACTGCATTTGAAGGTAGCTCGGTCTGCACAAATTCAAATCAAGTTCTCGTTAAATATAGGTTTTTGGTTAAAGAAATGAATAGGATAGTTATTTTGCCGGATACCAGAAATCGAATATCTGAGGACCTCCGGATACCTTTCCATTCGCTTTCAGAGCGTTTCGTGTTTCTACAAAGACTTTCAACAAGATTCTGTCGGAATGTTAGATTAAGTATGCCAGTCCCATTCATTCTTGACTTTTCCATTATCATTATCGGTGAAACAAACTTACACTTGTCTAGGCCCTCTGGTCATTTATTATAGTGGGATAATCCGATATCCTGCTCATATTCTAATCTGAGCGAGCCCATAGAGGTGAGACTCGAACGAGCGGGGTATCTGTTAAGACATCGTTTTTCATGTCTGAGAGCAGCGAAAGAATTGTAACTTATTGATTGATTTGCTACAAACTGGCGCGACGCGACAGCGCGACGTGACTCACGTAGGATAATTTCTATTAAAACTTCATGGAAATTTTCTACAAGTGCCGCGTCGCGCCTGTTTGAAGGAGCCTATTTGATACACCTGCTTTTTATATCCCTTTGAAATAGGTAATAAATGGGTAATTAAGAAAATATTGAATTTGTTATTTGCAAGTGTTTTTAACTACCAAAAAATGACAAAGCTAGTGTGGTTTCATTTGGATTTTTTTTTAAACTACTAAATGAAATACATTATGCTGAACTTATAATAACATAGTTCGGTGAAATTAACACACAGGTATTGTGCTGTTTGTACATTTGTTATTGCCAAATGGACCATCTCTTGACCTCGATGATTTTGACGATGAATATTAAATTGATGTTTCATCAATATCAACATCACAGAACGATGTATTTGTAATATTTATATCTCCCATGCTAGTAACTTATTAACTTGTCGAGATAATATTGGATAATCACTCATACCTTGTTGTCGGGCGGCTTTGAGTCCAAGTGCGTTCCAAGTGGCGGTCTCAATGTAGGCCTCTCGTGGAAAGGTCTCATGGTAGGCCTCTCCTGTAACGATTTGAAGGTAGGCCTCATGTCAAACGGTGAAAAGGTAGACCTGTTGTTGAACGGTCTTATGGTACGTACGGGTGAGTCATTTCTATGAGTATTGAAGACAGTCTCAAAGATTTTTGTGAGGAATCGCGAGTGTTGTTCCATTGCACAATAATAAACTCACGACTGCACAGCACAGAGTTCTATACACAACTAATTAGGTATCTCACAAATTTTAGTCATTCTCATACTTATTATTAGCTCTACTGGTGTACTCAATATAATTTTCCTTCCTTGTATGTATGCGCGCCTTCCGATTCTCAGGTCAATTAACATTGGGTTTTTCATCAAGAATGTCTCAATCTCAATGACACCCCTAGAGGTCAAAAGTTCAAACTGCGAGGTGTCGTATGGTTTAACTCGAAATGTGGGGGAGGTGCTCGAAGTAACAAAAATCGAATAAAGGAGTTTTCCAATATCATTAATTTATTTCAATAGTTTCAGACGAATTATTATTCATAATTTCATTGTTAGTTACAAGGTCCTAAATAGAATATAGACAGACATGATCACATGACACAAAACTGGGACATACCTACTCGCAATAACATCTGTTTACTTCTTCGGAGAATGCTGGCGTGACGTTATCGTTCGCCGCGTTCCCTAGAAACGATTGCAATAAGCGCTTACGTCATCGTGTCATGACGTGCACCTACGCTGTAGCCACTGTAGTAAGTACGACACATCATGTTTGTTGCACTACATATAAATCCATATTTAATTCAATCTTTCAGCTTATTCTTTGACCTAAGAATAGGCCAGCCCTTTGGTCACGTGAAGAGTCGACCAACCGCTTGGCGATGTCCTGAAATACTCGATGAGCACTCGGACCCAACGGCCCTAGTTTCAACCCCAAACCGACCAAACATAGCTTCCAATAAGGTGCACCTGCACCACATAGCCACACCAGCACAGCCCGCCGTGCTCAGAAGATGGGATGGCGCGAGGGTGTCGACACAGGTAGCATCACACACCAAAGGCCTACTCAACTTCCAAGGCATTATGGTCATTCCGTCTGGCCTCTTCCCATCGTCGCGTGCCAAGCAATTGGGTTCTAAGACAGCTGACACCCCGGCGGTGACAAGAGCCCGACGGATGATGTCATTAATGCTGGCGTGCCGTGCCAGCCACCCAGCGCTCTTGCTGCAAGCAAGGCCATGGTGTCCGAGGAAATCAACTGCTTCACCGCACTGACAGCGATGTGGAGCCACGCAAGGAGCACCCAGACGCAGACCAGTAGCGAGCCGGAAGGTAGAGTCACCCAGCATAGTACCTATGTTAGGTGACGGTACCTAGCGTCTGAAGCCATAGGCCCGATTCCCATTCTCCGCGCTCAGCAGTATTGGTGGACGTATTAATGAGATTATTCCGTACCAACCTGCAGAGCAGCTCATCCCACTGTCTCTGGGAAGATGGGTTCACGGGCTGAACCGTATTCGGACAAGCCACCTTCCAGGCGTTCATTGCATCAGTCAAACACGGCACTTCAGAGTCAACCTGAGACGGGGCTAAGATTTTTGTCGTTAACTTGTCGGTGCTGTGCAGCGAGGACAGGAACGCCGGCTTGCACTAAAAATTTTGCGGACGCCGAGCCCACTAAAACGGATGGGTAGTGTGGCTTGCAGCCACGAGCGGTCGTCCAATGCCACATTTAAAATGGATGTTAAAGTGCTTTGAATAATTTGATCGACTTTGTCTAAAAGGTGTGGTTGCTTCTATAAAGGGGAAGAGCGGAGAAAATACATGAAATTTGGGCCAAAACAGCAGTATCTGATAAGGGTGAAAGCCGAATGTAAATTAATTTTAGAAAGTCTATCCAAAATATCGTTGAAATGTTTAATTTTGTCGTCAATGAAAGGTGAAAAACTGTCTTCTAGAATTGGGGAACCTAGGAGGTGCAGTGAACTTTTTCCAAAACTTTGATATCTGGGGCGATTGAATTAAATTTGTGTATAGTCGGTTCTCTGTCGGTATTGTTATTAAGGTAAATTTCGCATTTTTCGGTTGGTCGACTCTTCACGTGACCAAAGGGCTGGCCTATTCTTAGGTCTTATATACTTATTTATAATGTCAAATTATTTTATTTTATTGTAATTGGTTTATTTGAAATAAAAATCTTTCAGCAGGTTAAATAGCATATAGGGCTTGCATTCGAATATTCGACCAATTTCCATAACACTGGACTGCGAACCCTGATTTGCACAAAATACAATTTAAAAGTTTATGCATAGTGACTGATGAAGCAAGCGTGATGTGTGCTATGTGTGGTCGACAAGTGGCAGTCTCGTCAACGTGTACCTAGAGTTGGTTTTATGTCTGGGTCACTTGTCCCAGACATTAAACCAACACAAGCAAAACAAAATCGAAGACGAAAACACTTGTTTTCGTCTTCGATTTTGCTTCCACAATATTTGTCAAGCGAAAGGAGACATAAACGGTGCCGGTGTGTACTGGACGTAGCTCATGACCTTGAGCAGTGTTTTCAAATGTTGTATTGTGTGTAAGTATTACTAGACTAATGAATATTACAAAACAAAATACTCCCCGGGTTTGATGAATTCAAATCCGCAGTCCAAAGTTTCAAAGGTTGACAGCCGGTAGATGATTTTTTGAAGTGTCGAATATTATGAATAATCACAACAAAAACACGGCCCAAACACCACATGAGTAACCAAATACTCATATGACAAACACTGCGTGAAACACTTTATTCTTAGATTCTAAGATAAACAATAGTTATAACATAAAATAAACACAATTTTAAAGTAATTTTTAACTACGAGGTCGTTTTTTCACGACCTGTCACTACACGTTAGTTTTCAGTCTCATCAACTGGTGGGGTCCGCAAGGACCTATGCCTGTCACGAGTGCAGGTTGTTCGAAAGAGATACCGCGGCCCCTGGCACACAGGCAACTGAGGGAACACGGGTGGGTTTTAGTCAGTAAAAGTCTGACACGCCTTCCTGCTCCATCCAGAGCGGGAGAAGTTATTTGATGATTTCCCACTACCCAATTATAGTTAGAGGTGATCGTTGAATCAATAAACTGTTTTTTTAACGACTTTTGATTCGTCAACGAGATAACTGTTAATCATCAATGAAAAAACAGGTTGAAAATATTAGCTGTTAATTTACGTCAACGCACAAGACGCTTAGTTCATTAATCGTTATTTTATTCAGTTCCAAATAAAACCAGTTGAAAATAAAATGCTGCTGATGCTGTTAATTTACGTCATCGGCTCAACGGATTATTTCGCTATAATTTTATTAATTTCTGAGAATCAACTGTTTGTATGGAATAATTGATCTAACAAAATAATGTGGAAATTGCATGTACGATGAGGGAATCGAATTTAGGAGAGAATTTAATTGTTGGATTTTTAGTTTAATATCCCCACTGAAGTTTGGCATCTACTGCTATGCCCAAAAAAACTGCCGAGTCTACAGTTGCAAGCACCTCATTATCTAAGACTATTTTGGGTCCCAGATTTTTTACATTAGGTAAAACAAACTTTATACATTTCCTTTTCTTGGTATTAAGAACTGGATTATTCGTGGTAAACCAATGCGTAACCCTTGAGAGAGCACTGTTTACGTCGTCAAAATCTTGTCTATTCCCGTCTACTTTAAAGATAAGAGAGGTATCATCAGCAAACAGTACAACGTCACAGATACCCTTTAAATAGATTGGTAAATCATGAATGTACACTAAGAATAAGACTGGACCCAGTATTGAGCCTTGAGGTACACCTAACTGAACTGGTAGCCCGGAAGATTTCACACCATTATTATCTACACATTGGTGCCTATTATTTAAATAAGGATTTATTACGTTGAGAGCTTCATTTTGAACACCATAATAACGTGGTTTACGCAAAAGCGTCATGTTGCACGCAATCAAATACTTTGAAAAGATCACAGAAAACTCAAAAAGCATTTTGTGAGTTTTCCCATGCGTTAAATATGTGTTTCAGCAGAGCAACACCCGCGTCTGTAGTCGAACGACCTTTTGTAAAGCCATATTGTTCATCATGAAGGATGCTATTTAAATTAAAATGTCTTAGCAACTGCTTGAGTATTAACTTTTCAAATATTTTACTAAATACCGGTAAGATAGAAATAGGTCTAAAATTCCCAACGTTATTTGTATTACCTGATTTAAATAATGGTCTGACTTATCTACTCTTCATGAGGTCAGGAAAAGTTCCTAAGTCAACATATTTATTAAAAGTAATAGCTAGATAGGTGGCTACGATGTCAATTTTATTACTTAAAAGTTTAATAGAGATGCTCCAGTAATCACCAGTGTTTTTAGACAGCGTGTTAAAAATATTACCTTCATCACGAGGCGTGAGATGTTCGAAACTAAATAAGCGACTACATTTGGGCACACTAGTATGCAGAAGGTTTTCCGCATTAGACGGGGACGAGTTTAAGTTGCGAGTCGTAGTTAAAGGTATGTTGGCAAAAAACTCATTAAATGCCTCAGCTACGTCAGCAGCTTCATTAACTAATTTGTTGTTGACCATAATCTCTAGTTACTTTTCCTGTTTAACCGACTTACCCATTTCGCTATTAATAATTTTCCAAGTGGTTTTTACTTTGTTATTAGATTTTTTTATTGTATCGCTTAAAAATTTTAATTTAGCGAAAACTGATTTTTTAAAAATAATTTTGAATAATTTCGGACATACTCTAGAAAAGGACCATCAAAACTGTATTTTTCCAAACCATATAACTCGTATAGTCTCGCTCTACTTTTATAAATACCTGGAGTGGCCCATTGGTTGAAGCCAACGGAGGTGCCATTTATGTCAATGGTTTTGATCTTGAAAGTAGATTGGTATTCTTTTTGCACAACATCAAAAAGGGATCCAAAGATTTCATTAGGATTTTCCTGTTCTGCTATAGATGTTGTAATTCTATGAGCTATATTATTTTTAAATTCGTTGCAACAACTAGCTGTGTAAGGCCCGCATTCTACTTTATGCGGCTTTATGTAATGCTACAGGGAAGCTAGCCACTAAGCCACAGTGGTCAGACCTCAAGTCAGTTAATACTAATTTATTCTTTCACTTGAACACGCTTATTTGCACTGCTGACTTCGAGACGTCGATACTTACTGTATTGTAGTCGTTTAGTGACTCGCGATAGTCATCGATATTCACTAATATCATCGGGCCGATAATAATTATATCGGGCTGTGTATAGCTGCTAACATATCGGTATCCGGTTGGCGTCGATATCTGATAATTTGAAAACGCTCAATAGGTAACTTACAGGACACTTACCTTACACAGGGCATTTTAAATAATAATTTTAGTTCTATCATAACATGTATCTGCCAGAGGTGCGGGTTGTTGGAAAGAGATACCGCGGCCCCTAACACAGGCAACTGAGGGAACACGGGTGGGTTTTAGTCAGTAAAAGTCTGACACGCCCTTCCCTCCACCCAGAGCGGGAGAAGTTATTTGATGATTTTCCACCCAAAAAAAAAACCATAACATGTATCTAAAAATAAGGAAAAAATATCGAACCTATGAAAAACTAATCTTTGTTGGCTCTTAACTTTAATAAGTTTTTATTTTAGTATTCTGTTTCCGTACAAACTTTAAGAATAATGAGACAAAACCATACCATGTTTAATTTTTGTTGTACATTGTTGAACAGTGGAGTAATACACTCCCGAAGTTTGTATGTAAAAATGTCGACTAGATTCACCTTAAGTTATAAATATTGATCAAAAGTAAGTTGGAAAGCGCATTGTTTGAAATATACAAGACTTACCATACCACCCTATAATAATATAATATTCGTGTAGGTAACTGTAACTAAATTGCAAGTGACAGTTTAATTTAATTAGCATCATAAGTAGCTCCCAAGAAACGATGAGCTGTGGTCTGTAAAGAACAAGCACCAATAAAACGAAATAAAAGATGGAGAAAATTTTTGTTATTTGTAATACATAGATTCAAAATCAAAGTCAAATAATTTACTTCAAATAAACACTGAGACAGTGCTTTTTATGTGCTTAGTTGACACGAAATTTACAAAAAAATATTGATTCTAGTTGCCCTTTCCAAAAGGAAAGAAAGAAGAATGGGCAAGAAACTCCACCTTAAAATGTTTGTTACTCTTTGAAATGTTTTGCAATATTTTGATACATTAATATGGAATTAGGATACAATGTAATAGTAATAGTCCATTTATTTGTCAGAATATTGTGATGAGATGACAGAGATATTGCAGTTTGTAAAGTTCATAATATGCTGCTGTTTCCGGCGTAAAAATACATTGTAGGAACGCTGACACATGCTTATTGTATTCCCTTGATACGTGCAGCGCTCGACACGGGGAATTCGCCCGTAAGCACTGCCGGCTATAGACGCGCATACAATTCTAACACAAGAAATAATTAACATTCCACAACGTTTAATTTTTTCTCCGTACACACACCTCGAACATTACAGCAACACACAAACAGGAACACACAAACACATTTTCAGGGTTTTGGTTAGTTTTTAAATGTAACTATGAATTAAATTAAGAATAAGATTACGTTCAAATTGGAAATTAGTAAAATATTAATTATAGAAATGTCAAAAGATTTAATTTATTCAAAGACATAAATAATAGGAAGAGAATATTATAGTTATTTCCTAGATAATGTTTAAGTAAAGCAGGTCAGGAAACAATCCGCGACTCCGGCATTCCCCATAAACGTAAGGGGAAGATATATAAACCAATGGTCAGCCCACTATCTTAATTGAATGGGTCAGAATGTTGGGGCACAAAAGGGATGAACGAAAAGCAATTGCATATAGATGAAATGAGAATGCTAAGAGGGATGTGTGGTGCTACACGAACGGATAGAATAAGAAATAAGTACATGACAAGAAGTCTCAAAGTGGCACTGGTAGGTGAAAAGATGTGTAGAAATCGGTTGTCATGATATGGCCATGTGATACGGAGGAATGAGGAAAATGCGATGAAGAAAGTTTTGAAAATGAATGTCGATGACTATAAGAGTAGCGAAAGACTAAAGAAACGATTAATGGACTATGTGAAGGCAATGACTACCAAGATAACGAAGATAACAACTAATAGAGAAGTATGGAAGAAAAAGACATGTTGCACCGACACCAAAAAAGATGGGATGAGGGCAGGAGAAAGATGATGCACCTGAGCTTACTTTGGCATCACATTCGTGGCTGGGTCGCAGCCCCAGCAGTAGGCGAGGGCATTAAGGAGCCGAAAGTGCTATCAATGAACAATGCTCAAACGTTTGTTTTTCAATACACATGCGAAGGAAAAAGGAAGGCAAAAAACATTTGTGAAAATGTCTACATATTCGAGACTACTCGTAACGTTTATCTTAAAATATGCCGAGGTCTTCACATCATACATGTTCTTAAAATCATTGTCGTCCTTCGTTGATTCTTACTAATCTAACTATTGAGGACTGACTTTTAAATTATCAGTTTCATCGACATACACAAGTCTGTATTTGTCTGCATGCTTAGTATTCTGCTGTTCTACAATATTATTACTGGCTACTTTTGTATCTTTATTATTTCTTTTTAGATCGAATCTAAGCCTCTCTACTATTCTGCCGTTGTCAAATATTTGTTCCATTCTCATCTCCGGAGAAACGTTTTCAAAATCATTAGAAGTAGTTGTTTTGTCAACTGCCTTGGCTTTGAGTCCATTTTCAATAACAGGGTTCTGTCGTCGTGTGTGTACTAGTGGTTCTGTATCTTTATAGTAAGTGTATGGCGGTGGCTCTTCGCTGACAAACGGTATGATGCTGGAGAGCGCGCACTCGTCGTACGATGGCGGCAAGTCATTGATAAGAGGCCGCCCCGGTTCTGTGGAAGGGTCAAGGGTTTTAAGAATTGTAGCACAAAAAAAACGTTGTTAACAACGGATTTGGATTTTTTATTTAGAACGGATAAAGTAAGAAATGAGTATATGAAAAGAACTTTGGAATTGGCGCCAGTGACAGAAAAGTTTTAAGGGAATCGTTTGTCTTGGCATATCATGGGGAGGGATGATCTGCATGTGACTAAGACAGATTTTTTTTTTCTGGGAGGGAAATCATCAAATGACATCTCCCGCTCTGGGCGGAGCGGGAGTGCGTGTCAGACTTTTATTGAGTAAAACCCACCCGTGTTCCCTCAGTTGCCTGTGTGCCAGGGGCCGCGGTATCTCTTTCGAACAACCCGCACCCCTGGCAGGCATCGGCCCTTGCAGGCCCCATCAGTTGTTGCTGAGATCTTTTGGAGGCACGCGTGGAACACAACGCGCCGTCGACCCGGGCTTGGTCCTTACCGGACAGCGAGCTACCCATTACTCGCCGTCCGCAAGCCCGTGGCCGGGAATCAGCATGGGATTCCCGACTCCCAGGGCGTCTCTTGCGAAGGCCACGGCCGGCTGTGAGGGCGCATGTACTGCATCTCCCTCACGTGCGCCGCCTCCCTCTTTGCGAGCATAACTGCTTCGCTGAAGGAGGCGACTGCTAGCCATGCACTCTCGCTCCGTACCATGGCCTGGACCAGGGCCGGACGCGAGAGATTGCCGCTGCCGATCGCCTTCATGAGGACACGGCGGTGCTCCGCCCAATCCGGGCAGACCTCCACCGTATGCTCCATCGTGTCTTCAGGGTGATCTTCGCAATGGAAACACCCGGGCGTTTCCTCCCGCCTTATTTGAAACAGGAACCTCCCGAAACAGCCGTGTCCGGGGAGGGCCTGTGTCAGGCGGAAGGTGAGGACGCCATGCCACCTCTCAAACCACTCCTCAAAGAGGGACTTACCGCCGCAATCGTGGCGTTCCCATGACTAAGACAGATTACGTATAAGTGTTGATGAATAAAAGATGAGAGGGAGACTACAAAATAAATAATGGTTGAATTGTTCGAAACGAGGCAAAGGGATGATAAAAGGGAGTGATTGTTATTTTAACGTGACCGCTGGCGACTGGAGAAAATTTCTAGACTTAGAAGTAAGGGGTGCCAAAGTCAGTAGCAACATGGTGACAAACCTCCTGGCCCCGGAGGTGCCCTTGGATCATCCGGTATACTCGGTAGCTCAGTCGATATCAGTCCGCCTCGCTGAACTGCACCCGCTCCACTCCGCACCACTCTACCTGAATCGTTTACATGAGGTGAGGCAAAATCAAAAATACATTCTACAGGTCCCTATGTAAAAATATAAAAATATATTCCTAAATAAATAAATATGAAGAAAAATATTATACACTTAAGTAAGTAGTTTATATCTAGTAGTTTAGATTCGGCCGGCCGACGCTCGGACGAGTGGACGTGTGTTCGTTTCCCCACAAGTTTTTGAGGCGCTAAATTAAGTGATTGGCTGATTCATGTGACTTTCAAATCCTTGTCACTCAAGTGTAGTGCTTACCTGATTGCTCCTCCCACTGGGCGGTCTTAGAAAGGGACATAAATATTTCAAACATTTCTACTGTTATAAAGTGTCTGCGATTTGTCGATATTGAACCTGGGACGTGAAGTGTAGCGGCGGACAGACCATTAGCGCCTGGCCACTACGCCACGGAGTCCATAGCATAGGCGTGCGAAATTACCGAGTGCTACACACCTGCTACGCAGCGCCGACGTCACCCGCCTGTGCTACGGCGCGCTACGAGATCGTCTACGAGAACTGTATCGGCTACGCTAGCGCTTGCGGCTACGGGACCGGCCGATCAGGTGCGAATGCACCGGATAGTGTTGAATAATACAGTATCGAATAGCAACAGCTGATACTAACAAAGACAAATGAGATAAGTTGCATTCCTAATCAGTTTTTCCTACATCTTACTCCATCTTGTATTACTTTACGATGGCTGGTGTTCAGAGAACCCCTCCTACGTTGCACAACATTAGTCTGACTCAGACCCAGTCTGAGCCTGACATCAACACAGCGTCTGAGATATGTGACAACGTTACAACTCGTAGACGCCAGCCGAGACAGGAACGATCGCCTGGAGGCCAGCATGAAGTGCAAGAAGATTTACTCGCTAAATGGAAAAAAGATCAAGACACTCGCATTTCAAAAATGCTAGAAGAACAAACTGCCTTTATGTCGAAATTGGTCACGGACATTAGTGAAATCAAGGCCCAAAATAAAAAAATTCAAGAGTCCAATGCTGAAATCTGTAAAACTAGTGCTGAGATCGAGCAGTCGATGTCCTTCATGAACCAGGGATTTGAAGAACTGAGGAAGGAGGTAGAAGAACTTAAGAAAGACCGCCAAGAGCAGCGAAGGTACATAGAAAGCCTTGAAAAGAAAATTATTGATCTCCAATACAAGTCGCGGGCGTCAGGAATCGAATTAAGAAACATTCCACTAACAAATAATGAGAATACGACGGACCTGATAAAAACTGTCTGCAATATAAGCAAAACGGTAGGAGTGCCCATACTGGAGGCCGAACTTCGTGACGTATATCGACTTCCTGGAAAATCGGCTTCAAATGGGACGGACACCTCCTTACGACCAATTATCGCGGAATTTACTACTGTGCGCGCAAAGCAAAATATGCTGTCAGCTGTCCGTTCCTTCAACAACAGCAGCAAGTCGAAAGAGGACAAATTAAATACTGAATTGATTGGCATTCCAGGGAAACGTCAGGTGATTTATGTTGCGGAACAGCTACCTCCTAGCTCCAAAAAGCTATTCTACCTGGCACGGGAATGTGCCAAGAAGAATGGCTATGTATTTTGTTGGACAAGCAACGCAAATATCTTCCTTCGCAAGCAGACAGGTGATAAACAGTTATTAGTGTCCTCAGAGAAGTGTCTTCTGGATCTCGATAGCACGAATATGTGACTAATTGTACCCATTTCTCAATTGATGCTTCGTAATCTAGACACACTGATGTTTTTATTTTTATTTTTACTGTTCTTTTCTCCCAACTTTGTTAAATTAGTATCTAAAATACACATATTGATAAACGACACACTAACACTCTCACCTTACACTTTAAATAAACCCTGTTTACACATAATAAATGAACATAACGTACACACTCATACTTCTCCACTCCACTGCTCTTCTTTTTCTAGAAAAAGCGATGCTATTTCTATGTACATTATGCCTGCACCACCGGAACTTACAGTATTCCTGTATTTGGTGCTAACTGATATCTCCAATGGCTAATACAGACAGCATAAACCATGACCTTGACAACCTTAATCTCGGGAATTCTTTCTCATGTGACCCGCAGGAGTGTATAAAATACATAAGTACAACTAATAGTAGCATAAAACTACTGCATATGAATATACGTAGCGTAAATAAAAATGTTGATAGTCTACAAGCATTGTTATGTCTAATTAATGTTAATTTTGACATTATTGTTTTGACTGAGTGCTGGCTGAGTCGAGTGAGTAATATCCCAGTATTAAACGGCTACCAGTCGCATTCAACTAAAAACATAACTAATCAAAATGATGGAGTCATTCTTTATACTAAAATTGGCCTAAATGTAACAGTATGGGAGCCAACCTTAAACTACGCGAATAGTCTAATATGTCAAGTTGATAATAAGCTCTCAGTAGTTGCGATATATCGTTCCCCTTCAAATACCACAAAAGAACATCACGATAGTTTTTTGACCAGTCTCAGTTGTATTTATGAGAAGATAGCAAGCTCGCCAAATATTGCAATGGTAGGTGACCTGAATATTGATATAAAATCCGGGAGTAGGAATGATCGGGCGTTAGACTACCTTATTTTAAACGCATCCCATGGATTACTACCAACCCACCTTCCACCCACTAGAATTGAAAATTGTCTTGGTCACGTATTACTAAAAACTAAGTCACCGGCCACAACCTTGGTAGTAGAATCTCATATCACAGATCACAAACCAATTATACTTGCAATATCAAATACATACTCTACCGGTATCAAATTTTCCACTAAATCTCGCATTAATACTGAAGCAATCAAAACAGAATTAGAACATACAGATTTTACACACATTTACAAAACTGAAGATGCGAATCTCGCTATGAATGAACTAGTTACGCTACTGTCATCGACTGTAACTAAACATACAGAACAAACCAACGTATCAAGAAAACTGAGAATTATAAAACCATGGATAACTCCTGGCCTATTAAAATGTATTAAGCATAGAGATAGGTTACACACAAAATCTAAAAAATCACCTGACAATTTAATCTTACATCTTACATATACACGCTATCGTAACTTTTGTAATGCGCTACTGCGTAAATTGAAGAGTGCATATGAGAGGAGCGAACTTGAAAAGTCACAAGGTAATCCAAGAATGCTATGGAAAACAATTAAAGAAATTACGAATACCGGTAAAATACACTCTAGTCCAGATGAGCTATTAAAAATAACTGATAACCCTAAATCATCCCTAAACAATGTATGTTCCTACTTTAGTAGTATAGGTAAAAACATGGCGGAAGCAATACTAAATGACCCTAATAAAACACCTCTAACTCGAGATAAACCTCCCGGTTGCACAAGCATGACGCTGAATCCGCCCATCAATTCACTTGCTTTCCAAAAAGTCGACGACAGTGACGTCAATTCTATTATATTGGAGCTTCGAAGCGATTGTGCCGTGGGCTGGGATGGAATCCCTTCATCGCTTCTAAAGACATGTCACCACACTCTCGCACCAGTGATAACACACATATGCAATCTTTGCATAGACACGGGAGTCTTTCCGGATTCTCTTAAGAAGGCCATTGTATACCCAATTTATAAGGGAGGGAGCAGGAATTGTGTCAATAATTATAGGCCAATATCTGTTCTATCCTCGCTTTCGAAGATACTGGAAAAGATTTTAAACAATAATCTTAGAAGCTTTTTAGACAGGTGCAAAATTATTGCCGACAACCAGTATGGCTTTAGGTCTGGTGTCTCTACTGAAAATGCTGTATTAGATCTAACTCAAACTATAGCAAAGACACTGGACAGCAAAACTAAATCCCTTGGCATATTTTTGGATTTGTCGAAGGCTTTCGACACAGTTTCTGTTCCCAAACTAATAGCTAAGTTAGAGTGTGTGGGCGTGCGTGGCATAGCTTTGAAACTCTTTACTAGTTACTTGACAAATCGTACCCAGCAGGTTAGGATAGGCTCGAGTTACAGTGATGAAGAATCGGTATCATTCGGCGTGCCCCAAGGAAGCATATTAGGCCCCACGCTCTTTAAAATCTATATAAATGACCTTTGCAAGATGGCAATACCAGAGGGTAAGATCTATGCATATGCCGATGACACGGCGATTTTAATTCACGGCCCTACGTGGGACGAAGTGCAAACTAGGGCTGAATCTGCGCTAACTTCCGTGATGACCTGGCTTAATCTGAACTTGTTGACGCTAAACTTGGATAAAACCTATTATATACCCTTTGCGATCCGACGCAACACCCTTCCCTCGAATACTTTTTCGATCACAGCTCACTCATGCCAAAAACGGCTGATATCGTGCTCTTGTGCTGCCATTGTTAGAACTAATAACGTAAAATATCTGGGGGTCCATATAGATGAGGGATTAAGATGGGACAAACAGCTTGAAACTGTAACTACTCGTACTATCCGTCTGATACATATCTTTAAATCTCTGCGAGAATCGGCTGATTTTAACATTCTCAAGATGGTTTACCTCACTTTGTGTCAGTCAATACTCGGATACTGCATAACCGTGTGGGGTGGAGCAGCGAAGACTTTTATTCTGAAAGCAGAGAGAGCTCAAAGGGCTGTACTCAAGGTGATGACCAAGAAGCCGTTTAGATACCGCACAGTACAACTTTATTCTGACACCAAAGTTCTCACGGTACGACAGCTGTTTGTTCTTCGAACTGTCCTCAGAGTACATGGCTGCCTACCCCTACCTGACCCAAGGAAGCGAACATATGTCCCCCTGGTGTACAGCACAAAACCTGTTTTGCAAAACACCATAACTACGTCTTAAGTATTCACGTATATAAAATTATACAGAAGAAATTAGACATAATAAACTTAAATAAATTCAATATCAAATCTAAAATTAGAGACTGGCTCATACAACAGGACTACAATAACACCGAATCTCTACTAGCATACATCATTTAACAAATTACAAATCACTTTTAAATAGAAACACAAAACACAACACACATACAAACACCACATAACACACTCCACATAACACACAGTACACACACCACTACACAACTAACATTACACTCACGAACATGAACACACACATTCACAAACCCACTCTTTCTCCATCCATGCTCAGATTAATCTAAATTACTACTCAGATAACTCACTTTTTGTCTTATGGTAGATTAACATCGACACTCGAAACATAAGGTTCATTGTTAATAAGCAGTTCAGTTTGGTCGAATCACTGTCTCCTAAGATACAGGCAATCCCTAGTTTAGGAGATAGGATTATATTTTTTGTTAATATAGACAATTGTTTCTCACCCCTTGTGTCCTCTGTTAGTTGACTAAGTCTTAGCATGTTACTAGTATACAACCTATGTCTATGTAGTTATTTGGATCAATAAAGTTATTATTATTATTATATTATTATCTATATGAAAATGCATTTTTTTTTCAATCTAATACGTTCATGTAAAAACTAGTACTTCGCCTGCGATTTCGTCTGCGAGAAATGTATAGCTCATGTTACTTCGGAATAATGTAAGATTCCATCGGTGAAAATATCAGTGTAGATATATGTAGTTGGGAGGACTGATAAAATTACGTTTATAAGGCTTTCTCTCTTCTACTATTTCTCTGTGCCCGACAGGGTCCCGAAGGATTTCATAATGCGTTTGCGTTCATTCATTCACTTTATTATGGTGTTGAATGATGAAACATTACAATATGCTAGAATCAGATGTACCTAACATTCGATTCTCTTCATGCACTAAAAATGCATGTTGAGAACTTCATTTGCATTGCATTGCATTGCATTGCATTCCACAATGTGTACCTAGCATAGGTACTTATTGCAATTTTTCACCATTAAATACCGCAATAAAGTGAAAGAATGAACGCAAACGTACTCCCTAGATAACTTTAGTTACCTCGATATTAACTGTGTTGGCATGGCGTCATCCACATAGCTATAGATACGTAAATAGAGTTTTCCTTAAACAAATGAACCACAAATGGGTAGGTACAGTATCGAATAGCCAAACAGCGAACTGTGAAACTATTTCATAATATCATTGCAGTCGAGGCTCAGCCAACTACTAAAGATATTCGTTTTTATATATGAAAACTTAAAAAAAAACAATCGACTTCCAAAAAAAAAACACTAAAAAGTGAAAAATAACTTTAATTTCGGAAGGCGGTGACTTTGGATATGTATTTTAATTTTTCACTTTTTAGTGGTTCACATGTGCTTACCCCTTCACAGCGTCCCGGCGTGATATTATGTTACGAAGCGGTGTAAACAATGGACAGACATGAGATTTCTGCAATTCCAGTCCATTTGCTATCATTTATTGAGGAGTTCCGTTGCCTATCTCCGAAGTTCTTCATCAGATCTTCACCAAATTGAAATAGGACCACTCCGAGAAACTACTCTTCCAAAAACTATCCAAATCGCTTCAAGTATGCCTATAAAATTTGAAGAGTTCTCTCTATTTCTTCAGGATCTCATCATCAGATCCTGACTTGATGATCATGGGACCACCTGGGAAGTATACCCTTTCAAGCAAAAAAATTATAATCCAAATCGGTCCAGCCATCTTCGAGTAATCGTGGAACATACATAAAAAAAAAAAAGGTTCCGACGAATTGAGAACCTCCTCCTTTTGGAAGTCGTTTAAAAAGGAGAAACTGACTTACTGACATCATCATTATCATCATCATCATGTCAGCCGAAAGACGTCCACTGCTGGACATAGGCCTCCCCCAAAATGGGAGGATTTGCCATAATCGCCACGCTTGGCAGACGAATTGGCGATCGCAGTATGGTGGTCAAATGCATACAGAACGCTGCTGCCCATTCTCTAGTAAGTCCCTTAGTCGCCTTCTACGACACCCACGGGAAGAAATGGGATGGTGCTATTCTTTTACGTCCGGCACCACACGAAACTTACTGACATATATGAACGCAAAGCCGAAAACCGGAACCGGAAGCCGGAACATCAAATGTTCCGAATACGGCTTCCTTTTATGATGTAAGGGAGTACTAAGTAAGGGTTTTTGGAAATTCGACCTTTAAGGGGGTGAAAAGGGGGATATAGTTTGTGTAAAAATCATGTTCTTTGAGTTAATAAACTTGAAACTTGGCACGAATACTTATTATAAATTTGGTATTTTATTTTTATTACCACGTAAAGGGGGATTTGAGGTGTTAATTTTTTAGGAAAAAATACAAAGACTACACACACACAGTCGTGGGCGAAGTGCTAGTTTATTTATATACTTAACAGTTTATAGTTAGTAGGTACGCACGTATAAACAGACAAGTAGAAAACAACAGAAAAACACGTATATACGTCTTTTTCTGTTTATTTCTACTCGTCTGTGTTCAGTATTGCTTGGTTGTAAAGAAATCTCATAATACGTCACACAGCATCCTTAACACCTTCAAAAAGCGGCCTGAATTATATTTAGCCGATGCGTACAACATTTAACGCCCTAGTTTAGTTACTGCGACCAATTAGGCTCGTGCCTAGTTAGTCACAGCCCAACTATTTCACCTAATATTGTTTTTAAAACGCGCACACCTATTATTGCGACACAAAGTTGTACCTGCTGCAAATCATGCAGAAGTTATAACTTCATTTTCGGAACCCCTGGCCACCGGAAGGTGACTGACTTGCCACAGCAGCCTCTCTCAAAGAAATTGGAGTTTCTAAAAGTTTACTTAATTTAAATGTCTGGGCAAGGCAAGTAGTCGAACGTTAAATCATTTGCCTAGCTGTTTGATTGAATGGCTAAATAAAATCACTACTGTTAACTGAAAGGCTAAGTAGTTGAGTGCGACACAAATAAATAATAAAAAACAAACAAATACATATTGCTTCCCTGACAAGGCCAAGAGCTGCCTTCAAGGCTCCAACGTACCTCTTCGGGTACGTCTAGCATTTCCCCTGATAACGCCAGCGATTATCATGAGTATCACGATACCTCCCACTGCGCCGAGCGCCCTCAGCATGGTGGAGCCTGGTAGGTGCGGCGCCGGAGTCGGCAGGTACGGCTGGAAATACAAACAATCAAATCTGACTGGTTATACTTTTTTATGCTGTCGGCTTCTTAACCAGACTTGCCTGTGATTGCCCTCATCATTTCAACCGAAAGACTTCCACTGTTAGACATAGGCCTCCTCGGGATTCGATCGCGTAGGGAAACTCCAAGCATGAACCTCTCCATTGCCCTTTGGGTGACTTTCAGCCTTCTTATGATGCCCATTGTAAGCGACCACGTTTCAGTGCCATAGGTCGTTGCCTTGGTATGTCTATATTGTGATTTTCTATATTTAAACACAAGGCTGTAGGGCAGGGAGACGATTGACACCTCAGAGCCTTAGAAGGCTTGATATTCGTGGATCTTTTACAGTCGTAAAATACTGGTATTCAGCTGCATCTGGTTAGAGTGGAAGTCGACCCCAAGAAGAATTAGAAAAAGGCTAGGCAGATGAGTCACAGATACCTTGAAATTGAACATCTTGATGTCTGGGCTCATGTCGACCGATGTCATCGGGGGCAAGTTGTCGAACGCGGGTCTCAAAGCGGGCAAGTCGTCAAACGCGGGTCTCGTCGGTGGCCAGTTGTCAAAAACAACTTTCATGTTTGGCAACTTCTCGAACGCAAGCAAGAAAGGTGTCTTTTCAATGGGAGGCCCCTTGTTGGACGGTCTGATGGGCTGCAAGTTCTCAAACGGTCTGTTGGAGTCCCGCGGTCTGAAGAAAGGCCTCTTGTCGAGCGGTCTCATAGTAGGCAAGTGGTCTATTAGCCACTTGTTCACATCCAGCCTTAAAAAAAAGAAATCTGTTGAAGTTGTTAGTGGCCTTCGCTTCACGCTCAAACCGCTGAACTGATCGTCATGAAATTTGGCAGAGATATAGCCTGCAATATGGAGAAGAACAGAGGCTACCTTTTTTTACGTGATAACTGACATCCACGAGGGCGGAGCCGCGGGCAAAAGCTAGTATCAAATAAAAATAAGGTAAGGTGGTAAGGTAAGTGAGAGTATGATTCGAGTGTGAAAACCTGTGTGAAAGTGTCTTTATCCAATTGGTTGGTTTTGGTTGGTTTGTTTGCAATTTCGTGAGTTTTAACTATAAATGTTTATAACTTCTTTTTGTGGATAAGTAACATTTTTGTTTATTTTGTTGTATAGTTCTACAAACCGTTTAATAAATTTCCTACAGGCAAACATGGGTCCTCCGTTCCCGTTATAAGTCTAAATCATAATGCCCTGCCATTATTTTATCCTTATTCACCTGTCTACCATCTTTATATTGTTTTTTTTTTAACTGTGAGTACCAACTATACCTACTTACATTTTTAGTACGCAAAGCAGATCACTGATCTATATTATATAATATTATAAAGAGGTAAAGTTTGTGAGTTTGTGAGGTGTGAGGTTGTAGGGGGTAATCTCTGGATCTACTAAACCGATTTTGAAAATTCTTTTACTAATAGAAGGCCACGTTATTTGTGAGTGTCGTAAGCTATATATAAATCCGAAAAATGAAAAGACTTTTTCATGGTAGTCGGATTTGCAAAGTAAGTCGGAGAAAAAAAGGCCGAACGAAAACGATTCTTACGAACGCTGCCTTAACGACGAGAGATATATGATTGAGAAAAGAGAAAAGTTGTAGAACTTAAAAATGCATACAAAAGAGTCAACGACAGCATATTTCTAACTTTTACATTGTAGTCACAAAAAGTAGTTTTTTATATTTTAAAAATTATTTAAATCGTTAGGCACAGCTGGGCACCGTTAATCAAATAGTTAACTTCGTTAATCGTTATTCCGCTACAAAAAAAGTTAGCTTCGTTAAACGTTAAAGCGTTACATTTCGGAAGAATTAACGCAAGTTAACGTTAATCGTTAATCCGTTAATATGTGTAAAATTGCATTTTTATATCGTTGCTAAGTAATGAAATGATCAAACGAAACAAATTTATTCGCAGTTTTCTCACTCGCACGCGCCGGCAAAATTTATATAGTTTTGTTTTTATTTCACTCGCTACCACGCACCGCCCGGCACTTGTCGTTTCATACTAGTCTGAACCTGGTTTTCGCGCCGCGCCGCGGTGCCGTGCTGTAAATAGTAGGCATAGGATTAACGATTAACGGACTTCTGCATATTAACGGAAGTTAACGTGTCCGTTAACATTTTTAAAAGTTAACTTAAAAGTTAATCCGTTAATCAAAATGTTAACTTCGTTAATTAACGATTAACGCATTAACGAGTTAATGCCCAGCTATGTCGTTAGGTCATGTTTATTGGTCGTATTATCAACAATTATGAATTCTTAACAAAATAAGTAAAATCGTCTTAATTCATCATCATCATCTGCCTAGCCTTTTCCCAACTACGTTGGGGTCGGCTTCCAGTCTTACCGGATGCAGCTGAATACCAGTATTTTACATGGAGTGACTGCCTATCTGACCTCCACAACCCAAAATCGTCTTAAGTATTTAAAGCAAAATACTTTTTCCTTTTACTGCATATCATTTGGACGAATGGTTAAAAAGATAATACGACATAAGTATAGAACCACGACCATGTCATAATCTATGAATAAATTTTAATTAAGTACATTAAAAAACAAAAATCTATTGAGTGATATAAAAATGTTTACCGGCCAACGAAGTGGGCACGGGTCAGCTGGTATTGTATAAGTTCTCAGTTTATGTAGGATATGATTTATTTTTAATGTATATTATTTTCAAACGGTCACTATTCGATGTTGTAGTTTACTAATCACACGTTATAATTTATTACAAAGTTGATGGATAGATGCTCACATAGGACATTTTGGTAGTATGCTTTGTTTACTTTTTTTGTGCTTAAGTTAAGTTTTCATTTTATTTGTTGGTATATTGGCATGTCTAGTTGACATATTACAATTTTTTAAGTTCTGTGTCTCGTGATATTGATTACTTTGCCTACCTATGTACAGAATCACGTCGTTTTAACTAAACAGACAGCTGTGCTGCTGGGGAGTTTGTTGCGCCACTTCTTCTTCCCAGCTAAAGCACTAGGAAGTGGTGAAGGGCGGGCGTTTTGGGGGACAGTCTTATGTAATTTTGACATTCGAAAAGTGCAGATTCTCAGCCTAATTTGAATAAATAACTTTTGATTTTGATTTTGAGACCACTCTGTTGAAAAAATTTACAGACTTGGGTTGACATTAGATTGAGACTTATATTTTTATATATGTTATGTTTTTGATGGGTTATCTCATACTGGAAATATATAGCTTGATTATGGCGGAGGATCACTGGAACCCCCTTTTCTTTTAGCAAACGAATAAAACATGAATTTAATACCGGCTCCACACGGTTCGACTTATGAGTCGAAAGCAATTTAAACATTCGGAACAGACTTTCAATCAAATTGATTATCAAATTCAAAGTATATTTTGATATACACCAAAATATGATCAACTACAATCGAACTATGTGAACTGAAACATAAGCGGGCGTCAGAAAGTGGGAAGCGACAACAAAAACTATACCATACAAATAATAGAGGAAAAGAGGGATCAGTCAGGAGCCAAGGAAGTGCGCATCTATACAGACGGCTCAAAAACACAAACCGGTTCAGGTGCTGGCGCACATTCCCTTGACCTCAACATTAACTTTCACATACCGCTAGGCACACACAGCTCAATCTTTCAATGCGAATGTGTTGCCTTAACACAAGCCGCAGCAGCAGTAAAGCGCTTAGGCATCCGGAATTACGGCGTTAAATTCGTATCCGACAGCCTATCTGTGCTCAAAGCTCTAGCAAACAAACAAACCAATAACAAACTAATCTTTGAGTGCCATCAAGCTCTGGAGAGTTTATCGACGTCCAATCGTATTACACTCCAGTGGATCAAGGGGCATAGTGAATCCTTAGGTAATGATGCCGCCGATGAACTTGCGAAGAGAGGCTCCGATATGAAAGTGCTAGGCCCGTACCCACTTCTCCCCCTGCCTTTCTCACAACTTCGTGCGTGGATTCGCCAAAGATCAACCGAACTTCATAACAACAGATGGTCACGGGCAACAGACTGTAGACAGTCAAAATTGGCTTTACCAACTGTAAACCCGCGATTAACCAAAAAACTTCTTAGCCTGAGCAGAAATAACCTTAGAATAATCATAGGAACAATTACGGGCCACAACCACCTTAACAAACATCTTTATAACATAGGCGCCACAGACAGCCCGCTTTGCAGGGGCTGCCTGGACGCCGAGGAATCAGCCACCCACGTCATCCTGGACTGCGAGGCTGTGGCTACTCAACGTGAAGAAATCCTCGGAACAGTGAGGTCGCTCCGCGAAGCCTGCGAAGCCCCCAGGAAACTTCTGAGCTTCTGGGCGGAGCTAGGCTGGCTCTGTTAGCCAGAATCCCCACGCACAACGGACCGAGTGGGAGTCTACGTGCGGAAAAGGGAGTCCAATCATCATCATCATCATCAAGTGGGAAGCGATCTGAGAAAGCTCTGTTTGCCTGAGCCCCATCAATTCTTCAACAAGAAAAGAAAAAAGAATAGAGAAAAGATTGATTCATAGGTACGCTTACTTCCCACGCCGCCGCCGCCTGACGCGCCGGTCGAGTTCATTGAAAACTCCGTGTGGTTCCTGACCACTGCTGGGAGTGTTGATGGCATCATCAGTGCCGTTCCCAGATAACTTCATTACACAATAATTAATTCGCGTCTTTACAAGACAGTGGACTCCACGCAACTAACTCGGTATGTTTGTTACTATTTTAGCACATAAATCTACAATTATTATATGTAATTGTATGTTAATATGCGATTTTCCTTCCTTAACTTTGCGTCTTTCGATTCCCTGCTGTGTTAATGTGTTATTGGATTTTCCACCTGTACAATTCGACGTTAATAGCAAACTGAATTTGGCAATAAGCCTATTGTGTCGGACTTCGGGCAAGATTCACAGATCTTCGGCTTCGCTTCAAACTCAAACTCAAGCTCAAAGCATTTACTTCAAATAAGCCAATTACAGGCACTTTTTTTGAATTATCAAGGTCGGTGAGTTAGAAAAATGAAGCTAGTTGCCCATTCCAAAGCGTAGGTACCTATGGAGAAGAACGGGCAAGAAACTCCATGGACACTCTTTTAAAATCATGGTGTTGTTACAAAAAGTTGGTTACATCATTATGTTGAAATTTTCAATGTGAGAACGATGTAAAAAGCCGTGCACATTAAAGCGTCCGTAATTAAAACAAAATTAAAATAACAATTCAGAAATTAAAATAAGCCGTGGTAGCCAGGAGATGACCAGTCCCCACTGGCGGCGCCCGTTCACGAACATGACGTGTGGACCAGCGCCATTCAGCTCAACCATTTTGAAGGGAACTTAATGATCCAATACACACGCCACCACCAGCGAGATATTTGAGTGAGCATGACATACTCTCAGCTGCCAGGGCACATTCAAGTCAATGAAAGACGTACCCTGTAAATGGTAGCTTTATAGTAGGAACATAGTGCTCACACATATGCTATGCAATTATACAATACTAGAAGTTTGAATTTACACAATGCAAAGATATCTAGTCTTTTACAGTATTCAGCAGCTCCAACAACGTTTTCAAATGCTAATCAATTTGGTTTAAGCTACCTTGCGGACCAGGACAAGCAGCGTTTAGCCAAGCATTTTTGTCAGCGATGTAATCTCCCAACTTATAATAAGCATGGCTGCATAGTGTGCGTTTAATACAAGATTTAAATTTCATTTCATTCAGTTGGAGTATGTGGGGAGGTATTTTATTGTAACATTTTAAACAGTAAAGTAAGTCTTACATACGAATGTGAACATGATTCTTATGAATCATCATCTGTTGGGGTCAGCTTCCAGTCTAACCGGATGTAGCTGAATACCTTTATTTTACATGGAGCGACTGCCTATCTGACCTCCACAACTCAGTTACTGAGTAATACGATACCCCCTGGTAAGACTGACTGATTCTTATGAATATGATGGTCACATTCATAGTTCGAGTAGAAGTCGTCAGGATTGGTGACGCGGGAGCAAGCGACGTACAGTTGTCCGTGTGAGAAGCGGCAACATAATATAACAGTGGATTGTAGTCACACGGAATTCTTTATTAACAAATGTACCTCACCATATATATTTATTTTTATTATAAACTAGCTTTTGTCAGCGGCTTCGCCTTCGTAGAGGTCGAAAATTATCCCAGGGAAACATATTACCGGGATAAATAGTATCCCATCTGTTAATCCAGATTATAAGTAATATATCTGTGTGCCAAATTTCATCCACATCCGTTCAGCTGTATTCGCGTGATTGAGTAACAAACATCCCAACATCTAAACATCCGAACATACAAACTTTCACATTTATGATAATTATTATTGTAGGATAGGATACAAACTTTTGTCAGCGGATTCACCCGCCTGGAGGGCGAAAATTAACCCACGGGAACGCAATATCGAGATAATAAAAAGTAACCAATGTGTTATTCCAGGTAACAAACTATCTGTGTGCTAAGTTGTAATCTGTTGTGCTGTTGTTGTGAGTAACAAACATCCAAAAAACATACAAACTTTCAAATCAAATCAAATCATTTATTTGCATAGAATGTAGGTATTAAAGTTGTTATAAAAAATGTATTTAGCCGGGTTCATTCTGCCTGAGTTGGCATTGGCGGAGTTTGGCATGCAAAATTTAACAAATAGGTAAAGTCACCTACGTTATTGTTATTATAAGGTCATGAGCAAAAAAATAAAATAGTTAAGTCAATTAATAAATCATTTTAACAAGTTCAATAGTGTGCAAGTGTTTCAAATAATGTCAATAATATTAAACTGTTGAGATGTCATACATAGGGTCATTCAAAAAATCACTGAATGAATAATAATATTTCTGTATCAAAAAAGTCTTGAGTTTATTTTTAAATTGTTGAAGGGTTTCACTTTTTATGCTGTCGGGTAGTTTATTAAATAATTATTATATTGGACCCATGCAGAAAATACTTTTTCTAAGTAGTGCTGTCTTATAGCCAGGTTTTTGTATTGACTTCTCATGGGACCCTTCTTGGTGTCCGAGACTTTAGCAAACAAATTTTTATTTGTTTTTACAAAAATTGCCATTTTCAAAATATATAATGACGGAACAGTAAGAATTTTCAAAAACTTGAACAGAGGTTCACAACTATCTCTAGGTTTAAGACACGTAGCTCTAACACAACGTTTTTGGGCTTTAAATGTGTTATCTCTTAGACTGCAGTTACCCCAAAAAATTATTTCAAACCTCAAGACCGATGCGGCCAAACCATTGTATGCTACTAAAGCAGTCTTTATGTCAACTTTTTCACATTTCTAATATTAGTAGGAAGTAGCATAGATAACAGAAGAGCCCAGAACTTAATGTTTTCTGTGAGGTTTTCTGTATAGTCAAAATCAAAATATTTTATTTCACATAAACCTGCATGGACACTTATGAAACGTTAGAAGCTAGGTGCACGGTTCCAATTTGTCGCTTCGTATGGAGAAGAGCCGGCAAGAAACTCCACAGTTACTCTTTTAAAAAAAAATTGGCTTTTACAATGTTTTCAAATTACAGTGAAAATAGGTATAGGAGGACAGTGCAGGCCTGTCAATAAGTACCAGGTACTTAGAAGAATGAAAATTAAGGATAGAAAATCGTCTATAAATCTACAGCCTGAGAAAGAAAAAAAGAATATACATTAATAATAGAATTATATAATATTAGAATTAACCTATTTAAATCGCAGGCCATGGCCCTATACGGGGCACCGGTGTGGGCGCCGACATTGAGGCGCCAACCAGCACGCCGGTTGAAGGCGGCCCATAAGGTCATGGCCATCCGGATGGTACGGGGATACCGCACGATCTCCTGTGAGGCGGCGGGCCTTCTTGCCGGATTGCCGCCATGGGATCTAGAGGCACGCGATCAAGGTCCTCGCGCACACTTGGGAGTGGCGCAAGGAGGTCAAACGCCGGGGCGTAATTCCGCTGCCGCGGGAAATCACAGCACAGCGGACAGAGCTCCGGCGGGATCTTATGGCGACGTGGAAAGTGCGATTGTCGCAATCCAGTGCTGGGCACGCCACAATTGCGGCGGTAAGTCCCCTCTTTGAGGAGTGGCTTGAGGGGCGGCATGGCGTCCTCACCTTCCACCTGACACAGGTCCTCACCGGACACGGCTGTTTCGGGAGGTTCCTGTTTCGGATAGGGCGGGAGGAAACGCCGGGGTGTTTCCATTGCGAAGATCGCCCTGAGGACACGGTGGAGCATACCGTGGAGGTCTGCCCGGCTTGGGCGGAGCACCGCCGAGTCCTCGTGGAGGTGATCGACGGCGGCAGGCCATGGTACGGAGCGAGAGTGCATGGCTAGCAGTGGCCTCCTTCAGCGAAGCAGTTATGCTCGCAAAGAGGGAGGCGGCGCACGTGAGGGAGATGCAGTACATGCGCCCTCACAACCGTGGCCTTCGCAGGAGACGCCCTGGGCGTCGGGAATCCCAGGCTGATTCCCGGCCACCGTAGGCACGGGCTTGCGGACGGAAAGTAATGGGTAGCTCGCTGTCCGGTAAGGACCAAGCCCGGGTCGACGGCGCGTTGTGTTCCACGTGTGCCTCAAAGAGATGTCAGCAGCAACTGATGAACAAGGGCCGATGCCTGCCAGGGCTGCGGGTTGTTCGAAAGAGATACCGCGGCCCCTGGCACACAGGCAACTGAGGGAACACGGGTGGGTTGTAGTCAGTAAAAGTCTGACACGCCCTCCCGCTCCACCCAGAGCGGGAGAAGTTATTTGATGATTTTTGCCACCCAAAAAAAAAAACCCTAGTCCCAGTTAAATTATCAATAACTGCGTGTATGTTGTAAGCTAAGAAAGTAGCTAATACATGTTGACTTTTCTTGGGAAGAAACATTTTGTTCCCGAAATAGTACAAAATCTTTAACAAAATTGTTAGTATCGAAATACAATAAACGGTCACTATGACGACATGTCAAAACATGCATTTAATTATTTAGGGTAAAAATTTAATAATTTTCTTCATAATTCAAATTATTTAAATATGGCAAAGCACTTAACATTATTTTACCTCATTTTAATTTAAGTAGGGTGTAGTAGTAATGTATTACAAATTATAAAAAAGAACCACAAAATTCAACGTAGGCTTGCAAAGCAGTCGGCGAACTGCTAAGTTATTTGTTGAAAGTTGACTTATACAGCCGTTCTTACGTACAGACGCCAGCACATCAAGCTACTCCAATCTGTCAAATGTCTTTGATAGATTTTAAACTTTATTACAAACGAATAAAGTTCATGTTTGATTGGGAAAATTTGACAGTTTAGGGTAGCTTGATGTGCTGGCGTCTATACATGCATATGTTTCGCGATTGACTGATTAGCTTTTTAAAAGTTTCATAAATCATATAAAAGGTTTTCAATCATCAGATAACTGGTATTTTAGGAATAAATACGGCGGCTTGACAGTTTTTAAGGGGCCGAAGGAAACTCCGCAGGGACTATTGTAGGATATGGAAACAAATATATTGGATTATTTGCTTTATTTGCGGATTGGTGGCCAAAGTGAACTGGTTATCTAGATAACCAGTTCACTTTGACCGCCTTTGGAACATGGCCCCTGCCTGATCTAGGTTTTATATAAAATACACAGATAAAATGGCAGGGGGCGACTTGCACACTCAATAATGGCCCCCCGAAAAGTTTCACTGGCGTAGCGACTGGGGGAAACATGTCCTGAGGTGCTTACGAGAGTTGGAGAGGCATTCCATCGCTCTATCAGGACAATCCCGGAAGTACGTCAAGATCCCTGCCAGCATCTTACCAGAATACTTCCTTCCTCTGAACACTTTTGCTCTTGCTAATCTCAAATCAAGCCGGCCAATAAATGCAAGCCAGAGGTGAGGCTCAAGTCTCCTCCCAGGAGATAGGGTCCGTGGGGTCGCTACTCCCCAGCAGCTCGCCACATGCTGCCCTGCGGGTTTATGTATCTCTCTTAGTCTGTATGCTCATGTTCAGGATCGCGCAATCCCCAACACGTCGTTAATGTAGAGTTTAGGGATGCCCGATCTGAGTCGATTTTCCAGAAGATCGATTCATGGCCATACGATTTACCGATTTTTCAAATCGATTCAACAGGATGCGATCTTAGCCCAGATCAAATTGTATGCGCTATACATCGTATGAAAAAATCGTATCGTCATCGTATCGAGATGGTTAAATGAAACACACTGTTCTGTGAGCATGACCTATTATTTCAAAATACTTTTTATTAAGGCCCACGCCAAAAAAATCAAACGTTTGGTCATATTTTCTTAAATGTGACACGGTTGGACAATGGAAATGGTGTAAACAGATTGTTAAAACGTAAGGAAACACATACTACCAATTTAAAAATCATCTCAGACGTCATCACAAAGGCACCGTGGCACATTTTGTAATAGATCTATTATGTAGATTAAGTTAAAATAAATCATTTGGAATGCATACTGTGCTTTTCATTATTTATACAAATTACGATACGATCTCACTCGATCTCGGAAGATCGATTCAATACAATACGATTAAGATCGTGAATAGATTCACGAGGTTACGATGCATTACGACCCAGAAGATTGATATCGGGCATCGGGCGTTCAAATTTGCCCCAAAATTAACTAAAATTTTATGAGTTTGTGGTTAATTTAAATAGCATAGTTATTGTATGTAAATAAAAATGTAGTCTCTAATGGATATAAATTGCTGCATTTCATCTGCTATATTTTAATTGAGATCGGGAACAGAGATCTTCTGAATAAATACATAGGAAGAAATAGCAGTGATATTGAGTGCATGGGTACCTATTAGATAACAAACGGTTATATATAACTATCAACTGTTTTCCGTTGTTCCGATCAGTATGTATTACCTATGTTCAATTGGACAGACATACACTATGAGAGCTTCTATTATAGAGACGTGAATCATGATTTAACTAGAATCCGCATTAAGTAGTTGAACTAAGTAGGTAGCAACACTAGCAACGTCAAAGCATTTATTTCAAATAGGCATATTTAAGGCGCTTTTGAACGTCAAGATTATCAATACAATAGAATTGATTCTAGTAGTCACAGAATGTAAATCAAAGTCATAAAAAAAAATTTATGAAAAATTAGACCAACCAGCAACCAGTTTGATTTTGTCTATTATCCTAGATTGTCCAATGGAGCGCCACCATCATGTTTCTAAGCAGTCATAACTTGGATACAATCCTCTAATATGTAATATGCTTGTTTACATAGTGTACTTTTAATATGAATATTAAATTTTCTTTCATTTATTAAATTGCCATATTTTTATTATTATTTTATTGCTAACATAGTATGAAGAGCAACTATTAAAAGAATCCAGCTATTTAATTTCACACGTTCATAGATAATTATGAGGGTGACTAGTCAACATCAAGCTAACTTAACTGTGCTATGGCTTTCTCACATCTCGTGTAGATACCTACTGTTTCAAACGAAGCTAACTATAGAAATATAAACTTATATCGATGAAGCTAACCGTGGCAAGAACAAAGCGCAGTGCACAACATTTTGATTTGCATTCCTACTTGTTGCTATGCTGCGCTGATTATGGTCACGGTGGATATTTATTTTACTAGGCACTAGTTAATAGGATACTTACTCGTGGTCCTCGTCATGGTCCTCCGTGCTACCACCGAGAGGGTCTCCAGCACCACCGCTGAAAACACTCTCAGTGTTAGTCTTGAATATTTCCATTTCACACTAATAATCAAATTAATTCGACTGCACGACGCAGTGAGCTGCGCACAACTAATTGGGTGTTATAGGTATTATTTATTTTAGTATTAATATTTATTCAAAATATTATTGCAATCATTTTCCTTGTAAACGCTGGGAAACAAAAAGCAGGCTTGATTCAATCAATCTCAGTAATTCGGTGCAGCTATACAAATATAACAATACGCAAGCGGAACAGTGAAGGGACCCCGATAACTACATTTATATTTACCTTGGAAGTATTCAATGCCGTGCGGATCTCTTAGGTATATACCATAAGGTTCAAGGTCATTAATCATTAATCGTAGCCAACATGTTAGTTTATTTAGTTAGGGCCGGTTTTTCGATCCCTATTTAACTTCTATCTGAATCAGACGAATAAGTTTGACATTTTAACAGTTTTTGTATGGACGTTTATTCTTCAGGTAAAAGTTCTGTAATAATTAAAAAATCGGCTTTTAATACAAACCATAAATTCTAATAAGATGTAACACAAAATAAGATGCTAATCAAAATCTCTCTTAGAAGTATTTCTCATATTTCAAGTAAACAGCTTTGAAGCTGCCATATTCACAACAATCAAGCTTGAGAGAGCATCGCTTGGCATATTATATTCTTAAAAAAACGATATCCTTCTAGGGATCCGTAAATCTTTAAATTTCTTTTCTTCCGCTATTGGTTGGTTTGACTCTTCTAGTCCACATTTTTCCCATACAAACTTCGGGAGTGTATTACTCCACTGTGCGACAATGTACATCAAAAATTAAACATGGTATGGTTTTGTCTCATTATTAATATTGTTTGTACTGAACCAGAATACTAAAATAAAAAGCCATTAAAAAGTTAGGAGCCAACAAAGATTCGTTTTTCTTGCTAATTTAACCTAACTTTGGGCGTGTTTAAGTAATAAAAGAAGTTTAAAATCTGAAAAACCAAGTCGGTACCGACAAAGCTCAAATATCGAAAAGTAAAATAAACTTTTTTGGTCATTGATTTATGCAGTGGTTTTTTGATAAAACCCGATCTTCCGAAGGACTTTTCTTAATTTTTATGCGCCTGTTTTACTATAAATGATCCTGCATCTGACTTAATAACGTTGTACGTGTAGACTAGCGTCTAACTGCTCATCAATGATACCTCTGTCGGACACGATGCCTGGTGAGACAGCGTGCTTTTTAGCCAGCCCCACCAGTGAGTTCGAGCCCGCGACTAGGTTCCCGAGTCCCTATCAATTTCAGCGCGCTACTAGATTAGATAACTATCGGAGCGCAGTGTGTCTGTGTGCGTTCGCACTTATCGCTGACAATCGTAGTGTGCGTTCTCGTACATTGAAGCGGGAAGAAATAAGCTTGATCCGTAACCAATATTATCATCACTATAGTTTTTACTTACTAGATTCCGTAATACTGGATGGATGTTATTGTGATTATGACGTGTTACGTATCCTATAAAAATATATTTACATACGGGGTACGGAGGAAAAGTACTTTAAGATTGAAGTTAAATTATGGCAAACTAGCTTTTGCCAGCGGCTTCGCCCGCGTGGAGGTCGAAAACTATCCCACGAGAACGTAGTACCGGGATAAAAAGTATCCTATGTGTTATTTCAGGTTAAAAACTACCTGTGTACCAAATTTCATTCAAATCTATTCAGCCGTTTTTGCGTGAAAGAGTAACAAACTTTCACATTTATAATATTAGTAGGATTTTAGAATAGAATAGAATATTTATTTATTCCAGTAACCAAGACTCAACAAAATTGTTAGTAAAACTTACGACTATGTTAGTAACCACAGACTATACACCAAACAAGGAAAACAGTACAAAAACAACAGTCGGTCACCGTTGCGACATCCCATGAGAGACGGCACAACAGTGACCCACGTAAACACAGTCCAGGCGACTCGCAAGCATGCCTAAGACACTATTGGAGCTGCGCCCACACCCTGCGCACTAGGGAAGCGCACTTTTTACGCATTGTTGCGTAAAAGCAATCTACATGCGCATCTGCGAACACCCCTGATGCACTACAGAAACGGGGCAGCCCCACCAGTATCCTAAATGCATTGTTATATTTAACGCGGAGAGTGCTGTACGATCTTTGCGAACATTTAGCCCACAGGCTGCACGTGTAAAAAGAAGTACAGTAAGCTTGAAAGAGCGTGATTTTAACAGGAAGTAAGCAACGTGCAAACCTGCGAGCCACCATGTTCGCTCTAACCGACAACGCCCTCCGCTCCCTTTCAATGTCAGCATCGTCTTTGAGGTCGGGATTCAATATATGACCAAGATATTTAAACGTATAGACTCTCTGCAAAGGTGCACCATAAAGAAATACAGGCAGTACTGCATCAGGACTTTTAACCCCAGCCTGAAAGACCATGACCTCCGTCTTCTTAATGTTGTATGCCAGCCTATGAACTTTGGCAAACGCCTCACATTGAGCAACTAATTTTCTCAGGCCGCAGACTGACGCGCTCAGCAGTACCATGTTGTCTGCATAACTGATATTATTTACGCAGATACCGTCTATATAACATCCGAGCCTGGTACTGCTGAGCTCGCCAATCAACTCGTTCACATAAAGGCTGAAAAGCGTTGGTGAGCTCAATCCACCCTGCCTCACCCTACACTCCAACCCGTAAGGACGAGAAAACGCCCCAGCCCAACGTACAGTGTTGATCTGGTTTCCATACCAAAACTTTAAAATATTAACCAGTTCTGTGGGTAAATTTACCCGCTCTAATTTACTCCACAACACATCATAGGAAACCAGATCAAATGCCTTTGACGAGTCCAGGAAACAAGCATAAATAGGCGTCCCTCGTCTCGCATATTACGTCACAGCATGCTAAGAAACAACACCGCACTGTCTGTTGATAGCCCAGCTCTGAATCCGAACTGGTTATCGCGAATAGTAGTACAACTACTTAATTGTGTATTAAGCATGCTGTCAAATACCTTTGAAATTATGGTAGCTAGTGAAATGGGCCTATAGTTAACGCTGTCGGTGAGGTCACCAGTTTTGTTTTTAGCAATTGGCACTACCACTGTTCGCATCATCTCACCGGGCAGGTAATTATGACTAACACAAAAGCTATACAACATAGCAAGCGCCCTGGGTAAGTGGGGGCCAGCATATCGTAGGTGCTCGATGCTGAGCCCGTCATGACCGGGGGACTTACCCCTTGTTCCTAAACTAATAAAAAAGAAATCGATTCCCTGAATTCCTGAAATGAAAAACATAATTATATGTTTTTCATTTCAGGATTAGCATCAGCGTGAAAATAAACACAAGATACATTTTATTCGATTCTTTATAACAGGTATATACTACAATTTTATCGTTTTAGAGTTTATTACGAGTTTGTTTCAAAGATCCATAGAACGTGCTTTTCTCGAGTCGAAAATTTCGAGTAGTATCGAGTGATCGAGTGTTTTGAAATCTCAACGAGTTGGTCAAAAAAGAACTCATAGTCAATTATTCTTCTTCCTTCAATTCGTACTGGAGAGTAGCTGGTGCAGACTGAAGAAATATTAATTGTTTGATATTTAATAATTGAAATAGGTGAAACAGAAAGGTGTGGTCAGACATTATGAGGAGTACCTATCCATATGTACAACTTTCACTATGAGACACACTTTATAGCTCCAAAAACCGAAATTTGAAATTTCGACTACTACGTATGAATAAAAGTGATATTATCTTCGATTTCAGAGTTAGGTCTATGGTAAAGTTGTTCATATATCGGCACTTGATCACACTTTCCTATATTGTAGTACAGTAGATACTAGCGTGTATCCAAATAATCGAATATTTTGAACTTTTTATCCTAATTTGGTAAACGTAAGTACGTACTTTATCCAAATCCAAGACTAAATCTTCTAAAGAATCATCGAGAGAATCAAAGTTGGTTGGAAGAGGCGTTTCTTGAATTAAATCCATGTTCTGTAATTACATTAATAATACTTCAAAATTGTACATGCAAAATCTTAGTTACATGTTTGTTACTCAGTCACGACAAGACTAAACATATCCACATGGAACTTGATACAGACAGAGATAGATTATAATAGTACAATACAATAATATGTATGAATAACATTAACAAATCAAAGAGTGACACACTATGCATAAATAAAATAAAAAATACTCAAGTCTCAAAACTGGATACACCTAGTACAAAATCACGCGCGATTCGAGAGTTACGTCGCGAGCGGCGAACGTCACGGCCTCACAGGCAACACAGGTCCAAGCCCTTGGGCGCGACTGAACGCCTCGAGCGCCGCATCGGTATAAAAGGCATTATTTAGATATTTTATTAGAATTAAATAGGTGGTCAAAACTAAAATAATATATAAATTGATTTTGGTAGATAAACACTTAAATTTTTTGAATATTTAAGATTTATTGTTATTTTCGATAAATTCTTACGCGTACACGCTGGTTTCGCACATGGTTTTATTGAGTTTTTTCAGCGTAGATTCCATTTTTTTAAAGTACTAATTCAATAAATAAAAAAAAACAAACTCTTAGACTTACTAATATACTATATGCCCAGTATTTAGGATTTTTTCTGAAATTGTTATTTACTACTAGTAAGCCAAAAAAGCAATTGAAAAACCTGGTGTTTCATGCTTACGTAAAAACGTGTATTATATTTTGATTTTTCGTAATTTATATTGAGTAGTTGTCAAAATTTTAATTAGTAGACTTACTAGATAAATAGGTGATGTTTAATGTGCAATAAAAAACACACAGATATCTTAAGGTTATTGAGAAATTTGCTCGGAAAAATTTGAATTATCGGTTTTTTGACCGCGAAATTGATAGGGGATCTTAAGGGCCGCTCGCAGCGGGTTCTGTTACAATGGAAAAGTCCGAAATCTTAAAAAAAAGATTTATTGAAACTTCCTAAACTGGGACAATATATGTATAATATATATATTGGGGAAAACTCGGTATACGTCCCGACTCTTTGGATGCCAAACCAAAACTGGCTGGTAGCCTGAGAGCAATCAAGTTCTAGGAAGTCCGGTGCTGACTAAGCACTAGTGTCAGCGTCTACTGGTACATACTAGGGATGTAACAAACCCCCCCCCCCCCATAAAGATGAAACTTATATTTTTTATACATAAGTTTCAGAGAAATATGCGAAGCCTTGGGACTGGAATTTCTTCAAATTCCTGAACTTCATCTGTTAAACTGTTAGATTCTATTTTAGTTTTGAGAGTTGGACATTTACCGAATTTTTTACAAAGTTTATCAATCAACTCAGCCTATCGCAGTCCACTGCTGGACATAGGCCTCTCCCAGGCAGCGCCACAACACTCTATCCTCCGCCTTCGGTCCATCTAGCCGGGGGGCGTCCCACACTACGTTTGCCGATGCGCGGTCTCCACTCCAGGACTCGTCTGCTCCACCGTCCATCGGTCCTTCGACAAACATGGCCAGCCCACTGCCACTTCAGCTTGCTCACTCTACAAGCTATGTCGGTAACTCCGGTTCTTTTCCGGATAATCTCATTCCTGATTTTATCCTGCCCAACCCAACCGGATCCTTCTGTCGGCCTCTTTCTCAAAGTTGTGTCTACCGAGCTGGATGACTTGCCCTAGGTAGACGTACTCCTTCACAACTTCGAGAAGCGACCCTTCGATGTGGATTGGACTCGGCAAGACGTGAGAATTGCACATGACTTTCGTCTTGTCCAAATTCATGCCGAGGCCAACCCGCCGAGAGGCTCCGTTTAGGCTGTGCAGCATCTGGTCTAACTGTTCCAGTGTCTCTGCCATTTCGGCAAACCGAAGGTGTGAGATGCATTCGCCGTTGATATTGATACCCTGTCCAGTCCAGTCCAACGTCTTAAAGATGTCCTCCAACGCGTTGGTGAACAGTTTCGGGGATATAACATCCCCCTGTCGCACCCCTCTGAGCAGTTGGATGGGACTTGTTTCCCTATCCTGGATCTGGACAGTCTGAAAGTTTATAGGATATAAAAATTAATAAAAGTAGGATATTATACAATAGGTAATGATAGGATAATGAGATTCATATTTTATGAATGGGCCAGGTTCATTAATAATATTGTCAATATCTGACATTAATTGGTGATTTGAAACAGTTAAAAGTTTTTTTAGGTGTACATCATTTAACTTTAAAGGTTTTAATTTAGATTTAATTAACATGAATTTATCTTTGTCACAACAAGGATCATTGATAAGATTCAAATCAGAAATTATAGATTTAATAACTGAATTATAATAAGGTTTCGATTAAAGTTCCCTGTCTTTACACTAAGCTTTACATTCCGGTCCTAGATTGATAACACCAGTACCTAACAATTTGTACTCTGTTATCTGTGAATTACAATCCAGGGTAAGTTTCGTTGGTTCTGACTTAACAAATAACCATTTATTGTTTTTTAATTCTTGCCAAATATCCACATTCCCATGAACCAATTTAGTTTCGCATTGTTGAGGTAATTTGTTAATAATTTTACATAACATTTCAGTTTCGCAAGTAGGCATATCTTGAACTGAGTATGCATCGAGATTAATACTTTTAACACATTTATTTAGATCCTGAAGGCATACATATGTTGATTTATCTTTACTTATAGCTATATAATTACAATAAGGTATCATCATTGCATTTGAATGAGGCTGGTCCACATCATGTGGGATAGGTACTGAGATAGGATTATATAACACATATTCTGATTTATATACTAAGGGAATCTTAATGACAAACACTACTTTACTATTTATAAAATGTATTTATTTATTTATTTATTTATCACAAACACTGCTATCATTACAGGAAATTCTTAATGCGGTAGCGTGGTCCTAAATTAAACTATCTTAAATAACTATCTTTAATAACATAACACATACAACATTATTTTTGTGAATTCATTCAGAGAACACGTAAAAAAATAAATCGATCCTGTCAGCCGTGTCATTCAGTGCGTGCAAGGCGCGCGTCAGTGGCGCTTTGCTGAGCAAGTTGGTTACACTGCTAGTAACCGTGGCTTCCGGCGCCGCGAAACGTAATTGTCAGGCACATTCAGACAAACATCCTTCAAAATACCGGAATTATAGAAAATAACACGACAGTGGCGCTAAGTCAGTTAGCACATGGATACTATCTAAACTTAAGCTAACAGGTAGTTCACTATTCTTATTTAAATCCTTAACACTACGCATCAACTCTTCATACAGTTGTTTAGGGGTTAGGACAGAGGGTGTATAGAATGACTTTTCGTAAACATTATAGCGTTAATATCAAGTCTAAATGATAAAGTTAATAAACTAGAAAACAATTCATTATGGATTTCGTTCATTTTAGATTCTAGATCTAAAATGAAATCTGAATCTAGATTTCTTCATGGTAGATTTTAGATTTTATAAGTCTTTAGGTATATTATATACATTGTTTAATACGGCTGATAAATTTTCAATAGCATTGCCTAATCGAGTTTCATTGGTTTTCATTATTTTAAGTGTTTCATTATAATTATTTAATGCCGTGTTAGTCATTAAAATATTATCTTTTAGGAGAGATGAAAAGTCTCTTATCATTGCTTTCTAGGTGTTCTATTACGGAATTATACGTGATTGAGTCGTCCTCATCCATTGTGTCAATTACTTGTTTGAAAAAGGAACCGATACCAGCAAACTACGCAGATCTCTTATCTCTATCGGGAATAAGATGAGATATAGCACTACAATCTTTTAAAATACTGTCAAAGCGAGATATTAAGGATTGTAAGACGTTATGGCATTTTGAGACACTTAGTTCATTCTGTTGGCAAAAAAATCTAGCAGTTCCTAAGGCAGACTTAATATTTCCCATATGAGGTTGTATATACCCAACATCAACCGGGACTCATATATGGAGATAATTATTAGATATTTTCAAGGTTCCCACGGGGTCAAAGTATATTCCAGTATTTTCTTTAGTGTGCTCTATAACGTCGGCTGAGATAACGGAGATACACGCCGAGGCGATCCTGAAATAATATTCTAAGTTATAAAACTAATCTACGTAACTAAAATAATATAAACTAAATTAAAACTACGCATTTATTTCGACAAGTTTAACTTCATCGTAGTGATGTTTTACATGCCGACGGTTTATCAATAAGGTAAGTGTGTTATTTCCATTTATTCGAATAACTTTATAGGGACCTTTCCAAATGGGTGATAAAGCTTTACGAAGTCGTAAGTTATTTTTCACGTATACCAAATCACGTGCTTTATACTTTGCTGGTTTAGTATGCCTATCATAATAAGCTTTGGAAGTTATTCTTGATTTTCATATATTTTCTACAGCTTTCTCCCTGGAAATTCGTAGACGTTGTTGTAAGATCCTTACGTAATTATTGTATGTAGATTCTAACGCGGAGTCGTAAATGGATGAGGGTATAAGTGCCTTATGACCGAATACTAGTTCATAGGGGGTGAAGTTTGTAGTATTATGAACTGTCGTATTATAAGTGAGCATGGCTGTATAAACATACCGAGGCCAGTTGCTTTGATTTTCATCTACAAAGGATTTGAGATATTCTTTTAAAGTTGAGTGGCTCCTTTCTAGGGCTCCCTGTGTTTGCGGGTGATAAGGGGTAGACCAAAGCTGTTAAATTTTTTTAAAGCTACAAGTTTGTTTAAATAGCTCGGCTGTAAAATTCGGGCCTTGATCAGTTAGGATTGTTTTTGGTATGCCGAATTGAGCGATAAAATGAATCAGACATTCAGACGTTTCTTCTGCAGTAGCATTAGAGATAGGATAAGCAGCTGAGTATTTCGTCAAGTCGTCTTGCAGTGTTAGAATAAATCTTAATCTAGCATTGCCAAATTCAGGAAGAGGGCCTACGATGTCTAATGCAACGCGTTCAAATGGTTGTGTCGATGTTGTAGTGATCTGCATCGGTGCATGGTTAGTTTGACGTAGCGCTTTATTAGCTTGACATGGTACACATTTACGGACATAATTTTCAATGTCACTGCGCATATTTCGCCAGTTATATTTTTCTTGGATTCTTTTCAACATTCTGTTAGAGCCTAAGTGGCCTGAAATAGGAATATCGTGATTTTCACGCATCATTCTAGCGATTTCGCTCATATTCGGATACATTATAATATTTTTGTAAATATTAATGGTTTTATTTGTATTATGAAATAGGTACGTGAGTATAGTATGTATGTATCTTTATGAAATTATGGCTATCAAACGGATTTCTGAAATCTGTGATACTAAACTCATTTATATTTGCAGATAAAAGTAATTCTTTAAATTTGTCAGGCTTTTAAAAATATCATCGTAAGTGGTTGTTTCATAATGATACACTTTAATTAATAGTAAATAATAAACGGTATTCCCTTTTTCAGATAGCAAGAATGAATATAGATTTCTTTTCAATGCAATGCAAGGAATTCTTTACTTTCAGTCATATTACCGATAATTTCAGATTTTTAATTACTTTAGAGAATTTTCAGAGACTTGAGGGAAGATGCAGAGGCCGTCGTGTCTGACATGAAGAGATACCTGGATTTGATTAGTGAGTGGTCGCGGTCTTTTGGACTGCAAATCAACCCTAGGAAATCCCAGGCCATGATTATTGGCGGCAAATATATGCGGAATAGGCTCGTTGTTGCGTCGCTGTCTCCACTCTGTCTGAATGGAGTTCAGATTGAATACGCACGTACGGTTGAAAACCTATGATGGATTCCTACTTATCATGGTCTGCCCACGTCGCTCAAGTCAGTCGGAAAGTGCACTAAACGTTCCATTCGCTGAAATGTCTCGAAGGCTTCTTGCCTTTGAACACCAAAATCTTTCTTGCTAAAACTCTCATTCAGCCCATCATAGATTACGCCGATGCCTGTTATTTAGATGCCACCGAAAAGCTTTTAAATAAACTTGAGCGTTTACAGAACATCTGTATTCGTTTTGTTTTTAATCTTAAGATCATGTTTCCAACTTTTTCAAGACACTCAAATGGCTCCCCATCCGCCTTTATAGGAACTCTCGGATACTGTGTTTGCTGTTCAACCTTCTTCACAATCCTAAAACCCCTTCCTACCTGCGGGACCGTTTTTCCTACGCCCGTCCTTCAGATGCGCCTTGCAGGTCGCATCTTCGAAACCTCCTTAAGTCCCCTCCCCACTCCACTGACTTCTACTCCTACTCCTTCACTGTGCATGTGGTGTGGTTGTGGAATGCACTTCCGCCCGATATTAGGGACTGCCAAACTGTTGCAGTTTTTAAAAGAAAAGTGAAAGAACACTATCTGTCCACATCGTCATAGTTGTATATATTATTTTATTTACATTAAATACACATATACATTACATTTTTAAATAGTAGAATATAAAATATATAAAAACATTTAAAAACATAAAAAATAGTAGCCCTCCGGTATCGGGAACAGGGTCCAAACTACCGGCGGTCAGGGCTCCAGAGAGAGAAACCTCCTAACAATGCGAGCCGTGTCCAGGAGTACCGCTTTCTGGATCAAGCCCTTGACCCAGCTGCCCAACGAGAGCCTCCTTAGGTGTTGGTTGATGCTCTTGGCTATCAAGCCATTGGCTGTAACGACTATCGGTACAATGATCGCTGAGTCCACATCCCACATGTCGACAACCTCGCGAGCCAAGTCAAGATACTTGATTTGTTTATCTTTCTCGGCTTTCACGAGGTTCTCGTCATGCGGGACCGTTATATCAACGATCATTGTACGCCGCTCTAGTCGATCCACCACCACTATATCAGGCTTATTGGCAACAATAGTCCTGTCAGTAATGATGGATCGATCCCAGTACAGTGTGACATGTCCATTTTCGAGAACTGGGTCGGGCACATACCTGTAGTATGGCACTTCTGATTCCACAAGGCTGTATTTCAGAGCAAGTTGCTGGTGGATAATCCTGGCTACAGGGTTGTATCTATGCAAGCATTCCTCGTTAGCTAGACGAGAACACCCGGAGATTATGTGTCTGATTGATTCACCCGGACGGTGGCATGCCCGACAGATGTCAACCGTGCCGTCTTTCACATTATTTACATTATTATTATTAATATTTTAGTGAAATTTATTTATGTATGTATGTTTGTAATTATGTATGTAAGTATATTCCCATATTATTTGTTCAATTAATTTAGTGAATTATTGTTTTGATTATAAATGTCGTTTATTTTCTCTTTTACTCTTAGACACGCTGTTTATATATGTGTGTACATAAATGGTTTAACAAAAAATAATAATTTGGTTATAATCATTTTTAACATAGAGATAGACTAAGTAGCATCCCATAAAGTACCAGGAAACGAGCAGTTGTCTGTGAAGAACAATCACATCAATAAAACGAAATATAAGTTAAATCAAATTTATTAAAAATTGTTAATGATTTAGAGCCAATATAATAAGAGTATATTACAGCGGCTGTGATGGTGTGGACGTCGACACTAGCTCACTACACTAAGTATACAGTTATTAATAGAATGGGTTCGGTGTTACCGTTTCAAACAATATAGTATTCTATCCTATAGAATACTATATTGTTTGGATTGGATTATATACATATTCAGGGGGAAATCAGGAAAATATCGGCTTGCAACAAATTAAACATTTGCAAAATCAATGGCAAACATATTTTATAGACGTGCTTCTTGAAACGTAGCAGAAGTCTACATGAAATAATATGCATACATGTGCAGTAAAAGTTTTATACAATTTACAAGTTCTTTTCTACTTCATCGCCACACATAAAAAAAAAAATATTATCTTTACAGAAACTTTGCAGAGTTTATTCCAAGTCTACGGTTATGAATAATTTAAGAAGGGCTTAATAGTTTCAAATACTGAGAATTCTACCGTCAAAGTGAGATCAAAGACTACCGCTGCAGATATTGTAACTAGATACTGTTAATGACGTATTTATATATTTGAAAATATTGAGATCTTTTTTTTATTTTTACATTTTAATCTATTTATCATAACTTATCCTCACTATCACTCCTTTGAGCGTTTTCTATTTTCACATCATGCTGAAACATACCGTTCTTCGTTGATTGTATCTCACAAATCTACCTATTGAGTGTTGACTTTTATATTATTATACAACACGAATAAGGTACACTCTATCATTCAACTCAATCTACTCACACACAGTATCACGCACTCTCATAATGCTTTTCTGTTCACTCTAGACGAATAACGCTGTGTCAGGTGAAGTGTTCTCTGATGCAGTTTCATCAATGAACACAACTCTGTCCTTACAGTCTGCATGCCTAGTACTCTGCTCTTCTATATTGTCATTACTGGCTACTTCAGCCTCACTATTATTACTATTTAGATCTAAGCTCAGCCTTTCTACTATCCTACCGTTGGCAAATATTAGTTGCGTTCTGATCCCCGAAGGGTCGTCTTGAGAGTCATTAGAAATGGTTGCCATGGCAAAGGAATCAGCTCTGGGTCCGTTTTCAATAAGATCGTTCTGGACGTTATCAATGTCAGTGCTAGAATGTGCTCGCTCGATTAAATCGTTCTGTAGTCGTATGTGTACTTGTGGCTCGCCATCCTTAGGGTTGGTGTACGACACGGAGCAGGCGGAGTAAGGAGGAGGGGGTTCTTCGCCGACGTGTTTGTTGATGTCGTTGATATCGGCGATATCGGTGACGCTAGGACGCGCGCACTCGGAGTAAGGTGGCGGCATGTCGCTGGTGCGATGAACCGCGTCTGGGAAATCTTCAATATCATCCAGATCAGTTGAGGAGCTGCTATCCTCTCGATGCACTGAAATTGATAAAATGTAGGTATACTTAAATCTATACTCTTCCTTCCTCGCGTCAAACTGCTATTAGATCATATTTTGTTACCATCATCCTCATGATCTTGTTTGATCATCGATACGTATCTCTGTACATCTACTTTTTCCGTCATATCCCTGTTCCCTTACTAGCATTGGTATGGTGGTAATAAGATAAGACCAAAGTCTTATCTACTCATTTTAATAATAATTAAAATATTAGATTCTATAGATAAATAGAGGCGTTGTAGGAGTGTGTTGTATGCTTATACTTACGAATAGTGGCCATAACATTTGGCGTGGACCATTCATCCGACTCCTGTCTCCTTACTGAAATTAAAATATAAAATAAATTAATGAAATTCTACCACTATGCGTAACGCACTCCGTATTTTTTTGACGGTTTGAGAACAAAGAACTTATTGAACTCAGTTAGATGTTAGACCAGAACGTGGCTCAGCGGCTTTTGATATCTCCGGGACTTAAAGCTTTACCATTCATTGATCTGTTCCCAACAATAAGCCTTATCTGACTTTTCTATGCTTTGTCCCCGCTTTATCCACGAATTATAACATGTCTTAGAACGTCGAAACATGACTTGACTAAAAGAAAATAAAAGGGCATTCAAAGAAGTGACCCACCTCCCGGCAGTCGATATTGTCCTGGCCTGGTTTCACTCTGCTGAAGTTCCCCCGCTCCCACATCTAAGCATACAGACTTCTTATATTAGGTAAAAGACAATGGGCTCTACAAAAAAAGGCTATACAGGGTCAAATTAAATTAGCCGGCAATACTTTACCCACGTGTTGGGTATCGTTATCGAAAACGAATGGAACAAAAAAAATGCATCATTCGATGGGTAAAGGTCGTAATTATGGATGCCTCGATACGCCTTTTTGCCGATACGATACCGATACCGATGCTCTTATAAAAATATCGGCGATACTCATACCGATACCGATACGCTAATTGAATTCAAAAATTAAGGTAAAATAAATAAAACGTAAGTCAGGTAATTTTTTTATTAATATAAAAAGAACAAATAACAGGACAAACTAAATAAAACGGGTTAAAACTATAGACAAGTTGAGATTAGTAAATAGTTTTAGTAATTAAAATTAACATTGATGAGAGTTTTGTTTAAAAAACAAAGTATTCTTAAGTTTTTCGGAGAAAGACGATTTCGCAAATCTGTTTGAATAAGACCTGCGATGGAAAATAGTCTCTCAGATGCGACAGAACTCATTTGGAAACTAAAGTAGTTTTCTGCACCATTTTTCTCAAGTTTGGATATTTGGATATAAGACGTCATTGCGCCAGAAAACGAACGGATCTGCGCCTCTCGGTATATTAGGAGACCTTAGAGTGTCTCTCGACTTCTTCTTTGAGAGAATTACAGGTCAGAGTAGATAGGGGCTCATCTTCCTCGGACTTCACAAACGCTCCAAAGCCTGTCACTTGTAGGCATCTCAGAACTTACAGTTACAGTACTAGATGTGAGTGTGACCGTGTCTGAAATAGTTTCGGAATGCAGTGCTACATTAAGATCAAGTAACTGAATAAGACGCTTTTTTGGCATAGTAATAGTAGACTGTGATTGAAATATTCGTGATTTGTAACGAGGATCAAGCATTGAAGCCAAACAATATGATTCTTCATTTTCTAAACCATCAAATTTTTCACTAAGAGCCAATACCAAGTCAGCCGCTAATTTTTGCGATTGCGATGTATTCTCCCTTTCTGTCAACGGACTTCTTATGTTTTCTAATAATTTTCGAAGACTGTTAATTAACGGAATGGCGTCAGATAGCGTAGCAGTTGCTTTGCTAATTGACTTTGTAGCCTCTTCGTAGTATCGTAAAATGTTCACGACCTCCTCCGTCATTACCCATTCTTCAGTCGTAAGTTCTATTTTGCATTTTATACGAGGCAGACAAGCTTGTACTGCAACTTTTTGTTCCAGTAAACGCCTTAATGCCTCTAGTGTCGAGTCCCAGCGTGTAGATATGTCCTATATACGGACATGATTAGGAATATTATGGGCATCCTGCAGTAGTTATCACAATATGCGGCAGCTCTTTTAACAGCTCTATTACTTTAGCTTTAACTCGCTGATAAATTTCTGGTATGACTTTTTCAGTATTAAGGGACCGCGAAACAATTTTATAATTTGGGCTAAACTTTTTTAATAATCTTCGAAAACCTACTTTATTCTACAGCTATGGAGCTGTTTGATCTCGTGAATAAAGTAGGTCTACACTTATTTCCTCTGCAATAGTGCGAGGTATATCTTTTGCCCGAATGTCGTCGTCACTATAAAGCGATTTTTTATCGATAATCTCCTCCAGAGTTGCTTGTTTCTTACGTTGTGGGCCGTTATCGTCGTCACACTTTGTTTTCTGGGTAGTTTATTTCGACGTTGAAGCGGTATGCAATTCACTTGGATGGAGCCTCTTTAAGTGGATCCACAAGTTTGATGTGTTATAACTTTTAGGATTTATGCCACGTGAAACGTTTTCTTTACAGTACAAACATATTGCTTTGGAATTTTCAATTATCGAAATCTCAAAATGATTCCATTTAGCACTTTTGTGTTTTGAAGTTGGTATGACTTCTATTTATTTGACTCAAACGACTAGTTTTAAAATGATATGCACACACAAACATAATACATCATGTAATTCTATTTATTTGCATGGTAAAATACTATGTACGACAGTCAACCTAGCAAAATGGGATAGTTAAGCGAGTGCGAGGCCAAAGCGGTTTGGCGAAACAAGACACTGAATAAAGCGCGGGGTTTCCCCGAGCATAGTTAGTTCGTGCCTCGTTTGCAACAAAAATACCAAATAGACGAGACAATACGCGCGTTTACATTACATTTTTAAAGCGCGAAATTTGAAAAGTATCATTAAATCGGCCATAAAAATATCACCGATTCCGATATATCGGCAAACTTCGAGTATCGCCGAAATATCGGCATCGGTATCGGTATCGGATGCATCCTTAGTCGTAATCGATCAGAGATTTCAGATTCTTGTAATTTTTCGTGAAACATAGATATTTTTTAAGAAAAAAAACAAAACATAACCGTCGTTTGGTTGCCTTAATATACATGTTAGTGTTCACTGAGGTTTTGAACAAAAATAAAAAACATTTTTTTTTGTTTCACTTGTTTTCGATATCAATTATTTGGCTATACTTTGCCCACGTGTTGGGTACACGTGGGCAAAGTATAGCCACGTAATTTAATTTGACCTTGTTCAAAGAATCAAATTAAGTTTTTATTATTTTAAACTTATAATTGATTTTAATTTTATATTTCATTTTTATAATTAAGAATCAAATTAGACTTTAAGCAGGTAGTAAATATTATTATTTATGTTTATTATGTTATTATGATTTTGATTTTGATTTATTCTCTAGTCTCTATCTAGGCTATCGCAGTCAAGAGTGCGTCGAGAGTTCAAGACATGATCAGGAAAATTCAAAATCAAAAGTCATTTATTCAAATTAGGCTGAGAATCGGCACTTTTCGAACGCCAAAATACATAACACAGTCCCCCAAAACGCCCACCCTTCACCACTTCCTAGTGCTTTAGCTGGGAAGAAGAAGTGGCGCAACAAACTCCCCAGCAGCACAGCTGTCTGTTTAGTCGGATAGACTTGATTCTATACATACACAGGCAAAGTAATAAACATTACGAAACACAGAACTTATATAAACAAATAAAATGAAAACTTAACTCAAGCACAAAAAAATGTAAATAAAGCAAAACACCAAAATAAAAGCCTCCTGGTGTAATCAAAATCATTAACGGAAAAACTAGGATTAAAATTGTTTATGGTCTGTTTCAAAAGTATTTGCCGAAAATGTAAACAGATATGATCATTTTTAGACTCAAAGATTTCTCGTACAAGCGATATAAAAAATATTGTGGTGGGTACACGTACGTGAAATGTAACACACGTTGAAGCAAATTCATCTAGTTGCTGTGTTACATCTCATTTTAAATTTCACACAGCTTCTCCCAACGATCCAAGACTGCTACCCTAAGAACAGCAGTCATATTTTTTCAAAGACAGTAAAACCTCACTCACTTGAATGGGCATAGATAGCCCTAAACAGTCTCTTTTGGAGACAATTCTCCGCCGCCCTGACGAGCAGCACCAGTACTGCCAACACCAGGGCACCTAGCACCCAGCCAATGGCCCCGTGCGACCAGCCGTGCGTGAGGGGGCCCATCGTCCTCGGGGCACCCGCCGACCCTAGCGACAGCACCGGGGCCTGCTCGCCCGGATGCACGATAGACGCAGGCTCGTACGGCCGGTAGCTTTGGACGCTCTGATGATAATATACCTGTATTGAGTATTCTTTCGGGGTTTTATTTTCCTTATATCTACTACATACGGGTTGGTAAACATTAAATTGATGAAATTGATTTGACAAAACAAGATTAGCGCCGTTAGCTCTGATACTAAAAGTACCTTGTGGCGTTGTGCATTGGGAGATCAATCCAATTCAGTCTAATCAGATGCGTGCACGTACACTTAACGAACTCATCCTATGTTAAAATCGCCTCCACAGCGTCCACGGCTAAGTAACGCACGTGTAGCTTCACTTTGTATTAAAGTAGGTACGTATATGAATGATCTGAAGGGACGTGGCTATATAAGATAGCACAGAGTAACTATATCATTGGTTCAGGTAGACTTTAATAGGTATAAAGTACTAAGGTAGATAGGTGAGTTTTGGTGGTGGCGTGGTGACCCTGTCAAATGTATAGGCACTGTAATGGTGACCTAAGTCTTCGGCCGGATGGTGGTGAATGGTCCACGCGCCACGTGACGGGCGCGCTCGCGGGCGCCCACTGTCTCTTCAGTTGAGCCTTGTACATAATGACACATACCTTGATGTCGGGCACGGCCCAGGGCTCCGTGTTGTGGTAGCGGTCCACGCGCCACGTGACTGGCGCGCTCGTGGGCGCCCATTGTCTGTTCAGAAGGAGACCCTTCGCAAGTGGGTCCAGTCTGGAAGGGACATCGTCGTCTATGATTGTGGGGATATTCCTGTTACAAATAACAAATACCTCACTGATTCAGAATGGCAGGTTAACTTAAATATCAAGTGAGTTTCGAAAATACTATGATAATAATATAATAAAAACGATTTTAACGACTCAACAGCGATTTTCTTCAAAGTGTAGAGAAAATAGCTTTCGAATCTTATTAATTTAGTTAGCGTATCCAACAAAAGATACACATTACACATAAATAACAATGGCCAGCACCAGATATTAGGCAGGTGTACTCCTGACAAGGCTCCTAAAGGTGGACTCGCTAAGGTCACCACAAATTCTTTTGTTTTACGTTTTTTGCAATTTGCAATTCAGTGTCAGGCTCTATATGCCAGAAATTCAAGAAAATTTAAATTTCGCGGGCTACTCCGGAGCTCCTAAGGGAAGCCCCTTATCGTTAAGTATTTTATGCTTGTGATCGTACAACCTACAACGAATAGAACTATATTCTGTATCAATGCATTTCAATACCTGATAAAGTGTCTGCTATCCTTCCTGAGCCCGTAGAAGGCGTACTTGTCGTGTTCGCGAGCGCGCGGCGCCGCACGGTCGCGCGAGCGCGCGAACTCGCCGGCTGCGCGGCTGCGCGCGCGTCGGTCCCACGACGACACCCACGCCCACGGTGACACTGTCGGCTGCATTGTGCTAGAAATTATAAAGTATTTGTTTATTATCAACACTGTATATTGGTAGAAAAATGAGAGTCAATAACACAGATTTTAACATTTGTTTATGTATAATATAGGGTTATAGGGTGTCTATGAAATTAGGACACCTGCCGATACAATCTGTAGAAATCTCACCGTGAAGACTTCGGTGAAGTGATCTGTCTATAGTGTCAAGCCCTAGCATCAGTTGGAGTGACAGCTCACTTCAAGCTTACATCACACACCATAGTTCTCACGATAAATAGACCAGCTGCTTTTGTACCTACGTGATAATAATACTCGTAAATGTGATAACTTTGACCATGACTAACTGAAATATCAAAACATAAATCAAACGACCCACAGCGTCCCTAGTCAGTAAGACATTCCGAGCAAGACAGCTCGACCGGCGCTCGCCACTTTTACCAACATGCGACAGCTAGTAGACAGACTACTCGGCGATATAGGCTACATAAAATCTTATTAATAACTACTTACCCTTCACTGTGCTGTGCCTAAGTTTTACTAAACTACGGTTTATCACGCTAGTATTTTATTATTAGAACTAACTACAAGACGTTTGCGAGCCTTTTATTTTTTTATAAAAAACATAACGAAACATCACGCCTGTATTTCCCAAAGGTGTAGGTAGGAGGTACTTATATTGCTTTCGCAATGTACTTTTCAAACATGTAAACAAATTTGAGTTTTTGGAAAAACTACTTTTAAACAAATATACCTACGGTTTGGAAATTTACCCGGTATTTTCCGAAATGGGAATTTACTTGGGTAGTTTCCCTTTGGATGTTTACCCGACGCCCATCTCTCAGGCACCTAAAGATCCTTATCGCACTCGACAAGTAGTTATAAAATTCTCATGCTATGCCTGTAGGAGTTGTAGGACTTGTTGAATGTAGCTAAATGGTGTCGCATATGTTCCGAGTCACTGATCATGCAGTCTACACTCCAGTGGCTCACGTTACAGTACACTGTTACGTACAAGTAGCTCGACGTGTGTTACCAATAGTTTGACATCCTCGCCACTGCTCTAGTGACTACATTCTACATTATACGACTGCGGCCGATAAGCTCACGGTTGCAAAACCAGGTTCACGGTTGCAAAAACAAATGGGTTTTCTTTCAAGAAATTCACAAAGCAGTCTAGGGTGAGAGAGTTGATGGTGTGACACCCCCGTGCCTCGGAGAGCCCGTACAGCTGTCGTTGGTCCTGCGCCTGGTGTCTCCCCGGTCCTGTCGCGTCGCCGTCACATCGCGCGTCGTTCACTGAGTGGAGGGGGCAGGGCGGCCCAGCTGCAGCGCGTAGTTGCGCAGCACACAAACAGTACGAATGGTTTTTTTTTGACAGTTGAACAACTTTCTTGCGATATTCACGTTGTAGAGCAGACACATTTTTCGAACATATAAAGCAATGGAGTAGCAATATCCTACAAAAAAATCCAGGTGTGATTGGTAGTGGGTGACGCTATTAGGGTGCTGTATGTGCAATTATATCTCCTGCGTTAGTAGACTAGTATGCTGCCGTGGAGATTGACCGCTATGATGAAATTCAGTCAGGATTATTACAGCTGGTTAAACTTGCAAGCAGACTCTTTTTAATTACTGCCTTCGTTTTCCCTGATCATGTTTGTATAGTACCGGATTAGCGCTGTTATGTATGCGGCCTTCGGGGCCGGGCAGAGCGCCACAGGATACCTTGTTCCGATACACAATAACAGCATGTGGTAGCAACTAACCTACAACATTATACATCAATAAACGGCGTGGGACCTGGAACAACTGTCCACAGGCATCTATCTACAGTTTGAATACTTAGGTATCATGCATTTGACAAACCGGTGATTTGGCTGAGAGGCACAGTTCTCCATACAGCCCACAGGTTCCCAAACCAGTAGGCCGGCCATGTTCCCTAGAATCAATGGCCGTTGGGGTAGACGTGTTCTTGAGTGGAGACTGAGAATCGACAAACGTAAGGTGGGACGCCCTCAGGCAAGATGGAGACGATGTGAGCAATGGTTGTTACTTTGGTAGCAGCTGGACGAGAGTTGTTTTTGTGAGTTGTTGTGTGAAGTATTTTAGTGGGCTGGTATAGGCTGATGATGTTCATTTGCCTAATAATACCTTTATTACGTCACGTCAGCGTCAACATATAAAAATGTAGAGTTTTTTCAAAATGATCACATGAAAATAAGCGTAAGTAATGAGGCGTTTATACTTAACTTACAAAAAGTATGTAAATATTTCTACCTAATTAAAAATGGTTCTTCCATAGAATAACTGTTGTTCAGAACAGTAATGTTTTCTTAATGAAGCACGACCATTTACTTAATTAGAATTAAGTAGTTAGTAAATTAAGTTTCTGTGTATTCGACACCGACGCGCGACGATGGAATCTTAGGAATGTTCAATGTTTGCGTTACTAGTTTATTATATTTCATCGCTGGAGTGACTCCACGGAATCCGTGAATGCCACGTGAACACACGGTGTGCCGCGGAGTATGAAGTGTAATTACACTTCATACTCCGCGGCGTTCACGGATTCACATCAAACCAGAGTATTTATCTCCCCTTCCTTAAATAGATCATTATTAATCTCTTAACTAACGACTTTTTGCTGGCAAATGGTTTCTAACACTATGTCAGTGTTCAAGGCAGGATTCAAGGTACTTGTATACTGACTAAATATAATAAACTAGTAACGCAAACATAGAACATTCCTAAGATTCCATCGTCGCGCGTCGGTGTCGAATACAAAGAAACTTAATTTACTAACTACTTAATTATAATTAAGTAAATAGTCGTGCTTCATTAAGAAAACATTACTGTTCTGAAACATTACTGTTCTGGTTTGGGAACCTGTGGGCTGTATAGACAACTGTGCCTGTACACTTAGCTTTGATGTCTCAATAACCGTGAGTCAATAACTATTGATGAAAAACTTTTCATCCCTCCAACAATGGCGGACTGGTACTGATTTACTGACCGAAAACTAAATACGTGCAATTACGTCTGTTCATTATCTATCTAGCCACTGTTTCCTTAGTAACACTGTGTCGCGTTCTAGTGGCCCATGCCGTGTCATGGAGTAATTGAGGTCAACATAGTTATTTTATAGGTGGCATGTTGGCCGGGCTCGTCTCTGAGGCACTTGCTCTCGTCAATCTATTGCGAACACTCTGACTACTGATTTCAGACATTGTCCAGCAGGCTTAGCACGATAATCTACTCTTCTAGCGACAAAACGCTTGTCTACACAAGGGTTTTGTCGTCGGAAGAGTAGACAAAAATGATGTTTACGTAGAGACAGTTGACAGGTTTTCACCGAGAAATGTAGAAAAGCGATTTCTATTCCACAGTAGAGTAAAAATAGAGAGCGTCGTGCTAAGCCTGCTGGTCTGACTGCATGAGGACCATTCAGATTGAGACCTTGGAGATAGACATATAAGTACCATCGCAGACTTTCCTGTATACCTTTCTAAGAATAATTATGTAATTCCGTAGTACATTATATTGATCTACCTCAGCGTTAGCAATATAAGCGCCCAAAGTGTGTTTTTACGACATCATTACAAATAATTGAATTTAGGGGCTTGTGGCTAAGTAACAACAGCTGCACGGGTCGATCGATCAGGTTAAGCGACGCTTGCCGCGGTTGGTCCGTGGATGGGTGACCATCTTTACATACCAAGACCCCTCCGTGCCTCGGAAAGCACGTTAAGCCGTTGGTCCCGGCTGTCATTTGTGGATCTTTGACAGTCGTTACGGGTCGTCAGACGCCCAAAAAGTCTGACAGCCAGTCTTACCAAGGGGTATCGTGTTACCCAGTTACTGGGTTGTGGAGGTTAGATAGGCAGTCGCTCCATGTAAAATACTGGTATTCAGCTGCATCCGGTTAGACTGGAAGCCGACCCCAACATAGTTGGGAAAAGGCTAGGCAGATGATTACAAATAATTGAATTTCTCGACTTTTCTCTACTATAATATGCATCTATTATGCACATAAACCTTCTGGAGAAAAATCTCAAAATTATAGTGAAACCCGTATCAAAATCCATTGCGTGGTTTAGAAGAAGTAAGAGGAGAAACAGACAGACGAAAACAGCGACTTTACACTATTTAGAGTTATAGAAGAGACTTGGAGCATGATGTTATTGGAAGCAGCGGATTTATGACCTCACAACAAAGAAAATAAGTAAATATTCTCACTAATACAATGGACTACCAAAAGGATGTCTAGTGGGCCCACGGGGTAGGTACACAACCCACTCCCTCACAAACAGAGGAGGCCTGAGGCCTGCCGGTTAGGACATTATAGGCTGCTTATGCTAATGATATCGGAGATTCAGACGGTGTTAACATATCATTAGGCAATATGTTTGCGGCTAGGGGTAAACATGTCCCCATGGCGACCTCAACTGAGGACATACACACCGGTAGGGGACAGGGGGCGAAGCAACATACCCGGAATAATAGGGAAGGGTTGAAGCGTTATCGTAATTCTATACCAAAAGAGGAGATATCCAAACAAAAATTGCACTTAGACATGAAAACAGATTGAACATACCCACTTCACGATTGAAAATGCACTCTTCTAGTACATTCGTTATGTCCATTAAAATATACAATTAGTTACCGGAAAACATCAAAAACATAAATAAAAATAATATCTTTATAAATAAATTAAAACAATTTCTGATAATCAAAAGCTACTACACTATTGACGAATATTTTAGAGATAAATTCCAACAACAATAAACACTATTTTTACCTAATTCTGTAAATTACACTACACCACTGTTCCACTAAAATACTGTAAATTTAAAATGAATATGCTAAACAGTGCACAATTAATAATAATAACATTCTACAAGATTCAATAAAATTGTAAATATTTAGTTTATTAAAATTTATAGTATTAATAATGTAAATCGTGCAATAAATAATATTAATAAATATAAATTAAAACCAAATATAGAAATACTTACTACCATAAAAACAAATGATACTATTTTAATGACACTATTTTAGGGACATTATTTTAATGATACTATTTTAATGATACTACCTATTTTAATTTAATATTTATTTTTTCCTAAACAAAAAGCGCCTTCATCCTCTTTCCTGTTAAAAATTAACTTTGCTGTGCCCGACAGGGTCCATAATTGATTCGATGTTTTAATGTACCAACTGTTCTATGTACACATTATGGAATGCAATAAAGTATTTGAGTATTGAGTATTGAGTAATATTAAGATCGTAATGTACCATATACTCAGAAATAAATATACTATTACTATTACTATTACTATCCGTTTAACAATAGGCTCGCCCCCTAAAATAGGACTAAAATAACTGGTGGTAAATGTTTATTTACTATTTTTGTAATTTTCTGCAACTTGTACGATGTGATGTGCGCCCTAATTGCGTAAATCTAACTGGCAGGCTGAAAGCTTAGAATTCAAATTTTACGGAATAGTTGATTTTTAATGGCTTTTTTTTATATGATTTTATTTGTTACCAAAAATAATGCTTAAAACTATGTTAGTTCCCACATAAACGCATAAGATATTTGAAGAACAGACAGGATCATATCTGTCCGCAATCACAGTCAGGTTGCTGTTGCTATCACACGTACTCTGTGCAGCAAAGACGCCGCTTTCTTGGGTAGAATTGCCCGGAAGCCATCTGTGCGTGCCTCCATGAACATGGCGGATGCACTGCAATACGGATGGAGAATCAGCAGCATCAACATCCTGAATGCGTCATTCTATTGGACCCGCAGAGCATTGACAGCCCTTTGCTGTCCACATGCTGCTGGAGTAAAACGTCTACTTCACGCCTTTACCTCTCTTGTGCAGCGGGCAAACCTGACGGCCAGCATATAAGCCCTGACCGTCAACGCTCTACATTCCCTATTAATGAGTGAGGATATCCCCTAGATATCTGAATACCCAGACTCTTCGAAGTCGATCTTACACAGGACAGGCCATTAAAAAGGTCATATGTCAACTCGACATCGGTCATCCAATTTTGATCTTTGTTAAATTAACACGTAATTAGCTTATCTATTAACAAGTAAAATATAGGTTTATATGCAATAGATTGCCTAGAACCGTAGCTTCAAAAGCCTTGACTCGATAAATGAAAGAATTTGAAAACTGACGAATATACAAAATATTCGATTGTACGCTGCAGCGAGCCCTGTTTCATAAACATTACAATCCTACAATTTTGTAAATAAGTGACATATTTGTAAACTTTTTTTTTTTTTGTTAAATGATAAATGATAAATGATTTTATTTCTGTAAGTAGGTTTGTACAAACACTTTTACACGTCAATCATATTTTTTTTAAACTAGATGAAGTCGGCGTTTCCTATCTGACTACTCTGAGAAGAAAGGCCGAAACAAACTCAGAGGTCACAGTCTCTTTTAAAGTCCAGACATAATCTTGGTCAGATTATGTGAAGACCATGTGGATCGGTGTCTGAAATGGTCTTTTGAGGAAAGAACCACACAGATTGAGTGGACCTGTCCATTCAGTGCACGCATTTATCAGTAATCATGCAGCTCAACTCAGAACTTGAGGAGCTCAACGATTTGATGAACAATACCAAAGATAGGACATTTGGGTAGGCCGCATAAAGTACTCAAACTGCCAGATTAATACTAAAAACTAACTGAGAAAGAGATGAAAAAACACAAAAAAAACAATTATAAAAAATAAAAAAAAATATGACCCACATAGCCCTCACATTCACAATAATTAAAATAATAATAATATTATACTTCTCAAAGTAAATATTCATGTCAATGTGTATATAATAATTATCAAATGTCAAAGAGTATAAGTTTGCAAAAACAAAAACAACATTTAGTATGCAAAAATTGGAGCAGGTCAATCCCAAGCCTTTGTGTCTTCAATATAATTTTTAACGGTATAAAAGGCTTTCAGGCACAACTTACGTTTAATGAATGATTTAAATTTATTGATACTTAGATCTTGAACATGGCTTGGAAGTTTATTATAAAAGCGTATACATTGACATCTGAATGACCCACCTATTTTCTTGAGCCTTGTTGATGGTACAACAAATTTGTGTTTGTTCCTAGTATTTATACTATGGATATCACTGTATTTTTTAAACAATTTAATATTTTTATGGGCATATAAAAGATTTTCAAAAATATACTGTGAAGGCACAGTCATTACATTAATTTCCTTAAATTTCTCTCTGAGAGAATGTCAACTGCTGTTGTTGTATGTCAACTGCTGTTTAATAAACCTTACAATTATGTAAGAACTAGCTGGTGTCCGCAACTTCATCTGCGTAGGATTAGTAGTTCGAGTAGCTTATTTTCTTCTCCAAGGTCCTATCTATCGTATATCTATCAATAGAAATGAATTATTAATTTTTATTGTATTTATGGTTCACTATTTTGGCGATAATGACTTACACATAAAAGATAGATATATACTATTGCGGGCTATTTTGTAGGACTATTTAAGATAAACATTTCCATTACACAATATATACGTGTAACTCTGACGGTTTTTGCAGCGCACTCCAGAAAGGCTCGCAGATAGCAGATTTTTTTCCTACTAACTTGACACTTATCGTTATATTTTGGACAATGCACACAATATCTTTATAAGTTATAGCCTATATGTCATTCTGATGTACAAGCTATGTAGTTAGTGTATTAGTTTTTGCGTGAAAGAGTAACAAACATCCATCCATCAATACTCACAAACTTTCACATTTATAATATTAAGTAGGATTTTACAAGTACAATGATTACAAATATTACCTTTACAAATGCTGTTTAATAAACGTTTACAATTGTAGAGAACGCCTGTAGATTTCGATGACCAAATTGAATCTACAAATTTGTAATTGTAAGTTACACATTACATAAAATGTAAGTTTTTGTTGAAGATTCTTATCGAGGGTAGTAGATTTCAAAATCTTAGAATTTTTAAATATTTTTATACAAATATTTTGTTTACAGAGTACCTACTTTTTATATTTGTTTGATTCTTATCGAAAGTCATGGAGCAAAATAACAAAATGATGATTCTGTCACTAATCTATGAGAATAAAGATATATTATTCAGTCGGTTTAGTGAAAAACTAACTAATGATATAAAAATTAAAAAGTGGATAGACTTTGCAGAAAAGTTGAAATCTTTGGGCGTCTATAATAAAGACTGTTAATATTCGACGGTAGTTTTGCAGACACGAAATTTTTCATTGAACGTAAAATCTGTCACTTCAAAAGTAAAGTTTATCCTTTTATGAAAAACTCGCCGTTGCCGAATCAGAATCAGAATAAGAATCAGAACTTTATTTGCTATGAATGTAGGTACAGTTATAAGATGTTGTACATAAATTGATGAGATCGGCTACAGTCTACCTTACGGCGTGCAAATTATTAGGTACATAAATTAAACTATTAATACAAATTAAATAATGTCAGCAAAACAAAACAGAAATTAAAGTGATGTCAATTAATATTAATATAGTCGGGTACATAAGTCATAATTGGTCAAATTTGTAATTAAATATAACAATCATAATCAGGGTAAGTTTATATCATTTAGAAAGTCTTTCACTGAGTAATAACATTTGTCTAATAGCAGCGCAGTAACCTTAGATTTAAAAATATTTACTGAATAATCCTTAAAACTATGAGGTATTTTATTATAAATGATAGGTCCCATTGTCATAATACTTTTCCTTAACGGTGCTGTTTTGTAATTACCCGAATGTAGCAAGTTCTTATATTGGGATCGCAAGGGGCCATTACGTGTTCTTATATTGGCCAGTGACGGAAATAAGTCTATGTTGGCTTTTACAAAAATTGTCACCTCTAACATATACAAACATGGAAAAGTTAGCAGATTCAGAGACCGAAACACAGGTTCACAGCTGTTTGTGCTTTTAAGGTTTGACGTAGATCTAATACACCGTTTCTGGGCTTTAAAAATTACCTCCCACTACAATTACCCCAAAATTTGACTCCAAATCTTAACACTGACGCAACCAGTCCATGATAAGCTAGTAGAAGTGTATCATTGCTAACTTTGTGTGATAGGTTATACAGTACGTAGGCTAATTTATTTAACTTCTTACATACGTCATCGGCATGCGGTTTCCAAGTCAAATTGTTGTCAATCAGGATGCCTAGAAATTTTGCTACACAAGTTGTATCCACTTTTTGACCATCATAACTAACATTAATATCATCAGCGCGTATCCTTTGGTAGAAGTGCATTACTTTTGTCTTTTTTAGATTTATTATTAAGTTATTTGTTTCCAGCCAGTCTATAATTGTTTCTAACGTTTCATTAATTTCCTTTTCGTAGTTTTCTTTATTGGTACACTTAATGATCGCTGTACTAGTACTGTACTGTGTCTGCGTCTGCAAATAGTACCATAGGTTGTCGTGTCTGTCGTGGCAAGTCATTTATATATAAAAGAAATAGAGGAGGTCCCAAGACACTTCCTTGCGGTACACCATATTTAACCTCCCTACCGGCTGATCTATATCTAAGCTCACATTTGGTTTCAAGGCATATTCTGGATATTTCTTGTTGTTCCGTTGACTCGTATTGTCATCATCACTACTGTCACTATCGCTACTTCCACTACTAGTTGTTAGAACCATTGTTTAATGTATAACAATTAAATTTCTTCACTTATTACATTAACGTACACAATTATAAAATTCTGACAAAAGGCCACCTGTCGGATTTTTTCTACAATTTATAAAATATGATTTTTTATTTTAATTTTATTTGTAAAACCTTAACAGATTTCTCCTAGGTGATGTTATAAGTCACCATCTTCACACAAATTTACAAAAAACAAAATGAAACTTATTAACAAATAAAGCAACAACAAACAATTCAGGTACTCAGACCTCCCTCAATTAAAATCTATGCCATCCCAATGAATTTCGGCAGGTTCCGCCCGAATATATCTTCCGATACCGTAATCACATTAAGCAAAATTGTAAAACTGTAATTACAATTATGCGTTCAATAAAACAGTTTTCCTTACGAATACGTAAATTGTCACCTGTAAAGAGAAAACGTTTATTAAACAGAAATATGTAAAATTGTAGGTACAATATTACAATTTTGTCAGTTTTCCACCATGGTAAATTTGTAAATTGTATTCTTTATTAAACAGAAACTTGTAAAATTGTAAATTGTAAAATACAATTACAATTTACAATTTGTAACGTTTATTAAACAGGGCCCTGGATCTTTCGGTAAATACAAGTATGACGTTGTATACCTAATGAATGTTGTACAAATGCAATCGACGGGTGGAAGTTATACAGGGTGATTTGTTATTCGAGTTATGCAGGGTGAATCTATGCCTACAGCGCAGCTGTCTGCAATAAGTTATATAGGAATTTTTTTTGAGCGTGGGAAATCATCAAATAACTTTTTCCGCCCTGGGTGGAGCAGGAGGAGGTGTCAGACTTTTACTGACTAAAACCCATCCATTATCCCTCAGTTGCCCGTGTGCCAGGAGCCACGGTATCTCTTTCGAACAACTCGCACCCCTGACAGGCATCGGCCCTTGCGGACCCCACCAGTTGTTGCTGACATCTCTGACGGCGCGCGTGGAACACAGCGCACGTCGACCCGGGCAATTTTTTTTTTGTTTTACGTGGAGAAATGCTTACTGCGCTACCCCGGGAAGAGAGCGCAGTTATGTGGGACTGTAACCCACTTAAACTCCACGGTGTCCTCCAGTGCCGCTTGCGACGGGAACACGGAAACGCGCAGGCCACCCGCGAATCCGCCACGGCTGTCCGTCACCGGACCTTCCTCGGAGAGGAATAACCCCTATCACCGGCGCACCAGGACACATGGCACGCCGTGACCACCCCAGGAACCAAATAGCATAAAGGCCCCAGATGACCCCGTGTCTGGCACCCTTGGTCCCCTGCGACGGGTCAGCACAGTGGCCCCGTCGCCTACCACTTTTTGGCCGCAGGGGATAGGGAGAGCGGCCAACGCTATACCGACACTCCTCCTCCTCTGCAGCCCCACCGCGTCCGCCATCAATCGGTGGCGGCCCCGTCCAGGCTACAGATGGGAAGAGTGCTACTCAGAAGTACCGGCACTCCTCCTCCGCCGCAGCCTGTAACTCTTAGCCGCGATGCCTCCCATTCGACATCGCGGTCCGCCTCAGTTGCGATGCACCTTCCCGCAACCTACTTTTTGGCCGCTATGTCGTCGGCTTAGAGGCAAAAGCCCTGACGAGCGGCCCCACCTTGGGGTTCCTCTTCGCTACACCGTGGGAGGGTGACCGCCGCTACTGAGCCCCCCCCGCAACGACAGTGCGGGAACCCACTGGGGGGAAACAGGATGAACCTATGTCTACAGCGCAGCTGTCTGCAACAAGTTATACAGGTGAATGTATGTCCACAGCGCAGCTGTCTGCAACAAGTTATACAGGATGAATGTATGTCCACAGCGCAGCTGTCTGCAACAAGTTATACAGGATGAATGTATGTCCACAGCGCAGCTGTCTGCAACAAGTTATACAGGATGAATGTATGTCCACAGCGCAGCTGTCTGCAACAAGTTATACAGGATGAATGTATGTCCACAGCGCAGCTGTCTGCAACAAGTTATACAGGTGAATGTATGTCCACAGCGCAGCTGTCTGCAACAAGTTATACAGGATGAATGTATGTCCACAGCGCAGCTGTCTGCAACAAGTTATACAGGTGAATGTATGTCCACAGCGCAGCTGTCTGCAACAAGTTATACAGGATGAATGTATGTCCACAGCGCAGCTGTCTGCAACAAGTTATACAGGATGAATGTATGTCCACAGCGCAGCTGTCTGCAACAAGTTATACAGGATGAATGTATGTCCACAGCGCAGCTGTCTGCAACAAGTTATACAGGATGAATGTATGTCCACAGCGCAGCTGTCTGCAACAAGTTATACAGGTGAATGTATGTCCACAGCGCAGCTGTCTGCAACAAGTTATACAGGATGAATGTATGTCCACAGCGCAGCTGTCTGCAACAAGTTATACAGGATGAATGTATGTCCACAGCGCAGCTGTCTGCAACAAGTTATACAGGATGAATGTATGTCCACAGCGCAGCTGTCTGCAACAAGTTATACAGGATGAATGTATGTCCACAGCGCAGCTGTCTGCAACAAGTTATACAGGATGAATGTATGTCCACAGCGCAGCTGTCTGCAACAAGTTATACAGGATGAATGTATGTCCACAGCGCAGCTGTCTGCAACAAGTTATACAGGATGAATGTATGTCCACAGCGCAGCTGTCTGCAACAAGTTATACAGGTGAATGTATGTCCACAACGCAACTGTCTGCAACAAGTTATACAGTCCTGCTAGTGCTAAATACAATGTAAATTATTTGAAACACTTTCAATCATGGATAACAACGGCATTATAATCTAGGTCTCGTCGTTTTAGCAACAACGAGTTATTACCAGACAAACTGGTTCGGTGTAACTAACCGGCTATGACCGTCGAACATCAACTAAACTAGTCTTAAAATTACGTCACACCTGACCTATTCCCGAATGGGTAGGCAGGGTGTTAGGGAAAATTGTCTATAGTGGCAATATTCGTAAATATGAGCACCATTTAGGTGTCTCACAAAATTAATTTATGGCACTGCATTACTTACATTCGAAGGCATACTATTCTATCAACGACTACTTAAACGATAAGAATTGTTGGTCGCTGTGATTAACTCAAGACAACGTTTATGTTCTTTCACTAGAATTAGCTTAACTACTGACAGGTCATATGAGTTACTTCATATCATTGTTTATTTAACTTGACTGCATAAACCATTTCTTTTTTTTACTAATTAATTTTTCATTTATCGTTGAATGATGGTTATATGCTATTATTGTATAGAATCAAGTTCTTCCAACATAACAGACAACTGTGCTGCTGGGGAGTTTGTTGCGCCATTTCTTCTTCCCAGCTAAAGCACTAGGAAGTGGTGAAGGGCGGGCTTTTTGGGGGGACTGTCTTATGTAATTTTGACGTTCAAAAAGTGCTGACTCTCAGCCTAGTTTGAATAAATGACTTTTCATTTTGATTTTGATTACATTACCTATATCTACTTTGTACCTATTGTAGAATAGTCATTTAATTCCAGTTACATTGTCTTCTCATAAAATGCTGGCACATGATGAGTTCCACAGGGGGTGCCCTTAGCGAGCAGACGCTATAGTTTTACGTATGTAAGCCCTCTGGTAGCCTTAATTTATTAAGGTTACCACAGGCAAGTCTGGTTAAGCAGACGACAACCTCCTGCGAGATGTCATAACCAAAAAAAAAGAGTTGAAAAAAAGATTTGACGTTGACTTTTGACTTTGTATATCCCATTGCACATTGCGTCAGTTATAAATGTTTAAATCCCAGGAGCGAGCATGAGTGACAGCGTGTTAACATTGATTCCAGGCCAAAATTCTGACTCCAAGGGAGTCTGACTTTTTTCTGTTCTGGATTTTGAATTCTCTAACAGAAATACTTCCTACGTGAGAGATCTTATAACAATTTGCTCGATCGAAATCAAACTCATGACTAATTTCTTAAAACCAACGAAGCTGCAGTGTTTGAATAATGTTGACAGAAATGTCAATACTAGGTATTCTATAAGATTTCCATTTTCAGGTGTGAAATCCGAATAGTTTATGTACTTAAAAGTAAGTACGTACTCAGCGGGAGTTAACTGTGATATTTGTTTATTTAAACCTTTCAGCACACGAATGTACAAAGGCGGATTTAATGCCATAAGCATTTCCTATCAGGCAACTTTTGGGTGATGCAGAGACAAACAGTGGTAGGTGTAATTATGACAGTTGAGGAATAAACATTTTTAAATATAAATATACGCTTATACTTATTAAAACTATTAATATTATAAATATACCTACCTAATTATTTAAAAATATAAGCACAAATAAATCTATATATTAATACCCGAAACAAAAACTTAGGCGGAAGAGTATGAAATTCAGCACAGTGAAACTTTATATGGAGAAAGCGCGCGGAAAGCTAATATTTTTGATGAATTATAGTCGAATTTTGACCTCTGGGCAACCACTAGCGAGCTTTAACTATAACCGATAACCGGTATGTTGCCATCCTGATTTCCTGGGAAAGCGCATTCCACAGAGCGATGTAGTGGATGAAGAAGGAAGAGTGAATGAAGTAGGTATGTGCGGTGCCGGCACATTGAAGGAGACGACTGTGCAATGAACGTAGATTTCTATTGTGGTTGGCGCAAATGGAAACTGAAACTGGCTAGATAACCAAGGGAAGAGAAGGTGGTCGGCGCCCGTTACTCTACGCGCTGGAGTATGGGCAACTACTTTAAAAGCGACCGATGCGCAGAGGCATGATTATAATATTAACAAAACCATTAACATCTATCACAATTTTTTCCTTATACTTAAGTACCTACAGCGAAGTGTGGGCCCTATGAACAAACCGTTGCATCTTCTGCGTGAGACAATCGACTTCCTGAATCCACCCCTTGGAAGGTTTAAATAATACTTCAGCAACCACTTCTTCAGCAAATCGCTATGAAAACGTACATCTAAGTATAACGTGCTATTTCTTTGAATATCATCGACCCGACAGGTAGTTAAGCAGCGATGCAATATCCCCCACAATCACCAATGTTTGTAATGTTGCACCAACTGTCTGCCAACATCCCGTTCCCCTAATTCAAGGGCATACAATCAATGTAATATGAATAATGTATCACTCACCACAGAGTTCGCGTAGCCAGCCAGCCAGCCAGTAGAACAGACACACGTAATCAACACGTAAAACCTGTCGTCTCCATTCACATTTTAAGAACTCCACTCAAATCACAGCACTATTATGTGTTAATTGTGTCGTATTTGATCCAATGTTTGTGGTGAGAACGCACGAACGTTAGTCGCGACGGAATATCGGCGGATAAATAAACAGCGGGCGAAGGGTGTGTCGGACGCATGCGCGCGGCAGCCCGCACACTAGCGCTGCGCCTGTGCCGCGGGGACCGGGGGAACTAGCGGGGAAAGCGTAGGAGTAATGACATATTGGAAATGAGGGGTCGCCCAGCGGTAGATTATAATGAATTGCGCATAGATTGATTGACCTACAGATGGAATTCAGTCGCAGATTTGCGATAGAAGCTAAGTTGATTTTCATGTGTACAAGGTCCATTTTCCTTCATTTGTGACATTCTTCACACACACTTACACTGTTTGCGGTGATGACAGCTATAATTAGGTTCCACCGACGTTCTGTATCTATCCTGTTGACGCCTGCACTTTTTGTGTTCCATTCATGCATTTTATGCAACAAATTGCCAAGAGTATTGTAAAGGCGCTTTTAACTAACACCACAAAATTGAGAAAAATTTCTACCTCAATTTTAGTATAATCTTACATACATTTTCAAAAAGGGTGAAAATCTGTGTGCTGTCCTAAATAAGAAAGAAAGAAAGTCATCATCATATTGTAACTAAAATAGAATGAAGTGCAATCCAGTTTAAAAGCATGGCTCAGCATCAACATTCTCTTCGTTTTATTGAGAAAGAAGCTACAGTGTGTCACGAGTCGACATATCCTACTGTGCATAACATAAATCATGCCAGTTTCGCTTTAGTTTATGTTTGCGTCTCACTTATTAGGAGGCGAGTCTGACACCTGGTTGCCACTGAGGTTTTCCTAATAAAAAAAACCGGATAACATTTTACTCAACCTGAAGAACCAACCCAGGAGCTCATGTGCAAACAGTCCCACATGCGACCACTGAACCTGCGAGGAAGACACTATCGCAATTTAGTCCTTAAGGTGAATCTAGTCCATATTTTTCCCAAACAAACTTCGGGAGTGTATAACTCCACTGTTCGACAATGTACAACGAAAAGTAAACATGGTATGGTTTTGTCTCATTATTATTATTGTCTGTACGGAAACAGAATACTAAAATAAAAAGCTATTAAAAAGTTAGGAGCCAATAAAGATTCGTTTTTCTTGCTAATTTAACCTAACTTCGGGCAAGTTTAAGTAATAAAAGAAGCGTAAAATCCGAAAACCCAAGTCAGTACCAACAAAGCTCAAATATCGAAAAGTTCAATAAACTTTATTGGTTATTGATTTATGCAGTGGTTTTCTCATAAAACCCGATCTTTCGAAGGACTGTTCTTAATTTTTACGCGCCTGTTGTTCTATAAATGATCCTGCATCTCTGTCAATAATGTTGTGCGTGTAGACTAACTAGCTTTTAATTGCTCATCACTAATACTACCTCTGTCGGACACGATGCCTAGCGAGACAGTGTGGTTTTTAGCCAGGTCCTTAAGCCACAGTACCTCGTCCTGGTGAGTTGCTTCTCGGTTGTGTAGTGCCACCGACCTCCCTCGACCGTATGCTGCCTCTCAAATATAGGCATTTCGATTAGGCAAGCCATCAAAGATTTGAATCCTTGAGTGCCACCAGCCCCCACGACAAGCTACGAGCCACTTTAACGAATGACGTCTACCCACACCAAGCCACAAGCCACTGAGATAGCACGCATCGCAAAAATATTCCTTTTAATACGGTTTTAATCACAGTTACCTATTTACAATACATTCATGACTTTGACTCAAATAATTATGACATTTTGACACATTGACACAATCTGGAAGTATATGGAGATGGGTAAGAACGGGTAAGAAAGTAAGAATGTTTGAAAGAAGTTTTAAATTACACACCTACCAAGATCTGATTTTAATAATAAACTTATTTCTTATTCTTTGACCCTTTAATTATAATACGCATGCTTTGTTCGCTGGGGCCCCAGGTTCGATTCCTATACAGACTCAACAGTACCTACAAATATAGCAGTGCAGTAGAAAGTGTATGAGTGGCAGAAACGACAAAGACAAACTTTTTCTAAAACTCAGTTTTGTTACTTCACGGCGGTCCACCGCGGGCATTTATTTCCGCACTGGGAAATGATACAAACACGGTATATTAAGCTGTGGAACATTCCAGTGACATCGATTGCTCGTGACGTCATCCGCAGCCTTCAAACCACGAGCTATCATTTTATGAGAACTCTCTGTGTTGACAGATTTAACGTTGTTCTGCTGAACTCATGCCAGAATTGGCTGACTACTAGCCAGAACAAGTACATAACATACTCGTAACTGTACCGAAGTACCCAATGACTTACTACTTGCTGGCACAGGTATGTTCGCTAGTGGTCAGCTAGTAACAAGTATACCCAAGTACCTATAATATGGTATACTTGTTGACATACTGTGAAATAACATTTACTTAAACCTTCTTTTTTCAAATTATTATCGCCGATTGCTGTTGAATCAGGGACTAATCCAGATTCCGGACTGCAACTGTGAAATTCCTACTTGTACAACCCATATAATACTATAACTGATCTGGGAATCGAACCAAAAACTCCAAGCTAAGCACTGGGCCACTGGTGCTTGTGACAACAAACGACACTAGAGTATTCTCACTGTAGATGTAATAAGGTTTACTTTGCTATTGGATATTATAAAAAAACACGCTTTAAAAGCCAAACTAAAAAGTAGAAAATAATTTAATTCTATTAAAAAGCGTGGGATGCTTTTTGAGGTATTTTTATAATCAATTAATATCAAGCACCCCACGCTTTTAATAGAATTAAATTGTTTTCTACTTTTTAGTTTGGCTTTTAAAGCGTGTTTTTTAGTTTTTTTAAACTATTATTTATTTTCTATTTTTTAGTTTTGCTAACTACAAAAGCGTGTTTTTTTCTATTTTTTTTAAATTATTGAATTGTTATAGGTCCTCGATAAGTCTACAAAGTTTAAATGAAATCTGACCGTTTAAAGTGGGTCAAAATAGCGTGCAAAGGAGTCGGTTACATACAAACATACAAACAAACAAACATACAAGTGAAGCTAATATAAAGCGTGTAATAAAGCGTGTAAAAAGACGTGTGTTCTACAAGTGTATTGAGTGACTAGTTTTTTGCTTGATGAAATGTACACATTTCATCAAGCAAAAAACTAGTCACTCAATACTCCTACTACAATATTCCTGAGTAGGGAACGTATTGAACGCAATACGTTACAACATTAACTGTACTTATTACTTGTCAGTAAGGTCGACCCTTCGTACGGTCAACAGAAACAATTTCGCTTCGGTAGCGTCTATATGTCGTACAATCCTTTTTTTCTACATCCAAAGAATCACTGACTCTGATTTTTTTTACTTTTTTTTTTTACTTTAGTTATTTATACATGTCCATGCATGAACAACAAAAGTGAGCAGTAGGAAGGATTTAGAGCTATCAGCTCCTAAAGGGTTTTTTTAAGGGTGGGAAATCATCAAATAACTTCTCCCGCTCTGGGCGGAGCGGGAGGGCGTCAGACTTTTACTAAATAAAGCCCAACCGTGTTATTACAGGTGCCTGTGTGCTAGGGGCCACGGTATCTCTTTCGAACAATCCGCACCTCTGGCAGGATCTCCTAAAGGGGTTAAGGGATAAAAGTTTGAATGGAAGTTCGTCATTTGCGCCGATGGAATATCCCATGAGGCTCATGACTTGCCGCAATAGCAATATGCAGGTAAATAGGGCAGACAGCTGGCTCAGAGTCACAACTGAACGACACTCGTCATTATCAGTTATATTCAAAACATACACTCTCCACGTGGCGCACTATTGGAACTGTGGCGGACATCTACAATGCCCAACATACGAAAACTTCAAAAATCAATCAAACAAAAAGTAAAGTAGCGCCATCTACAATGCCATATGCGAACTACTCAAAACTTAACGTCACTCCGCAACTACATCAGCTACATCGCGCAAGCAGAGTTTACCGCGCGATCTGCATATATATAAACATCCCGACATCAATCGTCGGGCAGTAGCCCACCAGACACAACGCCCGTCTGGTCGGAGGATCCTCCTTTACCAATACAGTAAGAGTGAACTTTACACCCTGTTCCTCATACCTCTATAGAACGCAGGTGTACAGGCTTAACGACTAGCAAATTTATGAGATATAGAAAATTGTTTTATTATCCTGGCAATAGATAAACAGCAGCAAAGAACATTTCAGAACCCTTGTGGAAATTAAGATCCTTATGTGATATGTCATACCACCAGGAGTAGTTACCTGGAGCCGTTCATTCGTACCTGCAGATTAATATCAAATCAATCCAAACTTGCGACGCGCCCAGCTTCGCACGGTTCGTACTTCATAATCATATATTAGCCAGTATATGGTACATTATTAAATAGTGGTCTAGCACTAAACGTCACCACGTTTAGTGATTACTTGACAAAATATTGAGTCTTTAGTCTATGTAAGTTTGACACATACGTTTTATACTTAACCTTTTGGAATTCATTCTCTAAATAATGGTGAAAACCGCATCAAAATTAGTTGAGAAATTTAGAAGAACAACGCGGGCATACAGGCAGACACAAAAAATGTACTTAAATTCAAAATCAAAATATTTTATCTCATACAAACCTACATGGCCACAGACACATGGGCATGGATGGGCACTTATTTATATCATTAGTAAATATCCTAAATACCTGTAACTAATAATGATTTAATAGGGATGAAGTCGTAGCCCGTAGCACTCGTAGCATCCGTAGCTAGATAAAACTGTCTAAAATAGCAACGAGTGCTACGAGTCCTGCGGTCTACGAATGCTACGAGCTACGACCGCTACGAGATATGAGTACTACGGGCTACGAATTCATCCCTTGTGTGAAACCTAACTTCTGTTAGTTAATATTAATGAATACTTGTTTATACAGAGTCAAATATTAATTTATCAGATTTTTTTGGGGTCATCGACCGAGGTTGTTTTCTTTAGAAAATCAGTCTTGTTTCAATTTTATCGTGTTTAGATATTGATGCCCCTCACGTCACGTAAATAAAGTTTACAGAAGAAAAAACACAGGCGCAAGAGACTTTCTGAACATATACATCAAATAATTTTAAGCGACTGCCACCTCAACCACTACGAGCAGGGATCTAGATATTATCAGCGTCAGGTATACTTGCTGCCACACGCGGAGCTGACTCACTTGGTGCAACCTGGGGGAGCACACTGCACTGTGTATGCTCGTTATCTTTATATTATTACGTGAAGCAAAAACTTTGTACCCCTTGTCACAAAAATTACGCGGACGGAGGAATGTGAAAAATGGGACAGTTAAATTTTATATAGAGGAGGAGTGCAGAAAGCAAATAGTTTTGATTTTAATAAATGTTGACCACTGGGGGACGGCTAGTTTCATTTAACGTGTGTCACAGTCAATTTGTGTTTTCAAAATAGGTTCTTTTTTGTATTTGGGCACCTTGTAGTGATTTTTTTTGTAAATATTATTTTAATCGTACTTTAACGTGTCGTACTACTTTTTTTACGTACACCAAACAGAAGATTTATGATTTGTCTCTGTATGAGAGTGGTTGTCTGTATGTTTCAGTGTTTGTGTGTGTGTGTGCAGCAGTGTGTGTATGTGTGCGTGCGGGTCGCGGAGGATCGATGAGTGCCGCCACTCCGGCGCCACAGCGGCGGCGGCGCCACGCCGGCCGGGACACACCGGGAGCACACGGGACTACTGTGCAGTGAAAGTGTAACGCTGTTATTAACTGACTTCCAAAACACGAGGAGGGAGGGAGGAACCGTTATATCATCATCAGGCAGATATTGAGATACACTGATTTTTTCATGATTTCTGGGCTGATTTACGTAATTACTCTTTTTTTTATTACAGAATGGGCCTGCTCTTAACCTCGATCACGCCTGATGGAAAGCGATTGATGTGGTCTATAATGGAACGGGCGCACCCAGAAGACGCCTGTTCATTCGCATGAGGCTGAGAAAGCCCGCGCGGTGGTCCCATATCAACTAACCCCTGTAACTTTTCTTGAGCAGTTTTGAAGTTAGCCTTAATAGTTTTCAATCTAGCACATAAATGTTGATATCTTCACTAGGTAGTGTGGTAAAAGTATTTAATTACTTATTCGTTGGAACTAAAAGGGCTTGGCTAGGTAATAACAGCCACACGGGTCGGTCGATCAGCTCCGCTTGCCATGGTTGGTCCGTGGATGGGTAACCATCTTTACAACCCAAGACCCTTCCGTGCCTCGGAAACCACGTTAAGCCGTTGGTCCGGGTATTCAGCTGCATCTGGTTTGACTGGAAGCCGACCCCGACATAGTTGTGAAGGGTAGATGATGGTTCGTAGGACCTAAATGATGCGGAAGAAATATTCACGTTACAAGGGGATTTTTTTTTTTTTGGGTGGGAAATCATCAAATAACTTCTCCCGCTCTGGGCGGAGCGGGAGGGCGTGTCAGACTTTTACTGACTAAAACCTACCCGTGTACCAGTTGCCTGTGTGCCAGGGGCAAGGTATCTCTTTCGAACAACCCGCACCCCTGACAGGCATCTGCCCTTGCGGGCCCCATCAGTTGCTGCTGACATCTCTTTGAGGCGCGCGTGGAACACAACGCGCGCTCGACCCGGGCTTGGTCCTTACCGGACAGCGAGCTACCCATTACTCGCCGTCCGCAAGCCCACACCTACGGTGGCCGGGAATCAGCCTGGGATTCCCGACGCCCAGGGCATCTCCTGCGAAGGCCACGGTTGTGAGGGCGCATGTACTGCATCTCCCTCACGTGCGCCGCCTACGTTACAAGGGGTTACGATACTCTTTAATCAACTAAACATTTCTAACACGCTGTCAAACTCATTTAAAGTTTTTTGTTTGGCTGTTCGAAATAACAACAGCTTTTCATGTCACTCAACATGAAAGTCAGCAAATTATTACATTTAGTAAGAGGCTTCCGAAAACCGCGTTTGAGATCAAAATTTATAGGATGGAAAATAACCAATTCCTTGTTTTCCACCACATTCTAGAAAAAAAGTGGTTCTAAATAAACTACCTAAATTCCATTAAACAATTATTCCCGCAACACAGCACCACAAGAATTTCTCGGTGTGTCTCTGGCATAAAGTTTTACTCTCTCCTGTGAGAGTTTGGCAGATCAGCCGCGCAGTGCCGCTGTAAACAACACCGTGTACCAGGCGCGCTACGCTGCCCACCATCACCAGCACATCATCACCACAAAATAATTGAAAATCAACGAAATATTCTCAAAACATTGGGAAAAAAAACACATTGGAAAAAAATCTTAGATTTTTCTCGAAACAGTTATAATTTACTTTCGTGTTGTAATTTAAGTCGGCTAATCAGGAAGTGATGAAAAGATGCTGTGAATTATGAAGAAGTTTTAAATTAATTCTAAAGTTTTAAATTTCCTCTGCTGGCTAATCAGGTATGTGCATGACCACTATCTATAACTATCAGTAGTGCTATTCTATGAAAATCTCATTGTGAAAACTAAGATGAAGTGAACTGTCAATTGTGTCAATTTCTAGCATCAGATACAATGACAGCACACTTTAAGCTCACCTCACCTGTGCTTTCACGGTGAGATTCTTACAGAATTGCCATGAAGCTCCTGAAAAATAAATAAAATAAGTCCAATCGGCTGAAATGGAAAGCAAAATTCCTGACCTCGTTTGAAAACGACATCGAATTGTGGATGGGCAGCCCAAAAAAAAAATCATTGTATATGAGGAATAGGATATCAAGGAAATGTTTTGTTTAGCAGTTTTTTTTTTTAATATATGAAAAATCTAAGTTGTAAATCAAAATAAAGTGCGTGACAACAATCTATAGACGTGACAACATTCTGATTCTGGATTCCCTAATTTCGGTGGGATTTAGACACTGTGCTAAGTTTGATAGGAATCTGTTTAGTCGTTAAGACGTGAAAGTGTAACAAACTCACATTCGTATTCGTAATATTAGTTATAATGCCCTTTATTTATATAACTGGTTTAAAGTTAAGTAATAGTTAGCAACTGTTTAACCAAACATTTTTGACGTTTAAACGTCTCTTATCTTCTATCTTATCTTATTCAATGTTTATTAATAAACCCCTTAATATTTAGATTTTACGTTATTTCCCGTGTTGTGCTGCAGTGCGTGCGCGATGGGCAGCGCGGGCGCGGCGCCGCCGGCGGGGCTGCTGGCGGTGGAGATGTGCGCGCCGCTGCTGCTGCTGTGCTGGCTCTGTTGCTGGCCGGACGACGCCTCGGGTATGAATAGTGACAAAAACCTTAACTTTTTTCAGAGCCGTTCAGGCTCCTCAAGATCTGAGCTTCACGATTGCTGACAAATGCGTGCACTGCCTGGACAGGTTCACTCAAATCTTTGTGGTTCTTTCCTCCTCATACCCTTCAGACACTAATCTGCATGAGCCACGTATGACTCTATCATGATTATGTCTTGACTTTAAAAGAGACTGTGACCTTGACTTTGTTTCGGTGTTTCTTCTCAAAGTACTCAGATAGGTAACACCGACTTCATATAGATTTAAAATAGCAAAGTATAGTTAGTGAGTAATTAAATTTATATTCAGAATAAAAGATTTAAAACACAATTTATTTTTGACGCGTAAAAATGTTTTTATAACCCATTAGCTTTTGCCAGCGGCTTCGCCCGCGTGGAAGGTGAAAATTGTCCCACGGGAATTTACTACCGGAATAAAAAGTATCCTATGTGTTAATCCAGGATGTAATATACCTGAGTGCTCAATTTCATCCAAATCCATTCAGCCATTTTTGCGTGATTGAGTAACAAACATCCAAACATTGAAACATACAAACATTCACATTTTTATAAAATTAGTAGGATTTATGGACATATTTTTTTTTTTCTTTTCTGGCAATTGAGCCGATATCGTCTAAGGACTTACATTTAATCACGAATCTTCTAGAATCTTGTCATATTATATGATGCAAGTACTGATGTCAAAAATGTGACACGTCAACGAATGAATTTAATATGACAAAGTCCAAAAGTCAAAGCGGTCAACGTTTTCGTAAGGGGATCGTACGCAACCGCTGGCATTCACCCTTAACTTCAACACGGCATGAACCAATATTGACTATATTGCCACGTTGGACTTTTAGTTGCCTTGTCGATGCCCAGTTCCGGCAAAGTTGACTTGACTTTTTCATTACGGATTTCACAGTAACAGACTGGAGGTTGTATTTGTGGCCGGTTGATGGCAATAGACCACGTCTAGTAATTTGTGTGTTAGTAAATTACATGTAATATTTTATTTGATTCCAGACAGCACTTCCGGCAGGCACCCGCAGAGGCCGGTGCTCGCCCATGTCCACGGTACGTTTAGGAGCAGTTCTTAAATTATATCATGACAACAGCATATATCTATAAAAATGGCGCCCAACGTGGGACCGAGCCGGTTGTCCATCAGTTGCAGTGGCTACTTACTATTAGGCGTGACGTAGACTTGATAGCCACACAATAAGCTAAACAAAACTGGAATTATATAAGAACGAGATAGATGTAAATAACAACAAAATGGCGCCCAACATGGGACTGAGCTCAACGTCCATTGACAACGGTGATTATTTACCGTCAGGTTGGACGTAGGCTCGTTAGCCATGCAATCAATATCAATACATATAATTAAAATGCAACGGATCGCTGTCTGTACATGGAAGATATATGAGAAAAAATATTATTGGGACCTTTATCAACGCAAATAGCACCCAAAACAATGATTGTTAGAATTTTTGTTTGTTTGTCTGTGCATTTATGCACGCTAATCTTAGAAACGGGTTATCTGATTTTGATGTAGTTTTCACTAATATATTGTGGTAAACTTCACTTCAACTTTCAGTGTTTTTTTCATGTCTATCGGTTCATAAATAAAAAAATATGCCGAGTTCAAGAATTACGTCCAACATTTGTTATTAAACTATCTATATCTATTTATCCTTTCTCTGTTCAGTAGCATTGACTGAAACTTTACTAAACTTCATAATAACGGTCTCTAAAAAATTATATTATAAATGTGAAAGTTTGGATGTTTGTTACTCAATCACGCAAACACGGCTTGACAGACATGGATGAAATTTGACAGACAGATAGTTTATAACCTGAATTAACATATAGAATATTTTTTATCCCAGTAGGACGTTCCCGTGGCATGATTACCAACCTTCACGCGGGCGAAGCCGCTGGCAAAAACTAGTAATAAAATAAAACTGGATTTATATGAGGACAAAATACATGTAAAGAACTACTAGGCGCCAAAGGTTGGATCAAGAAGGGTGAAGTTTTAAATTTGGATTACATTTGTTTCAGAGTCGGGCTCTCGTCGTCGCTCAAGTGACTTATTCGGCAGACGCATCGGCAGCAGCGTCGTGTCACTGCACCTGCCCAGCACGTCAGGTAACATATCGACCAGTAAACATGTGTAAGCAATGCATAATTATCGTGAATCTCTTAATAAAACAATTGGCCGGAATAATAGTACCTCGTTTAGTACAGGATCACTAAAAAAATCAAATAAATAAATCGCTAAGAATAGCTTTTAAACCCTATGTGGTTTTTCCAAAGCAATTTTTCTTCTTAAGCAAGGCAAAAGCGCGCATACGATACGCGTGGAACGCCCGAACAAAAAAAGTAATGTGCGTAGGTCTTAGATCAAAATCAACTAGCATAAGGAAGTGACTCTAGAAGTCACTATTAAATGTAAAAGTACATTGACTTTAAGAATTTGGCAAAGTCTTCGAGGTCATTGATCACTTACTGGAGAGGGTGAAACTAAAACCAATACCTTGACCCACTTACGACATGGTCTTAAACCGAGCCAAAAGTTACAAAGTCGATGGTCTAAAAACGATTAGCACCGAAGTCTACTTTCTTCTTCCGCTCCATAAAAATAAGAACGATACGATTAGTTTAATTAAATACTTTCAGAGCTAACATCTTCCTACAGCCTTACTATAAGATAAAAAAGTAACGAATTCCTTCCTACAATTTTCAGGATACAAAAAGTCCCTATCAGCTCACCGAAGCCACGAGGAGATAGGAAGGCATCGCAAGCTGTCCGTCCACGAGGTCACCGACCCCGAGACACGATACCACTCGGCACCGAGCGTCATCGACGAAGTACTACACCGTCGCGACTGGGAGCGGTCTTCCAAAGACCTGTACATCCCCCTCAAACCTGACCGAGAGATTCATTCTAACACCAGCTCCAGTGAAAGTCCTGAGGCACCGCACGCCACTCCGGAGTCGTCTTCTATTGAAGCTAGGAACGAAGAGCTACTCGCCAAACCTTGCAAGAAGCACCACACCAACATCAAATCCTCTAAACGAAAGAAGGAGAAGGAGTCCACTGACATTAAAGACGATGACGTTACTGAAGTTGAAGCTTCTAACTTCTACATCGGCGAGCATATGGATGAAGGCTCTCCTATCAACAAGAATGTTGATGAGAGATGCGAGGATGTGCACACCAAGGTAAGTTTGTAATTTGAGCTAACGGCGATACAAACTCTTCTCAGTTTAACACTAGAAAGTGGTGAAAGGCGAGCGTTTTAGAGATGCCTTATTATAATTTTCGACGTCCAATAAAATGCTGATTCTCATCTTAATTCGTAAATATACCTACGAATTTTGATATTGTTTATTTTTATTTCTAGTCAATATACAAAGCCAAAGACGACAAGCAGTCGTTCAACGAGTCAATCAGGAGTAAGGATCGTCCGCGACAGATGGTGGTGGTTGATGAACTGCACCCGATGACCTTGGGGTTCTGCCTCGATGACGTCATCGAACAACTGGACCAGTTGGAGTCACTGGACCGGTCGGGAGCCACGCACCACTCCATTGAGTCTAGGATCAGTCTGTCTAATCGACACATGTTCCCGCCACCTTCAGTCGGTGAGCTGATGTTTCCCACCGAGCTTGTGTATTCTCTATTGTTATTTTATAATGAACGCCTGTTATTATGTATTACCATTGTTTTAATATATACCTAAATTGGAATACATGATTCTATATATCCCGAAGCCCGCATCAGGACTCAAAAGATTTATTAAAGAAGAAAGAGACTGCCAACATTTGCATGCGAGATCTGCATTCAAAAGAATGTCTTGTTTAACTAAGGCATCCTGAAAGTTGTATCGCTTACTGCATCCTGTCTATTCTAATAATTATCCTCGTATTGAAGCTTTCCGATAAAACAGGCTTTCCCAACACGTTGCACGAGGGCGTGATCAAGAGAGTCCCAGAGACGAAATTAAAACACATGAATATTTAGGAACTGTTATTTTTTATTATCTACGGGTCTGAAACGTAAATACGGTTGGGAAGGTCTGCTTTGATAGCTTGTGATGACTGCTTTCTGTGTGTATATATGCGTGCATGCGCGTAGAGCCGGTGGGCTACGACGGCGGCGCGTGCTATCTCGCGGAGACGGGCGAGCTGGCCGAGCTGCGCCCAACAACGGGCCGGGGCCCCGGGCGCAGCGGCCCGGGGGCCATGCGCGCGCGGCATGCCAGCGACGGAGACATCCTGGCCCCGCCGCACAGGCCCGAGTCTGGGGCCTTCTCAGGTAACATTTGTAACAGTCCATGACACACCATCATCTCTTACTATTTTCGTCAAGAAATTTTCAACGGACTCGCAGCATTTATGGAAAAGACATCGGTGGTCACCAACAGCGTACGGAGGGAACGGGAGAATCAGAGTCCTAGTTACCAGTCCCAAAATGTGGATCTCTTTGGAGAAAAACAAGCAAGAAGGTCCATGGATAATCTGTTAAATCACTGTTGGGTACAAGGTACAATTAGCTAAACAATAAATTTCTTGACTGCACATCCTCTCTGTGGTTATAGCTGTGTACTGTCTGTTGCAGAGAGCGACCTGGACCTGGAGCTGGAGGGCGCGGAGGAGCGCCCGCCTGCCTACGAGGAGCTGCAGCACTATGCGCAACCTGATTGTAAAGAAACCGCCATATAGTGTACTCTGATAATCCCATCTAAAGTGCTACAAGGCTCTTTTGGCGCGTGGCGAAACTCGGAACTAACGCGGCCATCTTGTTTTCTAATTACATTTTCCTTGACAATTTCACAAATATTTAGCAAGTAACAACGCCCTCCTGTCAATATCATTCAGGCGCAAATAACACATTGTATAGGATTTCCGTACAGTGCGAGATCAGCGTAAACTGGAAATGTATAGCTTGATGTGTAGCCGTGTGTACCACTCTACGTTTATTTTTATCTTAAGGTGGAAGCTCCAGGAAAGCTGCGAAATTCAAATCTTTCTTACGTTTTTTTGGAATTTGCAGGTCAGGGTCAGGTTGTATGTTGATTTTTTCTAAATCAAAATAAAAAAAAAATGTAAATCAAAAGTCATTTATTCAAACTAGGCTGAGAGTCAGCTCTTTTTAGACGTCAAAATTACATAAGACAGTCCCCCCAAAACGCCCACCCTTCATCACTTCCTAGTGCTTTAGCTGGGAAGAAGAAGTGGCGCAACAAACTCCCCAGCAGCACAGCTGTCTATTAAGTTACAAGAACTTGATTCTATACCATATTGGGTAATTAACATTACAAAACACAAAAAACATTAAATTTGCCATATGTCAGCTAGCACACGCCAATATACGAACAAAACATTGAAAACATAGTACTCAAGTAGAAATAAACTGAATTATACAGGCAAATACAATAAACAATTATATGAACTAACAAAATTATATAACCTGTCAGTAGGCAAGCTAATACTGGTGAAAGAACATAAACATTGTCTTGAGTTAACCACAGCGACCAACAATTCTTATCGTTTAAGTAGACGTTGATAGAATAGTATGCCTTTGAACAGAGGGTCGATTTTACTTTAGCTTTAAACGCATTAAAATGCAAATCTAACAAAGAACAGGGAAGCTTGTTATAAAGAGTTATATCAAGACCAACAAAAGAGTTATGAACCTTATGAAGCCGGTGAAAGGGAACACATAGTTTGTCCTTGTTTCTAGTATTAATATTGTGAATATCACTGTTTTAGTATACAAGTGTATATTTTGCCTAATATATAAGATGTTGGCCAAGATGATTTGCGATGCGACCGTGAGAATCCCAATATCTTTAAAAAATATCTCAGAGAAAATCTAGCACCTTCTTGGTACATTGCTCGAACAGCTCGTTTTTGAAGAACAAAAATATTTTGAATGTCAGCGGCTTTGCCCCACAGCAGATTAAAATATGGCTCACGACCCATTGAATGATCAATGACTGTTTCATGAAAAAGTCATTCAGTGGGATTCAATGACCTTAGGTTTGTATTGATGATTTTAATTACTGTAATTCTGTAAATCTCTATTTGTAACTGTATACGTGGCTTCTTGTATTGTACGGCGTACCTGACAGAAACCTGACTTAAAGAATTCCGCGGACTACCTTAGTGCAACTTCCTTAAAGCCTTTGAAAGACTAGAGGCAATATGACTAAGGGGTTAATTTATAAACTTCGCTTAAAGTTAAGTGCTGCTTATACTTCAAAAATTTATGGTTATACAGTCGCTGATCATAACTTAACATTAAGCAACGTTTCAACTTTAGCGGAAAATGTTTATAAATTTCTTAACTTTGTTAAATGTTACACATAAAGATTTGTTTATGCTCTAAAACTACGTACCTAATTGTTTAAGCTTCGCGTCTTTTAAATGTGAAGCTTTCGATATTAACACTTGTAGAAGTAAGTAAATAAATAAATCTTCTAAACACAACGTGCAATTAATATTAAATGGATATTCTTTGCTGTGAGCAAGAGAGGGTTAAATTTTGCATTTTAAAATGTTCTTTGGATCTGTACTAATTTGAGTGTCAAAAAAATCACTAAATCCGTTGTGAAAAAGAGATGGCGCTATTCGTCCGATGTAGTCCCATCTCTGTCTGGCAATGCAGTAAGATAACTATATTATGACATAGTATTATATAGTAGATGGTACTTCCCCAAGTCCACATGCCGCTTTACGAAGTAACGCAAAGAGTTCAAAATAATATTTTACAAGAAAACTATATTTGATATGTGAATGACACGTAGGTAGTGAGAGTAATTTTTAAGCATGTAGTATTGTTACTGTAGCGCCATTACTGTGGGTGCCTACGACAGTAGCTCGGCATGCACCCGCCACTGATATCTAAAGGAGACAGTAGGGTCACAATAATTGTATAATTATGTGGTACTTACTGACAGGGACACGGACAGGGAAACGGAGTGTTAATCAGTCGTATGAAATGGCTAAAACATGAGGTAACTTTCACAATGCATTCGTTTGTACATGTTGTTGAGGAGCAGGGCTGGCCCAGTGGTAACGGCGACTTACATGGAGGTCGTGGTTTCGAACCCAGTCAGGTGCTTTTGAGTACAATGTTGTGTAAATTGTTTCATCACCACTGCTCTTAAAACCAAAACAACGATACGATTTTTGGTTGTTTTAAGACAACCAAAAATTCTAAGATATGTGACATCTACCAACCCGCACTCCTTCTTACCGAGAGGAGGCGTGTGTTCCAGCAGAGGGAAGGTTATAAGCTGATCATGCTGACTGTATATGTTAAATATTATGTACAGATTGTGCATGGGCAGGTATATGTATGTGGTAACGTGTATGTATGTACACATATGTGTGAGACGGAGGTAAGACCATCAATATAGTTATCAATCACTTGTAATGATTGATACAATCTGTTATGTATTGGATCAAATTGATGCCGTTACGGCCGTATATAGGATTTCCTCTGTTAGATACTGTCAATTAGCTTATTTATTAGCTTTATTTACTGGATTCGATATTTTTCAACACAATCTATTCTCTATTCCAAGTTAACTGTAAATGTTTCTACGTTAATGTTTCTGCACAATATTGCAATAACAATTAAATTGTTCGTCAATGTTACGACTGTTGCTGTAGAGTGCTTCACTTGTACACTGTGTGTTCAGCAAATTGTCTAACAGCTTAGGTTATCCATGATGTGTGTTCAAATCACAACTGACATTCTTGATCAGCACCTTCATTGCGGAACACAATATTAATCACATTCTGAATCATTTTTAAGGATATTGTTAATCCATTGCTTCATATGTTCGAACGATTTGTCTGATCAACAACATAAATAACGCAATGGATGTGGTTGAGCTGTCAAAATGAAAGTCATTGCTACTGCTAGTGTGTTACGCAACTAGGCCACAGTTGTATGCAACGGCTGTAATACGGAAAAGTTGTGTCCTAATGTGCTAAACGACGTATTTCCTGACTGTACATATGTTACGTGTTAGTTTAAACTCTAGTCAATCGTTTCGTGTTAATAAAGTTTATGTTACGAACTCGTCTGTTTCTCTCACTGACCTTTTTTCATTGTTTTTTAAATGAAGTCATTCGTTGGAAGGCCTCCCACAAGATGGACCGACGGAGAAGGCCGCAGCAATCCGCTGGATGCGAGAAGCACAGAACCGGTCGAGGTGGCGGTGCTTGGGCGAGGCCTACGTGCAGCAGTGGACATCATTCAGCAGAAATGATGATGAAATGAATTCAAATAATTCCTTGTATATGAAAGATGACTAGTAAGAATTAAAACTAGTTTAGTTTCACATTAATATTTAATTTATTTATGAACAACAGTACAAATTGATACAGACACCAAGCTCGAATCAGAAGCGATATCCAACATTCATTTATTGTTAACCATTACGATATTATAATAATTCCGTATAAACGTACATGAAATTGTAGACAACATTAAAACTTAACTGATTATATATTTTTTGCTTAATTATTAGCTATAAACAACTTGGCACATTTTATTTGGCAATAGAAAATTAATATCAATATAGGTAGGTATTTTATTGTACAGACAAAATCGCTAAAATAAATCAATGAAGTAAATTGTTCTTTGATTGATTGCCGAGGTGGCAGCTGTGGAAATTCGTTTCATGCTGCATGTTAACTATACAAATAGGTAAAAAACGTATTTCATTATCTACTGTTATAAAATTTCTTGAAGATTACTTGACTAGGAAAGATTTAATTTTCATAAATTAACTGTTCCTATTGATATTAAGTATAACCATCGAAAATCTTAAATACTTTTAATTATAAATGTGTCTACCTAAGAATAAAAAATAAATCATTTGGTCACAAGAGTATTGTCAGCCGCACGCCAACGGCACGACGACGGTGACATAAATGCAAAAGCTGTCACTGTCAATTATTATTGTTACCTTGGGCGTGCGGCTGACTGTACCTACATCAAGCTGGACGGCCGCATTCAGTTGGACGAAAAACTATTTTGAGCACATTACAATACCACGAATCTCTCACTGTTCTTGTGAAAGTAAATAACTATTTGCTAATAAGCATTGTTGTCAAGGCATTGTAGTACAATTCTGGCCTTCTGAGCTGCCTAAAGTTACTAATAGTAAACTTGAAGAACGACGGAAACATTACACATAAGTAAGTACATAGGAAACTTTTATTGATGAAAAAGTTTCTAAGGGATATTTTTTAAAAAGGGCGTTACAAAAGTCACAATAAGTACATTTAAATATTATTGTAAATTTCTGAGGTAGTTATAGACATAGATATTATAACTGAAGCACTTGGAATTGGAATTGATATTAATATCAATTAAAACGCCAATAGTCTAACAGCATATTGTTCAAGAGTCGCAGAAATGCACCCCGCTGTGTCCCACTGACTGTTCTTAGTGCGGCTCTGGACACAGCTATATTAACCTCGTAGACGCATTTCACATTGTGGTGTTGAGTGCAACCTGTGGGCCAGTGTGGGCTGGTGGGCTGTGACCTATACCTGACGATCTATTCTGTTGACATCTCATCGTGAGCACTGACGTAAAGTGAACTGTCAATCCCTTAGATACATAGTATTGTACAAGGGTCTTTTGGCGCCTGAATGACATGACAAGGTGACACTGTTGGTAAAGTGGTCAATAGTTTTATTTGTCCTAACATTCGTGAAATTGGACTGAGGGACTTGTGGCTAAGTAATAGCAACCGCACGGGTCGGTTAGTCAGGTTAAGCTATGCTTGCCGCGGTTGTTCCGTAGCGGGTGACCATCTTTACATACCAAGTCCTCTTCGTGCCCCAGAAAACCCTTCGGGCAAACAAGACGTGATATTATGTTATTTTATTTGTCAAATTATTTTGACAAAACAAGATGGTGACGTTAATTCCGATTTTGCCCACGCACCTTGTTCCATTGTAAGTTGGAGTGACAGCTCACTTCACGTAATTTCTCACGGTGAGACTTTAAGTCGACGTTCACACAGTTACTATGGTGGCGGGATTGTAGTACGCACGGGATTTTCAAGTGTCGGTGTCGATCCGAATATTGAAAACCCAACAGAGAGCATCTCAACGCGTCGAAAAAACACACTGTTCGATTTTAAACTCTCGGCGCGAAGCAGTGCGTGTGGACGTCGACTTACAGAATAAAACGGCTGTACCAGTCTACCGCGCAGCGACGTCGGGCGCGACAGTGACCGACAAGACCGGCACGACGGGTACGAGCGGAGGCTTGTCGGGCCGCGGCTCGACGTCGGTTCTATCGGGCCGCGCGTCGCTCGCGTCGGGAACGTCAGTGCCCGCTGCCCCCTCGCCGGTGCTCGCCCGCAGCGCGGCCGGCGACGTGGACGTGGGGAACACGGTGTCTCCCTTGCCAGCGGGAGGCACTTGCTTGCAGAGCTTGGCCATTGCGCTCGCACTATCACGTACCACTGGAATAAGACCATTTTACGATTTAATTTTAGGATCTGTTATTATATTATACGATAGCGTGACAGCAAAGACATCCATGTATCTTTGTACCTATGTGGGATTCTCAGTAGGTACTCTTGAAGCATCCTAATTACCAATGGCTGGATGGATTTCAATAAATATGAGGTGAATTGAGGAGATTCCACGAATGTAACACACATTTTTTTTATTATAACCAAAACCAACAGAAGAAGCCTAAACTTCGTGTTTTTCTGTAAGCCTTACGAACTTTGTATAATATCTAACGTTGGGGACCGCAGTTACAACCACACATTTGCAATGCAGTCGTTGCACCGTTATTTGCGTAGTTGAAAGTGTTTAGACTTACAAACGTTCTTATACAACCTAACTATGTACACATATGTCATGATTGATATATGTGTACATAGTTTAGTTACTGTACAGTTACTTAGCTCCACAATGCCATAGCGTGATAATAATCCTTTAAAAGCTCGTATTTTTACAATTTACCCTAAACTATAAAAGAATACAATTGTATTGCAACACTGCTTATCCCCCATAGCAATTTATAGGCTACAGTCTGACCGCCGCGCGCCGGGTCAGATTATGCGGTAAAGTATGTACCTAGTCTTAAATTAAAAACTATGTTGTCAAAAATTTTATTATAGTGTCTCAGATTTTCTTGCAGACAAATTACTTTATGTATTATCTAAACAATTGAAATAAAGAATAATATATTTGTTATGAATTTCAAATGAAATCAATTATGAATTTGTTATAAATAATTCTACTTTGACTTCATGACATAAGTTTACCATAGTATTATTACTTTCTGAGTGAAACATAGGTAAATAATATTCTTGAGATTGACTTTTTATGAATGATTTTTATTTACCGTTGACATTTTAAATTTATTATTATTTGTTGGATTAATTTTAAATTATTTACATTGACTTGAAATTAATTGTTAACAATCAGAACTATTTATATTTGTACATTTTATGTGGCAAACATGTCTGAACCTGTATTAAGTTATCATGCATGCACGTTTATTTTCTTGTATGTGTACACATATCTAAGCAAATAAATATTTATTTATTTAATACTTCACGCACAGAAATGTACAGAGGTGGACTTAACGCCAGAGGCTTTTTCTACCAGTCGACCTTTGGATGATGATGATGCAGAGACAAAGGCGCTGTCCTATTGCCATCGCTCGTGCGATGATGCGATGCGATTTCATCGTGCGATGAAACCGCTCGCATGATGAGAAAACGTTTATTCTATTTTTCTAAAAAAACAGTTCATAAAGTAACACACTTGCATAATTCTCTAATTGTAAATAGTATTTAAAAACGAAAACGTAGACCACATAATATACTGTAAGTATAAAAATAAAACACTTTTATTAAAACAAGCTTTTGTTATTACTTGTTAATAAAACGAACTAAAACGTTAAAATAATTTTGTCTCAATTATTGAAATAAAAGCGTGTTACATTTTGATGGCAGGGGAAATAAAGAACATTTATTAGCATCTAACCGTCAATTTATAACACGCTTTTATTTAAAAAATTGGGATTAAATTAGTTTTAGCTGTATTGAAGTATGGCATAATATTCTGGGGCAACTGTAGCGTAGAAAATATTTTTAAGGCGCAAAAACGCTGTATTAGATCCAGTTTTAATTTTAAAGTGACCGACAGCTGCGTACTTGTTTTAAAAAAATATATCTTTTAACTTTTGTATGCATATATATATGTCGCATCCGGTCATTAGTACGGACACGAAACGAATCGCAAGCGCGCCACTAGCGACGTTACGTATCCTCCACACACCAACTGACAGCGCGCTTCTACAGAGTCGTGATGTTTTATGCCGACGGCGAGGAGGACATTCAGGGTCTGATCGCATCGGAATTAAGACGTCGCGGAACTGTATCCGATTCGTTGTGCCCAGTTCTATAATCAGGAGTTTGTGATTTTAATAAAAGCAGTGTACCGTACCCAGTGTGTTTTCATTGCACGAAACCCATCTTCTGCCCACATGATGTCCGAATCTAACGGAATAAATCTTGATGATTCCACATCAGAACTGGGATCAAATCGTGCTAATGAGATCACACGCGGGAACAGTGACAATAACAATCAGTGGCGGTTACTTTTTGAAATACAAAACGAACAAATGCGCGCGCTGATACAAACTCTTAAAACGCAGCCAGTGAATAACAAGTTGGTGTTGCCGGAATTCGACCCCGATAAACCCGAGTCTGATGCGCGATCATGGTGCGCCACCGCTGACTTGTGTTTCGACGGGAATGCAGTGGAAGGAAGCCAACTTATTTTAACAATAAGCAAGGCGATGAGGGGCTCCGCATCAACATGGCTGTCGCAGATAACCTATCCAGGTATGACATGGGACCAGTTTAAAGAACTCTTCAAGGCCAGGTTCGTTTGTGTTGAAACTTCTGCGGCTACCCTCATTAACCTGAGTAATGAAAAACCAAAGGATAATGAGACCTATGCCGCCTATGCTAGTCGTCTTATGACGTTTTTGTTAAACCGTTGGAAGGATCTGAGTGTTGAACAGATTGCGGCGTCGACTGTAATTGCTCACTTGGCGCAAATCGATACACGCTTACAACGTCTCGCTTTTACCACGGAGATAACAACGCGTCATAGGTTGCAGCAAGAGCTTCAAGCGTTCTCCTACCTGAAGAGGAGAGCCCCTACAGATACGCGTACTGACACCGGGAACGAGAAACGTTTGAAGTTTTCGTCACTACCGCCAATCAAGTGCCACGCATGTGGCAAGCCAGGACACAAACAAGCGGATTGTCGCACGAAGAAGAACGACGTCAAGAAGCCGTTGCCTGTGCCACCTGCTACGGGTGCTGGGCAGCGACAACAAGCCAGCAGCAGCACACTGGTGTGCTTCAAGTGCGGCACGCCGGGCCACATCGCCAGTCGCTGCACAGCGGGTGGGTCCAGCGCTGCTGTACCGGTGGAGAAACGAGTCGACCTTTGTATTGTCGAGCCACCATCAGGAACATTGAAGCATTTTGGTGAGTTTTTCAAATTTGATTTTGATTCCGGTGCTGAATGTTCCTTGATGAAAGAGAGTATAGCTTGTAAATTCAGAGGCAGGAGAGTAAATGATGTAGTATCTTTAGTTGGTATAGGCAATAAAAATGTTAATAGTACTATGCAATTGCTGTGTCAGGTAGAAATCAACGATTTCGCGACTGAGATTCTATTCCACGTTTTGCCAGATATGTACTTGCGTAGTAATATTCTATTGGGTCGAGAGATTTTGAATAACGGTTTTTGTGTGAGTATGACTGCAACTGAATTAATTTTGACTACAGAGAGAACTATAAACGTGTGTAACGCTATTCCAGCCACGACTATAAAGAATAATTTTGATAAGATTGATACTGATTTATCATTTGAGGGAAGACGTGACCTTGTAAAAATCTTAGAATTATTCTCTGACTTTTTTATTAACGGTTTTCCAACCACACGTGTCAACACTGGTTCGTTGGAAGTAAGATTGATCGACCCTAATCGTACAGTGCAAAGACGTCCTTACAGACTGTCTCCGGACGAACGTCAAATCATGCGCAATAGGGTAAACGAACTGTTGCAAGCTAAAATAATAAGACCCAGTAGTTCGCCGTTTGCTAGTCCGGCCCTTTTAGTTAAAAAACATGATGGATCAGACCGTATGTGCATAGATTATAGAGAGCTTAATAATAATACAGTGCCAGATCGTTATCCGTTACCTTTAATTTCTGACCAAATTTCACGACTCCATGGTGCAAATTACTTTACTAAGTTAGATTGTGCAAGTGGTTTCCATTTAATTCCTGTCCAAGAACAATCTATTGAACGCACTGCGTTCATTACTCCTGATGGACAATTTGAATTTTTAACCATGCCGTTTGGTTTACGTAACGCCATATCTGTTTTCCAAAGAGCAATCATCAATGCACTTGGTGACCTTGCATACCAATACGTAGTTGTGTACGTCGATGACATCTCCATTATCTCCGACTCTATAGAGCAAGGTCTGGAGAGACTGCACACTGTATTAGAGGTGTTAACAACAGCGGGGTTCTCGCTAAACCTCAACAAATGCTCCTTTCTTAAAACGCGTATAGAGTTCCTGGGTTATGATGTCGAGGCAGGTAAGATTAAACCAAACAAGCGAAAGATAGAGGCTTTGTCTTGTTTACCTTCACCACAGACACTTACACAGGTAAGACAATTCGTAGGTTTGGCTTCTTACTTTCGTCAGTTTGTTCCGAATTTTTCCCGCCTCATGGGCCCGATCTATAAGTTGACATCTGGAAAGTCACCGTTCGAGTGGACCGCCAGCCGTGAAGAAGTTAGACAGAAGGTAATCAAAATACTAATTAGTGATCCAGTACTCATGATTTTTGACCCACAGCACTCAGTGGAGCTTCATACTGATGCCAGTTCAGAGGGTTATGGCGCGATTTTGTTCCAAGTTGTAGAAGGTAAGCAACATCCTATTGCCTATTTTAGTAAACGCACGACACCAGCAGAGTCTCGATACCACTCGTACGAGCTGGAGACGCTAGCGGTCGTCAATGCGGTGAGACATTTTAGACAATACCTGCATGGCCGAAAGTTTACAGTAGTAACGGACTGTAATTCTCTGAAATCATCACGAAACAAAATTGACCTGACTCCGAGGGTACACAGGTGGTGGGCATTCTTGCAGTCGTTCGATTTCGACGTAAAATACCGCGTAGGTAAGCAAATGGCGCACGCTGATTTCTTCTCTCGAAATTTATTGCCTCTAGCGCCAAAACCAGCTTATAAAGTTGATCAGAAGCAGGTAAACCTTACCGCATTGTCTGACAACTGACTTCTAGCAGAGCAGCAGCGAGATGAGGAGATCAAGAAAATTATTTCTGATCTAGACCAAGGTCAGCTTAACGACGACGTGGCTAAAACGTATGAGGTAAGATCAGCTATACTTTACCGTAAAGTTCAACGTAACGGTCGAACAAAATGTTTGCCAATCGTCCCTCGTGCTATGCGTTGGTCTGTCATCAACAATATCCACGAATCCATTATTCATCTAGGATGGGAGAAGACGCTGGAGAAGCTGTACAACCATTATTGGTTCGAGGGTATGAGTCGCTACGTAAAAAGCTTTGTAGACAACTGTGTCACCTGCAAGATAGCAAAGTCCCATTCAGGTAAAGTACAGGCGGAACTTCACCCTATACCCAAGACAGCGATTCCATGGCATACCGTCCATATAGACGCTACAGGAAAGCTGAGTGGGAAGAGTGACAACAAGGAGTACGTGTTCGTGATGATCGACGCTTTCACCAAGTACGTATTGCTGTTTCACAGTAAAAACATTGACACCAAGAGCAGCATCAAGGCAGTGTCAGACAGTGCTGCACTCTTTGGTCCTCCTGTGCGAATAATCGCTGATCAGGGACGGTGCTTTTCGAGCAAGGAGTTTCGCGACTTCTGTCAAGGTAAAAATATCAATCTTCACCTTATTGCGACAGGTTCATCTCGTGCGAATGGTCAGGTAGAAAGAATAATGAGTGTGCTCAAGTCAATGTTAACCGCGATAGAGACTGATAAAGATCGGTCGTGGCAAGACTCCCTAGGAGATGTACAGCTAGCCCTTAATTGTACGGTTAATCGCGTTACAAAAGCAAGTCCATTAGAACTTTTGATAGGTAAGGTAGCACGTCCACTTAATTTAATGGCTAATGACGATGACGACATTATAAACATTGATGACGTTAGGAGATTAGCTTCCGAAGGCATTGAAAAGTCTGCGTGTTATGATAAAATTCGTTTTGATAGTACAAAGGCAAGCGTGAATAGGTTCTCTGTCGGTGAATTCGTGCTTATTGAGAACGAGGAGCGTAATCAAACTAAGCTTGATGTGAAGTATAGGGGGCCATTTCAAATTGTTGAAGTGTTAGATGGCGATCGATATGTTTTAAAATCTCTTGTTAACAAGCGTACTTACAAATACGCTCATGACCGTGTTCGGAAGATGCCCGAGGGCCAAGTACAAATTGAGATTGTAGACGAAATAGATAATAAACTGGCACCATCTTAATTTGTGTAACCAGGTTCTGAGCTCAGTGGGTCGGAGACTGTACCAGAGTATCGTAGCCGTAGCCCGTTGGAAATCGGTATCTGCTCAATGAGTAGTCCGTGGGTACGCGGTAGGCGGTAGCTCTGGGTGGTATAGTCGGGTTTTGCCTAGAAGCAAAGACCATAGAGTCAAGGGTTGACTCGGTATTCCCGTGGGGAAAATAGTGTGTGTGTGTGTGTTGTTGACCAAGACTGAGATACCTGAGGTTTTGTTTTCTTTGATTAATGTAATGTGCTTGGTCTCGGTAATCTCGAAACTAGACTAGTTATAATTCGTAGATTAGCCTAGTTTTTTTTTTAGTTTCTAATTTGTTTACTATTAGCAAATTGATTGTGTAATAAACAGATTTTAAAGAGTCTAGTCCTTTTTAACTACCTCAACAGTCTTCATATGAGTCAGGATTGGACGAACCGAAACTTTGCCAGAATTTTGTATTTTCCAGATTAACAACACACGAGGACGTGTGCATCGCAGAATGGCCGTGTCGCATCCGGTCATTAGTACGGACACGAAACGAATCGCAAGCGCGCCACTAGCGACGTTACGTATCCTCCACACACCAACTGACAGCGCGCTTCTACAGAGTCGTGATGTTTTATGCCGACGGCGAGGAGGACATTCAGGGTCTGATCGCATCGGAATTAAGACGTCGCGGAACTGTATCCGATTCGTTGTGCCCAGTTCTATAATCAGGAGTTTGTGATTTTAATAAAAGCAGTGTACCGTACCCAGTGTGTTTTCATTGCACGAAACCCATCTTCTGCCCACATGATGTCCGAATCTAACGGAATAAATCTTGATGATTCCACATATAGAAACAGCTATTTTTGTTAAAACAAGTGATCACTTATTCCCAACTTTTTTTAAATAGGTACTGGAAACAGGACTACAAGTTTAAGAACTCAATACGAAGACAAGTTATGCATTGGTGGATATAAAACAGCATTATTGAGAAAGAGTGTTATGTGCAAGGCTCCTCTATTTATAACCATGTACCAAAAGTGATCAAAGAGAAAACTTTAGGAAGATTTAAAAAGTACTTTTAAAAATTACTAGTTGAAAAATGCTATTACTCTGTAACAGATTTTTTGAATGACAAGACTATTTAGCTTATTCTATGCAAATAAATAAATCTATCTATCTATCTACCTAAGTTTTAGTTCGTTTTATTAACAAGTTACAATAAAAGCTTGTTTAAAAAAGTTTTTTTAAATTTTAATTTAATTTTTAACTTTTTAGTATGTATGATGCGGGATTTATTACGGCGTAGTTTTTCCGTTATGTAGCTCGTAAATATCGTAGAACCCACCCATATGTGTTGTTTCGACCACGATAAAGTGTTCTGTATCTATGACCACCTTCCAGCTCCAGCATCAGGCCCTGGTTACCATATAGGATCAAAGTACTCGTCAATACGAATCAAACGACCCAAACTCGATGGGGTTGTGTCGTTTTATTATATTGTAGGTGTGCATTAAGAAATTATAGTCCGCTACATTAGATGTTCCGCCATGTGGGATTTAGAATAACGTCACACAGCTAACCATGCTTTGTCATTCAAACTAAACGTGTTTTCAAAATTTCAGCTCAATCGGTTAAAGATATCAACTTCAAACAAAACGTAGTTACATACTTATATTGCAAGTTAAATAAACGCTTGTAAAAACAGAAGTCAGCGCGGTGAATTTCACAATCAGTACTTCGACGTACGGAAAAAGAAGTAGATTTTTACGAATATATTTATTTACACAAAATGCGCCGTCGAGTGGCGTCGAGCCGAGTGCACACCGTGGTACCTACCCCTCCCTTGACTCCTCACCGCATGGTCGCGCGAGCGCCATTAAAACATTCAGTACTGATCATCGTCCGATCAATACGATGCGTCGATGGTCGCGCGACGAAAACTAAACAATTTGGTCGCATCGCATGATCGCACGACCTTCAATAGGTCATTCAGAAGATATCAGTATATTTGAACGCACGGTCGCACGATCATTTTCGTCGGACGGACGCGTCATCGCACAAACAATGGCAATAGGACAGCGCCAAACAGTGGTAGGGGCATTTACGTAAGTCGTGTTTTAAATATAAGTAAATATATCTACAAATATTATCTTATCTTATCTTAGTAAGTGCAAAATTTGAACAGAACCTATCTGGTAGCTAGTATTTGCGTGATGCTGGAACATAAATTCTAATAAACAGACAAACATTCTAAAACCTATTTTTCGGCATTAAAATCGTTCCCAGAATATTTTTTTTCAACAAATCAATGTTATAGTTTTGACTTCGCTACGATTGCATTATACCTATGTATAGATACATAGATATTTGTCTGAAATCGCCAACCTGTCTTGAACCGCAATCAATGCTCGTGCCGTAACTGTATGAGATGAGAAGAGGCCTTTGCATTGAAGTGGGATAGTTATAGGCTGCGTATTATATTCTCTCATTGTTTGTCTCATTTGTTTTAAAGTAAATTCGTTTATTTATGTATATTTTTTTATGCTTATATTTATATATGGATAGGCATATAATTATGTATATATATTTTATTGCACCTACCACTGTTTGTCTCTGCATCACCCAAAGGTCGACTGGTAGAAAATGCCTATGGCATTAAGTCCGCCTCTGTACATGTTTGTGCTTAAAGTATAAATAAATAAATATAAATAAATATATTATGAGGGCGTGTTGTGAATGTGCGTGTTACCTGGCTGTACGGGGTAGGCGCTGGCCGCGGGCGGCGGCCGACACGACGCCGTCGGCAGAGACAGCGTGTCGGATGCACTCAACTCTGTCGGAGAACGTAACATAATATTATAACACCATGTAGGGGAGAAGGGGTTCAAAGTGCCGGGGGTAAATTGTTCCGGCACAAATATCTTCGTTAAAAATGAGATAACAGTAAGTGGGAATCGCGCAACATTGGACCATTGCGCTTAAAACGACTAAAACAAACCAAAACGAACTTTACATATATTCATCTACATTGCGGGTTACTGATGGCATAGAGCGTTCAGATCAATCCTGTGTGTTACATGGCAGCCGGGTCGGGATAACGTTCACTTGTGAACGTAATTGATGAACTTCATCGTTTACCAACGTTTTCAAGTCATTAATTTCGCAAGCGGGTTAGTTGCGTCGCACACAACCTGTAGAAATGGCTTTTATTTTGACAGTACAACACCATTCATTGCGTTATTTACGTTGCTGAGCAGACAAATTTCTCGAATAGATGAAGGAATGAATTGAGCAATTTTTTTTTTTAGCCACGCTGTTCCTCCGCTGAGCAAAGGCCTCCCCCAAAACCTTCCAGGCATCATTTTCCAAGGCCACCTCGATCCAGCCTTTGCAATACGCGTTTAGGTTGTAACGCCACGTTATCTTGGGCCGGCCTCGGCGGCACCGAGTAGCAATAATCTTGAAAATGATTCTGATTCTGATTAATAGTGTGTTACACAACGAAGGTGTTGGTCGACGTAAATCGACCGTTGTCTATTGCACCTTTGGTTCGGAAGCTAGTCAGTAGTCCGCATAAAAATACTAAATTGTTTAAAAAATACAGTGATATCCATAGTACTAGGAACAGACACAAATTTGTGGTACCACCAACAACGCTCAAGAAAATAGGTGGGTCATTCAGATGTCAACGTATACGCTTTTATAATAAACGTCCAAGCCCTGTTCAAGAGCTAAGTCTCAATCAATTTAAATCATTCATTAAACGTAAGTTGACCCTGAAAGCCTTTTATACCGTTAAAGGTTATATGTACTGAGAAGAAATTAATAATAGATTAAAAAATCTAAAAATCACGCTTTAAAAACCAAACTAAAAAAGCAGATAATAATTTTAAAAAAGCGTGGGGTGCTTTTTGAGGTATTTTTATAATCAATTAATATCAACCTCCCCACGTTTTGTTGAAATTATTATCTGCTTTTATATTTTGGTTTTTGAAGCATGTTCAATCTATTATTCATTTTCTATTTTTGAGTTCTGCTAACTACAAAAGCGTGATTTTTTAATTTTTTAACATTATGGAACAAATTTATAAAATTATTGAATTGTCATCGGTCCTCGATAAGTCTATAAAGTTTAAATGAAATCTTAACGTTTGAAGTGGGTCAAAATTAAGTCCAAAGGAATCGGTTGCAAACATACAGGTGAAGCTAATAAAAGTGTTAAAAAAGCTTGGGATTGAGCTGCTCCAATTTTTGCATACCAAATGTTCTTTTTTACAAACTTATACTCTTTGACATTTGTTGATTATTATACAATATGTAACAAAAACCCTGTTGTTCCTTTTAGGGATGTAAACACTTACCTACCACAAGCACAACATTGATGACGTTATAATTTGAAAAAAATTAAGCATTGGCTAGTCGAGAGTTCATTATCAAATAACTATTAAAATCGACACATTAAAAAAATGTTTACAGTATCTGACTGTACAAGTATCTTTATTTCGCATAATAGCCTACGAGCACGGCGGCTTTCTTTGATCTGATAGAAGATGCCGCCAAAAACCTACGGGCGCTCACGCCGCGGCGTTTCGGTACCACGTGCCTAACTACCACTTTACCCCGCCACCCGCCGCCCTGCGAATCAGTTCCTTACGCTCCCGCGCAGCTTACTTCCGAACGGATGTAATTGTTGACCTACGTAGTGAGTGACTTGTGTTTTGTTTACGTATACGTTGACCATGCCTTATTCAAATGTAGAATATTTTAATATGTTGATGTGTCTAGGGAAATGTGTGTCATTCCATTATCGTCGCGTCCAATCACTACTTCCCTCCGACTATCTATGAGTCAAGACTAGAATACAGTACATGGGTGGGTAGTCGGCAAGATCGAACAAGATAGTGATTTCTTGAATTGGATACTGTTCACCAATGAATGCTCATTTGTTAGAACAGGTGGTTTTGATTCGCACAATGAGCACGTGTGGTCGATCACATTTATGTGACAGACGCGGCGACTTTGTTTTTGTTAATGTAGTGAAGTGTTAATTGTAGTTTTAACAATGATCAACAATTGTTCATAAAAATACCGTGTAAACCAACATGTTCAAAGATTCATTCGTTAAAATGATAAACAACAGCTGGTCAGGTTACGAACTTGTGTAGAAAAAAAAATAGGTAGATAAGCGGTGGCGCGGTGCATCGGCCGCAGCGGCACGATCAAAGACAACGGTGCGCAGCGGCACGATCAAAAAGAGCGGCGCGTGGCGGGAACTTTATACCTATTTCTGGTTTCGCTTCATGCAGAATTGCAGAGGTAAGAAATCGGTCAAACATTACAAATAATCACTATTTTTTTTTTTTTTTTTAAGTTTTATATTTAAATGACTTGCTTAATTACGTATGTATACCGATTCTGAAAACGTGGGTAGAAGGAACAACAGGGTTTTGTTACATATTGTATACAATTTGACATGAATATTTACTTCAAGAAGTATAATATTACTATTATTTCAACTATCGTGCATGTGAGCACTATGTTTCATGTTTTATTTTTGTTTCTTTTTGGTTTTGTTTTTCATCTCTTTCTCAGTTATTTTTTAATGTTAATCTGGCAATTTGAGTACTTTATGTGGCTTACCAAGATGTCCTTTCTTTGGTATTGTTCGTCGAATCGTTGTGCTCCTTATGTTCTGAGTTGAGCTACATGATTACTACAAATGCGTGCACTGACAGGACAGGTCCACTCGATCTGTGTGGTTCTTTCCCAAAAGACCATATTAGACACCAATCCACATGGTCTTCACATGATCTGACCAAGATTATGTCTGGACTTTAAAAGAGACTGACCTCTGAGTTTGTTTCGGCCTTTCTTCTCAGAGTAGTCAGATAGAAAACGCAAACCTCATCGAGTTGTAAAAATATGATTGACGTGTAAAAGTGTTTGTACAAACCTACTTACAGAAATAAAATTATTTATCATTTATCATACCTTTGACCTTCTTGATGAAGTAGTAGAAGAAGTACAGACACAGCATGATGAGCAGCGACAGTATGCCGACGAGCGCCACGTAGTAGGCCACGTGGCTGGGCCGCCGCGTACCCTTCGGTACCGGGGCCGGCACGCCCATCGCACTGGGGGCCAAGGGGACCATCACTAGTATAACAGGAAGCAGTCACAGAGACGGTATAAGCGCCAAAATAAAGCCCAACGTCAAATAATGTCAACGACAAAGGTCAGAATGAAAAGCTAAAGCTAGAGCTAATCCTGGCTACTATTAGCTAAGCTTAATTCATCTGTGACTCATATGCCACTTTCATTGTATAAATTGTTATAGATGGACGTGTACAAGAATCTTTCGGCACGTGACAATAACTTAAACTAACGCCACCATCTTGTTTTTTCAATACCTACATTTAAAAAAACAATCGCACAAATGTTTACCAACAGCGCCTCCCTATCAACGTCATTCAAGCACATAAAGATCCTTGTAGCACTGTACTTAATATTGTATACACTTCAGAAGGTTAAGAAGGAACAGCTGAATGTACACCACAATCAGTTGTTGTCTCTTATCCTTATTTCTGACCAACAACTCGTGCGACATAATGGATGACATCAACTTTTCCCGCCCTTCCGTATCGCAACACTGGGAACATAGTGCTACGCAGCGTACTACGTGGCTACGAAGGCGTAGCGACCGCTACGAGTCGTCGAACGCGAAGCGGTACGTAATTTCGCTGTAGTCTAGGACCGAAAAAGTTGCTAATAGTTAACCATTAATTTGGATATGGGAAATTTACGTTTTTTTTAAATAAATGCGCCGTTTTTAACTTTGGTCCCCACAATATGGGTAAGATTTGGTTAAAACTGTGGGAAACCGCATTGTTACCTTCAAATTGGTGCAGTTGCCTATTTAGTATTTTAGGACAATTAAATGGGATTTTTTTGAGGCACGCAAGAAGAGGCACATTTATTATATGAGTTTCAAAGTAAATGGGAACTATTTGGGCCAAAAACATAAACATATGGTAAATATGAATAAGGTAAATATGAATGAACGCATGAAAGGCTATAAGTTTAGCGAGGGTACACAGATGATACACTAGCTGAGGCTCTAGACTTCTAGAGCCTCAGCCAGTGTAACACTTGCTACAAACACTCGCCGGACACTACGACGTGGATTAACAACTGATTGACATGCGATGTGTCCGCACTGTTGCTGCAGCTCGCGATAATCTGATTACCATACAATGTGTAAACAACGGTCTGATTAGGAATTATGTTCTTCAGCTCCCTGCACCGAATTAGTCCTAGCTACCTAACATTATGTTCTTCAGCTCCCTGCACCGAATTAGTCCTAGCTACCTAACATTATGTTCTTCAGCTCCCTGCACCGAATTAGTCCTAGCTACCTAACATTATGTTCTTCAGCTCCCTGCACCGAATTAGTCCTAGCTACCTAACATTATGTTCTTCAGCTCCCTGCACCGAATTAGTCCTAGCTACCTAACATTATGTTCTTCAGCTCCCTGCACCGAATTAGTCCTAGCTACCTAACATTATGTTCTTCAGCTCCCTGCACCGAATTAGTCCTAGCTACCTAACATTATGTTCTTCAGCTCCCTGCACCGAATTAGTCCTAGCTACCTAACATTATGTTCTTCAGCTCCCTGCACCGAATTAGTCCTAGCTACCTAACATTATGTTCTTCAGCTCCCTGCACCGAATTAGTCCTAGCTACCTAACATTATGTTCTTCAGCTCCCTGCACCGAATTAGTCCTAGCTACCTAACATTATGTTCTTCAGCTCCCTGCACCGAATTAGTCCTAGCTACCTAACATTATGTTCTTCAGCTCCCTGCACCGAATTAGTCCTAGCTACCTAACATTATGTTCTTCAGCTCCCTGCACCGAATTAGTCCTAGCTACCTAACATTATGTTCTTCAGCTCCCTGCACCGAATTAGTCCTAGCTACCTAACATTATGTTCTTCAGCTCCCTGCACCGAATTAGTCCTAGCTACCTAACATTATGTTCTTCAGCTCCCTGCACCGAATTAGTCCTAGCTACCTAACATTATGTTCTTCAGCTCCCTGCACCGAATTAGTCCTAGCTACCTAACATTATGTTCTTCAGCTCCCTGCACCGAATTAGTCCTAGCTACCTAACATTATGTTCTTCAGCTCCCTGCACCGAATTAGTCCTAGCTACCTAACATTATGTTCTTCAGCTCCCTGCACCGAATTAGTCCTAGCTACCTAACATTGCAGATCTCTGTAGTTAAAACTAGGACTATCCTAGAGCTACTTATAAAGTAGGCACTAGAACTTCGTTCGTGTGGATCGGATATGCCGAACAAATTGAACATTCCATCACATCACACTTTCAGGAGTTTATTGGGTTTACCTGTCAAACCAACATGTGAGACATATTTTTTGTCGCAAAATAAAGTAACTTGTTAACTTTTATTAAACCATGTGATCTCCGACCACACCTGTTTAGTAGATGGGTCCCTGGGCCAGCTGCCTTTGTACCTTATTTCAAAATTATTAGCAGTTTCGACAAATTAATTAATATTAATGTAGGAATTTTATACCTGTTTGATCGATGTGAATAATCTGATGAGGTTATTTACCCTTACAACTACTAGTTTTAGCCAATAAATCACTTTTTAAACCATACACCATAATCAGAGGTTAATTACCGAGTACCTGGGTTGTGGAGGTCCGATAGGCAGTCGCTCCATGTAAAATACTGATACTCAGCTGCATTCGGTTAGACTGGAAGCCGACCCCAATACATGTTGTTGGGAAAAGGCAGATGACGATGCTGATAACACCATAATAGAGGTCACTCACCTGTGATGAGATCCGTTGAAGTAAGAGCCACCGTCTGTTTATCCTTCTACTGTTAACTCTTCTCTCTCCGTCTCATACTTGAGGAGTCCCACTCATGATACGTTTACCTCACTCTCTTACAGAAACCTTCACATATCAACTGACACGGGAGTGACTCAAAAAGTGTAAAAGTATAAAAAAGTTTAATGTCGTATGTGTTGAGGAGATCATGTCCGGCGCGACGATGTCATTACAATGGTGAGTCTGCGACGAGCCAACGACACAGAGAACACTGTGCTAGGTACACAGCAGCACAGTGTTCGATACTGTGCTCGACACTGTGTCACTGCAATGTAGGGGGGCAATGTGGGGGGGTGTACTATTACTATTACTATTTATTAGGGAGAAGAGAAGGGCGACTGTCCGGAATATAAATTGTAGCAGCAGCAGAGCTCTTTTCTAATAAACTCGTCGGGGGAAGTAAGACAAGACTATGCCAATACACCTAGCCTGAACTTTCTGACTGACCGACTCTGACAATCACGCTAGGCAATGCACACGCTGCTAAATACATTTTTTTTAGGTTTTTTTGCAATTTGCAGGCCAATGTGAAGCTGTGAAGCTGTATGGTGACTGATTTAATTGAATTCCATATAATGTCTTTTCATTTAATAGTCATTCACTGGGATTAAATGAACTTAGAGGGATGTATTGATGATTTTAATGATTATAATTAGGTAAAGCCATATTTGTTACGGCCGCGAATCACATTATATTCAACTCAACTAATCATTGGTAGAACATTTGCATGTCGCGGGCTACCTTAGCGCATCCACATTTATTAAAATCTAAACAAAACAACCAATTATACATTATTTGCATTTCAGTTTGACCATCTTTATTTCTGCCGCGAAGCAGCGTTGCTGTGTTCCGCAGTGAAGGATTGGATGCTGGTGTGATTACAACAGGAACAGTCCTTTCAATTGTGTTACCTCTGATTTTGCATCACTGTAAAAATCGCAGTGATCTTTATTGCCAGCACAATAAGGTCGCTGTTGGATTGCTGCTGCCAGAACTAAAATTACTGAAAAAGCCGTGTACACCTCGTAGTACGGACGGTCGTAGCCCGGGGTCGTAGGCGTGTAGAAACGAAGTTAACTGGACCTACGCTCTTCTGTTTTCTATTTGCCACATCCCTATAGTTAGCTCTGCTATCATGGCTAAATGGATGTTGTGTCTCCGACACGCTGTGCCCCAGTGTGTCTGTAGGTGGAACACGCAGGGACGTGGCTCAGATGAGCGGCGCGACATCGCAACAAGTGTCAGCGACACTCTGGCGCCTGAGATGGTGGTAGTCAGGGTTGACACGCCCGCTTTCATATGAGAGACATACTACCACCCACTACCACCTAGTTCAGTGTTAAAACCATAACTGATGCCGAGAAATGAGATGTATTCTTAGATATGATTTGTTTTATCGGCATTGTATCTTGTGTGTACCTACGTATTTTGGATGTATGTACCTAACTAAATTGCGCCTTTGACGAAGCCATGACGCTCGGATATTTCAGACGACCTCGTTGTCGTTTTAACGTTCAAAAGTTCCGTTATTTTAATTAAGTCCAACATCAACTGCAGTTACCTGAAATCAGAAGACTGTTTGCTAGTATAGCAGTTGGTCTTGCTGTAGACAACATAATATGGTCCTGGATTCGATACCCAGGTCAGGCAGTCTTTTAGTTTTTTCTATCTGCACTCATTAGCAGCCTAGAGTCTGAATGTATAGCAATAGGCTCACCACTTGTGGGATTTGAGACATGGCAAATATTTTAGTGACGAGAACGTTTCCTTCCCTTGCGGCCTTCTAGTGAAAATAAAACATGGGTATTCAGTGTATCAGCCCTGCAGAACGTGATCTCGTCGCGCCAGAGTGGCGCCGCAGCCGCGCGTGCGCTCTGCTGCGGCACCACACGTCACTAAACATGTCAACTAGTGGCAAGTGACGTGACACATCACTGAACGACGTACAGTCCGTTCACAATAATTTTACCGCTGACAGAAGCAGCCCTATAGCAACCTTATTGCAACCATAATAAAAATCACTGTGATTTGCCAGACTTGGCAATGGCCGCGACCCAAAAGCAACCTTACAACAACCAGCAATACAGATCGCTCTAATTTCGACAGTGGTTCAAAGTCAGAGGTAAAATAACTTGGAATGGACTGTAGATAAAAGTGTGGTATAAGTAGTTTAGCTATCAACGTACACCATAATATGAGCGCTCTATGAGGTTAGCGATAGCCTTTGACACTCACTAGGGAACTGGTACTATCTGTTGGCACCGGCAACCTTTTTGTTCGTATCACGCAGTTCATGCAAAAGATTGCCAAGCATATTTTTAGGCGCTCATAACGGACGTTGCTTCTTAAGGTGTTTTTTTTTTGGTGGGAAATCAAATAACTTGTCCCGCTCTAGCTGGCGCGGGAGGGCGTCAGACTTTTACTGACTAAAACCTACCCGTGTTCCTTCAGTTGCCTGTGTGCCAGGGGCCGCGGTATCTCTTTCGAACAACCCGCACTTCTGGCAGGCATCGGCACTTGCGGGCCCCACCAGTTGGTGCTGACATCTCTTTGAGGCCCGCGTGGAACACAACGCGCCGTCGAGTGCTTCATACGGTCACACTACAATAAAATAAAATCTACATCACATACCTATTGATATTGTTGAAAGAAGTATTACTAGGATCAAAAGCATTGTTCAGCATCAAAATTCTCTTCCTTTAGATAAAACGAAATGTGCGTAAACGTTAACACTGCTGCCTAACCCTTTGAGGAGTACATGCGTAATGATATGTCAGGTATTTAATTGTACTTTAGGTAATGTACTAAAAGCCTCTACTTACACAGAGAACAAGCATTAATCACTAAGCTTGCTTTCGAGTTGGAGATTTCAAACCATTTTCAGCTTTCTGGTTGGTCAGTAGATTCACTGGGTCTTTTTTTTCTCAGTTAGTTTATAGGATAATCTGGTAGTTTGGGTTCTTTATGCGGCCTACCAAGATGTCCTTTCTTTGGTATTGTTCGTCGAATCGTTGTGCTCCTTATGTTCAGAGTTGGGCGCACGATTGCTGACAAACGCGTGCATTGGCTGGACTCGTCCCGAGTGGACGTGTCTGTGTGGTTATTTCCTGAAAAGAACATTTCAGACACCAATCTACATGTTCTTCACATGAACTGACAAAAATTATTTTTACTTGAAAAAAAACTGTGACCTCGGAGTTTTTATCGGCTTTTCTTCTGAGTAATCTAATCAGATAGGAAACGCCTACTTCATATAATTTTTTAAATAATTGACGAGTAAAAAAAGGGTTTGTACAAAACTACTTACAGAAATAAAAAAATTGTATCATTTATCAATTCTCGTCTTGTATCATTTATCAGTTCTCGTCTTGCCCCATATGTTGGTTTTGGCTCCGTACGTAACAGACAACTCATGAGCGACTGTACCTAATACTCTCGTTACATAGTCACTGGGTTTATCCGACAGTCAAAATGAGATTACATCACGGTCAAATGGCAACTCCATATAGGTACAGCAAGATTTGGTCAAAGGCTAGGAGGATAAATTAATTTCCTGTTTTCTAGTCGGTGGACTATTAACAGGTAGGAAGTGTTCAAATAAAACCCACAAGGTCATGCGTTACGCACTTTATTTAATATATTTTGTATAAAAATTAAAATACACTTGGTGACGAATTACAAAACGAAACTGAAAATATTTTTATCATAACAAAATGCACCTTAATCCTTACGAAATAAAGCTCAAAATTATATTTGGAAAAGTACAGTATTCTTATCGCCTAGGGTAAATAATAGTAATCTGATACAATCTCGCTGAAGATACATAACACCTACTTATGTACTCCGCGAACATATCACAATGTATACTTAACATTAACACAGTCCCGAGTACGCTCGACAGCACAAGTGTTCATATTTACTACATAAATGAGCAGTCTACTGAACTTGGAAGATCTCACGGTTGCTTAATTATTGTATACGTAGCCTCCGTAGTGGTTGAGTCAATAACGACGCCATATTTGTGTAGAAACAAAGGCTAATTCTTGATGGGTAGCGAGAGGAACATAGTTTGTGACATCACAAGTATACTGTATTGTACTATCTTTACATATTATAAACATTCAGATTGGCATTACAGGTATAATAGAGGTATTACTTCTAGTGTTTGTTACCAGTGTACAGTGCCCGACCGTAAATATGGCACCTCGAGTATTGGAGTTCGCGCTGCTGAATTTTGGGCAAAAGATGTTTGTTTTTGTTTTTCCATCGATACGCTAAGAAGAAGTATTGGGAACAGTTCGGCCTGTAGAGCACCGTCTCCGTGTAACGCTCGATGTGTCACATGAACGTCCGGATACTGCACAAGTGTTCACGGCTGGGTAGCCGCTAGAAGAGACTGAAGAGAGGTAAATAGGTACAAGTAAACGTTTCTATATCACTTTAGTAGACAAGTGTACAATGGATTTAATTTTTCATATAATTTAAACGATCAATTATTTAAAAAATCGATTACAGACATTTAATTTTAATTTCTTTGACTGCAATTCAATAGCTTCTATAGTAACATTTTGATCTGAAGTGAGAATTACGTAAGAAGTTTTACAATCTTTCATCCGATACAAGACGATGACATGACGTACACAGTAGAAAGTTTTCTAGTAATAATAATTAAGTACGCGTCGCGACGACTGTACATGCTACAGTAAACAAGTGTACAACTAAGACGATATTTGTAAAGGATTCTACTCAAAACTGAGCATTTAGAGAACAACCGAACGTGACGACTCACTGTGATACAATACATACCTACAGAGTATACAACAAACAAGTGTTCAATGGCAATTTTTTAAATTAACGTTATTCTTGTGTAGGACATATGGTCGTTTTTCGTAACATATTTTCTCTCATTTAACAGAAAGTTGGGAATTTAGAGTATTTTACAATCCATATTTTGATACAGGCTGTTCTTAACTTCAAATAATTTTTAAGTGTTTTCTTACCGATTAATAAGGAAAAATCAATAAGATTTTTATGCATTTTGTCTACAGCAGCAGTAGTTTTTTTTAAATCGATTTCTAGAACATTCTATAACGTTCCTTTATTAACAAAGTGCGTGTAGTGAGGGTCGATGATAATACTTAAATGAACATCGATGAAATAAAAATTCAAATATTAAACACTGATATTGAAAAAAAAATCCTTTACTTTTCACTACCATTCACATCGACAATCCGTGTTATTGTTATGCTATTCGCATCCTAATGTACACTGTCATGAGCACAGAAATCTTAATAATAAGAGGCAATAGAAGTGGCAAAGACGCGTGACCTGTCACCGCACACGAGTCTCGTAGAACACGAGTGCGCGTGGAGCGTTTGTTGCGGTAAGTAATTTGTGTTGTTTGGGACGCGGAGAGGTAAACATGATGTTTTGCAGCATATCCAACTGCGGAAATGCTTCCAAAATTTGTAACTTTGCAAATATAGGGATAACATTTCAGACGTAAGTACTTAATTTTTGAAATAATGTCGTTTTTAATAAATATAGGCAAATCAAATGTTTTCACTACCACTACTACGATCATCGGAGAAAAACGATTTTTTTCTCAATTCAATAACCATTAATACTTAAGCTTGTTCATGTCTACTATTACAACTACTAAAAGCAGCTGTAAAATTATAGTCATGCGCAATAAACAATATCGCCGCGTACGTAAATTCCAGGAACACGCCGCATGAGTTGGCCGGGAATTAGTGACGTGATGAACACTACTATTTTCTATCGATAATTTATTGTTTCGTAATACCTAGTTTTACCGAAATTGGGAATGAAATATGATTTTCGTTAAATATATTTAATTATTACATCTCAGTATGTAGAATAGAATAGAATAGAATTTATTTGCAAATATGGGAATAATAAAATTGGGAATAATTTATTTGGGAATGTAGGTTTTTCTTCCTATTTAAATAGTTTTTAAAAAGTCGTTTATCAACGATTATCTATTAATCCGTATTTTTTAAACTACTTCTTCATTAAGAAAATTTATAGGAGGTAGGCTTATTATTGCTATGTAGTTTAGTGAGTAAGTTAAAAAACAGTCTGCGTGTGTGTCCTTCTATCATAGACGTGTTCCGTATTTATATTTTTTTTTTTATGTCAGAATAATTATACATATTATTATACTGTAAGGATAGTTGATTAAATTCGATCGGTGAAAAGCCAGGGAAGACAAAGATAAAGAAAAAAGATACTGTATTCATGTTGTTTATGCATCTGAATAGATGCATAAACAATAGTGTGTATTATTAGAGTTATAGTGTGTATTTATTGTTTGTCTATGTGTTGGTAGCTGCGAACCGGCAACACGCGTCCCTGTCTCAAAAGACAGTAGATAGCATTTCTATTGCCTTATTATTAAGATTTCTGTGGTCATGAGATATATAACACCCTGCACACATGCCCGTATGTCTGTTCGACGCACTGCACTACTGTAATTTCAGTCAACAACAGATCATTCAACAAACCCTAATTTAATCATATAATAAAAATGAAACCTACTTACTATTTATAGTCAACCAAGCTCATTAAACACAGCATCATTCTGTTTACAATGAACCTGGTTAACCCTCATTTAAATACTGCAATAACTGAATTACATACACAATTAACTATCATTAATAATCTAGAGGTGCACCGACATCATTCGATTAACATCGACTAAACTCTGCGTATTCGGGCGATTAGTCGATTTAATCGAATAACAAGATGTTATGAGGATGCATCTTTAACATTTGTAAAATTTGCAATATTTTAAAATCTTGAATTACTTTAATATGTACTATGTATGTAGGTAGTTTTCGTGAATCTGATCAAACATCTTTTTTACATTTTGAGATCAATTTCACTTCTAACATTCATATTTAAAATAAATCTAAGTATCTCAAGAAAATATAAAATCTTTAATTTTTTTAAGAAAAATAATCATCCCTGTCCAAAATAATTCGGAAAATATACTTAGTAAACAATCTCATAAGAAAATAATCATAATATCTTAAATAAATACAATGGCGAGTTACTATAGTACTTGACAACATACTGTAACGTACCCTGCTTCACTTAATCATTATACATATTTTATTTTACTAAACTAAAGAATATATTAATTGTAGCGACGGAGCAAAACTACAGAGCCCATATCCAAAGGTAGAGAGAGAGACAGACATATCAACTTAAGAGCAAAATGTGATAGATACTGAACCTTACATATTTATAACCGGACTGTGTTTTGTCATTCGGACATCTTATAGTCAATCCCGGTTCGACTTTGATTTTTATTTGTGTTTTTCGAATATTGGTAACAGTGATCGGCTCCACAGCTTGTTCCCTTTGAACACAGTGTGCCAGTTCCGTCGAGTATAGTCATATCAGTCGACTGACTAGTCGATATGTTCGCACTCGATTGTACTTGTAGTCGATAAGTCGAGTGTACAACACTATCGAGACAATGCTGGCCACACACCACGCCATCTATCTCCGACTATTAAACATCATCGTAGGAATCATTGCGTCGAGTTACGAACACCATTCAAATAGAATAAGGTGTTCGAGTATTAGTTTCTTTGTTTTAGAGATTGCTACGTTAGTTGCAATGTAAACATTTTTATAATCTCATAATAACTTCATTTTTCGCAGAATATACCTATTTGTGTCAAAATAATAGAGAAACATACATTATAAACGGAATTCGTTTGTTACTTTTAAGTTTTTAGCCACAAATACGTACATATCTATCAATATATCGCGAGGCGTACAATCGCTTGAAGTATTTACCTCATAGAAAAGTTTCGCAAAAAGGTCAAAAGGGTCTTCACACATCACCGCTGATATGACAACGACGCACCCTACTACATCGTGGGTGTAGTGGGTGTGTGTATGTGTGAGTGGGTGTAGTGGGTGTGTGTATGTGTGAGTAGGTGTAGTGGGTGTGTGTATGTGTGAGCGCGCGCGTGTGTGTGAGCGCGCGCGTGTGTGTATGTGTTGGGTGTGTTTGTGTGGGTGTGTGTGTGTGTCTAGTGCGGCGCGTGCGGGTTGTAGGGCAGCTGCTTGTGCTGTTCCGTGCTCATCACCTGGTCGTACGAGGGCGGACATGCTGTAACATAATATATTATTCTTTAGTGTATCGCACTGATTACTATCATAAGTAACACATAAACACTACGTGACAGAAACTCAAGCGACCACTTAGATGAAGAATGACAGAACAGACATACAAGGTCAAATTAACCAAGCTGGCAACACTTTAGCCATGTATTGAGTATGGATACAGAAAATAATAAAAACCGAAAAAAAAAAATATTCGATCAAAACTTTAAATGACATACGTGAGTCGTATTGCCAGCTAATTTAAAATTTGAGCCTATATTTTTATTTAAAGAAAAAAAACAAACACGAACGGATACATGAAAAAACAACCACCACAGCAAAAATACACTTTTTTTTCAATTCATCGCTGCTGTAAATAATTAAACAAACATGACAACCACTAATGAATTGAAGAAGTACTAAAATTACAATTTGGACAATATTTACAAACGAAACAGCCTCTATGCAGAACACACACTATTATGTTTTTACAAGTGACAATAAAGGTCCACTAACTACCACTACAGTCTAGTTGTACAGATACACCCCCAGTAAGAACATTTAGCAGAGCAATACAGGATAAAATTTTAACCAGTGCGCAAACTGTAACCATGAATTATGATTCTAGACCCGTAGAAATTTTTCGTCGGTTATACAAAAAAAAAAATCTGCTGTTCCATACATTTTGACCGCGTAAGTTTTGCACTTTTCCATGAAACAGCTGATTTTATTTTTGCCTATCCGACGAAAAACTTCTACGGGTCTAGAATCATATGCTGAATTCATAGTTACAGTTTGAGCTGGTTAACATTTTACCCTGTTTAGTCACCGTTATCGTGAAACTAGTTCCAATGAATTTGAACATGTTTTGTACACTCGACGTCGTATTAGCTTTACCACTCAGGTTGGACATGGTGTCGTTACGTGCACTTCATAGAACGACAAGGTTTATTTTCGCTTACAGACCAACGTGACGGTACTAAGTAATGTTTTGGGAGTATTTATGGTAAAGCCAATTACGAGATCATACAGTACCCGGGCTTAAATATGACACATTGAGGATTAGAAACAGAATGTCGCATTACACAGCAATAAGTAACCGGGACTTGTACCCGGCGACAAATAGTCAAGCGGGTTTAACCTGTTGTCACTGGTTGAATGAATCAACAACAGCCAATCGCATCACTAGTCATGCGTTTAATTTTGACGCGTCTTGCGATAAGTTTCTTCCCAGAAACCAGGCGTTTTTCATCGCCAATAAGCTTTACAACACTCGGTGTCGAGTCCAGCTTTGAGGTTGCAATAGAGTGCACCCCAGCGCGTCGAGAAAACACTGTTCGATTTTCACATCTCGGCAACGCACAGCAAGCGCGGAAAAATACCGCCGCGATATTTTTAGGTGCATCCGTGCGTAGGTACAATGTGGACCTAATGTGCCATATTCGCGAGCGGGTACTGTACACAGTACATGGATCTATCCGCTTGGTCAGTGGGTAACGAAACATTTACAGTCCACGACCAACACTATCCACAACAAGCTAGATGCCACTAATGGAGCATGTATTCATGCCCAATACGAGTAGTACGACCCACCTTGCGCGCTCCAGCCCGGCGGTGCGACTCCATAGAAAGCTTCACACAAAGCGAACACGTGTTAGTTATATTATACACATATACAAGGTACTGTTATTGCAAGGGCTGGATCGAGTTGACCCTGGAAAAGGATGCCTGGAAGGATTTGGGGGAGGCCTTTGCTCAGCAGAGCGAGACTACTAAATAGCTCTGTCTGACCGGTTACCGCGTCGATTGCACTGATAGTCCATTTGCATCACAAATCGCTAATTGCGTTTAACACTATAGGTTTTTAAAACATTTTTCGATTACGTTTCATGATTTCATTTAATGTTCTGTGACTCGTAATATTAAGTACTTTGCATACCTACTAATGTAGAGAGTCAAGTTTATCTCAGTTGCGCCACTTTTTCTTCCCAGCTTAAGCACTAGAAAGTAGTGAAGGGCGAACGTGCCGGGGGACTGTCTTATGTAATTTTGATGCTCGAAAAGTACTGATTCTCAACCTAATTTGAATAAATCACTTTTGCTTTTGTTCCGATTCTGTCAATCATTTGAAGATGACATGAGACCGAAAGATGTTTTAAATACGTTTGTCAGTAAACGCATTTAGCAAATTATGGTGCAATCGGGCCTTCTACGCAAACCTTAAATGCGTTCGAGATAAAGGCGCTGAAAGTCAAATTGGCACCGTACACGTGTGGTTGTTCCTCACAATCATTTGAGTTAGTTATCATGAGGAAAATTACAATTTAAATTCTTTACTTTCAATTCACAATTACAATTTTATCCTCATCATATTTTTGAGTCTGGATTCTGAATTATTGCTGTGGTTCATTGTTTTTTTTGTTGAACTTGGCAACACATCACAAGCCAACAGAGACAGCAGATTACCGGTCAGACTTTCAGAAGAGGGTTAGTATTTTGTTTTGTGTGTACATCAAATAGTAATCTATTTACAGTAGGCATCAACAAGGCATTCAATAATGTTGGTAGTCGTTGCTATGAACAAATGAATGTGAAACTTATTACAACGATGGACCAAAATATAGTGTTTGCATTGCGTGTGAAGTCATGGAAACAAATTGCTTTAAAAGCAACTTGAGTACCAACTGAAATTATCCGTATACCTACTCAAATTGCAACGGTCATTATTCGACAGTTGTATGAAAAGGCTATATATAACACGGCCAATTGACGTAGGGTGTCAATTTGCATAACAATTGATTTCCCTCATTGTACACATCATATTGATGTACAAATCCATGGTAACACTTAGATTTTTACAATATTTCGCAAGTTTTGCCCTGTTTTACGTGTAGTTGGCCGTACAGTAAAAACGCTGAATAAAAAAGAATATAAATAGAACTTGGCATATTATTATGTTGTGATGGATATTGACAACAACGGCGCACATTCAGTGCACCTCGATAAGATAACTGTTGCAGCCACAGTCAGCCACACTCGACAACGAGTTGATTCACACCTACCACTACGTACATGTACGTAGTACATATTGAGGAGGGCATCGCGTCGTAGGGACATAACATTACAGGTGACGCATTTGTAAATAGGTAGACTGCTACAAGGATGTCTTGGCACCTGAACGACATTAGGTTCTTGGTACTTAAACATTTTGTGAAATTGTCACCAAATATATTGTATAGAAAAAACAAGATGTCGGCGGCGTTCGTACGATTTTGGCTACGCGCGAAAACGGTCTGAGCCCCAATTCTGTATCGTTATAATGATTCCGCGCGGAATCTCACTACGTTCAAAACTATGTCAATATCGTTTTTTTAAGAAACCAATGTAAGGAATCGAAATGTCATATTCTGTATTTTCCAAGACAATTTGTCGATATTATTGATACGTTATCAGCAGAATTGGCGTGTGATTGACGTGGTTACGAGTAAGGAATCGTTAAGTGATCATAGTGAATTCAGGCCCTGGTACTGCCAAACCACAGAACATGGGAACATAAACATTGGGAAATGATGTTAAGTACTTAGATTGGAAGACTTCTTTTGAGCAACAACGTCTTCCCATTTTGTATATTTGGTTTATCGAAAATTTTGTAAGTATTAAGAAAATCAACTGGCGAATTTATGTATCCCTGTGATTCGAGTAATATCGCGTTCAGTAACAGTCATGATAGTTGCGCAGTGATATAACAATAACGTGGTTTGTTCAACGATTTATGACCTGAGTTCGCCCAACAAAATATTTTTACAATAATGAATTCAAAGCAAGTTTGATAAACTCAGTACAAATATACATTATCATTATCATCATATCGGCCCGGAAACATAAGTCACGTTTGCCAAACTCACGCATTATATTTCGTTCTTACTGGCCATATTTCATGTCAGTTTTACACATAAAATAAAATGCGTACTTTTAGTCATCAGTCAGTTATGGTTATTTGGAAATACTGCCTCATCGTTGTTTTATTAACATCGTGTGCACCGCATAAGGTCGCTCGCCGCGGTCAGGTTTAGTGACGTCATCGCAGCTCATCATTATCTTTCTTTTCCTTATATCTGGCGCGTTGCACTTGAACAGCTTTTGTTGTTTTCACTTATATTTAACTTAACAAGGACTTCTTTTACTTTCTCTGTGGCTTGTCTCATATTTTCCTATGGGTCTTATACTTGGATTACGGTTTAAATAGATTTGTACGCCAAGAAAATATAATTATTTTCTGCAAAGTCATATTCTGATTTTTTTAAACCACATCATCTAAATAAATGACTGCTTGTTTTCTCTGATATGACCAAACATGGGCAACGTGACGCGTCACAATTATTTGATAGAGATAGCAATCCGGTAGCGACCGGATCTGCGACACATCATGTTTCGGAATCCAATCGTCATGGCTGTGTAGTGTATGGCTGTATGTACTCACGCGATGACTAATTATCAATAACAATCAATCATTAGGTGCTGAGTGCTCAATCACCGAGCTGTCCTTAAGGACCGCGACATCTTGCAACATATTGTGTTGTACATGAGCACATTTTAAGGGCTGGATCTATGCCGCTGACCTTGCTCGATTGGGCGTTACCGATGAAAATGCCCGGCGCTGTCCCCGCAAGCCCCTGGCAACAATTACGCGCTGCGCGAATGATTTTCTCGCCTCATACCGAGCGGCGTGGCATACGTACTAGGGTATGCAGACCCGGTTCTGTTTTAAAGAACCGGAATTTTTGGGATCTTCTGGCTAAAGAACCGGGATTCCCGGTACTTTCGATACTTTAAGTAAGCCTTTTTATGATAGAACAGTTGAAAGTGTGAAGTAAGAGAAAAACGAAATAGCAGGACAGAGTTAAAACATTAAAATCAAATCCAATAGAACGTCTTACTACTTGCGTTATAGACACTAAATTAGTCTTATTTAGTATAATTTTGAAGGTACATAACAACTAGCAACCTTTTTTAACATTAAACATTTTTTGTACTCAATCCTACATAATATAAAACAGAAAAACTTATTAAGGAGAACCTAGTCGCGGGCTCGAACTCACTGATGGGCTTGGCTAAAAAGCACGCTGTCTCACTAGGCATCGTGTCCGACAGAGGTAGTATTAGTGATGAGCAGTTAGAAGCTAGTCTACACGCACAACATTATTGAGTGAGATGCAGGATCATTTATAGTACAAACAGGCACGTAAAAATTAAGAACTGTCCTTCGGAAGATCGGGTTTTATGAAAAAACCACTACTGCAAGTTAATTGAACTTTGAGATATTTGAGCTTTGCCGGTACCGACTTGGTTTTTCAGATTTTATACTTCTTTTATTACTTAAACACGCCCAAAGTTAAGTTAAATTAGCAAGAAAATCGAATCTTTGTTGGCTTTGTTGCTTTGTTTTCTTAGCTTTGTTGTCCGTACAGACAATACTAATAATGAGACAAAACCATACCATGTTTAATTTTTGATGTACATCGTCGAACAGTGGAGTAATACACTCCCGAAGTTTGTATGGGAAAAATGTGGACTAGATCCACCTTAGACATCTTCAACAAACAATTGAAGGGGTGAGTGGACAAAAGAGTTATGAGACAAAAAATCTACTTTTTTACATGAACATATGTTTTAAGTGATGATAAATAATATGATATATAATCTATAAAGTAATAATATTTTCAAAAGTATTGATACTTAAGTTTTATATAAAAGTTTAAGCTGTAATACCTACCTTGATTTTATGATTTAATATTTTGCTACACCCATAACTCATTTTGAACTTTTTGTTAGTTAACAACTTTGTCCACTGACCCCTTCTTTTGCATACACAAATCATAGGTAATTTAAAACTTTCGTAGTATCTATAAAAAAGAGCAGTGGAGTTGTAGCGTAGCATTAATCAGTCTTAATAATATTGATTTGATAATCTTAACCGATTTTTTTTATTTGAAATCTTACATAGTTAATCAACAAGTTTGGAATTGGAACATGTTCAAATGACAAATTCTTGAAATCGACTTGACTCTAATTTAAAATTTTTGAAGAAATATAACAAAAATATAACTTTAAACTTCAATTTTGCAAAACATAGATATTCATCCTTACATCAGTATAAACAAACATTTTCATCTAACATTATGAAAATTGGGAATACTTGCTCAAACCGATACCTATTTACATTAGTGAGATGCTTATAGTTACAATTTGGGCGATCAATAACCTAGGTACCTCTTCATTTATTTTTAGAGCCGTTCTCTCCTGCCTATCATGTGTAACAAAAACCCTATTGCTATCCTCAAGCACTAAACAGCAACAACTAAACAGCTGATATAGAATACATATTTTCAGCTCAAAATATAATACTCTAAGAATTGATACCAAATTTTCGGTTTCATATGTTTCTTAAATTCAAATCATAACAAATGTGTCACCGCACTACGTAGGTCAATAACTTTCCACGTTACTTGCCAATATCACGATAAATCTCTTCCGAGTGATTTGTTTTGATCAATTTGAAAAGTTCGGTTCAGGGTGTGTGTATGTATGTATTAAATGTATGTATGTGTGTAATGTATGTATGTATTAAAAATTCTCACAACTTTCGAACATGTAGAGGTAGGATTAAAAAACCCTTCTAATATCGTTTGATGCCATCCAAAGAGGCCGTGCCCTTGGTATGTATATATATATACCATTTCCGTTACACGTTACATGATGATCTCAAAAATATAGGAGCGTACAAACTCTATTCACTTAAACCTGATTTTATCTTATTACAAAGATACCCAGCAGGAGAAAAACTCTTTCGGGCTCTATACTTGTCGGTAGAATTGATAAAAGATAGTCGAAAGCCTGCGACAAATAAAGTCCACCATCCTCCTCCGTTCTTAAAAAGGGCCATTTCGATCCTCACATTTGTATTAAGATCTTCACTGTGTCATTCTTGTTCTTTTACAAGCAGTAGCTTTTTTAAGCTCTGCATTAAGCTGTTCTTTTCCGGATTGAGGTTCACTTTCTATGTCTTCATCTGAATCTGACGGCAACTGAGAACGCAGAAGGAGGTGACGGCTACCCATGCACTCTCGCTCCGTACCATGGCCTGGACCAGGGCCGGACGCGAGAGATCGCCGCCGCCGATCACCTCCACGAGGATACGGCGGTGCTCCGCCCAAGCCGGGCAGACCTCCACCGTATGCTCCACCGTGTCCTCAGGGCTATCTACAGTGGAAACACCCGGGCGTTTCCTCCCGCCTTATCCAAAACAGGAACCTCCCGAAATAACCGTGTCCGGTGAGGACCTGCGTCAGGCGGAAGGTGAGGACCTGTGTCAGGCGCCTCTCAATCCACTCCTCAAAGAGAGGACTTACCGCCGCAATCGTGGTGTGCCCAGCACTGGGTTGCGACAGTAGCACTCGTATCAAAGAAATTTTACATTTCAGGGTTTTGCAAATGGTGGTTGGTTGATTGGTTGATTGGTAGATTTATGGTTTTGTGTGATGTGTCCGGCAATTGACGTTGTCTGTTATTCTAAACGCTAAGTACCTTTTCCCGAAAGTACCGAAAGAACCGGGATTTGGTTTTGTAAATCCCGGTTCCTAAAACAACAAAAAAGCGGCGAGGTGTCAATTTTTCTAAGAGAGAAGCCGAGGCGAAGTCGGCTTTAACTTACTGACTTATCAATAAAGAATAAGTATTTGAATTTTGATGAAAATCGTTTCATACAAATAATTTGTAGAGAGTGAAGGTTTACTTAGTCCGTCCAAACTTCCACCCTTTAAACCGGAATTGTACGTATAGTGCGTTGTAAAAGTACTCTATTTTTTTGAGTTGGTTAGCTGGTACCCAATGTCGTTCTCCAAAACTAAAACCAAACCTATTTACCGAAAACAACAAGTTAAAATCAAAATAAAAGAAAATAATCGTAGCCTACTAGATTTGTCATCATCATCATTTCAGCCGAAAGACGTCCACTGCTGGACATAGCCTCCCCCAGGCTCCTCCATTTCGACCGGTCTTGTGCTTCCCACATCCAGCGGATTCCCGCGGCCTTCACAAGGTCATCGGTCCACCTTGTGGGAGGCCTTCCCACTCTACGTCTTCCGGTATGCGGTCGCCACTCCAGAATCTTTCAGCCCCATCAGCCATCTGTTCTGCGAGCAATGTGCCCTGCCCACTGCCACTTAAGTCTCGAAATTATTCGGGCTATGTCGGTTACCTTAGTTCTCCTGTGGATCTCTTCATTCCTGATTCGATCGCGTAGGGAAACTCCAAGCATAGCCCTCACCATTGCTCTTTGGGTGACTTTAAGCCTTCTGATTCTCCCACTGTGAGCGACCACGTTTCTGTACCATAGGTCATCACTGGCAACACACACTGGTCAAAGACTTTCGTCTTGAGACACTGCGGTATTTGGGACGAGAAGATATTGCGAAGTCTCCCGAACGCTGCCCAGCCGAGTCGGATTCGACGATTAACCTCTTTCTCGAAATTGGACCTACCTAACTGAACCGTTTGTCCCAGGTAAACGTACTCGTCCTCAACTTCGAGCGTAGCGAGTCCGATCGTCATGAGAGTGGGTGTTACATGGGCATTGGACATGACCTTTGTCTTGTCCATGACACTAGCCGCATAGAATGCGGTTTCAAATTTGTCAACGTAAATTTGTACGTGTCTAATAGTAACAAGCTATATATTCGCTGTATGAGAATCTGTAACTTGTTACTGTGCCGTAATGCCGCCCGGTCCTTTGGAATCTATACCTTGTTGCCACTGTACACGTACGAATTTACGTTGGCAAATTCGAAACGAAAACAGTTTCGCGTACTGGCGAAGAAAGGTACCTAGGTAAGCATAAGCAGCTGGTAGGTGCGTACTTAGGTACGCATATTGTTTACACGTACCTACCTATATTTTTATCAAAACGCTTGATTGATTGCTACTAATAAACCCCCTTATTTATAAACGTTACTTAAAGTTAAGTAATGATTACCGACTGTTTAACCATAAATTGCTGACGTTTAAATATCTCTTAACTTTAATCAATGTTTATGAATAACTTACTATTTCATTGTTTGTTTTCTCTTCTTATATTTTATTTTCAAATTACGTTTATGGCGACTTTTTTTGTCACCAATATTGATTTTATAAATAAACTTATAAAAACACAGATATTCCCTATGTACCTATTACTACTAACTTATTAAAAACTACTCTAATATTTAGACACACAAATTGTCTGATTACAATATTTTCTAATGTGTATGTCGCCAACGAAAAAATGCGGGAAAATGTTGTACAGGTACGTTTAACACTGCGTCTCGTCCCGCACTGATTTATAAGGCGGCAGAGGGGTTGCACACGCGATTGAGTGTCGATTTATGTGAAATATAATGATTATAAGTAATTTGGAAAGTTATTTAAAAAAATAAGCAGAAGACTCGCTAGGTATTTTACTGTGTAATATTGTGATGACTATAAAAAAACCTAGCGATTAATAGTTTAGAAGAAAAAAGGTTTTATATTTCTAAAACAGGGGTTACTTTGCATGTATATTAATGATATTTAAAAGTTTAAAGTGAAGGGGACATGTGTTGTATTGTGTAGATTAACATATATTTTTTAAAGATCATTTTGGTACGGGTTATGAAAAAAAAAGGTTTTAATCTTGTTCAGTCCCAGCTCAATTCACATAAACCACCGCCTTAACAGAAGCTTTAGACGCGAACATTTACAAAACAGTAACACCAATATTTATCAGCCTACATTGTGACCTTTGCTGGGACGCAGACCTCGTGTCGAGAGAGAATGAGAACATAAACACTAGTTCTCTGTGGGACCAATTTCACTGATTGTAAGGGTATTTATAAACTTGATGATACTGTCAGGTACAGAGGACTCACTCAAGTTACCGCATGGCAAGTGGTGGGCAAGTGTAACATGAACCGTAACTAGATCAAGTACAACAGTTTGAACCTACATAGCAATTTCAGGCGGAAAATCATATCAGGCGTGGCGTTAATAAAATTAGAACAAAAACCGGTAGTTAGTGAAGCGATACCGAACTATTGAAAAACAACACCCTTTCGTTTGTTGAAACTTTTCCTCAATAACACCGCGTCTCGTGCCTGGCGAAGCAAACTGTACGAAAAAATAATAACGTTTTACTTCACAACATGAAATAAGAAACCAATTTTTGCGGGCGAGATAATTAGCACTGCCTGCACTGCAACCTGCAGGCATGCTACAGAACTGATACTGAGCACTGCAAGCATGTTACGGGACCTCATACTGAGCACTGCGGGCATGCTACGGAACCCCATACTGAGCACTGCGGGCGTGCTACGGAACCACATACTGAGCACTGCGGGAGTACTACGGAACCTCACACAGCATTACGGGCTTGCTACGGAACCTCATACTGCGCACTGCAGGCATGTTACGAAACTCATACTGAGCACTACATGCATGTTACGAAAGTCACACTGAGTACTGCAGGCATGTTACGGAACCTCATACTGAGCACTGCAGGAAGTTACGGAACCTCATACTGAGCACTGCAGGCATGCTACGGAACCTCATACTGATCACTGCAGGCATGCTACGGAACTCATACTGAGCACTGCAGGCATGCTACGGAACTCATACTCAGCACTGCAGGCATGCTAAGGAACTCATACTGAGCACTGCAGGCATGCTACGGAACCTCATACTGAGCACTGCAGGCATGCTACGAAATCTCATGCTGAACACTGCAGGCATGCTACGGAACCTCATACTGAGCAGTGCAGGCATGCTACGGAACCCCATACTGAGCACTGCGGACGAGCTACGGAACCACATACTGAGCACTGAGGGCATGCTACGGAACCTGTGCTCATTACGAGATTCCTGTTGTCCGCTGTAGGTGCACAAAACTTTAGAGCACAGCGTATAAATACGCCGGCGCCGTCCTACCCTTTGTATGGCGCGGTCACAATCATCGATATAACTGTCCCGACCTTATCGGGCCGACCACACACCATACTAATTATCCTTATTAATTGTTACTTATGGTGGTCACGTGCTCAGACCACTAGACTGCGTTCAAACAACAGCATTTATTATCTGATGAACAAAGTACCGATAACAAAAGATAAGTAGATAAGTGTACTTGAAATGGTTATACGAATTTATAGCTATATAGGTTCATCTTTGGTGAGTGGGAGACGATGTTAATTCGAACCTAGCAGAGAAGCTGTGTAACTTAATGTTACTTGTTAAGGTGATTAAGATATAAATGACTTATGGTGGGTAAAGGAAAATATCGAGACAGGATCTAAACCAGAGAAGGACCTGCATTTATAGCCAAGGGTTTTGGGGATTTTAGACGCCTTGAAATCGGAAACACTCAGAAGCAAGCTCTGAATAAGAGAAGGCCTTTTCCCTGCAGTGGGACTCTGTGGAACGACACGTTACTACAAGTTATAATAACTATTTACGTTTCAAATTATGAATGACGAATTAAAGTCGGCGAACATGACTCATCTGCAAACTATCGACTAGCTCCATTACCTTCGAGCTTGTTTGACGCTCGCTACACCGAAACCCTTTTAATTACAACCTCATTAATTTAGGAGCTGTGTCGCGAATTCGCGATGATGTCACAAATAGGGGTACCTAGTTGTCACAGAGGTAACAGTTTTATGGCACCATCACGAGATTACTTCTGTTTCCGTGTATCTTTACTCTGTATGCATACGATGATAAAACTAATATTTTTAGACAACGCAGATAATTGTATACGACTGACCCAAACGTATCATGAGGGCTACAATTAATTTTAATTACATTTTTACTAAAACCACGCAAAGTTAAACGTCGGAACATTTGAAACGAACCGTTGAACAAACCACAAGGATGCGATTTTCACATTATTGTTCAAATCAATAAATTAACTCATTTTGCAGCTAAGCCACATCAGTTATCGCAGCACAAGACAGTTCTTCTATCCACACGCCATTGTGTCTTTATGTGCCACATTAAACACAATAAAATTAACACAGTATATCAGGGCAGTTCTTTATTTACAATTACACTTTACAGTTATATTTATTTACAAAGCCTGGAGGGTGTAGCTTCTACTACATTGGCCCGTCAATGAAGTGGCGGCTATACGCTGCGAGTGTTACAAGTTAGTTGCGGTGCGTGTATATTAGGGTGTCCCAAAAAATTTAAGTTATTTTTTTGAACGCATACCCTTTATTTGAATGATGTTGAAAGAATTGTAAACCGAATTTGGTGTAGGTAGGATCACGATATCCCGTGCCGACTTGCATCGGAAATTGTCAAAACTTGCTAACTACGGCCGACGCGCTCGAATGATCTATGTGCTTGTTAAAATTTGTCTTCGATCTCCAGAAGAAGAAGCCAGGTGGACAGCGAGGGCGGTTTATGCACTGAAAATTGCACATCTTAGCGCTCAACTGAAAATTACGAACAAGGATAAGGCGACACTGTTTGATGTTGGCTTGTTCATTGTGACATCCTACGTTAAGCCGTGGCTCCAATGTATTTTGGCTGCAAAAGCACCATAACAGGATTTGTGCATTTTGAAGTCGATGAAGGCTTATGAAAAATCGATACAAACGTCTCGTAAGCAGCTTCACAGAAATTAAGCCAGCATCCATGGTATTTAACCGATAAAATAGCTGCCTTTTCATTATTTGAGGACGATGTGGACCGAGAAATTAAAATAAAAATGGTTGAAAATTTAATCAAAGAGAATCCATCAACCCATGGTAAACGCTACATCCCATCCAAAGTAGAACTCTGTGGTTCTTTGTACGGTAAGTTTTATTAGTATACAGGGCAAGTTTTTGTAAAACGGACGTAAAATTTCTGCGTTAGGGGGTCTAGAATGATATGCTGAATTCATGGTTACAATTTGCGCACTGGATAAAAAAAATCCTGAATATTGTTTCTTTTATACTTATTCCATTTTTTTTTTACTACTTTTTTTTTCATTTTTATTTCAGACAAAAATCTACGACTTCGTATCAGTCCAAAATAAAGCGTTGTTCACCCGGCTTCAAATTGATGACAGTTTTCTGAATGAAGAACCGTCTTTATGGCCAAATAACGCTGCCAAGATGCCTTCAAGATGCCAAGAAGGTTTCAGTGCCGAAGGCAGTAAACGATACAGCTGGAAGAGCAGTCAAGATCATGCAAGAATTTCATGTTTTAAATAAAGTTGAAGAGGAACAAAAGCAATTTGTATTATGCTGCGTACAAGAACACCGGAAGATGTATCCAGAGCGTAAAAAACAAACCTTTAAAGGAAATTTGTACAATCATGTTTTGTTTATGTAAAATATTAAATAGTAGTTAACATGTTTTGGGTATATTAGTGTTTTATTTACTAAAGAAACTCGAACTTAACAACAATCTATATTTAGGAACAAACATTTACATTTCATGTTTGGTATCAAGTCGGCACGGGTTGTCATGATCCAATCGCAATAATATTTATTATTTAGGAAAGCTAATAAGGCCATTTAGAAAAATATTGAGGGTATGCGACTTCATTTTCGAGGAAAAAAAATCCTACCTTACCTCTTGGGACACCCTAGTGTATATGTTACAAGGGGGCAGTGGCGAAAGCACCATATAACACATTCCTACCGGCTTGCCTTTAGCAGGCTTAGTATGACGCTTTCTATTTCTACGAAGACAATGCTTTTTCAATACAAAGAGACATTTCGTTTCTCCATTTTGATATCGTACCGTAGATATGACAACAGGCAACTGAGGGAACACGGGTGGGTTTTAGTCAGGAAACGTCTGACATGCCCTCCTGCTCCACCCAGAGCCGTAGAAGTTAAAAAAAAAACCGTAGATTTCCTTCTACAATCTGTCAACGAAAGACAAGTCTTTCGTTCCTAGCGATCTTTTTCTAGGTCCTTGTAAATGTAGACTATTTCAGAAGAATATTTCTTCCCAAACTGTTAAAATCACAGTGACAACAAACTTTCTATTCGACGACCACAAAGTATTTACGATTATCTACAAAATCATGATTCGGTTAGAACACATAACTGTGATAATTAATAGAAAAATGTAGCTTTATTCTTATTTGTACATCGTAATACGTTATCGGTATGTGAGCGGTTAACACTTGAAGTCCCATTAGGTAATTATCAATCAGTCGAATAGTTTTCCCCCATTCAGACCGCTTTCATAATTTCCAATAGTACTTACCATTTTTTTTAATAATACTAGCTGACCCGACAGACGTTGTCCTGTCTTAACTATGAATATTGAATTCGTATTGCTATATATAATATTAAAAAAGTTAATATGGTCGTTAAGTTTTCTTATATTTCCTAATATTATGCGCAACTTTCTTATTTTTTCCTTTCATAAGAATTTTCACCTGACAATAACCAAACACAACAGGAAAAGAATTAGCAAAATTGGTCCAGCCGTTCACGTGTGATGCTGCGATCAAGGGATTTAGGGATTCATTTTTATAGATAGAGATATTATATTATATTATTTAAATAAACAGAACTACAATAGATCGTAGGATAGGCCTTCTGGGAAAATCCCAGTTAAAAACGGTAGCTCCACGCTAACGTTTTTAAACGTGCATATATTGGAGAAACAAGTTAGTCAACTTTTTGATCGCTATATCTTATAAATTGATCCGTAGGAAAAGTTCAAGAACATTTTTTGTAGATACATAATTACTTAATCTACAATTTTTGTCTGGCCTATCCTCATGATAAAACTTACCGTTTGATTGAAAAATGCAATAACCCCATATTAGTTAACTTGATCTGTAATTTTCTTTTAGCAGATGTGGGATCGATGGCGACTTTTCACATTTCATTTATAATAGTGTTCCCAACATTCCTACCAACTTTCAGCTCCATGCGAATTATTGTAACCTTGAATGTCTATTTTGACCGAACTATATTTGATTGCTCCACAACGTAAAGTAACGCAATGAATATTGTTGAATTTACAAAATGAAGTTCACAACAAATTTTAGCAGATGCTCGAGGTTGATGGTGGTGGTGGTAATGATTGGCGAATGTTAATTTAACCATACGTTTGATGGTTATATGTCTCTTAACTTAAAGCTTATACATAAAGGGGTAAAATGAGTGTAGTGACGTACCGGTAGCATCAGGCGCCGTGGGAGCGGGCGGGTAGGGCGCGTTCGTGGGGTAGGGCGCGCCCGTGGGGTAGGGCGCGCCGGTGGGGTAGGGCGCCGTCGTGGGGTATGGGGCGCCCGTGGGGTAGGGCGCGGCCGTGGGGTAGGGCGCCGCCACCGGGTAGCCTGCGGCGCTGACCGGGTACACCGTCACTGTTTGAGCTGTTGGCAGCAATGTCAACGGTTAGTAACGCGCCTGCCGATGTCTGGACCGACACAGTTTAGATTTACAGCGGCATGCTAAATGAGTACTCTACACACATAAGCACGTATTAAGAATAGATTCGACTGAACATAGAATAAATATTTTAAAATGTCCTTTGCATTTATGGATATTACAAGACGGTCACATATTTACATATACCGGGCTTCTGAACGCCTATTATATTAAATGTTGCCAGCTAATCATGAGTATCCGTCGATTGGCTATTATTATAGCTATTCCTAAGCTTTCAGAAGCCGAAGGAATGATCTGATGGAAATGTAAACAAATGGGGCAGAAAACGTGATATGACTGTGGATGTTGTAATGCCACTTAAATATTGAGAGTTATAATTTGATTATTTGAATAAATAAACCCGAAATTTTAATTTGAGATCACCTTAAATATAGTTAAAGGTGTTTTTCATTTGACAATAATGATTAAGACTATAACAATCTGAATTTTCGTCGTAATTTTTTTAATTATTATAATGTTATTTAGCCAATTATTATTTATTTTTGGAGAAAATGGTGAGATATAAAGTTGAAACATTCCAAATACAATGAATATCGTATTTATCCGCTTTCGTGAATTATTGCATAAGAATACGGTTTTTTTACACTTTCGACAAAAGTTTTACAACAGGTTTTAGCAGTATCAAACGCTATGATCCATCTTCTGTTTCGACGATCCAAGCTCCGTCGTTTTCTCACGCGGTAATCACGGGCAGTTGTTAGTGGACATTTCACCTTGTTCACCTGGTGATATTACCACCTGGGTGACTGAGGTGCAATCATCCGTGTTAGTATGAGAATGAAACATGAAGCTACGGTACTTCACCTTGTCCCGTACTCTCACCGGGGTATATCGGTGTGACGTACTGCTGCTGCGGGTAGGTCGCCGGGACGGTCTCATCGCGGGGGGGCGCTGGAATCACACGCACACGTTAAGGGGGTAAAATAAATGCAGTCGTTTCCTATCTAACCACCTCTGAAAAGAAATGGCAAAAAAACTGCACGGTCAAAGTATCTTTTAAAGTCCGATCATAATCTTGGTCGGATCATGTGAATACAATGTAGATTAGTGCTTGAAATGGTCTTTAGAGGGGAGAACTACACAGATTTGAGTGGCACAGTCCAGCCAGTACAAGCATGTGCCAGTAATCGTATTGCTCAACTCAGAACTTGAGAAGCTCAACGAACTCGACGATGACTCGACGAACAATACCAAAGAAAGGACATTTGGGGAGGGCGCATACAGATACGGTCTACCCAAATGCCTATACCTACTCACACTGCCAGACCAAAAAAATTAAATAAAAAAGAAACAGAAAAAAATGAAATATCATTCACAATAATTAAAGTACTTAAAATAATATTTAACAAAGAAATATTCATGTCATTTTGTATATGTATAATTTTGATCAATGTCAATGTGTTTATATTTATATAGTGGTGTATAATCTTGATTTAGCTTGAAATTTAAAATATCAAGTTTTATGGTTGTATCACAGCTACAAGGCTTAGCAGAACGAGCAGTTTAATCCCAACCTTTTTTTCGTCTAAATAATCGGAAATATTATAGTACCCTGTGGTTTGGTTTTAACTTTTAAATCGTATAATGGGTAAGTTTCGAATGTCAATGGGAAGTTGGTTGTAAAAGCGTATACATTGACCCATGAACGAGTTGCCTAATCCCTTGGACTTAGGTTGTAAATGGCGCGAAGAGGTATTTTCCGAGAAACAAAGATACTGTTAATGGTCGCACAGGTTCCCCAGAGAAGAATCCCATATGACATAAGACTATGAAAATAACAAAAATAAAATCTGGCTGTATAAGTTATCTGTCGATTTCCTTTAGCAGCATAAGAGGCCGAACTAAGCCATCCTGACAATATTCAACGATCAATGCCCAACTCTATTCCATTAAGTTGAACATTGGTGGTTAGCTGCCTGATATTTGGCGTTAAAATTTTTATGAGCTATTTTTTGCGTTCAGGATGTTTTATTTAAAAAATGATATGAATATAATATGACAAGTCATTTATACAGGGTAAGTTTTTGTCCAGTGCACAAACTGTAACCATAAATTCATCATATCATTCTAGAACCCCCGGCGCAGAAATTTTACGTCGGTTTTACAAATAAAAATCAGGTGTTTCATTGAAAAGTGCAATACCTACGCGGTCAAAATGTATAGAACAGCTGATTGTTTTTATTGTTTTTGTATTACCGATGAAAAATTTCTGCGCTGAGGGGTCTAGAATGATATGCTGAATTCATGGTTACAGTTTGCGCACTGGGTAAAAACTTATGCTATATAAATAACAAACAACAAAAGACCTAGAATTGAACCCTGCGGAACGCCTTTAGTGACCGCAGATCATGCAGATCTCTTGCCATTTTCATCAACCCTCTGAATTCTGTTCTGTTCTGTCCCTCATACCACAGTGGTACTGTTTTCTGATAAGTGTAACATGTACGAATCGAATGCCTTGGACAAGTCGCAGAAAATGCTAAAACCATCTAGCAAAGTCGCTAGATGGTCTTAGCATTTTCTGCGACTCAGGCTTTAAATATGCTCTTCAATAATTCCACGCCCACGTCTGTAGTTGAACGACCCTCGGTGTAGATGTTTTTTTTTTTAGATTTGCCCAAATTGGGTAATATCGAAATAGGCATGTATTTAAGGATCGTAGCAGGTGGCGTTCTGTGGTTTCTGCCTACCCTATAAGAAAAAGGCGTGAGTTTATGTATGTATCGAAATAGGCCGAAAATTCGTGGGATCAGCTGTGCTTCAGATCTGACAAGCGCATTAGACTGGCATTAGTGGCAACTATTCTAGTAGGCTCAAAGAATATATAAGTAGTACAAGTTAATAAAGTTCTATGTTTATCTACTGCTGCAAATCTTTCCAGTGTATTAATGTTGAAGTCTCCACGGACTACATCTATTTTATTACGGTTAAAAGTCTTTGAGAATACTTTTCCAAAATATTTCTTAAAACATCATATGAAGCACATGGGAGCCTGTACACATTCATTAAAGCTCAATGCAAATTGTTTCAGTAACACACTCAACAGAGATAGGCTGCGCTAAGGTATTTAATAAAATGCTGAAATAGTAATTCATAAATGTATGTACAAGGATGGAATTCGGATGGACCAAAATCAATGTCACGATTTATGAGCCTGTTTTATAAAGAAAAGCACAACGAACACTTCAGTAGGTGATGAAGTTTAATTATGAATATTTATTAATCTACCGTTAAACCAGACTTCCGACAAACGTCTGTGTTACGTAAAACAGAAAGGACGTCACCACAGAATGACACAAGATGTGGACCGTTAGCCCGGAGAAACCCAATCGCGGCCGAAATGTTATCGACAGAAACTCGTCTCGATAAACTGCGGCGAGGTCGCTCGGTGCCTCGGTCCCGGCTATCCGGTAGAGGAAAACCTCGCAGAAATCCAACCAACACGCGAATCATGTACGCGTATTACAAGTGCTTGAAATGGAGTGATCAATAGCCCAATAACATTCGTGTGGGGTGTATTGTATAAGGAGGAATTTCCTGTAATGACAGCAGTGTTTAAGATAAATAATAGGCATACAACAAATAGGCGTCAACATAAAGGGACTAACTGACTGTTTTAAATACTTCCAAATGACTTTATCTAACGTCTCTTAAATCTTTGGTACCTACCACATGTTATGCGAATAAATGTTAATGTTAATTCTTTTGTTTTTCTAAAGTTTATCTAAGTTTATCTGTGAGTGTGACGCTAGAACTGTTGTTACTGAGATGCGGGAATCCCACATAAGCATAACTGATTAAGTGATTACTGATTAGGCCTTATAATTTCGTGTTGTGCGGCAGCCAGTCTCTTTTTTTAACCGACTTCAAAAAAAAGGAGGTTATCAATTCGAAATGTTTATATTATTTTTATTTTTTTATGTATGTTCGGGCATAACTCCGTCATATATAGACGGTGTAGGCGAAGCCCAATAAAACGAGCTATTTCAATGTTTTACTGATTCTTTTAATGTATCGAAATGTTTATATTATTTTTATTTTTTTATGTATGTACCTACCTTATTATTACAAATTCAATCTATCATTACCTGAATTTCAGGTCTCTGCAACGCATCGTTTTAAAGATCTCCGTGGCCGCGCGGTTCTCCGCGTTTCAATGGCGCGGCCACGTTCAAACCCTTATAACTTTTTAACCATAACTTTGACAAATTTATGGTTTTGGGAATCAACTTTTACAATATTTTACAAAATCTTGGTAGTATTCTTTTTTTGAAATTACGCCGTAGCCGGGCCATTGAAACGGACACATAAATTCACACCTTCTTCCTATCCTCTACGCAGAAAGTACAGAAGGTGACCTGCTACGATCATAGCATATTCCTTTTGCCTCGTTTGAGTTCATATGGTCATACACGCACGCCGCGCTGGTTCCTTTTTGAAGAACATCACCAACAAGGTATATGTCCTCCGAGGGCGTCCCCTTTCGGCGTTTCATGTAATGTATAGTACCTACCTATGTTCGTAATTATTTCCATCTAGTTACGACTGGTTAGGCGGATGGTGACTTGGTGAAGGTGTGCGAGTGTGTCGAGGTAGGTGTGGGGTGTGTGGGTAAGTGTGGCGGTATACTCACGGGCAATGACTCTGCCGCGCGAATTGCTCCGGCAGCAGCAGCGGCAGATGATGGCCAGCAGAATGGACGTGACCACGGCCGCCGCAAGCCACAGCAACAGATCCATGCTTGGGCCTCGCGGTACGCTCACAGGATGCACGCGGCCCTGGCAAACAACACACGCTCGGTCACACCACAACAATACACAACATGTACTAATTTGTATAATTATTATTGTGTACAAAATATTGTAAAACATTCTAAAAGAGGTAGGTACTATGGAGAGATTCTCGTCCATTCTTCTCAATACGAAATTAGTATTTGGAATGGGCAATTGTAAATTTTGACGCTCAAAACAGCCTTTTATGTCCCAATTTGAATAAATGTTTTTCTTTGACTCTACTTACAAACTTACAGGGTGTGAACGGTGAGAACAATTAAACATACGTAATCTGTCTGGCTGACCTGAAGACGTGTATGCGCGGCCGTGAGTCGTGTTACGTCCCGGTCTCGGCCCTGATATGCATGGATAGACCTTGATGCCTTAATTACATGACACGATACGAAAACCGATGTTAATTTGTAATGTCTTGTTTATATCACCCCTCGTCAAATGTCTACAGAGACGCTGCGCGACGCGACGTCGTCTTAGCCTACGTTCCCACAGACGAAAAAACGGCCGGATTTTTTCGCGCACTGGGTTTTCAACTTACTGCATATAGCGCTGACAGTAAAAAATCGAACAGTAAAACACACTGTCCGACTTTTGACGCGCTGAAATGTACTCTTTTCAATACTCAATGCTCAGTTTAATACAGACAGTTGCAAATACAGTGGGCAAAAAAATCCCGTCGCGATTTATTATGTCCGTGTGAGTGTTGCCTGACATCTTGTCTGACGTCCGCTTTTATCATTTTGGATGTCACCCATTGTCTCAGAAGACATGGCTCTAAATTTTCCCCTCAGTGTATAGACGGCTGAAAACACTGAACATGTTCACCATGTAGATTGTAAACTAGAAATGGACTAAAATTAGACTGTGAAATTTTACCCCACAAATGATACCATGTATGAGGACTAAGTTGTTGGTGACAGCTAGTTCAGATTACTCGCTGGTACTGAATTTAGAAGGCAGTTATCCTAACACTATAACATTGATGGTAACATTAACATTGTTCCTATCTCTACTAGAGCTGCATCACTTCCCGTTCAACCGGAATGTGTGGGTGCCTGGGTGCCTAATGCTAAGATAACATACATCATAGCATTTGCTTTGGTTAACTTTTACAATAATAATTATTTACATTAAATCAAAATGTTGTTAATTTAACACAATTCCAACCAAAGGGGCTAGTACTGAGGACAGCAGGTCATGCAATATATATAATGATTTAATGAAATAATAAGTATTATATTTTGCAGCTACATATTTGAACGTGTGAATGAAATAGAATCTAAACAATAAGTACTTATCACAGTGTAGTTCAAGTTGTGTGTGCCTGACTCATACTACACAGAAACACTTCAACTTATCAAATTACAAGTTGATACAAAACTGTTTGTTGCCCTGTGTAGCTTTACCTAGTGTTGGGCTGTTAGCCTGCAGCTATATCTATGAGTTACTATTGCTAACTTGTTCATGTTTAGGATTTCAATAATATAACAAGAATGATTTATTGATTATACACAATGTTTGTGTACCATTCATTTTTATTTAATTACTAGATTTTGCCAGTGGCTTCGCCCGCATGGAGGTCGAAAACGATCCCACGGGAACGTAGTACTGGGATAAAAAGTATGCTATGTGTTAATAAAGCATATAATCTATCTGTGTGTCGTTTTTCATCTAAATCTGTTCAGCCGCTGTTACGTGAAAGAGTAACAAACATCCATACATCCATACATACATCCATACTCACAAACTTTCACATTTATAATATTAATAGGATTTCTCATTTATAATATTATTAGTATTAGTAGGATAATTACAACATTCCTAGTAAGATGATAATGTAGACCTCCAAAATTTAAAAGATGAAATTCAACAAAGTCCAAGTGGGTACTGGTAATTACATTTACACCACTGATAAAGAGATTATTCTGAAAGAGTTCTAATGGAACTTGTTATCATCAATAACAAAATAAAATAAACTCATTATGATATACCCTTTGAAACTGCCTAACAGAGGATTGCTTGATAACAGATCTTTTGAATGTTATCTTATGAAAACTAAGCTTTGAATACAGCGGCACATGTTTAGCATTCACTTTGTATGCACTAATGTAAGAATACCATGATGGTCAGTGATCCACTGATGCCCATTAGCTGCACAGTACATGAAAGTTACTCACAGTTATCTAGGCACTCAATACCTGCACCAACACTAAGCAGCAAGCAGGCACAATGTGGCACTCAGATCAAATGAGCCTGCACCGCATTAACATTACAACACCATGAATGAACAACAATCCCTGCACTGTTCCTTATATGACACTTCACTCAGCACACTGTGCCGTCACCTATGCTGATTACTGATTTTTAATCGAAATGTAACTAGTACTGCTGATAATGATATGTAAGTGAGATAACAAATCAGTTGTGTGGAGCGGTCGCGTGTGACCAGTGTTGCCGTTAGGACCATCTAGTTTGTGGCTACATCAAAGAAAAAAGTTGCTAGTTTTGTAAATAAATTACTTTCGAATTTCAGCTAAAAGTGGCTAAAGTATTTTTGGCTTAATTTAACCTATTCCTATTGAAAATAATTTTAATATTGTATAGAGGTGCGGTTAAGCGGATTTAATAACACAATATTTAATAGTGTTGATAGAAATGTATTCAAAACTGGTTACAAGTTTATAGCCATCATCATCATCATTAAAAGTTCTGCTTTTTTAGTAAAAAATTCAAAATCAATTTGAAAGTTTACAATGTCACCGTCCATAATTCACACAAGTATTCACTCAAAAAGTTTACGAAAAATAAAGGAGAACTGCTCGCGAGAGTTCGGCTAAACAATAACAATATTATTAGACAATAATATCGTTTCGGTACATGTTGACACGAGTAGTATTGACTTTGTACAAAACAGACTTGGCCCAATAGCTACAATTATAACGTACATTTTCATTCAATTGAATTTAAATTACGTTAAAAATATAAACATTCACATAAATGGGAATCCCTTGATTCGGCGCGGACCTCTGTGGTGTTGCCTACAGTTATTGACGATCGTCCCATAATTATTTCTCTGAAATACATTAATGTTAGTCGGTAGACTTCTAATAGTAATAAAAGTGGGTCGTAATAATCTAAAAAGTAGCCAGAAGTAGCTAGATTAATTTTGGTGGCTAAAACAGATTATTGTTTGGCTAAAACCGTCGAAAATCCGCTAGATCTAGCCACGAAGTGGCTAAAACGGCAACACTGCGTGTGACTGCCGCCGCTCGTGACGCTCCCACCTACCTTGAAAAAGTCGTCGTCATCAAACTCATTCGAGTCGAACATCACTTACAATTATAAAACAATAACAATGACACTGCGCTCCACTGAATCGCCTCCACGCTACTGAGTTACTGACCCAGCAGTGAGCAGTCACAGTTACGCAGAAAACAAGCAACGACGACGTATGAGTCACGCTCAGACGCTCAGTGCAGACACACTCGATTCACGGGACTTTCCGGATTTTTACAAGGAAAACAAGATGCGATTAGGATTCTATAGAAATCTCTTTAAAAATATATCCATATGTGAAATAAAATTAACAGCGCTTAGCTAAGGAAGAGGTCTTCATATCTTATCGAACGGAAATCCATTCTTTTATGCACTAAGTTCTCAAATACAAAAACAGCTACCTATCAAGAAATTTACAAGATCAAAACAATAAAATAACATTTTACCTTAGTCTAGTACTTCGGGCGATCGTCGCGGCAGTAGCTAGTGAAGCGATAGGATGCCGAAATCGAATAACGATATCGAAGTCGATTGGCGAGTTGAAAGACTACAATAGTATGTTTTATTTAAAATATTTTTGTACACAATTAACTCAATGTAGATAATAAATAAATCTTGATAAAATATTTTTAATTTTAAATAAGTATATAAGTATTGATCACTCCTCGAAACACGTCATGCTTATGATAAGTGTAGACACAGACTATTTAAGTTAAGAATATTATCGGTAGTTTACAGCAGTAACAATGTAATACCTATTAATTTAAATAGGCAACCACATGAGTGTTATCTACAGGAAAATAAAAAGGATTATTGTGATGTTTGGCAGGTAACCCCCTAAACTAATGCTGGCAATCACATGTTTCAACTTAAATATTTTAAAAGTTGGAATTGTGATATTTCTACCACAAGGCCACAATAGGGAACATGCACAAACTATAGATGGCAGCAGAAAACGACACGAGAGCCACGGTAAGGTCAAAAATAAACTTTTCAGATCTGTCATCGTGTTGCGTCAAGTTTGTTTACATTATATTGATTAAAATTATAAAATATGGGTTCCGGCCGATTAATGATGATCGTCAGCGTGGTCCGAATATGTCAATAGGCCAACAATTCTTCAAAATCAAAGACCAAAATATTTTATTTCCCATAAACTTGCAAGGGCACTTATGAAACGTCAGAAGCTAGGTGCACGGTTCCAATTGGTCGCTTCCTATAGAGAAGAGCCAGCAAGAAACTCCACGGTTACTCTTTTAAAAATAATTGGGTTTTACAATGTTTTCAAATTACAGTGATAATAGGTATGGGAGGACAGTGCAGGCCTGTCAATAGCCTAGCCTTCGAGTCCAGGCATGTCTTAAAATAATGTGGAAGAAACAGTTAGGAATCATGAAAATGCAGTAATAACTGGCAAACTTGTAACTCAAATGACGATTTCTAACGTTTGTGGTGTCAAAATAACTCTAAAGTATTTTCTGAACACATTTTTCACCTAGTTAATTTGTTTCTATTATTATTTATTATTTAAGTTAATTTCGCCTTCTTTTCAGCTTGATTGCAATAAAAATATTATAAGAGCAAATTGCAAATGTAAGGAAGCCTATTTGAAAAATGTGAGCCTAACTGTACTATATTTTACTTTATAAGTTGTCCAGATAACCTATATCGAAAACTAACTAAAATTATTTGAGGTTATGTTTACTCACAGATTTGTTTGTATTGAACAGTAGTACTCTTTGCTGTCACAAATAACATTAATATGTAATTTCTAAATGTTTTGAAACTCATAATTCCACATGTTTTTTTAGCTTTTCATTCACCAGTGCCACTTTCAGGCTTCATCACCCGAGTCAGTTCCTATCTGTCCATTCGCTGAATTGTCAATCGATTTTACTCGCATAATGACTGGTGATGTCGGTGATGTCGAAACATCACTAAGACATTTAGTCTGACATTAGGTTTTCACTGACAGCCGTCAGGTTATCTGACAGGACAAGTCATGATCAAAGTACTCAGCGCAATTAATTAATGTTTAAGCCAAGCCAAGTTACGTTTTAGTCTTAAAAGTCAATTTTAACAGTAATTTGTTTAAAAATATTGCTTTTGTGAGGATAAAAGACTTGATAAAAAAAATTGTGCACAAATTCCAGTTTCTTGGTTATTATGATGCAGTTCCTAAACGCAAATGTCACTGTCGCTGATAGCTGACTTTTCTTCAAGCTGACAATTTGTCAGCATTCCAAAACATAACCTCAATTCTCAAGTTACTCAAAAAGTCCTCGCATTACCTACGTTATTATTTCCTAAAGTTGTACACAATGTATACCAGATTTTGGAGGGCTTTATTACCTTTGCGTCAGGTGTTCGTCGTTCAGTCGTCACACTTGCACGGTACAGCCGCTGATAATGCCGCCGTCAAGAAAACTACATCCGCCGCAGGAGGTGAATGAATTATCTGTTACTAGCTTTTGCCAGCGGCTTCGCTCGCGTGGAGGTCGAAAACTATCCCACAGGAACGTACTACTTACCGGGATAAAAAGTGCCCTATCTGTTAATCCAAGGGAACCACTGTACTTTTCCTCCCGGCGCTTTTTTATGGTACCCATTTTTTTTTGGGGAGAGTAGTCCTTTTAAGGGTAAATTTGAAATCCACAAATTGTGCAAAACCATAGGAGCCAAGAAAAAAAATTCAAAGTTTGAAAAACAAAATGTCTGAATTGGTGGAATATTGGGTGAGGAAGATCACGTGGTGAGTCTAAATGTGTTTCCAAGCAATAATAAGGGCTATGACATATGCCAGGTCAAGGTCAACAAACCAAAACTCGAAGGTCAAGTAATTTTTTTTAATAAAAAAATTATACGCGCGGGGCTCCTACTTCTGCGTGGTTTAAAAAAAAAAATCCGAGTCGGGTGCCCCAAGTCCAGAGCTCGCTTCGTTCGCTCTTGCATTCCAGTTCTCCTAGTGACATTGTTGTCTTACCACGTCTAGGTGTGTAACTTTTGGATAATATGTTAGTTCAGTGTGTAGTTATATGGAACTCAAAAAAAATAATCTCAAAAACTCGACGTTTTCAAAGTGTGAAATTTTGCGAAAGTGTTTTACATAAAGACATGTACGCTATAAAATCGTGTAGCTCCCAACGAGCGGGAGGAAAAGTACAGTGGAGCCATCCTCTCAAATACTTACCTACGGAAATATTGACTTTGTTAATTTCTAACAATTCTAAGTATTAGCACTAGTTAGCATAATCTAGTTTATAAGGTTTGTAAAAAAACCCCTTGCCGCAGAACAAGCATTTTGTTGGTTTTAAAATAGTTGTATGACTAGATGATGTATAGAGTATAGAAGAAGTATATATAGAGTCAAGTCTGTCTAACTAAACAGACAGCTGTGCTGCTGGGGAGTTTGTTGCACCACTTCTTCACAGCGAAAGCACTAGGAAGTGGTGAAGGGCGGGCGTTTTGGGGGACTGTCTTATGTAATTTTGCCATTCGGAAAGTGCTGATTCGCAGCCTAATTTAAATAAATGACTTTTGATTTGATTTGATGTTCTAATCTTGGTTCAAATAGATGAGCTGGTCATTGTTTTTAAGTAGTCAGTTCTCTCTCTTTCACCACTTCGCATTCATGCCAGAAAAGGGATTATTCTGTTTAAGACAGATCTGGTGTGGGCAGATTCTTATTACGGCAGATTAGTTTTATGTCAGAAGTAACATGACGAACATTAACCATACAATTTTTGTAATGGTGTGTTTAAAGTTAATTTAAACTAATAACCTTATTAAAGAAACTTAGCAAAAGTTTTCAGAGTAAAAAGGCTGTACAGACTATATGATTTCAATGGCCTAACAATGTAAATCATCCGTAACAGCAGATTTTGCGTCCAGGCGTGATCATTTTAAACCATTAGATTTGTAAATTTTATTTGGCAAATCAATGTAAATGTAGGCGAGTTGCGAAATCAGGCCAGATCGCTCCACATGACTTGATTTTGATCTGATCTGACAAGACTAACCACGTCCTCTATTCAATGAGGATTTATCAGATGACCTGATATTGCTCCTGATCTGACCAGGCATCAGATCAGGTCGTGTGTAGGACCTTTTATCCGCAACAAGTAGTTTTCCCATCAATGCACACTTTTGTAGGTATATCTAATACCTTAAACGAGCAATTCTTGTATATGTCACCGTAAAATTGTAAATACCGTAAGATTATAATCTATTTCGCGAGATTGTGAACTGTCGAAAGATTGTGAACCGTAACATACAGCTTACAATTTAACGCATTATTTTTGGTAGATTATAAATATAATTTATCCAAGTGAAACTGTCAAATTATGAAATGGCATGGTATGCGACGGAACGCACCTCGCGCGCTGATTGGTTGAAGTTGAACGACATATTTCCCGCGCTGTTGTTAATTCTTGTTAATTCTTTTAATTTCGTTTGTTGTCGAATGTAAACAAACAGTGTTTTGGTGATTGTAAATTGATTTCGTGTTGAAAATAACTCACAGCTTTAGAATTAGTTATATAAAATTGTTGTGGAAGTAAAATGAATCTGTGATTAACCAAATAAGTGCAGTTTGTAATGCTATGGACAAATATACGGCCTACTGTACAACCGGCCAGGACAGCCTTCGGACAGTTGACAATATTTAGCGCACAACAGATCGTGATTTAACAGTTTCCCTTCGATAGATTATAATCTAGGTACCTAAAAATAATGTGTTAAATTGTAAGCAGTGTGGTGCAATTTACAATTCTGAATCTCGGAAACGGCTCCAACGATTTTCATGAAATTTAGTATGCAGGGGGTTTCGGGGGCGATAAATAGGTTTCATTTTTAGGAAACGTCAAACAAAAAAAAACCCAGCAAAGCATGGTCATCCAGATATAAAGCCTTACATAATACCTACTTCTGTAGATGACCGGAAAATATCTGTCTTATCAAGCATCTGTCAAAAAAAGAATCAGCCCAAACCAGAATCTGTCCTAAACCGAATAATCCCAGAAAAGACTCGGCTCGGCTCAGTGAATGTTGATATGGCAGGAATGAATCTTAAGTTTTTTTTTTTTTCTTGGTGGGAAATCATCCAAAAACTCCATTCATTCCATCCGCTCTGGGTGGAGCGGGAGGGCGTGTCAGACTTTTACTGACTAAAAATCACCCGTGTTCCCTCACTTGCCTGTGTGCCAGGGGCCGCGGTATCTCTTTCGAACAACCCGTACCCCTGGCAGGCATCGGCCCTTGCGGTCCCTTGGTCCTTACCGGACAGCGAGCTACCCATTACTCGCCGTCCGCAAGCCCGCACCTACGGTAGCCGGGAATTCCCGACGCCCAGGGCGTCTCCTGCGAAGGCTACGGCCGTGAGGGCGCATGTACTGCCTCTCCCTCACGTGCGCCGCCTCCCTCTTTGCGAGCATCACTGCTTCGCAGAAGGAAGCGACAGCTACCCATGCACTCTCGCTCCATACCATGCCCTGGGCCAGGGCCGGACTCGAGAGATCGCTGCCGCCGATCGCCTCCACGAGGACACGGCGCACAGTGGAACGAATGTATGGGAGCGGTTGGACGTAGACATGTCCGAAAAATAAGAGTAAAATTATGACAAACTAATGATGCCATCTTATTCGATTACTTAATGCCTTCATAAATTGTGGTGATGAATTTCTTCATAACTCCCATATTTCGGGAGTAATTTGAGAAAATGTGAAATTTTACTATGAAAATGAGTGTATCGAGCTCTCTCCCTCCTGATTCCGGGCTTGTTTCAAGTAGCGGTCTCTAATATCGTAATGCTATTACTAAGAGCTATATTTAATACTAAGACACATAGTGCGCCAAATGTGCACTTTCTGGGATAAAAGGAAATGAAAATTTAAAAAAAAAAACGTTTTTTCCCCATTTGTATTTACTTTAAACCGCAGACAGACTTATTAAGAGGTCTATAAATATATTATATATATATACAGAAATATATATTAACAAAAATATTCACAAGAACTGATGAGAGTATGACTTTTAAGTAAGTTGATAATAAATTACCTAGTTTCATTAAAAGTACAATAAATAATTAAGATGTAAGCTCTAATTTACTAAGTTACACATTTTAAAACAATAACATCATTTAATTATCTTCGTCATCATCATCATCATCAATTAATTCAAATTCAGAATCGATGTCCGCTAAATCATTTATGTTAACAAATTCGATATCACTTTTCTCAGAATCCGTAAGCTCATAAAATTCCTTAAAAGAAGATTTTTTTACAAACTTATTTCCTTTTGGACGGATACTTGTAACAAGTGGATCAGAAGACAGTAAAAGATTGTGCATAATATCTTCATTGCATGAGATACTGCTATGCTTTCGAGAATGCCCCTCTCTATATTTTCTAAAATCTTTATTTCTAGCCTCAGATGCCTCTTCGGATAGAAAACCAATGGGCACAATTGACATGTTCTGAACTATGTCTGGCCCATGCATTAAAATTTTATGAAGTGAAGAAGGCATATAATACCATGGGTATAACTCCACGTAAAGCTTAGCAGTATCAAAGCAGAACTCTCGGAATTTAGTTACGTTGATCTTCTCTCCTGATGAAATACACTGCAAGATCACACAGATTTTTCTTAAAAGCATAGCATCTATTCCGGTCAGTTCAGCAGATTTAGTGTAGTTTTCAAAAAATCTCCTTGCCGAGTTGCCATTGTTGGTGGATCCACTGCCTTGTTTCACAACATCGAGAAGTAAGCCCGTTTCTCTTCTTACAGCCTCTTGAACTCTTTTCTTCCTGTCATCAACTTGCCTTTTTGCTATATCACCCCTTACTTGCCATGATTTTATGTCTAATTTGTAGGAAATGTGTAATAAGCATTCCATTGAGCGAATCCAAGCGTGAAGGGTGCTTAAGCTATATTTATACATGTCCTCGTTTGCGTGTTTATCTTTGATTAACTCTAAATTATTCATTTCTTTAGGACAAGCCTTGCATATGTCACACACTGAAGCTGCTGTATTGGATATAATGGAATGAATTTTACCATCAATCATTGTCAACAGCAGTTGGTGTTTGACACTAATTCCATCAGTGATGGTGGATGGAGTTAAGGCTTCAATCTCTGCTTCGATTTCAGCCATCTCTCTCTGCACATTTTCTTTGGTTTCCTTTATAAACTTAAACAATATTGGCCGGCAAAATGAAGTGGAAGATGGTCGCTCGTTTTCCCAAATTGTTACACCTTTTGAGACGAGCCGCAGTGGTACAAGACTAATCATAAAATTACTAGCAAGATCGATTTGCTCATCTTCACTCGTCCTTTGATGATAAATGCTTTGGCTAGATGATCCGTCAAAACCCCATTTGCTGGTCCATACGAGCTGTTGATTGGGATCAACAGGGGTTTCTAACGACCTAATAAGTCTTCTTGAGGTTAAATCCATCAAGGCTTGTAATTTGATTTTTGCAGAGCTCTCTGTAACTGTGAGATCTTCTTTGGCCGGATAGCACTTAATTTTTTCTTTAACCAACATGTAGTAACTCGGGTATTGAAGAGCTCCTTCTTGAGTGTTGAAATCCCGAAGAGTGTTATAGCGCCATTTCGATAAGTTCATCGATACATAAAGAGCCAATGCCTTCAAAGGGGATATTTCCCGTACCTGAATTGATTTACCTTCAATGAAGGCTTTGATTTTTGAGGCCTCTTCTGGATTCTCCGTCAAGTATTTCATAACATAAGCTGTATCGCTTTGTCCTGCCTTTTGAAGCGCCCTTTCGGCCGAAAACATAATTTCAGCGCTGCTACTGCTGCATGAAAGACTATCTTCAGTGCGTCTTCTTTTTTGCCGGTTACTAAGGTCCTCAAAAGATTTACGAGGACTAGGATGTGTACAAGTTGAAGCATCAGATTTAGCAGGAGAAATTATGGGCTCGATGACGTCACTTATATTTTCTGTAGAAGGTTCCATATTTTCATTCTGTAATTCCGGCCATTGAATTGCAGCCTGTAGCCAAATCTCATGTTTCTTCCGAAACTTATCTGTGCTTCTTCCAGACTGTGTCCATTTTGCATAAATGCGGTAGCAAAATCGACGACACCAGTCTTTTAAACTTGTTTCAGCACTTTCACATAACTGAACACAACTGTTATCTTTTAAAACACTGAACAAATAGTTAAAGTCGCGTAAATCTTTATGTGCGCGTGCGCATAAAGCAACGTGAATATCAAGATTTGTATTAAAATTTGGAAAATACATTGCGAGATTAGCTTGGATACAACGAGGTGTAAATCAACACTGATTTTAAAGTTACTAATAGTGACCTATTTATATAAAATCCAGGTATCCCAGGTATCCTTTGTTAAATATTGCAAGGTAATTAGTTATTGTGATAATTAGTAAATGATGCATGCTAAATTAGTGTATTAAGAGCCATTTAGTAATTAAATAATAGCAATGTTCTTATCAGTAATCATTAGTGCATCAGTTTTATATGTAAACCTTAAGTCCCTAATTATATATCCTAATTAGCTTATATCTTCTCTAATTGGCTGCTCAGAAATGTTATTGTAATAAGGTAAACCTTTAGAAAAACGGTTTTAATCAACAAAATAAACAAAAAATAAAAAAATTGTGTTATAAAATAAACATCACTCTTTATCCCAGAAAGTGCACATTTGGCGCACTATGTGTCTTAGTATTAAATATAGCTCTTAGTATTAGCATTATGATATTAGAGACCGCTACTTGAAACAAGCCCGGAATCAGGAGGGAGAGAGCTCGATACACTCATTTTCATAGTAAAATTTCACATTTTCTCAAATTACTCCCGAAATATGGGAGTTATGAAGAAATTCATCACCACAAGTTATGAAGGCATTAAGTAATCGAATAAGATGGCATCATTAGTTTGGCATAATTTTACTCTTTTTTTTCGGACATGTCTACGTCCAACCGCTCCCATACATTCGTTCCACTGTGCGGCGGTGCTCCGCCCAAACCGGGCAGACCTCCACCGTGTGCCCCACCTTGTCCTCAGGGTGATCTTCGCAATGGAAACACCCAGGCGTTTCCTCCCGCCTTATCCGAAACAGGAACCTCCCTAAACAACCGTGTCCGGTGAGGACCTGCGTCAGGCGGAAGGTGAGGACGCCGTGCCGCCTCTCAAGCCACTCCTCAAAGAGGGGATTTACCGCCGCAATCGTGCCGTGCCCAACCCTATACAGGGTGGCACGGCCATCTACGCGCAACCTGCAACCATGGCTTCAGTACAGAGTATTCTGCTGGCAATCACACTATGATTGCCAGCAGAATACAGTCTGCAGAATGCAGTCTGTGTGACATAGTGAAGTAGGACGGGTCTACTTCCAGGTGTGATGGGCCTGGGCAAGGGTAAGAAGAAAGGTGGGAAGCTGGGCGCCATGGAGAAAAAGGAGATGCCAGTGGAGACTGACCCACACAAGCTGGTCAGTCACGTGTGCGGCTCTAACATATACACCACCGGCGAGGATGTCAAGGTGACTTATTATGATATGTTAGGTACTTGTAGAAGAATGTTTGAGGATTAAGGGACTAGGGGTCTTTATTCGAGCCTTAGCCATTGGTAGCTCGGCTCTGGCTTTCTATTCCGGTGGTAAAAGTATTATGCACTACAATTTTCTCTTACAGTATGGCATTTAGAAGAACGGCCAATATGTTACATTTTACTAAAAAAAATAGCAAAAACAACTTATTCGAATTTGCGTTAATCTAAGAGGTTGATCCTAGACAATAAAGCTGTAAATTTTCGGCTCTCAGTTCAGCAGAAATGTTCTTTGTCTAGGCCTGCTGCAGGCCTAGACAAAACACATTTCTGTTTGCGTTCACGCCAAACGCTACATACAACAAAATGTATGGGAATGACATTTCCTGCGGAAAGGACACGACGTAATCTTTCCGCAGGTAATGTCATTCCCGTACATTTTGGCGTAGCGTTTGGCGTGAACGCTACCAGAAATTTGTTTTGTCTCAGGGCCCTGACGTTTTAGTAGAATTCGACTATCATTAACGCTTTACCAATTATTTTTATTGTCATTATTTCTTTTTAACTAAATCACAGGGGTATCTTAGTAAAATACATTAAAGTGGTATATGTGTATATGTTTTGCAGATTCATTAGTAAAGACATGAATGAATTGAGGGACCTAGATATACCGCCATAAATCTGTAAAGTCAAATAAGTAACTAAATCCTTAAATAAAAATGATTAACCCAGAGATAGTAATTTCTGAGATTTAGGCTATGCCACTTTATGCACGCGTCTGGACTGAGGGCCCAAGTTATTTGATCATAACAGTTTTAATTCACGTTTGAGAAGTTTATGGCCCTTTGTTTTAAGTTTTAACTATTTTTTACTAATTTCCCCTATAAGTCTTGTTTCGTTTCCCAAGGATTTAAAAAATGGGCCCTCAATCCAGATACACATCGTTTGTGATTGTGGGTTCAAATCTGGGCAAGTACCAATGTGACATTTCAATTCACATGAACTTTCGGACTTTGTCTTGGACATTACTGACATCGGTGCAGAATAACATCTGACTTGTTTAAATTAGGTCTGTATAGCCAACCCGTCTTGAGAAAGCGTGGTGACCAATGCTGTATGAGAAGAGGTCTTTGCCTTGTAGTGAGACAATAATAGGCTAGTAGTATTTATATGTTCAAATCGCACCGCCAGCTCCAAGAGGACGGCGCCTACCCGGCGTGGCTGTGGGGCCTGCGCACGGGCGCGGCGCCGCGCCTGGAGCTCCTAGACCCGGCCAGCAAGCGCTACTGGCTGCGCGTGCGCGCCGCCGGCATGCGCCGCAACAACAAGCTGCGCTCCATGAGGAACTTCTAGCGACTGTAGCGCTACCAGGTTATTCTGGCACGTGGCCAGAGTCGGAACTAATGGCACCATCTAGTTTTTGTAACACATTTCAAGCGTAGATAGTGAAGGGAATACCTCTTGAGATAGCGATAGATCTTGACGGTCACTTGTATTATGCTGGTACTGTCTAATATAGTTGGGTGATTAATAGCTATTCAATAGGATTAAATGAACTTACGAGGGTTGTATTGAAGATTTAAATGATTTTTAATTATGTAAAGCCATATTTGTTACGATCGCGAATCTATTACAACCTGACATTGACCTCCATGTTGCCAACTAACTGCCGCGCCCCACAACCTACTTACTGTATCTAATGTATAAATTTAACTTATCTATGTTTTAATGTTTATGCCATCGTGACGCTCACAAGGCTGCATTGTCACTTCACTTACACAGGCACTTATTTCAAATGGCCCTAGCTATTTTTCGTCGTCGGTTATACAAAAAAAAAAAAAATCAGCTGTTGTCATTTACTTAAAAGGGAGGGGGTTATAGGCAGTGGCAGTGCGACTCGTGGACTGAGTATATATTGTAACTTTAGATTTAATTATTAAAAAATAAACAAGGTATCCAAAATAAAGTTTTATTGAATTCACAAAGACTTAATTTCAGTACTGTTCAAAATTTGTCTCTCTAAACAGTGCGAGTGACACGATTTGTATTTTCACATAATTATAAACCAAATACACTAATACAAAAAGTTTAGGGAATAACGCAACTGTACAAAATATAATTTTTGCGCACACACATTTGCCCTGGACCGAATATCAGTCGTCCCGTATTCTGTTTCCAGGAGTCTCACTTCGGATTTCATCCCGATTTCAGGCGAACGCGTGGTTATAAAGTTCCTGGTCGCCGAAATGGACCCCAGAATGCTGAATGTCAAATCGAAAAGATTTGATACACGAGGAAAATGTGGGACGATACCGCGACGGAGTTGTGCTACCTAGATCTTTCATCCCTCGTCATTTCATTTCATGTCTATGGACGAATTTGAATAATGTCTAAAACTTACCTTTGTTCCCTAAGCTTTGTTGAGTAGTTGACGTAGTAGACGATTTAAACTCAACCGAAATTACATAACAATAGATTCGATTCCACTCTGCCCACAATAATAATCGACGTACATCACAGACACTTTGGACATATTACGCGATCTTCACCTAAAATACTATAACAATTCAACGTTAATAATTCGCAATCTTTCTTTATAGTAGGTAGGTACCTACTTCACAATATTCCAACTGAATATTTCCCCAAATTATTTGATTTCTAATACAAGTTTAGGTACATTACTTCACTGGACTGTACGATTTTTTTTAATCGTTTACTTTAACTGACACATTGACATCACTAACACGTCATATGCATTAGAAATCTATGAAATGGCCTCCTCTATTGATGTTCGGTCATGTTCGGATAATCGAACCCCATCATAAAATAGGTGGTACTATTGTCAGTATTTCTATAAATCATGGAGATCGATGCTAGCTACGCTTACTGAGAACGCGTTCAAACGAGCGACAGTCGTCAGTGGCGAGTACTAAGCTATTTCATATGGACTGGGAACGCTGTCATTATCCGTCGCATGTAGGCAAGTGATGGACGTGGCCAGACGTGGCCCAGTCATCGCTAGCTACTGAGACACACAGAAGCACGCTCGAACCATCGCATTGCTACAGACAATCCATGGTGTCCTCCTTGACGACGAGGGGCGGCGCGTAGTCTCCGTGCTTCGTTCCGAACGAGTATGAGTAAGGGTTCTGAAATATCACAATATACCAATGGAGCGTTCGCACAAGCATTCGACAGGCTATCGTGTCGAATGACATTTCGATATCCTGAGGCCTTAGTGTGAGTTTCATTTTACCATCTCAGTCAAAAGCATCGCGCGCGTTTGATCGAGATAGTTAAGTAAAACTCACACCAGAATCACTGATTTGCCTTGTCCCCGAGAGCAATAGCTGTCGAAAGAATAACGGTCCACTAATTTTCGGGTTTTGGATTTGTGAACAGCGATTATAGGATTCCTACGCGTTTTTATGTCGTAAGTAATTCTTACAAATGATCGCGACGACCGCGTACTTGCGTGACGGTCGATTTTGCTTAGGACACGGGTTAACAGAGATCAAACTAACAGAGCTTCGTGAAATTGGTCGTATTGGTACCTAGTTGAGATAAGGTAATAGAGGGCTAGCGTTCTACATCTGGAGCAACAAGGAGACGTTCTGAGGAGATTGATTAGACAGAGTAGTTGTCGAGAGGATTACCTTCTTTACGTTGTAGAGGTCGGGCGGGTAGGCGGCCGGGCCGGGCGTGCGCGTGGCCTTGCCCGCGCCCTCCAGGCGCGCGCCCAACGAGAAGATGGGCTGTCTGCACACACACGCACACACGTTAGGTACGGCTCACGGGGAAGGGCGGGCGTTTTGGGGGGACTGTCTTATGTAATTTTGACGTTCAAAGAGTGCTGACTCTCAGCCTAGTTTGAATAAATTGCTTTTGATTTTGATTTTGACACGCATGCGACACTCGCTGCGGCACGTTACTAGTACTTACAGACGCCTTTACGGCTACGTAAATAAATAGGACACGGAATGGTTTTTTTGTTTTTACAAAATTCGCCATGGACGTACGTACGGTTAGCAAACAATGATAAGATGCGAAATTCCAGCACCAATCATTAGACTAGTATCCAAAATAATTTGAATGGCGACCGGATACTGGATAGTAGGTTAATCAATATTCAGAAATTGGATGTTCAAAAATATCCTACATAAGTAGGTAACTCAAAAAAGAGGATCTATGCATCCGGGTTTTTTTTTTTCATTTATGTACCTACCTACTTAAGTATGTGCACCGATTTTTTTTATTCACTGTAAGTAAACCAAAATATTGTCAAATCAAAAAACGGCAATGAAAAATACAACTTGTTTGTAGAGAGCATCAATTAAGTTATGTATGGCAGACGAGGTAATGGATAACAAAATCAATAAGACTCACTTGCACTTGTACACGTTGGTGTCGTGCTGGAAGTACACGGCGGGCCCGGGCGACTTGGCCTTCGCATTGAAGCCCACGCGGGCGCCCATGGTGTAGGCCGGCGTGCCCGAGCCCAGGCGCAGCGCGTACGCGTTGGGCGCGGGGCCCGGCCGCTTCAGGGCGAAGCCCAGCCGCGCGCCCATGGAGTAAACGGGGGCCCGCGGCTCGCGCATGGGTGGGCAGCGCTCGGGTGCGTGGGCCCCGGGCCCCGGCGTGCGGAGTGTGGAGCGCGTCGCAAAGCGGGCCCCGAAGCTCCAGGCCGGCGACGCCATGAGGCCGTCGCGCGTCACGCGCTCGATGCGGTATGCGGGCCCCGGGCCCAGCCCCTATTAAAATAAAATTATCTGTAAGTACGTCTATACTAATATTATGATGAAGAGGTAGTCGTGAGGCTGTAGGGGGTAATCTCTGGATCTACTGAACCGATTTTGAAAATTCTTTTACCAATAGAAAGTCACATTATTTGTGTGTCATCTTTACTAATGTTATAAACGCGAAAGTTTGTTTGTATGAATGTCTGGATGTTTGTTGCGCTTTCACGCAAAAACGGCCGAACGGATTTGGATGAAATTTGGCATACAAATAGATTATAACCTAGATCAACACAGCATACTTTTTATCCCGGTAGTACGTTCCCGGGGGATTATAATCAATCAATATACCAATACATGTAATAAAAATGTAACAGATCGCTGTCTGTACATGGAAGATATATTAGAAAAAATATAATTGGGACCTTTATCAACGCAAATAGCACCCAAAACAATGATTGTTAGATTTTTGTCTGTTTGTCTGTTTATCTGGTCGTCTGTTTGTGTGTGCATTTGTGCACCCTAATCTCAGAAACGGCTTATCCGATTAAGATTTTGTCATCACTAATATATTGTGGTAAGCTTTACTTAACATTTAGTATTTGTTCCATGTCAATCGGTTCATAAATAAAAAAAGTTATGCCAATATAAAGAATCACGTTGAACATGTTGTTAAACTATCTATCTGATTAAGGTAAATATCTACATTTTGTTAGTCAGCTTTTTAAACGCTTTATGCCTGTGAAGTACCAGGTTGTCATAACTCGGTAGGAGCATACCTAACATAGTTGTCTGCTAGAAAGCGTTAAATGCCTAATAAAACCTAATATAGGTAATAAGTATATATGTATATACTAGAAAGCGAAACCAATAAAAAATCCTATTAAAACTATTTTCGACTTCTCTGCGAAGTCGCGGGCAAAAGCTAGTGTAAAGTATAGAAACAAATAAGAAATGTTTACTTGAGAAATAAATCTTTTGTAAATTGGTATTCTGCACGAAGTACCAGGTTGTCATAATTGGGAGCTCACCTCACCTAACATGGGGCACCGGTGTGGTTGCCTACATTAAGGCACCAACCAGCACGTCGGTTGAAGGCGGCCCATAGGGTCATGGCCATCCGGATGACCCGGGGATACCGCACGATCTCCGGTGCGGCGTCGTGCCTCCTTGCCGGATTACCGCCATGGGATCTGGAGGCAAAGGTCCTCGCGCACACTTGGGAGTAGCGCGAGTGGGCGATGGGATACGACGCGATGGGTCGGGGGCCAAAATTTTACGCGAACGGAGTCGCGGGCAGAAGCTAGTTTTAGTATATACCTATTATTTAATAATGAATCGTCATAAGCACACGCCCTCACGGCCCTCAATCAATTTCACAGAAACGCCCGGCTTCTGAATTCAGAAATTGAAGTTGAGAACTTGCGAAATTCAACTTGAGCAATACTTAGGTAAAGTGAAAACTCTCGAAATTCTAAAAGACAATTCCAGAAACTCGACATCAAAACTTAGACCTTTGCCTTCAGTTACAAACATGCCAATTGTAGCAACCTGTTTCTGATTTATTACTCTTAAGAGGAACCTAGTCGCGGGCTCAAACTCCGTGATGGGCCTGGCTAAAAAGCACGCTGTCTCACCAGGCATCGTGGCCAACAGAGATAGTATCAGTAATAAGCAGTTAGACGCTAGTCTACACGCACAACGTTATTGAGTGAGACGCAGGATCATTTATAGTAAAACAGGCGCGTAAAAATTAAGAAAAGTCCTTCGTAAGATCGGGTTTTATGTAAAAACCCCTGCATCAATCACTGACTAATAACGTTTATTGAACTACTCGATATTTGAGCTTTGTCGATACCGACTTGGTTTTTCGGATTTTACACTTCTTTTATTACTTAAACACGCCCAAAGTTAGGTCAAATTAGCAAGAAAAACGAATCTTTGTTGGCTCCTAACTTTTTAATGGCTTTTTATTTTAGTATTCTGTTTCCGTACAGACAATATTAATAATGAGACAAAACCATAACATGTTTAATTTTTGATGTACATTGTCGAACAGTGGCGTAATACACTCCCGAAGTTTGTATGGGAAAAATGTGGACTAGGTTCACCTTAATGACTTGTTTCTGTCCGCGTAGAAGTTGTAAGAATTTTTACAAAAATAACAGCCACATTTTCATAACTATTGATACTTGTAGTTATGATCTCAGCAGACAATATACATAAGTATTAGAGTTGGCTGCTGAGCGGGAGCAAACCACGTAGAGTTAATGAAACTACTCTGTGCGTAAAGTAATACAGTTATCCGTGTGAGAAGTACCTCGTTCTGAGGTCGGAAATCAAAATCAAAAGTCATTTATTGAAATAGGCTGAGAATCAGCACTCTTCGAACGTTAAAATTAACGAAGACAGTCCCCAAAAACCTTTCATTACTCCGTGCCCAAAACGCACGCCCTTCTCTACTTCCTAGTGCTTTAGCTGGGAAGAAGTGGCGTAACAAACTGCCCAGCAGCACAGCTGTCAGTTCAGTTAAATAAACTTGATTACCAAAATAAAAGCCACATTAGCTGGATTATGTTATGTGAACAGCTGTAACTCGAGGCCAGAAATAATAAACTAGGACCATCGAAGTAAAATAAATAAACAGAAAGGTAATTATAACAAAACGTTGGTCAGCAGAACAACCAGTCACCACAAGCAGCACCCGTTCACGAGCATTATGCAAAGATCAGCCATTACCCCTCTCGCCATATTTGAGAGAAGGAGGCAACCAGACCCCGGTACCGCAAGCAGTGACATCTAAGGGAGCATGAGAATCAATTGTGTAGACTAGACGGTACATCACCTTGACGCGGTAGCCGGCGTTGGTGCCGAACGAATACATGGGGTTCCGGTAGCGCGACGGGTCGTGCGCCGGGAAGCCCACCGTCGTCGGCAACCGGTACGCGCCTGGCCCGGGGCCTGCAACACAATTAATACTTTAGTTTTAAGTAGTTTAGGCCGATTTTGGAATGGCCATTTGCAATCAAAATCGAAATTTTTGCTGGTTGAAATGTAATCTGAAGTGAGTAAAGTATGAATATTACATTTAATGTTTTACTTATGTACTCTATATACTTAAGTAATTAATATCTGGAGGACTCGGTTTTTTTTGACGTTTTCTAAAAAGGAAACCTAACTAGATCGATTTATCACCTCCAAAACCCCCTGCATACTAAATTGCATGAAAATCTTTGGAGCCGTTTCCAAGATTCAGATTTATATACTTATATACATAATATGTATTTATACAAGAATTGTTCGTTAAAAGGTATTAAATTAACGCTGCTACGTACACATCACGTCCGAGTTCAGTGGGTTCACCCACACATTTCGCCAGTTATATCTACGCTGATAGTGCGTAATTTCTAATGGAAAAATTCAACAGCTCTGTCCAAATTGGGGCATGGGGATCAAAACCAGGAGTACCCCATGCCCGAGGCAGCCAACAACCTGTTAGACTCAGACTCAATAACAGTTGAAAGGGCTGGCGTTCCTTTGTTATTGGTGGTGTTCAAAAGGCTGACCCACCTACATACAAAAGCTATGAACTAAGTAGGAAAGTAGGTAATAACTTAGTGCGCATCGGTGATGTTTCGTCATCAGCATTGTGTCGCGGTGGGATTTTTTCGCGCACTGGTTTTTAGAACTCTCGGTGTTAAACCGAGCATTGAGGATTCAACAGAGTGTATGTCAGCGCGACTGTTCGATTTTCAACTGTCGGCGGTAAAAGTGTGTTGAAAATCCCGCCGCGGCTTTTTTACGTCTTTGTGAATGTCGACAAAGGAATGCCATCTCGATCTCGCGAGTGTCACTGTACCTCACAGAGCACGGCATCAGCGGCCTCCGTGCTCTGTGGGTCAAACCAACTTATGAGAATCACTCACCCAGCGGTTTCGACGTCATGTTGTGTGTTTCTTGTTTGTGATAGGTTTATATTTCACTGAAATTTAATAACATTGAATTATTTTACGTTTTTAAGTTGTGTAAAACTACGGTAATTTTGACATGGATCCGTCGGCCACGACTGTTGATTATAAACAAATGAACTTTCAAACGTCGAAACGTTGCGTCAGGGTGACATGTGAAGTGACGTCACGGATCATGTGAGGTGAGGTGTGCATGGAGGTCCACGCAGTGAGGATGAATGCTCATCGATACAGCGAGAACGACTCCTTTGTATTTACTCCCTGGAATGACTCCCAGCTTGCTGCGGGTGCGTAGCTACCATAGAGTATTGGTACTAGATTGGGAAGCTACTCTAGCAAATACCTAGTATCTACGTAGAGGTATCTAAGTATATATTTTTATGATGAGTTGTATAGCATTATGGTTAGCTAGCGACTTCGACAATTGATCATTCTATTCTTGCCTGAGCAACCGGCAGCAAGTCCGTCATGCTCCCGTAGACACATGTCACTGCTTGCGGTAGCGTTGGGATCGGGTTACCTCTTTCTCTCAAATATGGCGAGGGGGGTAATATTTGCTAATGGCTGATCTTTGCGTTATGCTCGTGAACAGGTGCTGCTTGTGGTGACTGGTCGTTTTGCTGACCATGCTTTTGTTATTGTTGCTAATAATTTTCTACCTGTTTATTTATTTTACGTCGATGGTCCTAGGTTATCGTTTGTGAACATAATCCAACATTGTATATTATAAGTAAGCTATCCCGCCATTCATACCAGGAGGCTTTTATTTTGGTAGGAAGTATGCTTTGTGTACTTTTTTATTTTTTGTGCTTAAGTTAAGTTTTCATTTTATTTGTTGGTATATTGGCATGGCTAGCTGACATAACAAATTATTTAAGTTCTGTGTCTCGTAATGTTGATTACTTTGCCTACCTATATATAGAATCAAGTCTATCTAACTAAACAGACAGCTGTGCTGCTGAGGAGTTTCTTCTTCACAGCTAAAGCACTAGGAAGGGGTGAAGGGTGGGCGTTTTGGGGGACTGTCTTATGTAATTTTGCCATTTGGAAAGTGCTGATTCTCAGCCTAATTTGAATAAATGACTTTTGATTTTGATTTTAAGTATCCCCGAGTTGCGGACGAAGTCCGTAGACAGGACACATTGCCAGCAGCCAGCTCTCAGTCAAAAAGTACCTAATAGTCAACTCTTGAGATACTTATTCCTGACTAGCTGACCCGTGCCCACTTCGTTGGGCGGTAAACATTTTTACTTGTGATGAAATAATGAGTGTAGTTTTACCTCCAACTTACTTTGCAAATCCGACTACCACGAAAAAGTATTTTCATTGTTCAGGTTAATATATAGCCTATGACACTAACAAATAACGTGGTTTCCTATTGGTAAAAGTATTTTCATTGTTCAGGTTAATATATAGCCTAACAAATAACGTGGTTTCCTATTGGTAAAAGTATTTTCAAAATCGGTTCAGTAGATCCAGAGATTACCCCCTACAACCTCACAAACTTAACCTCTTTATAATATTAAGTATAGATAACACTTATTTTACTTACTTTTACTTGTTATTTTTAAACCCCGACGCAAAAAGCGGGTTGTTATATGTTTGACCGCTATGTCTTTCCGTTTGCCTGTGTGTCTATCTGTCTGTGACACCGTAGCTCTTAAAGCACCGTAGCTCGGTCCAGCCGTTTCAAGGACATCAGCGGTTTTGTTAGCTGCGGTAGGGTTCTTAAACGTAGAAAATGTGTATTTACTTCAAACATACGTGTGATCTAAAATTTGAAACACCTATGTTTGCCATATAACTCTGCAAGATTACAGAATTCTTGGCCTGATGCTGCAGGAAGGATATCCAGCACACTAGTAGACTCTTGAAAAATAATAGCAGATAATTATTATGTCGTGTTTGGATTCGTTTTGATCAGTACCTACCTATTTGTTTTTGTTTTGTCTAAAAGGTGACTTAATCAAGAGAGTTCTTAGCTATGATTCAAGAAAATCGGTTCAGCCGTTTGAAGATTATCAGCTCTTTTCTTTTCCACGGGTCTGATCGAGTTGCAATTTGGTATTCTATTACTTCAATGATATTAGACGAACATGGTAATGTTGAACTGATGTTGCAGCATCACCTGGAATTTCCAGGTTATCCAACTAGCTCACCAACAGCAGTATGTAAGTATCGTGTTTGGGCTCACTGAAAAGGTGTCAATGAATAGTTAGGTAATAGATAAATAGTGATCAGGGTCTTGATGTGGAATAGAGATGTTGAATATAACCATCAACCATTAAAATTAACTAATATTTAAAATTAACTATGATATTCGATAAACAAAATTAACACTGTCGAATAAAAATATCGTTTCAACTTCTTAAAAATATTCATTCGGTTACGTGCATTCAATTATTTGCTCTATCTCTCGTACGATAAAATGCATTTACTGTTGGGGATATTTTATTCTAAACAAACGCAAGTGATATTTTTAACAAATAATTAGTTTTGTTTTGTTATTCGAATAACAAAGCCGTGTCGTCGCGTTGTATTGTTTTCGATTAATGTGAAGATTGTGAAGCTGTTTTAACAAATGCCGAGCCGAAATAATGATACTTGAAAAATTATATTCTCACGTGTTTGATCACTAGTTACGAGACTATAAGTCCACGTATAACTTTTAAATGGTTTATTTTAGTGTAAATATAGTAATTTTAGTCACACTTTTTCTTGACTCAAAATAATACAATCCATAGTTCCACCTTTTGAACCATCTTTCAGATAGGCGGGAAAAAACCTTCCACCAAAAACTACAATATGTTCCCTCTTTTCTTTTTTTTGTTTAGCAAATAACTACGAGTAACATAAAAAATTGTATACAGAAAAAAAGACTTTTAGCATCGATATTTAAAACGTTCCTTTTTAAACGAAAATGTTATTAGCTGTATTAGATATGGATTAATTTTTTTTATAAAACGATTTACAATATTTTTACTATTTAGTGTATTCTTAATAGAAATCTTCATAAATGTTACCAGCGGAAATAAACATAAATAACTAACATAAATATTGCAATAAAAGGAAATCAGGTATTATTTTACACAAGCATTTTAACACACCTGTTAAAAACATTCCAATATCTAACCAAAATAAATGCTAGTCAGTCCTAAGCCTGTTCAAGTATGAAAGAAAGTTCATTGAATTTAACTTAACAATTTCAACATGCATTAGTAGAATATTCAACCACCAACCATGTTGCAGTTAACTACTTCAATAAAAAATATCAACTAATATTTTCAACCAATAAATTTTATCGATATTTTTTTAAACCATTAATGAATAAGTATAACCAATAAACAATTTCAATATTCTCATCTCTAATGTGGAATAGCAACGAGGAATGAGGATAAAAGGTAATTAAGCAGGAAATAAAAGTTAAATTTAAAATGTAAAAACCCCCGACCCAAACAAAAACCTCTAAAACGTTAAAAAATAATATTTTCAACACACTTGCTCATAAAATGGCTCTAATTTCACGCAATTTGGCACATAATGACACCTGTAATCAAACTGTGACTTTTTCATTGCTATTATTCACAGTGAGTTATAGATAGGGCTTTTTTATTTTATTGGTTGAGTTGCTTTGTTCTTAAAAAAGTTTCGATACAAAAAAGATCGTGTTCTATAGTACAAATAAATTAATGTACCTATTGCTTGCTCATTTCATGCAACTTCGTATTTAAGTAGATAATTTCTGTACGTTTTTAATAAAACTTTCACTCAAATATAACTTTTGTTTTCTCTGTAATAAAGAAAACGTTGAATTCCCCATTTTGTACATGGCTAAAATGCTATCCGCGAAAAGCTAAAAAAAGAGAAACCTCATTCTTTTAGTCTATGGCCGATCGCCTTGTTAGATGCGCACGTGTTAGATTGTTCATTTTGATAGTGTATTATTGTTTGGTGGATAATGTCATCTGTCACATTAACTAAGCCTTGAACAAATGTAGAAGTACCTAATTTGACTACATGTTTACAAAAATAACTGTCTTGACTTGTGAAAATAACTTAAATGTTGTTGCCATAAATGATTACGTAGTATTTAATTATACTTGTCATATATTTTAGGTTTGCTGTTATTATTTAATATAATAGGCTGATTCAAATGACTGGCACAATATTGTCAGTTCATATTGATACTTTTAATTGTCTTAAATTACAAATCAGTTCTTATTCAATTCCTTAATTACCATAAAATGTTTTATAATGGTTTTACTACATAATCTTTGTTTATTATTATCTATGTTAGAAGTTATTAAGCCAAAATATGTGACGATCTGAAACTTGTTCAAAATGGCGGAAGATGTCACGTAAATTTACATTAGTAGGATATAAAAAGGATTGTAATTAAGTTATCGGGTCAGTTGCTCGAAAGATGTTCTGTTGGTTAATACTATAGTGCTGTTGTTGTGTGGAATAGATCAACCAGATGTCATGTAAGTTAAGTAATTTGATATTATACCATAATTGTTGCTTATTATGGCAATGTTGTTATATAAGTTATAATATTGTTAATATTGCTAATGTTAAATTATATAAATGGAATATTCATAATCTATTTCTAGCTATTATTATTGAGTTATAATAATGCCGAGTTATCTTGGACAATGGTCCAAGGGTTGAGGTTAAATGTATGTAGAATAATGATAATTCATAGCAATGTAAGAGATGTGTTGATGAAATACTTCAATACTGTTTCCATGGAGTTTCTTGTCCTTCTTCTCCATGAAGACCTAGTTTTGGAACGGACGACTAGCTTTCTGATTAAAATACTGACAAGCCTAATTGAAATAAATGTCTAGTCTTGTCTTTCTGTGCTTTACTTTATGAAATCCTTTCCCTACAAACCTTATTCATAAGAATCTTCATATACACAGTAAATAAGTAGTAACCATTCTGATATTCAAAGCTTGATACTTATTTTATATCTACAGTTATATTATATACCACCGATATTCTGACATCAGAAGTGGGATAGTTCTCTGGCCTTTTAAAACCACCTACTAATGCATTTTGTTTTGCCATTTTCATGATCGATTTTGGAGCTGCTGAGGATATTTTGGAAACCGTTGGTTGGCGGGTTCTTGACTTCACTCACACCATAATGATGATATCTCGCTACCTCTGACATTGGAGCTGCGGAGCTGCAAGTTACTATGTGAGCTTTGAGACTGTGGAACCTCAGCCTGGTGTGAGAAGTATCGGGAAGCTTTCCCGAAATAAGAAGTAACTTAAGTCGGTAAGGCCCTTAGAGGCTGTTTTACATTTACAAATGAATAAGATGATTAAATTGAAATATTCGGTATTGCAAAATACTTTTACATCATTGTTTATCGAGCATTTGGTTCATACTTGGTTTATTAAGGACGGAAATTAGTATGTTTTGACCGTTCACTACTTATTTATCATTGAACCAATTGCTTTAAAGTATAATTAAGGGATACAATAGTTCGAGGAAAGAGAAAGAGGAAGAAAGTAGTAATTTTGAAATTGTTAAGTGATACAAGAACAAACGGTTACTTTCGGTCCGTGATACATAACTAATTGCATTTTACAATAAACACTTGATTAGGTTACCGGATAAACAAATAGATAAAATATCTTTCTCCATGTCATGATGAGAAAAATAAAAATAAACAACCATTTAATCTGCGTTTGCTAATTAGTTTCCAAATATGTAGACAAATGAGAAGTGAAAAAATTGCTGTAGCACCTACATGTAAAGCTCTATTTAATAAATTTGAAATTGCACTACGACTTAGCTGAAATTCAAGTGGCAATAACATCAATTTAATTTGAATACACTATAGATGAGACTCATTGCTCCTACATAATTTAAGTGTTGATACTTCCTAGCTTATTCAGTAGTAGCTTCGAAACATGCCATGAACGGTGTACGCCTAAGGTAGTTCAAGTATTTTGAAAATAATTGCATAACGGAATAAATATGAAAAAATATATTTTAGGATGTGGTGGTAGACCCCGAATTTATAGTTTTACTTTGTTTAATTATGAAAGTGATCATATAGTTGAGTATGTACTTAATGCAATTTTCTTTCTTTTTCCTTTGGTACTTTATGATATTTGGAATTGGCTTGTGAGCTTTTTGTAATAAGGACACCATTATGAAATTGTATGTTGTATTCGATTGGAATTTCCAATGCTCACAGGGATGAGATTTGAAAGACAGACAAACTTAATAACTAGTTTGGTTAAGCTGGAGTGACCTGTGTTTATTAAACAATGCAAAGTAAAAATACAAACAAAGCTGATATGATACACTGTTAACTTACAATTTAGAGGTTGATTTAATTGTTAAGTAAATAATATATATATCTGCTGGGGTCATAGGCCTGGTGTTACTAGCGTACTCACGTACAGCAGGTGTGGCTTTAACATCACTTGGGTCATAGACTAATATAAATATCTGCTGGGGTCATAGGCCTGATGTTACTAGCGTACTCACGTACAGCAGGTGTGGCTTTAACATCACTTGGGTCATAGACTAATATAAATATCTGCTGGGGTCATAGGCCTGGTGTTACTAGCGTACTCACGTACAGCAGGTGTGGCTTTAACATCACTTGGGTCATAGACTAATAGAAATATCTGCTGGGGTCATAGGCCTGATGTTACTAGCGTACTCACGTACAGCAGGTGTGGCTTTAACATCACTTGGGTCATAGACCAATTTTAACAATATAAATATTCCTCTTATTGCTTTTGAGACAAGTACAGTTCAGCATGGCCGTGAAAGGTTATTATTAAATATATTGGCATTTTGATGATCATTCTGGTGCATTTCAGTTTAGCCAAACGTTAATATGATACATGGATATAGATTATATATTATGATAATGGATTATTGTTTTATTTTATTTATAGACCAACGTATAGTGAATTTTAAATGTAATAATGGTTATGATGTGCTTTTACTATTTTCTTTTAGGTACGATATGATCTGTTGTTCTTCTTCAGTTCTCAAATTATTTTCTTATCAAGTCAAGATGTATCACACCTCTTAAAGCTACGGTACTGAGCAGATTGTCGCATGGAAGATTATATCTGGTTACATAACACCAATCAAAATAGTATAGTACCTTTACTGTCGAGTTAAAATCAACCCAAATCTATTATTTTCAATGGCCTGGCCATTTTATGAAATATAAATAAATTATTAAAAATATAAAATAAAATTAACGCTGTCGGTGTCACATTATTAATTCGGTCTGAAATGTCACATGATGGCTGAGTGTCATTCTGCGATAATTGACTTTACAAACAAATATACAATGCTGAGTCGGTAAAGCTGTTTCTATCGTGGAATTAGAAATTATTGTTGAATAAATTAAGGTAACGAACATATTTTGGATGTGAGTGTACAAGTACTTTATAAACGATGTAATTTATTATATTTAAATACAATTCAAGTGGTCACGGTAATTTATAATTAGGTACTTGTGTAAGGTTCTGATGTTTACAACAATATTTCGGAGATGATTTTAACGAAAAAGTAAAATGTCAAGTATTAGTAGAAAGTCTGAATAAATAGTGGGTACTTTATTTATCGTCGTATAGAAAATTCAATCGGTCCCTCATTACTGAGGATCATGGTCACTGGACCAGCGGACAATCAGTCTCCATCGACTCTGGTCCAAAGTTGCCAACAACACCTGGTGAAATTAATTGGGGGGCGTGGCTTCTTTTATTTATTTATTAACTATGACTTACAGCTACATAAAAACAAAAAAATAAAGAATGGTATGTGATACTGACAGCAAATTAAGTCTTCACTTCTAAAACCTTTTACTTATACTTTTACTAGGACAAATTCATTATATTTTTCAAAGTAGTGAGCATCATATAGTAATGGTACAAAACTAAGATTTCCCCTAAGATTAATTTGTTTGAAATAATTCACTATACTTTGGTTCCTTGTTAGGTATTATTAAAAGTTATTACTTTCAAAGTAAAGTATTGGTCGAAGTGGCCATGTCAAAAATGTATGAAATTGTTAATAGAAAATGCGTTTATTGAATAGTTTTTTACGATATTGTCAGATTGACCGAGCGATTAATTATTCGAATGATCACATGTGCTGCGATGCAGCTATTACACATAATTGACTTACTGAATTGTTGCTATAACAATTGTTTTGTAAACTTAATTATACCGATAAGTGATTTATTATGACAAATTGTTAAATGTTTCTATTACAGTAGGGAGGTAAAAATAAAAGTGTTTCGATATATAGGCAGATAAATTGTTATATGCCCGGAGCACATAAAATGAGAAACAATGTATGACTTTTTGTTGGATTGGTTACTATCGGGTACTGTCGTTTTTGTGAGAAGGTACTTTCAAGTCTGGCCGCGTTAGATCATTCATTTTGATATTGTAATATTGTTTGTTGGATAATGACATCTGTCACATTAACGAGGCCTTAAGGTACCTAATTTGACTAGATAGTGTTTACGGGAAATAACTGTCTTGACTTGTAAAAAAATATTTGATTAATAATACTTTATATAATATTGTTTGTTGGATGATGACATCTGTCACATTAAAGAGGCCTTGAGGTACCTAGTTTGACTAGATGTTGTTAACAGGAAATAACTGTCTTGACTAGTAAAAATTTCTTAAATGTTATTACTATAAATGATTAAGTAGTATTTAATAATACCTGTTTAAATATACTTTATGTAAGGTTTTAATTTCGTATGTTATTTTAATGTAGAAGTTTATTTTAATGTCAGCTATCAAGTGCTGTCGTTTTTGTGAGACGGTAGATTCATAGTACTTCGAGAACGAAGTACTTGTCAGTTTGGCCGTGTTAGATTGTTCATTTTGATAGTGTATTATTGTTTGGTGGATAATGTCATCTGTCACATTAACTAAGCCTTGAACAAATGTAGAAGTACCTAATTTGACTACATGTTTACAAAAATAACTGTCTTGACTTGTGAAAATAACTTAAATGTTGTTGCCATAAATGATTACGTAGTATTTAATTATACTTGTCATATATTTTAGGTTTGCTGTTATTATTTAATATAATAGGCTGATTCAAATGACTGGCACAATATTGTCAGTTCATATTGATACTTTTAATTGTCTTAAATTACAAATCAGTTCTTATTCAATTCCTTAATTACCATAAAATGTTTTATAATGGTTTTACTACATAATCTTTGTTTATTATTATCTATGTTAGAAGTTATTAAGCCAAAATATGTGACGATCTGAAACTTGTTCAAAATGGCGGAAGATGTCACGTAAATTTACATTAGTAGGATATAAAAAGGATTGTAATTAAGTTATCGGGTCAGTTGCTCGAAAGATGTTCTGTTGGTTAATACTATAGTGCTGTTGTTGTGTGGAATAGATCAACCAGATGTCATGTAAGTTAAGTAATTTGATATTATACCATAATTGTTGCTTATTATGGCAATGTTGTTATATAAGTTATAATATTGTTAATATTGCTAATGTTAAATTATATAAATGGAATATTCATAATCTATTTCTAGCTATTATTATTGAGTTATAATAATGCCGAGTTATCTTGGACAATGGTCCAAGGGTTGAGGTTAAATGTATGTAGAATAATGATAATTCATAGCAATGTAAGAGATGTGTTGATGAAATACTTCAATACTGTTTCCATGGAGTTTCTTGTCCTTCTTCTCCATGAAGACCTAGTTTTGGAACGGACGACTAGCTTTCTGATTAAAATACTGACAAGCCTAATTGAAATAAATGTCTAGTCTTGTCTTTCTGTGCTTTACTTTATGAAATCCTTTCCCTACAAACCTTATTCATAAGAATCTTCATATACACAGTAAATAAGTAGTAACCATTCTGATATTCAAAGCTTGATACTTATTTTATATCTACAGTTATATTATATACCACCGATATTCTGACACACGCATAGGAAAACTGATTAATTTTTCCCGCCATTGCGAAAAAAAATTCGCAACTCGTTTTCACTGTTGAAATTATAGTTATTTATTATTTAAAATGTCTACAAGTACTAGTTATGAAGAAAATGATTTATGTTGTACACCGCCCGATATAAGATGTGAAGCCCATAACGTTATGGAAAGTTTACTACCTGAAAACTCCAAGGACAAATATCTATTAGCGTACCGTAGACAATAATTAGCAGACAGTGTACAAAAGTTTCTACAGTGGAAGAAGTTCAATAATAAACAAGGTACATTATTTTACCTCGCTAAAAGTATTCTGTGTAAACAAAGTATAATAAACTACTAACAGATGCAACAATAAATGAACAACTAATTTATCTTTGAAGTGAATGTAATAACGTAGTTTATTACTTTGTGAGGGTTGCAGCAAATATAAAAATTTCAAATACGAAATTCATTCTTTGGCCAAAGAATTAGCATTGCCATTCAACGTGGCAATGCTGCCAGTCTTCTGGGCACGTTTCCTGATGACAGCGATGCGGACGAATACTTTGACGCCTAAGTCTCCTTGTGTTTTTGTATATATTTGTTTAGTTAGTTAGTTAGTTAGTTAGTTAGTTTAAAGCCCTATAGATACTGAAATATACGCTAGAAAATACGAAAATACCGATGACCGTCGAGCTTTCAGTATACGTACATTGAGTTAAACAATTTGACGCCACTTGCGTACAGTTGAATTGGCCCAGTGGCTTCCGCACTGGTTTGAGAATCGTCGCATGTGGCACTTGTTCGAATCCAAGCAAAGCATTCAGTTCGTTTTGAAAATTTACTAATTTGAAAAATGTCATCCAATTCAATTATATCAGTAAGCAGCGACCACAAGAGGTCAGCACAAGTCACTTCTAATATATGTAAAAAATATGTTAACATAAAAAACACCGCACTATGTTCAGTATGCAAAAAAAGATACGAATTTGATTGTGAGGGCTATCCGGAATCAACATATCGCTTAAAAGACATCGAAGCAAGGAAGAAATGGAGATGTAAAATGTGCATCAAAAATAAAACAGGCCCGGATAGTGTTCCACCTATTTCTAATATCACGCTTAGAAAAAAACAAAACTGTTCTAGTCATCTTTTGTCTCAACATCAGATGCCTCCTACGCAAAATATTGCTTCAAGTGAGAATACCTCGCAAAAACAGGACGACCCGGTACTTACAGAGAATACAAATATAAATGAAGTTTTCGAGGCAAATATCTCTACCGAAAACTCTTTCGAATCTTTGCCACTGGATGAAGATATCTTATATATATTATAAAATATGTTTTGTCGCATACTTTGAAAACAGATCCGCAACTATATAGAAGCTGCCAAAATATTCGATCTGACAACTTTGATTTAATAGAAGAACTGGGAAAGAAAGTTTCTGCACTAGCAGAAAAAATTGAAATACCGGAAAATGAAATAACCAATTTGCTGTCGGAAAATTGTTCTCTTAAAAAACAATTATCCGTTTATGGCAAACAAATTAATCAGCTAAGGATATTTGTAAATCAACGCCCAAAAGAACATCTCAGATGGATAGGAATGACAGTCTTATTAAAACTAAATTAAATTTCTCTCAGAAAATACTCAGTCCAAACATCCAATGCTCACAAACACAAAATGACGCGCAGTATCTTCATCAGAAAGGAAAAACACAGGAAATGAATTCTGACAAGACGTTAAATAAATCAATGGACTCCTCTGTTACCCAACGACCTGGACACTTAGAATATTCAACCATTTCAAAACTCAAAAGAGAAAGAACTATTTACATACTTGGAGACGAAAAAGTAAGAGGTTTAGCCACACGATTAATACACGCTAAGGTTGGTAAATGGAATGACAATTACAACATCGAGGGAAGAGTTCAACCATATGCTTCATCCTGCGAGATCCTAAGAAATCCAGATAAACTACTACTCACCCTGTCTAACAATGACATAGTAATACTTTCAGTTGTAAAATATGATATGAATCCCTACATGTTGTTAACTAATCTGTGTAGCACATTGTGTAGTATGAGCAATTGTACAATTTTGATGCTGAATGTCTCAGAAAATAGGTATCTAAATGTTAGCAAACTGAACCATGAACTTAATGTTTACAAAAAACTTTAGAAATTGCAAATTTGTCGAAGTTAATGAGCTAAATGTTAATTATAATAGGAAGCTCTCAGTTTTAGACTTAATTACTTATAAAATGAATATAGAAATAGACTTTATTGAATATGAAAAAAGTTTTATAAATCCGATGTTAAGACAACGAAACTCACTTCATGATAAGAGTAATATTAATAATTCATTTTTTCGTCCCTAACTCCCCCACTAATAAAACGACGAAAAATTATGTCAAATTAAAACAGGATAGTAAACTAAGAATCTTACATCAAAATATAGCCGGTATTTGTTACAAACTAAGTATGTTAGAACTAACTTTGTCAGAATTAGTAGAAAGAAACAAGCAGGTTGATATAATATGTTTTAGTGAAACATTTGTTAAACAGGGTAAGGAAGCTAACATCAAACTGAACAATTTTAAATTAGCTGCAGTTTTTGGTCGAAATAAATGTAGAGGAGGTACGTGTATATTGACCAATAAAGTATTGAACACCAAAACATTAAATATTCCATCTAACTTAGCAACTAAATTTTATTTTGAATCCTGCGGTGTAGAGATTATTGGTCTGAGCATGATAGTTGTTAATATTTATAGAATACCTGATCAGAAGAAGGCACAAATAGGTATCTTTCTTCATAAGCTTGACATTCTTTTAAATTACTTGACGGACCAATTCAAGAGAAAGAACATTATAATATGTGGCGATTGGAATATTGATATATTAAAACCAAACTCAGCGACAAAAGAGCTCTTAAGTATCCTTCATAACTATAATTTTGAAGCTCACATCACATCACCGACTCGGGCAAACTCTTGCATTGACCAAATCGCCAGTAACATAAGAAACGTTCAGTTAGAAATTTATCACCTCGGCTTGTCAGATCATGAGACAGCACAAACAGTAACTATATAGGCTAACAAACAAAACACAATATCTTGTTGGTTTGAAATGAAACGTGACTACTGTGCGGACAACCTTGAGAAATTTTGCGAATGTATGTCATCTCTTTAATTTTCAGAAACATTTGATTCAGACACTCTTATAAAAGCCTTTAATATGTTTTATGAGACATTTAAACTGTACTACGATCTGTGTTTTCCGGTGATAAAGGTTATTGTTAATAATAAACCACCGATGCAGAACTGGATGACAAAAGGCATAAAGAAGTCTAGCAAAACTAAACGTCAGTTATATCTAAAATTAAAAAATAGTAACATTAATAAAAAACAAAATGAGAAAATGTACAGACGTTATAACCATATCTTTAAGCGATGTGCACAGAGAGCACATAAACTTATTAATACAAGGCGTATACTAAATGGTAAGAATAAATGTAAAGCTACTTGGAATGCAATCTCCTCAACTATATCTAATAATAATCTCTATAAAAATGACATTGACGAAATAAATCTTAATAATGTGACATATAATGATCCCTTAGACATTTGTAATATACTTAATGACTTCTTTATTAATTTGACATCTAATCAGCCTATAAATTCTAATAAAATTAAACTAAATGAAAAAAACAAAAATTTTACTACAATTTTCTTAAATCCAGTGGATGCACTAGAAGTATTTAAAATCGTTATATCTCTAAATCTATAGCAAAACCAGTGGTGACGATGATATCACTACACAAACTTTGAAAGCTTGTGCTATTTCAATATATGACATATTGAAATAGCACAAGCTGGCGCATGTTATAAATTTATCATTCCAAGAAGTTGTATTTCCTGAACAGCTTAAAATGTCTACTGTAAAACCAATTTTCAAAAAAGGTAATAAGTCAGACCCTAACAATTATCGGCCCATTACTATAGTTCCAATTTTGTCGAAAATTTTTGAAAAGGCAGTGCTTAGTCGGTTAAACAACTTTCTCTCTACACATGAGATATTATGCAAAGAGCAATTTAGTTTCCGCAAGGGAAGTTCAACTGCTCTTGCAATCGTTGACTTGATTAAAATTGTAACAGAAAGCATAAATAATGGCAATCCAGTGGTGTCCCTATTTCTAGATATGACTAAGATTTTTCACTTTGTTAATCACTCAAAGCATTTACACAAATTAGACTATTATGGCATAAAGGGAAAAGCTATGAATGGATAAATAGTTATCTACGTAACAGAAAACAGTGTACAGAGATATCCAAAGTTGTAAAAAAAGGCAGCAGAATATATTTCAAAGATAAGTTTAAATCAGTGGCAATAATAAATAAAAATAGTTTGCCTCAGGGAACCATTATCGGCCCTTTACTTTTCTTGCTTTATATAAACGATCTTCCGGAACGAACTCTTTTTGCAGATGATGCTACAATTATAATAAAATGTTAGAATAAAGACGCTTACAAATCGGTTACCGAAAAGGCCCTATCAGATATAGTAAGTTGGATGGAAAGTAATAATTTAAACATAAACATTATTATAACAAAATTAATTGAATTTAACTCCTATAATACTAAACCATTAACTCTATATATTTACTATAAAGACAAAAAAGTAGAACAAGCTGATGATCTTACATTTTTGGGACTTAACGTAGATATACATCTAACTTGGAAAAGCCATATAGAGTCAATTTGTCAAAAACTTGATAGGTTTGTGTTTGCGTTAAAAAAATTAAGACAAAATGTTTTTGTAGAAGCTCCCTATCGGCTTACCATGGTTATGTGTCATCTGTACTGAGCTATGGATTAATAATGTGGGGAAACTCGATTGACATCGATAGAGTTTTTAAAATTAAAAAACGATGCATCCGGGTCATCAATAAGGCTTGGTTCCTAGACAGTTGTATACCTTTATTTAAAAAATGTAAAATTCTTCCAATCCCTTGTATGTACATAAAATATATCTGCATCTTTACAAAAAAACACATGTACTACTTTAAACAATGTAGTGAAGTCCTAACTATACAAAAAAGGGCTAAGTTTCACAACCTACTGTATCAACCACCCTCTCATAAAGATATGTATAAGAAAATTGTGTATAATATGTGTGTTTTAGTTTATAATAAGTTACCAAATGATTTAAAAGTATTACAGGGTAATGTGTTTAAGACAAAATTGACAGAATGGCTTCTAAAGTATTGTTTTTATAATATTAAGGTTTACATGCCAAACATGACTGATCTAAACTATAATGTAATTTAATAACTTGCATGCTCTGTATGTACTCATGTTTCCACAAATAAAGAATCTTGTATCTTGTATCTTGTACATGGAACATACAAATTTAAAGTTAGTGTAATAAAATGATTATTAAATGAACAATATAAATCTAAAATTAAATAGTAATAGAAATTATGATGATTATCTATAATGTAAACTTAATTAAAATTTGCACGCTTGTAGGCAGAATACAATTACACTTAGGTTATAAGATCTCACCTTCACCAACGATGTATTTCTTGCAAATAAACATTTGATTTGATTTGATTTACCAAAATTTCATACAATGGCAAAACAACAAGAATACACAATCTTTTTCAGAAAATGTGTTCATGGCGTTCTTTAAAGAATTATCTTCTAAGTACAAACCTAGCTCTTTGTGGTGTATATACTCAATGTTAAAAAGTACAGTCCGAACAAAGAATGGAGTGGACTTAAAAACATTTACTCTAATTTGTCAGCTTATCTAAGGAGACTATCCGATGGATTTAGAAGCAACAAATTGAAGGTTTTATCGTTTAACGATGTTGAAAAACTTATAAAAGGTGCTCCAGATAACCAATATCTGACTACTGGGTCGATTTCAAACAGAGCTAAAAATGTTGTCATCTCTAATAACTTTGAATTTCTTTTGCGATTGTTTTATTTTATTATTATAGTCTTCATTTACCTTTTTATGTTCCAAAACAAAACAATACCCAAAATTGTGCCATTTGCGAGAAAACTAAAACTATAACACTTAGTCCCTTAAGAAGATATTACTCATTTTCTGTTTACCTTGAAATAAAGTCGAATAAAAACGAAGTTACTCGTACAAATTCTATTTATTTAGTATTTCATATCATGATGATGTGCAAGCATTCAAAAATAGTATAAATTTTTCATTTGAGAATAATAGAATACTCTTATCATTAGTGTGATCTATCATTAGTGTAGCGTAAGTTAATACCGTCATAATATTAAATCCACGGAGCTTCCGGGCCCCCGCTTCACCCCACACGCCGACACATCGTCAGTGGCCTTGCAGCGTTTATTCAGAGCGGTGGTGCGTTTCGTATTTTTTGCGAGATATTCATATTTCTACCGATTTCAGTGCCGTGGACGAAACTCGACTCATTCATCTCTTAACCATAATTGCAAAAGGTATTATAATCGAATTTTTACAACACAGTGTTTCTTATAGCTAACAAGAACATGGTTATTTTAAATGTATTCGACTGCCGTCTAGAAAGTTCCACAAGCTTAAAAATTATATGTTTGTTCCAAATATCACCAGTGTTGCTGTCATTTGTGTCAATTTTTCAAGTAACACTAATGATATTGAATGTAACACTAGTGAAATATTATAATAATGAATACAAAAAATTAAGGCTTTCCGCCTGATCACGTCAAGGGCAGTTTGTTTTTTTTTTATTTCTCCTTTTTTGTGTGTGATGTGATGAAAACCAATAGTTATATTTACATGATTATCTAAAATTATTATCGGTGTTTATATTTTGAGTTTGAGTGTTGCTTAGTGTAATTAAACTAGGGCTTAATGGCTGTTATTTATGAAATTATTTTTTTAGGACATGCCGAATAAGAAAAGGATGAGTGAAGATGAGTTAGAAAGAAGACGAATAGCAAGGAGAGAAAAATATAAACAAATTAAAAACGACCCAGAAAAATATGCCGCTGAAAGAGCTAAAAAAAGAGAAGCTTATCTAAAACAAAAAGAGGGTAAGAAAGTGAAAAGTATTAACCAAATTTCTCCAAGATAGCAAAGATTACAACGGAAAAAGTGGAGGGAAAATTCCAAACGTTATCACGAGAAGAAATTAAAAGAGAAAAAGATACAAGAAGTAATTGTCCCACAAAGAACTGCAATAGATTCTACAGCGGATGATAAAACTGGCGACCCATTGGATGCACCTGATACAGAACGACAAAATAAGTTAAAAAACAAAATCTTGTTGAACAAAATTAAAGCTTTAAAACGAGAACACCTCTTGGAAAAGAAAGAAATGTCATGTTTAATAAAAAAATACCAATACAGGTGCAGAGTTCTATTGCGAAAAATTAATATTATGAAAAATAAACGAGAAAAAAAATGTGGATAATGAAAAAACAGGCATAAATGAAGCTACAGAAGATAACACTAAGTCAAATACTGTATGTCCAAGACGAAATAATGACCTCTATAGGAAGTGCCTACGCAGCAGTTTACAAAAGAAGATTTTAGAAGGAGGCAAAAGTATCCAAGAGTTAGTGAAACGATTTTATGAAGACAATATCAATAGTCGCAATACTGCCGGTAAAAACAATGTGTTAAAAAGTTCGGAGTTACGAAACAAAAGCGGTATTTACTCGACTCTGTAAAAAAATTGCACAAAAAGTTTATGGAGGAAAATCCAAACATACGAATAAGCTATGTTACATTCGCACGACTACGTCCGTTTTGAGTTTAACTTCCTAGAGATGACAGAGATACTTATGGCTGTACAGTTCACACAAATATGGATCTTTTAATCTCGAGTTTGAAGAAAAAAGGGATAAATGATATTGTTATGTACGGTATTATTGTATCACATATAATAAGTGTGCGTTGTGAGGGTATGTCGAAATACTTTACAATAAACCAGTCTGCTTTGAATCTCTGTGTTTCATTGTTACGAATATATCATTGGCGACGAGAAAATTATTAATTATCCATTTTTATGCGTGTGTTTAAATTTTCAACATGCCAATCGAAAAAGTAGAAGGTTTCCAAGCTGGAACCCAAAATTGGGACACTTATGTTCGTCGAATTAAACAGTTTATAATGTTAAACGACATCGAAGGTAAGTTACACATGGCTACGCTAGTGACGTTGGTCGGTTTGGAGTGTTATGACTTAATGTGCGATTTATGTTCACCGGATCAGCCAGAGGACTTTCGATGTGCTCGTAAAACTGGTGAAAGATCATTTGGAACCAGAGAGATCAGAAATAGCCGAAAGGCATATTTTCAGGCAGAGGAAGCAGCAGCAGGGTGAAAGCGTTCGTTCTTACCTACAAGGTTTGAAACATCTGGCTAAAACCTGCAGTTTCGGTGCCTCACTGGAGGTAAACCTCCGTGACCAGTTCGTATCGGGCCTGGTCAGCGAGGAGATGCGATCCAGGTTATTCGCCGAAAAGAATGTGGACTACTAGCGCGGTGTGGAGTTGGCGATGGCTCTCGAAGCGGCGGAGCGGCACGCAAGTGTGGCGAGCGCACCGGCTGCGGAGACCGCGAGCGCAGGCTGCAGCGCCGGCGCGAGCGACGGCCTGCACCGAGTTGGCGGCGTGCGCCCGCGCAGCGCCCGCCCGGCGCCGGTAGCGATGGCTGAGCGGCGCCCGTGCGGGCGATGCGGCAAGGAAGGTCACGTGGAGGGCAGGTGTCGTTACAAGCATTATTCGTGTGATAAGTGTGGTGAAAAAGGACATTTGAAATCGGTGTGCACTCACAGTGAGAAGGATGGTGATTCCACTAAGAAGACAAACAAAGGTCAGTTCTATATTGACTATTCTGTTACTGACTCCGATACTGATACTGAGTGTAATTTCTATAACATGGGTCATAACAATCATAGTCGTAGTATAAATAAGTTCGAGGATGACGGTCTCTATTACATTAAGTTGAATGTCGACAGTACATTTTTAAAGTTGGAAGTAGATACGGGAAGTAAGATATCGGCTATATCAAAAAAGTTTTACGATAAGATGTTTCATAAGCTACCGATAATTAGTAAAATATTAACTTTTAAATCTTATACTGGAGACGTTATTCAAACACTCGGATATATATATATATAACTATAATATATATCGCAGTGGACAAGGGGCTCACCCCGCTGTCCATGGCTAAAGAGAACTGGCGCAAACCTGTTATACTAACTATCGATGACCGCAAGGAAATATGGCGAAACAAGGAGCTTCACGGGCGCTTCTATCGGGCTCTCCATGAGCCCGGTGTTGATTTTTTGGCGTCCGTATCCTGGCTACGTTTTGGTGACCTTTTCGGGGAAACTGAAGGTTTCGTCTGTGCAATTATGGATGAAGTTATCCTGACGAATAACTACCGGAGACATATTATGAAGGACGGTACGGTTGACGTGTGTCGGGCATGTCACCATCCGGGTGAGTCCATCAGACATATTATCTCTGGTTGTTCTCGGCTGGCTAACGGCGAGTACTTGCACAGACATAACCAAGTAGCCAGGATTATTCACCAACAACTTGCTTTGCAATATAAACTTGTGGATTCTGAGGTACCGTATTACAAGTATGTGCCCGGCCCAGTTCTTGAAAATGACCATGTCACGTTGTACTATAATAATACTATATATATACTATAATACTATATATATACCGGTCTATCATTACTGACAGGACTATTGTAGCCAACAAGCCTGATATAGTGGTGATAGATCGGTTAGCGCGCCACTTTTATAAAAATATTTAAAAATTAATAAAATAAGATCTAAAATGAATAAACGAATAATATATATCCGAGTAATTTAACAATAAGCAACTTTCATTAAAACTATTCGTTATTACTAATGGAGGGCCTCCGTTAGTGGGGCGCACTTGGATAAAACAGCTAAAATTATCAAATTTCGATGCACTTAATAGCCACCATTTTGTATCCGATGAGAATTCATTGGCGAAAACACTCAAGGATGAATATCCAGAAGTGTTCGCAGAGGGACTGGGTACATTCAAGTCGCGGATACGACTTCACCTAAATGACACGACTCCAGTGTTTGTGAAGGCGCGGCCATTGCCTCTGGCTCTGCGTGCGCGCGTCGAATTAGAACTCGATCAGTTACAGGGGGAAGGAGTTATATACAAAGTTGATAGATCAGATTATGGTACGCCGATAGTGCCTGTAGTCAAATCAAATGGGGATATCCGGATGTGCAGAGACTACAAAGTGACAATCAATCCGCGATTGAAAGACTTTCACTACCCGCTGCCACGGATCGGGGACCTGTTCGCAACATTAGGTGGAGGTGAACTGTTCACTAAACTTGATTTGTCTAATGCTTTTCAACAATGTTTACTCGATAAAGCTTCAAGGCCGATGACGGCAATCACCACTCACGTCGGTACTTTTGTTTATAATCGTGTGCCATTTGGTATTAAGTGCATACCCGAAAATTTTCAGAAAATAATGGAAGAGACTTTGAGTGGCTTGCCGTTTAAGGCTGTGTTTGCGGACGATATTGTATTAGTGGTAAATGTAGGTCATCACATATGTCAAATTTAAAGGCCGTATTGCAGAGATTGAAGGAAAATGGCCTTCGGATTAATTATGGTAAATGCCATTTTTTTAAAGAATCAGTGACATATTTAGGTTATCGAATTGATAAACAAGGCCTACATACAGATGATAAAAAAACTAAAGCAATTGTAGCTGCCCCATCACCTTGTAATATTTCGCAGTTAAGAAGTTTTTTAGGATTTGTAAACTTCTACTCAAAGTTTTGTGTAAATATGAGTGATGTTTTAAAACCTTTATAAGATTTGTTAAAAAAAGTGTTAAATGGAATTGGGACAATACATGTGAAAATGCTTTTATTAGAATAAAAAACGTCTTAAGTAGCTCTCCGGTACTCGCACATTATGATCCAAATTTACAACTAATACTGGCAGTAGATAGCAGCCCATACGGTTTGGGTGCAGTATTGTTACACCGTTACGATGACGGCAGCGAGCGGCCGCTTTGTTGTGCCTCGCGTACCTTAAATCCGGCTGAGTCCACCTATTCACGGTTGGATAAGGAGGCTTTAGCGATTGTATTCGGCGTGACTAAACATCACCAGTATTTATATGGGCGACATTTTATTCTTAGGAGTGATCATCGTGCTTTAAGTTCTATACTGGGTGACAATAAAGGCATACCTGTAACTGCTGCAAGCAGAATTCAACGATATGCCGTTAAATTAGCAGAATATGATTTTAAAATAGAATTCGTAAGATCGGAGAGGAATTGTTTTGCTGATGCCCTGTCACGCCTCCCTCTTAGCTCGACTAAAGACCGAGTACGAGAAGATGACGACGAATGTAGCTATCTCAACTTTGTCGAAGAAAACTTCCCACTCAGTTTTAAACAAATAAAAACAGAGACGGATAAGGATTCTCTTCTTAATAAAATAGTTGGTTATACAATGTTTGGGTGGCCGTTACAGGTTTGCATCGATCAAGAAAAACCATATTTTAATAGGAAAGACTCATTACACTTAGATCACGGATGTTTAGTGTGGGGTTACAGGATTGTTATACCTAAAGTGTTACGACAATAAATATTGCAAGAACTTCACGAGGGTCATCCGGGTATAGTCAAAATGAAACAGATAGCCCGCAACTATGTGTGGTGGGAGACTGTAGATAGTGATATTGAACGCATTTGTAGTGAGTGCACGGCGTGCGTTTCGCAGCGCGCTCAACCTGCGCTAGCGCCGTTGCACTCATGGCCCTGGCCGGAGAAGCCGTGGTCACGATTAAACGTCGATTTTTTAGGTCCTCTACATAATCGATATTGTAGGGACGCCATAGCGACAGTATGTTTACGTAGGTACCTATCTAGTATGTAAGCTAATAATATAATAATGTAAGGCGCACAGGACGCGACGCCACTCGTACGCGATCACTCCAGTGTGTGGATGTGTCACCTATCTTAGTGAATACACGTGAATTAAGTAACGTATTGTTTTATTGAGTATCACCCCCTAAAGTGGTGACCCCGACTGAACTTTTCGAGTGAGTGCAATACCGTTAAAGACAAATAAATATGGCAACTACACCTGTTCCGGTAGCGGAGTTGGCGGCGATCTCCCTCACCTCAAAAATTCCAGATTTTTGGACAGACCAACCGAGAGTCTGGTTTGTTAGAGCTGAAGCAACGTTGGCTCCACAAAAAATGTCAGACGAAGCTCGATTCGATTTACTTGTCTCAAAGCTGAGCAAAGATGTAGTCGAACAAGTAACTGATATTTTGATGGAGCCGCCAACTACGAAGAAATATGACGCGCTGAAGACTCGCTTATTAACAGTATACGAAGAATCCAAAAATAGGCAGTTACAAAAGCTAATAAGTGAAATGGAACTGGGGGACCAAAAGCCGTCGCAGCTTCTACGACGTATGCGGGAGCTGGCCAAAGATAAAATACCAGATGATACACTACTGATTTTATGGCAGGGCCACTTGCCGGGCACGATCCGGGCAGTTTTAACAGTGTCGGACACCAAATCTTTGGACAACTTAGCAACAATAGCGGACAACGTTTACGAGACCACGCGGACTACAAACGGTGTAAACGAAGTGACGCAGCAACTTCAGCAGCAGCCCTCGACTTCAAAAGATACTGAGTTAATCATGGCTGAAATAGCGAAACTGAGCTGCAAGGTCACAGAGTTGGAAAGATCAAGACCAAGATACCAAAGGCGTTGGAATAGTGATAACTATAATAGTTCACGTTCTGCATCCCGAAATCGCAGCCGTGATCCCTCTACTCAACGACGGACACCTGAGAGCCCAGATTGGCTTTGTTACTATCATTATCGTTTTCGCACGAGGGCAAAGAAGTGCGAAAAACCTTGTTCATGGAAAACTCAACCGGAAAACTAAGGAAGGCGCAGACAACGGCGGAGCTCTGCGCCATCTCACCGAGTCGCCGCCTCAGGATCATGGACAGTAACAGTGGACTTTATTTCTTAGTGGATACAGGAGCAAACGTGTCAGTGCTACCAGTCAACAAAAAACCTAGTACTCGCGAGTGCAGTGAATACAAATTATTTGCAGCGAACGGGACAGAGATCAAAACGTATGGGGTAAAATCATTAGTTTTAAATTTTAAGTTACGCAGGCCTTATCGATGGGATTTCGTAATCGCTGACGTAAAACAACCAATATTGGGTGCCGACTTTTTAAGCCATCATAAACTTCTGGTAGACGTCAGTGCCCGAAAACTCATCGACCAGGTAACTGATTTAAATGTCATAGCATCAATAGTAAGCATGAGTGAACCTTCTGTACTTTCTGTCAGCATCGATCACCCTTATCATGACCTCTTATTAAAATTCCCAAGCATAACTAAACCAATGTCATTCGTGGAAACTAAACCGAGTAGTGTACAGCATAGTATCGAAACAACCGGACCACCTGTCTTTGCACGGGCGCGGCCTCTAGCGCCCTCCCGATACCAACGTGTAAAAGCCGAATTCAACAAAATGCAAGAATTAGGTATCTGTCGACCTTCAAAGAGTCCTTGGGCAAGCCCCTTACACGTTGTCGAAAAAAAGAATGGCGACATTAGGCCATGTGGGGATTACCGCCGACTAAATGCAATCACAAAGCCAGACAGATACCCAATTCCACGATTACAAGATTTTACCAATAACATGGCCGGTAAGAACATTTTTTCAAAAATTGATGTCAATAGGGCCTATCATTATATTAAGACCGCGCCGGAGGACATCGAGAAAACCGCGTTAATAACACCTTTCGGTCTATATGAGTTCCCTCGAATGACATTCGGGTTGCGCAATGCCGCGCAGACCTTCCAGCGTTTCATGGACTCAGTTTTCCATGGTCTTGATTTTATTTTTAATTATATAGATGATGCACTGATCATGAGCGAAGATACAAATCAGCACCTCGAACATTTAGACATAATTTTTCAGCGGTTAGACAAACACGGGATAACAATAAATTTAGACAAATGCGTATTCGGCCAAACTAATTTAGAATTTTTAGGCTACCACGTGTCACCACGCGGTATTCGTCCAACAGAAGAAAAGGTCAAGGCCATCATTGACTACCCAAAACCGGTGACAATTGAGGAGTTACGGCGTTTCACAGGTATGGTGAATTTCTATCGTGCTCATTTGCCCAACGCAGCATCGTATCAGTCTGCTTTCAATAAGTATCTCGGAAACGCGAAAAAGAGGGATAAAAGTAAAATCGAATGGACCGAGCAAGCTAGTGAGGCCTTTGAACAATGTAAAACCGGTCTTAGAAAGGCCGCCACATTGTCTCATCCAAGGAATGATTCGACGCTTGCCTTGATGACCGATGCTTCAGAGTTTTGTGTAGGTGCAGTATTGCAGCAGGAAATCAATCAAATTTGGGAACCAATGGCGTATTTCTCAAAAAAGTTGACGTCGGCCCAACAAAAATACTCCGCGTATGACCGGGAATTATTGGCCATTTACATGGCGATAAAGCATCTTCGAAAAATATTCGAAGGACGTCAGATCACCGTGTATACTGACCATAAACCATTAAGTTACGCCTTTTCAAAATTAGGGAAAACATCCGATGAAACAGCTCGTAGAATTAGACATTTATCATATATCAGCGAGTTCACAACCGATATACGTCACATAAGTGGGCATAGCAACACAGTAGCCGATACCTTATCGCGTGTAGAAACAGTTTTCTGTCCCACGAGTATAGACTACAACCGAATAGCTGAGTTGCAAGAAACCGACGACTACGTGACGGCATTCAATGCAAAAAATAGCAGCCGTATCACTTTAAAGAAATTACATTTACCTACGTGTAATAAACCAATATATTGTGACGTATCCACTGAATGTGCCCGACCGTATATACCATACGAAGTAAGGCGAATCGCGTTTGAAAGTATACATAATCTTAGCCATCCTGGCGTTCGGGCGACCCGGAAGCTAATCAGCAAAAAGTTTTTCTGGCCAAACATGAACAGTAACATTAACGAATGGTCTAAAACATGCATAGAGTGTCAACGATCAAAAATTGATCGCCACACTATCTCAGATATAGGCCAGTTTCCAAAAGTCGATAGATTCCAACACATACATATAGATATAATCGGTCCACTCCCGACTTCGCAAAATGGTTTCAAGTATTGTTTAACGGTAATAGACCGATGTACGCGATGGCCGGAAGCCTTCCCGATGCAGGACATAACCGCCGAGAAGGTCGCTTGTATTCTATACAGAGATTGGATCTGCCGATACGGTTGCCCAGTAAAATTAACAAGCGACCAAGGCCGCCAATTTGAAAGTACGCTTTTCCAACAACTTTTGAAAATCTTAGGTATTAATCGGATACGCACCACGGCATACCACCCACAAGCTAACGGAGTTGTAGAGCGCTGGCATAGAACACTTAAAGCCGCCCTTATGGCGCGATTAAATGGAAAGTCATGGGTCGACGAATTGCCAACAGTTATGTTAGGCCTCCGCGCAGCATGTCGAAGCGATAGTGGGATATCAGCCGCAGAATTAACATTTGGTCGCACACTACGTCTGCCCGGAGATTTCTACGATGACGCGAAAATAGGTATTACAGAGCCACACAGTTTGGTAGAGCAGATCCGGGAAAACATAAAATCCCTTAGGCCCGCACCGGAATCACACGGAAACTCACGCTCATGTTTTGTCCATCCACAGTTAACCAAGGTTGATTACGTATTTGTCAGAGACGACACCGTACATAAACCATTGAAGCCTCCTTATGATGGACCATACCGTGTTCTACAAAGGAGGTCTAAGGTTTATGTCATTCAGTTGCCAGGACGAAAAGCTAGTGTATCAATAGATAGACTAAAACCAGCTTATGTCTTGAGCGATACAATACCAGATAGTAATGCCAGTACAGAAAGTTCACAAAGACAAATAAGTAAAGATGAAATGGGATTCGAACCCACTGACATTCCAATTCCTAGCACTAGTCGCACTACACGCTCGGGCCGAGTTGTGAAACAGCCAGTAAGGTTTTTATTATAGCTCGTAATCCAATGTCAGCGTATGTAAAGCTAAGCGACGCGATAACCATACAGTATCGATTTATGACAAAGTAAAATAAGAGAAACGGTAATGTAGCCTCGCATCGCTTAGCACTGCAGCATTGGTGTTATAGACATATTAAGTAGGTTGATAGATAGTAGCAATAAGCAAATTAGCATTATATATAGGTACCTACAAACTCATAATAAAATCATTTAATATTGTACCCGGGTAACGTTCTACGTTATTTTCTTCTCTAGCCAATCCATTTGTACCAAAAATGGGAAAGTCATATAGCAAGCAAGAAGAAATCATTATAGCCCAAAATGGCGCAAACGACGCAAGTAATAGTTCTCTCGAACAGAAGATGGAAATGTATGGCATCCTTATCGCCATAATGTTGATAATTTTACTAATGATTGGAACCTGTTTTATGGTTAAAAGGTGCAACAAAGGGATGAAAAAGTGGGCCAGGGAAGAACTGATATCGGTTATATCATCGACCCCGATCGCCAAAGCTGGTCAGCAACCAGCGACAGTCCAATACGAATAGTGTAAAAGTACTCGTATAATGTGAATCCAGTATTCCAGTGACAGTGTAGCGTTTAGTAAATTGTGAAATAGAAAAATTACAAAAAAAAAAAACATTGTATTGGTTAAAAACTAATAATTATATACATTGTAATTAATAGTAATAATATAACGCAGGTGATTAAAGCAGCATCGCGTGTCAGACGCGTAAGCAATAGCCACCTACCGCATGCAGACACTGTAAAACGATTCTATAATACTGTTATCACACTCGGAGCAATGAACCAGTGTCATAAATCGTTTAAATTTTAGTTTAAGTTTTAAGAAATAAAGTTATAAAATATATTTTTTTTAGGGGGGGGAATATTGTAGGGACGCCATAGCGACAGTATGTTTACGTAGGTACCTATCTAGTATGTAAGCTAATAATATAATAATGTAAGGCGCACAGGACGCGACGCCACTCGTACGCGATCACTCCAGTGTGTGGATGTGTCACCTATCTTAGTGAATACACGTGAATTAAGTAACGTATTGTTTTATTGAGTATCACCCCCTAAAATATTATTTAATAATAGTCGATGCTCACTCTAAGTGGATTGAAGTGGAACGAGTGAGCACCACTTCAGCAACGGTCTGTTATAACCTCTATAACAAGGCAGTAAAGTCGACATCTGCACTCTACAGTTATTGTCTCATTTTTCATTGCAAAACCAATGCTGAATTGCAATTATCGCACACTAGTGGAATTATTACATTAATTTAGTTAGATTCTGGACGCCGTCGCGTAAACCAACTTCGGTAAACTTATCCCGAGAGATACATTAGAGATTATAGAAAGTCATAATCTTTTGTTGGTGCATTATTGTGTAGTTTTAGTTAAACAATAATCAAAGGTGTAACTGTGGACTTCTTGTGAATAAATAAGTGGTTCGGGTGAAAATAGTTTTTTTTTAAAAGACTAACGGGGTCGGCCTTATAACAAATTGGTGTCAGAAGTGGGATACCAGAGACGAAGTCTTACGACGTTGAGTCAGACAGACACTGGTATCCCAAACCCCGAGCCTCCCGTTCATTGACCGACAGTAAGACTTGGCCTAAAGCTAAGCCTACGTCACTACCTTGGACGACGGTCAGTCTCCGCTCTCTAGCGTGAGCCCGCTCCAGCCACAACACATTGGACGACGGTCAATCTCCGCTCTTCCAGATCCACTGTGTCATCGAAACATTATGCAAACCCCAAGCTTCGTGTTACTGTGAGTGTTTCTTGTGTCAATTACTTCAAAGTGAATCGCGCTTTCAAATCGTATTTCTAAGTTATTGCTATATTTTATAACTACTTGTATTTACCCTGTTTCACGTATTCTACTGTTCGTAGCTTATAAAATTGTCCAGCATATCATAATATATACATATGTCCGTTAAATCAGAAACCGAGAAAATGTCCGACAAAATTACTTTGTCCGTCTTAACGAAATTCGTAAAATCATATAATGGGGACAGGGAGACACTAACTGCATTTCTCACAAATTGTGAGAATGCAATGTCTTTAGCCACACAAGACCAGCAAAATGTGCTCTGTAAGTACATAATCTCCCAGATGGAAGGGAAAGCACAAGTGGCATGCAGCCTAAAATCATTTGAAAAATGGTCAGAACTTAAAACCTTCCTTAAGTCCACCTTTGGAGAAAAAAAACACTCAACACATCTCCTATCAGGCTTACAACATTGCAAACAACCGCCTCGAAGGCGAAGACGTTACACAATACTCTCTACGAATCGAGTCGATACTGACCCGAATTCAGTCGGACACTCATCACAGCTGTAAAGATGAAAAGGAATTACCTGGCCGTATAGCAGCCATGGAAGACCTGGCCCTCAACACATTCATGCTAGGCTTAAACCCTTCTATATCCAACATTATTCGGTGCAAAAATCATTCAACTCTCAACGAAGCGATTCAATACGCTATCGATGAAGAAAAGTTATTTAACTTGTCCAAACCTAAACCAGCCAAACAATGTTCAACATGTAATAAAGTAGGCCATAGTTCATCGGAATGTTTCAGAAACAAAAAGCCTAATTATAATTCCCAAAAACCATATCATAAGGTCTTTATTTCCCAATGGGATTCTAATAAAAATAACAATTCTAATACTAATTCTAATAACAACATCAATGTTAATTCTAATGCTAACCCCAATGCCAATCCTAACGCGCAAACTTGCAGATATTGCAAAAATTTCGGCCACACTATAGAACAATGTCGTAAAAGGCAATTTAAAATACAGGCTATGCGCAACGCCCTCATAATTCACCTTCTAATTCTATGAACGCATTTACGCATACATGCGAATGTCTCCTAATTGATTGCCCAAATATAACTGACCTCGCATTACCAGATTTTAGTGATCCATTCTCTAAATTAGCTTATACTAAAGTTTATAATATGACATCGTATATTTTTCACGATACAAACATAAAAATTCAAATATATAAAAATCAATTAATTTATCCTACTCCTATAGAAGTTCCCAAAATATTAAAAGAAAACCATGACTCTGTTGTCGCTGGTCACCCAGGATCACAACGAATGTATTCGCGTATCAAAGCTGCCTACTATTGGAAGGGCATGCGCTCTGACATTGAACAGTACGTAAAAAAATGTAAGCTTTGCCAGATAAATAAACCCTTAAGGAAATCAAATAAAGCTCCGATGGAGATAACCTCCACATCTACTAAACCATTTGAACGATTAGCCCTTGACGTCGTAGGTCCCTTACCCGAAGCGGGTTTCCAAAATTTTTAATTCATTTTGACGCTACAAGACGATCTAACCAAATTTACCAGCGCTTACCCGATGATTACAGCTACTAGTGACGAAATAGCTCGAAACCTCATACATTTTATGTCTCTTTTCGGTTTTCCTAAAACCATTTTAACAGATCTAGGTACTTGTTTTACGTCAGAATTATTCAAATAATTAACAGATATATTGAAAGTCAAAGCCCTTTTTACTACTCCGTATCACCCACAAACTAATGGAGCTCTTGAAAGCTCACATGCTACCCTTAAAAAATACCTTAAATCCTTTGTTAATGAGAACCAAAATGACTGGCATTGTTATCTATTCACTGCAATATTAGCATACAACACTACTCCTCACTGTACAACTAATTTCACTCCCCATGAATTATTATACGGTTATAAACCGTGTATTCCTAATTCCTTATACGAAACCTCCGGTAATACCACGTACAATGAGTATATTAGAGCTTTACAATATAGAATGCGATTTAGTCGCGAAAAAGCTATCCAAAATATCCTAAATAGCAAGGAAAAATCTAAACAATATTATGATGCAGGCTCTCGTGAAACCACATACAAATCAGGAGATATGGTGTACCTAAAACACCATCACAGACTTCGCAAAGCATTATCGCCTATATGGAAAGGCCCATACAAAATTATAAAAGTACATAATAAACATAACGTGACCCTTCAAGTAGGTCGTAAAAATATAAAGTACCATACCAATGAAATAAAACCTTCAACAACCTAACACATACTATGTTTCTTTTCAGAACGCTATGCTGTCATGGCATTTTAAGCCACAGCCTCACCGATTCGAGCATCATTCCCATCTACCATAGCCCCGGAATTTATTTTGAACCTACTACTAATATTAATTTTTACAGTGATCACTGGAAAGTCATCACTCACGTTGACCTAATCTCTTTAGAACCTTATCTTAATAAAATCGAAACTCTATTACATGAAACTCTGAATCTCTGTAACAAAATTCAATCACAGGATACACAAGATTTTAACATGTGCAAGGATATATCTAATCCTATCGAAGTTTTAATCCAATCTAATTATATAAACTTACAATCGTTATCACATATCATCTCTAATAAATCATCAAGCAAAGTAAAACGTTCTTTAGAATTTGGAGGTGAAATCTTAAAGTTTTTTTTGGCACATTAGATGCAGACGACGCTAGAAAATATGATGCTGCGATTGAATCGTGTAAAAAGAGTGACACAGAACTGTATCACCTAATGAGAGATAACATTCACATAATTAAATCTACCATAAATAACTTCAACACTACTATTTACAAACTTAATCAAAACGAGAATAAATTGAATACCCAAATTAATCAGATGAACGAAATATTTTCTCAAATTACAAAAATTGACAACTTACTGTTATATACCTCAAGATTAAATAATCTTCTCAATATAATCGAAGGTTCTTTACTCACTATTTCTAATTTACTGGATACTACGGTAAATTCTATTTTATTTTCCAAGGTTAATATATTACATCCTAGTGTTATCAGCCCCTCTAATCTTTATCTTGAATTATCCAAGCATAGTAATCAAGTAAGCAAAAGGTTAGATTTCCCAGTCCCTTTAAGTATTCAGAATATTCACTCTTTAATAGATGTTTCCGAATTTAGTTCTTACTATTATAATAATAAGATTATTTTTATATTACAAATTCCTTTAATAACACCTGATAAGTTCATGACCTATAAAAACATACCTTTACCCACTCCACATGATGACTCCCATAGTACATTCGCATTGATTCAACCCTCTAACTCCTTTATAGCTTTAAGTGACGACAGGATGTATTATGCTATGCTGAACACACTTGATAAATGTAAGATAATAGATAGTAATTTTTCTATCTGTGAATTAACCACTATATATTCATGTATAAGTAATCCAAACTGTGAATCTAAAATATTAACTGAAGTAACACTGTCGTTACCTACAGAATGCAATGCCAAACTTTTATATGGTCAAATTGATATTTGGCAAAAGTTAAATAACAATAAATGGATTTACGTTCAATCAAATACAAATAAATTGACAGTTATATGCGAAGATAATATTAGCGACTGTAGCCAGCCAATGTTTGTTCTGCAAGATAAGGAAAACAAAGCCAATGAATCCAAAGACAGGAGATCTCCCGGCACAAAGGCTTGCTCACCATCGCCGTCCTTTTACATTTACGGGCTTGGATTATTTTGGCCCCATCTCTACTGCAATTGGCCGAAGAAGAGAAAAACGTTACGTTGCCCTTTTCACCTGTATGACTTCCAGAGCCATTCATTTGGAGCTGGTGCATTCCCTCTCTGCTGATTCTGCAATTATGACTTTGCGTCGCTTTGTTGCAAGAAGAGGAACTCCTGACACAATATATTCGGACAATGGCACGTATTTTGTTGGTGCAAACCGAATTCTTCGTGATTTTTACCAACCTGAAGTCGAAAACTTTGCTGCCAATAGAGGAATAAAATGGAAGTTTATTCCTCCCGCCGCACCATTCTTTGGTGGATGTTGGGAGAGGTTGGTGCGCAGCGTGAAGGTGGCTCTAAATGCCACTTTGGAAGAACAAGCCCCCAAGGAAGAGGTCCTTATAACTCTCTTGTTAGAAGCCGAAGCGATTGTCAACTCTAGACCTCTGAGTCACGTTTCGGTTTGTCACGAGGACCAAGAAACATTAACTCCATTTCATTTTTTGCTCGGCACGTCATCTAATCAAGTTCTACCTTCGACTCTAGACGACCGGGATTTATTAAGAAGAGCGGACTGGCGAAAAGCTTTAAGATTGGCTGATCATTTTTGGCATCGCTGGGTCAGAGAGATTCTGCCCACTATGCAACCACGGCAGGTCGGGGACAGCAGAGAACCAGCTTTGAAAATTGGTGACATTGTATTCATCGTGGATGAGAACATGCCGAGAGGAACTTGGCCACGAGGCCGTGTTTCCGGAACTTTTCCCGGCAAAGATGGAGTAATTAGAGTGGTGGACGTAGCTACCTCAGGTGGCATACTTCGTCGGCCCACCAAGAGGATTGTCAAGATTTCCACTTAGGAGACCCATTGCATTATTTTGTGCACTATCATGCACAAGGGGGTGGAATGTTGACAACCTTCTTGGTATGTTATCTTAGTTGTCTATTTTTGATTTTGTTTCAAGTGATTTTGTCAGTTGTCTTCCCTTCAACACATTGTATAGAATATTCCTACTTGCTTATTAGATTTATATTGCCATTACTTGGTTTTATTGCACCACACCTCATATAATCCCATACAGTCCATTCCTATCGTCAATAGCGACTATTCAATTATAGGTACAGGAATTGTAAAATTAACAGCAAATTGTATTGGTTATTCTAAGACTATTCAGTTAATGACAACTAGTTCTTATTCTTTTATTACTAAGTCTCCTTTAGATATTAAGTTTGATATAACAGCTGATGACTGTTGTAAGAAGGACATATTTAATAAAAGCCTTTCACTTTTGTCGCCAATCTCCTTAAGTAAAATTAACTTAGATTCTCTTAAATATGCAACTCATCAAATGGATAGTTTAGAGAAAGAATTAAATAATTTAGAAAAGGAATCTCATTTTATTAAATATGGTCCATAATACTCTACTTTTACTTACATCCTAATTGTGTTTCTATTTTTATATGTAACTTATAAGATCTTTAGATATTTTAAAAACAAAAATGCTACTAATTCTAGATGTTGCGTGCAAATATTTAATCAATGTTATAATCAGAAAACTTCTAAGCGCAAATCCAAAATCTCTAATTCTGTTGAGATGACTGAGATGTCATCAACATCTGATGAAAACAATAAGTCAATACAATCTTTACCGATTCGAAATACTAATTATAAATCTACCACTAATACCCATAAGGCCAAATTCCCATCAAACAGGAATTTAAACTTTTAAAGTACTATGAATTATGGTGTTATATTTTCCATTATAAACCACTGTTTTGCTATGTTTAATTATAGTGTCTTAAGCCACATGTATTAATTGTATACTTATATCTAGTGTAAGTTATGTATATGACTATCTTAATCTCACTGCATCTCCAATCTTTTCTATTTTACTTCGCTCATCTTATAAGATAGAGCTCCGTCAAAAAGGGGGAGCTGTTATAACCTCTATTACAAGGCAGTAAAGTCAACATCTGCACTCTACAGTTATTGTCTCATTTTTCATTGCAAAACCAATGCTGAATTGCAATTATCGCACACTAGTGGAATTATTACATTAATTTAGTTAGATTCTGGACGCCGTCGCGTAAACCAACTTCGGTAAACTTATCCCGAGAGATACATTAGAGATTATAGAAAGTCATAATCTTTTGTTGGTGCATTATTGTGTTGTTTTAGTTAAACAATAATCAAAGGTGTAACTGTGGACTTCTTGTGAATAAATAAGTGGTTCGGTAGAAAATGGTTTTTTTTTAAAAGACTAACGGGGTCGGCCTTATAACAGGTCGTTATTGATAGTTTCAAAAGGCTTTTTGCTCGTTTTGGTATTCCTAAAAAAATAGTTAGCGATACTGGACCGCCGTTTTCATCTGCGGAATTAGGTATGTATTTTAAGCGTAACGGCATAAAACATTTGCTCGTCGCACCATATCATCCCTCCAGTAATGAAGCCGCCGAGAACGCAGTACGCACTATAAAACGGGTATTAAAGAAGGCTTCACTAGAAAATATTAATGACAACACTGCTTTAAGTAAGTTTCTGTTTATGTATCGTAATACGGTGCATAGCACCACGGGGCGCGAGCCAGCGGTGACGATATCCGGGCGCCGACTGCGCGGCAGACTAGACCTATTGCGGCCGGATACGGGCGAGCTGGTACGCGGCGCGTAGCTAGCGCACGAGCAGCGTGCGGCTGCGGCGCGTCCGTGCTGCGGCAAGCAGACATCGGGGATGTCGTAAACGTGCGGGATTATTCGAAACATAGGCAAAAGTGGGCAGAGGGTGTAGTGGTGCGACGCTCAGGGCCGGTTACGTACGCGATCAAAACCAATGACTTCATAACCGTCATATTGACCAGTTGTTGACAAAAGGCGTTAGCAACTGTAGACGTTCTATCACGGGTCCGAGTCCCAGTGCGAATATGGAGTCAGCCGAACTTGAACCTAATACATCAATTGGACAAACACAAAGCACTTCATCGGTAGACTCCCCTTATTACATCATATGAGAGTAAAGGGAAATGTCAGAGGGATGATTTAACCGAATTAATAGTCACGGCAGTTTATAGTTCGCCACCGTCTACGTCATTGCCAATAGTCGTTTACGCCGGAGAGCTGCTATAGATTGTGCCAAGAAGTTAAAAACTACAAAATAACAAACAATCGCAATTTTATAATCCGTTTTAAATATAAGAGACCTTAAATATGTAGTATTTGTGGATTGACGTATTTGTGTGTTTTAAATTGTAATAGGTCGTATTACATAAGTTATAAGTACATTTTCTTTTTCATATTCTTATTAGTAACTAGAATGTGGCAGCGGTTTCACATTACGGCTTCGGCTAACATTTATGTATGTGTACCCTTTAATTTATAAAAAATATAATTAAAGAATTCACATTGTTTTATAATAGGTAGGAAGGACTGACATGTTTTAGAATAATAATTTAGTTATAATTACAGATAAAGAGGGGACAGTGTTATGTACGGTATTATTGTATCACATATAATAAGTGTGCGTTGTGAGGGTATGTCGAAATACTTTACAATAAACCAGTCTGCTTTGAATCTCTGTGTTTCATTGTCACGAACATGTCAGATACAACTAACTTCCAAAAGATGTTGGATATCTTGTGCTGTGACAAATATAATCTTAAATGTGTTTCTCACATACTGCGAATATTATCAACCAATACCAAATTATAACAGAGCTGAAAAAATCCCTGAATGATTACGAAACTTTAGTCCATAAGGACTTTTCGGAAAATTATAGCTATAAATACGCTGAAGAAGTACAAAGCTTGCACTTTTGAGGTAGTCGTGGCCAAGTTTCTTTGCACACAGTAGTATTTTATATTAAAAAAGGGAAGGGAAATCACTAACTATTCTTTATGCACAGTTAATGAATGCACTCGACACGATTCACCAGCAGTGTGGGCTCATTTGCAGAAAGCACTGGAGTTTGTATTTGACAAATCTCCTAATATTACTACTGTGCATATACTAACAGATAGCCCTTCGAGTCAATATCGCAACAAGTATATATTATGTTTTACATTATGACACAGCTGCAAAATGTCTTCTCATCATTAAAGTCAGTAACTTGGAACTATCAGGAAGCCGGCCACGGTAACGGTGCTCCAGATGGTGTTGGCGCCGTAGTTAAAAGGACGGCTAACTACCAAGTAAAATGCAGGCGTGATGTGGGGGACTTCTCAATATTTGTTGGTATTGTGCGAGAAAACATAAAAAATGTCGAGATACGGGTTGTAGAAGAACATGAGATTAGAGAAAAAGAAATTCATCTCCCCAAAACATAGCTCCTTTTAAAGGAACTATGTTAGTCCACCAGGTGCTTTGGAACTCCGATTCGGAGTTCCTTGAGTTCAGAAAATTGAGTTGTTACGAGTGTGTTGACACCATTTGTAAGCACGACAAGCACATGTAATTGCATAAAATTTACAAAAGTGCAATAGATTCAGAAGTCGGTAATGTTAAAATTATACCTCCTAATAAGATTAAAATATTGAGCGATATCACCATTAAACACGCCAATACGCCTAATAAAGCTCCAACTTCTCGAATTCGCAAAGAGCAGAATGTTACACCACTTGCTAAAGTTAAAGGTACTTGGGAAAATCAGTCACTCATGGTAACTCAAACAGAAGCAATGGCGTCTGGATTTGGGCAACAACATCAAGAATTTCTTACGTTTTTGAATCAACAACAGGCATCCAAAGATTGATTGAACGATTAATACGATAATAGATATAAAACGATAATAAACCTAATAGAATATTTCTGGTGAAGATATAATTGAGGAAAGCAGAAGCAGAAATCAAGAAGAAAATTTTATATAAATAATGATTAAAACCAAAGAAAACCAAGACCAAAATCAGCAAAATTATGGATAGATAAATACAAAAATATTGATTGTAATATGGAACACTTAAAAATTGAATCAATACTTTTAAGTTTAAAGAAAACTACAGTTTGTAATTATATGGATAATTTTAGTTTATGTGTGTTTAGACTGTGATTAGTTGTTATACTATATTTGTTTGAAGATTGTGCTTAAACGAATATATTAAATTTTAATCCTAAAGTTACTATAGGAAGACTGAAAAATTATATGCATCCAAATAATATTTTTATGATTGTTAAGAGACATAAAACTGATTTAATCCATTTGGGTTAGTTTTATTTTAATTATCTGATATATGTAGAGTACATCGCAAAATTATTAAAATGAGTGGTTTCAGTTGTTTTTTTTATTGTCATAAGCATCTAATTTCATTAGTCAAAATCAAAATCAAAATCAAAAGTCATTTATTCAAATTAGGCTGAGAATCAGCACTTTTCGAACGTCAAAGTACATGAGACAGTCCCCCAAAACGCCCACCCTTCACCACTTCCTAGTGCTTTAGCTGGGAAGAAGAAGTAGTGGAACAAACTCCCCAGCAGCACAGCTGTCTGTTTAGTCGGATAGACTTGATTCTATACATACATAGGCAAAGTAATAAACATTACGAGACACAAAATATTAATTAAATAATTAGTCAAAATGTCAGCTAGCCATACCAATATACCGACAAATAAAATGAAAACTGTCGAGGCCAAATAAAGCCTAAAAGAACTCATCATAGAAATTATTGTTATGAGTAGATCATGTCAATAACTAATGACTTAATAGATAGTTATAAAAAAAAAATTGTTAGACAGGCAATAAAAAATAAAATAACAATTATATGAACGCATATAACCTGTCACTAGATACGCCGATTCTGGAGAAAGAACACAAACATTGTCTTGAGTTAATCACAGCGACCAACTATTCTTGTCATTTAAATAGTCGTTGATGGAATAGTAAGCCTTTAAACAAAGGACGGATTTTACTTGAGCTTTAAACGCATTAAAAGGCAAATCTAGCAAAGAAGAGGGAAGCTTGTTATAAAAAGTTATACCAAGCCCAACAAATGAGTTATGAACCTTATGAAGCCGGTGAAAGGGAGCACGTAGTTTGTCCTTATTTCTTGTGTTAACGGTGTGAATATCACTGTTTTTAGTGTACAAGTGTATATTTTGCCTAATATATAAGATGTTAGCGAATATGAATTGTGATGCCACCGTGAGAATACCAACATCTTTTAAAAAGTCCCTCAAGGAAACTCTGGCACCTAGCTGGTAAATTGTAGTGTCTTAGATAATTTCATTAGTGTAACAACATCACTCATTCGTGTCACTCTGATTTAAATTTTTCAATAGTTTTCATTAAAAACTAATTAATATTTTATTTTAACTTATGTTAATATAACCTCATATAGTGAGGCTATACCATTACCCCATAAACAGGGATAATTTTAATTCGAAATTTGAAATCGACCATAATAAGGTTGGTTAAATTAATTTTAAATATCTACGCGACTACAGCCTGTGTTGTCTGTTGAACTTAATTTTTGTTTCTTTTTTTCAGGTTGCTTTAATATTTGGTGTAACTGGTGCATGTAGGATACAAGAATGAACAAATATTACTGTAAAAGACATAGAGAACCATGGCCAGATGCTTTTAGTGAAGATACTTATCACGAAAATAATAGTTAAAAAAAAAAACTAAAAAACACGCTGTAAAAACCAAACTAAAAAGTAGAAAATAATTTCCTGGTTTAAGAACTTTATTATTCCTCATAAGAATTAACAATAATTCACTTACTGAGAAACTAAATTTACATAAAATGTTGTGAGCGTACAATAACTACGTAAAAATTAAAATAGGAAGGTAGTGATAAAAAAGTAAATATCAACAAATCACCAACCGAGTAAACACGGATCTAAAGTAAAAGTAGATGTACTACTAGATGTGGCATACATGGCAACGTACTAACTGATGTTTTATTTTATTTGTTTGCATGGACATGTTTCCGAAGGACAGTATTTTTTTTTTAAATATTTTTTTTTTTACCGACTTCAAAAAGGAGGAGGTTATCAATTCGGTATGGTTATGTATTTTTCTTTAATATAATTATTGTTATTGACACATTTTATACGATTTAAGTTGTTTTTTTAAACTAGACATACTTTTCGCTTCTTTTATTTCCAGGGGTATTTTATTGTACATGTTAACACCTTCAAATTCTATGTTTCTTTTCCCATAATTGGAGTTTCTTAGTTTGATTTTGTGTACTTGATGTTTTTTTGTGAAATTTAGTATTGTATGTGACGGCACAGGATCAGACATAATGTAAAATAAAAGAGGTTTTTTTTCCAATAGAAAGAAATTAGAATTTACTGTAAATTATTTAATCAATTAATTGTACACGGAACTACACTTAATCAGTTTCAAGAAATTATTAATTTAATACCTTACAAAAATAGCCTTGACACCCAGTAATACAGTAACAGCTTAGATCACACAAAAGAGCAACAATGTACAGAGAGGCAGAATGACAATAATTGACAGCAATACAACCTGTGCACCGGGCGACGCCTGAAGTCAGAAAAAGGCATTTCGCTTTTTTTTTTTTTTTTCGCAGTTGACCTTGAGAGGCCGTGACTGCTTAACCGGGCTTTCCTGCGGTGACTTTTAGTTTTTAGGCTAAGAGCCTCCAGCCAGGGCTTACAAACTAATTACTAAAACCTACAGCAACTGCGCACTGAGCGCACCCCTTGCGGGGTACGAGCCTCGGCTCAGGGAGTCACTTTTAGGGAGGGCAGCAAGTGGGGACAGGCTGGATCAAACAATTTTCTTATTATTAAATCATGGGGATTTTAACTCTACTTGCACAGCTTCGGCGCGGGCTGGCACTTCTGCGGGCAAGGGACGGTTGGGGGGGGCATTTCGCCGCCGTGCGGGACCTTTTATACAGTAGTATTGCAGGTGGGGTAGCGACGTAGCGCGCTACGACGTAGCGCCCACTAACTCCGCCCAGCAGCGAGTAGGTGGGAGAATGACGCAGCGCGCTACGGTGCTACGGCCGTACCGCGCAGCCCGATGCACGTGTTGTTTACAATGTGACGCCGACACGGCTATGCTGACGTGCGGACGTCCTCGTACGCTCAGCCTACATCTAGAACATGAAAAACTGATTAAGTACCGTTTGGTCATCCTGCTATTGTTTCTGGTCCGGTCTACTAGACCCTTCAGACATTTAACCACTTGGTCCAGTCAGCTATGACTCTACAAGGCTTGTTTCTTGGTCCGGTCAACTTCTGACCCTACAAGATCAGCCCCTGGTCCGGCAATTGCTTCGCCCTTCAGGTATATCCTTTCAGTTAAACTGGACCGGATCTAGCTAGGCTGAACAAGTAACGTTCTTTTAGCTCAATTAACAAATAGCTCAATACTTTGGTTGATGTACAAGTGCTTCTGTTACAATGTTAATTGTTTCAGGGCCAAAAGATTCTACTGAAACAGCACGTAAACCAGGGTTTCTATAATTTGCATTATTATGAGAGAGATTATGGTAGACATAGTGTCACTGTTAGCAGACATGGTATCACTATTGACAGACATGGTATCACTATTGGCAGAGATAGTATCACTATTGGTAGACTGAGTATCATTATTGTTACTCTGTTGCCTAGTCTCGTGAACAAGAACTTCTGTGTTGTTATTATTCGCCGATACGGCATCCTCATCATAATATTCTGCGATTTCCGAATAAAATGACTGACCACGGGGTACTTCTCGCAAGTTTTCGTGCGAGTATTTATAGACTCTATTGTTTCCATTAATGTGTTTTAATTCGTACCTATCATTTTCCAAAATAGCGATTATTTTAAAGGGGCCTTTGTATTTACGGTCTAGTTTCGTTTGGTGTCTTTCTTCGCATTTAGCAAAGACAAAGTCACCTACTGAAAAAGGTTTTAATATAGCTTTACCCTTGTTAAATCGACATGTGTCATATTGGGCCAGCCTTTTTATACTAGCTGAAGCATCGGATCGAATGGTTTCGAGGTTTAACCTATCGTCATCAGGATGATTAGTAGATACTCTTGATATCCCTAATGAACTACCCTTAATACCAAACACTAATTCCAAGGGTGTAAACCCTGTTACTCTACAACGAGTACTGTTAAGGGCTAATTGGATATCGCCTACTTGATCTTGCCATAAGCTATCCGAATCTGTTTCAGCTATAGTGAGCATACTTTTCAAGGTCCTCATGACACGCTCGACCTGACCATTGGCCCTACTGGAACCAGTGGCTATTAAATGTAAATCGATACGATTATCTTTACAAAATTTCTTAAATTCAGTATTGTCATATGATCTACCTCGATCTGCAATTATTCTTTTAGGAGCGCCAAACAAGTTTACTGCATTTTTAAGTGATTTAATAGCATCGGATGCATTTAGGGTCAAGGTATGCTCTAACAAGACGAATTTTGTAAAACCATCAATAACCACGGAACAATACTCCTTACGCTCGCTTTTTCCGCTTAGTTTGCCAGTTAAATCTAAATGAATTGTATGCCATGGAACAGCCAATTTAGGGATTGGATGTAGACGGACCTGCTGGGCACCCGACGGACCCTTGCAAGCCTTACAAACTACGCAAGAATCTACAAATTTTTTAACAAGTTTGGACATATTTTGGAACCAATAAAGATCGTATAATTTATCGAGCGTTTTTTCATAACCAAGGTGTTTTATTTCACTGTCTACATGATTAATCATTGACCAGGTTAAAGAGTGTGGCAATATTGGTAACCATTTAGTGGTTTTATAACGATCGATTCTACGATAGAGTATGCCCTGTCTAATATCGTATGTGTGTGATATATCAGACGGCAAGTCATTTGAACGGAATTTGGAAATAATGTCTGATATTTCAGAATCACGTTGTTGTTCCACAGATAACCAACTCCTCTCTAGTTCAGACAAATTTACAATTTTAGCTGGTTTATGAGTAAAAGATGTGTCAGCGTGATTACGTGAAAGGAAGTCTGCATGTGCCATATTTTTTCCCTCCTTATAGATTATATCAGTCATACGACTGCAAAATTGCCCACCACCTATGTACTCTAGGTGTAAGGTCCTTTTTGGAATGAGAGGCCTTTAAGGCGTTACAGTCAGTAAATACCGTAAATTTACGCCCATATAGGTAATGTCGAAAATGTTCCACAGATTTAACTACGGCTAATGTTTCCAATTCGTACGAATGATAACGACTTTCTGCACATGTGGATTTGTGACTAAAATAAGCGACAACATGAGGTAGACTATTATTTTTTTGTATAAGTACAGCCCCATATCCTTCACTGCTTGCATCAGTGTGGAGTTCAATGGGTAAAGCAGGGTCAAAGATTTTTAAAACTGGCTCAGAAATGAGATAATTTACTATTTTTTTGTGTACGTCATTATGTTCACAGGTCCAATTAATTTTACCCTTTTTGACCGCGGTTAAAGGATACAAAGGTTTCATCAATTTTGAGAAATTTGGAATAAATTGTCGAAAATATGTGGCTAGGCCTATAAATTGTCGGACCTGAGTAGCAGTGCTTGGAGGAGGGATATTTTTTAGGGCTTCAATCTTATGGGGATTTGGTCTAATTTCTCCAGAGGATATTACGAAACCAAGATATTGAATTTTTGTCTTCATAAAAGAACATTTTTTAAAGTTAAAAGAAAATCCAGCTTTAGACAATATATCTAGCAATCTATTTAAACGAACCAAACCTTCTTGAACGGTCTCTGATGCAGAAAGTACGTCATCCATGTAGACCAGAATTTTATCGTCATTTAGAGGTTTAAGTGCAGTATTTATAGCCCTTTGAAAAACCTGTGGAGCATTTCGTAAACCAAACGGCATGGTTAGGTACTCAAACTGACCCGAAGGTGTAACAAAGGCAGTTTTCTCTATAGACTCCTTATGGACGCAAATTTGGTGGAATCCAGAGGCCATATCCAAACTCGAGAAAAAACAGGCCCCATGCAACTTATCGATTTGATCACTAATTAGTGGTAAAGGATAGCTGTCTGGTCGAGTATTGCTATTGAGTTCCCGGTAATCAACACACATACGATCGCTACCGTCCTTTTTTTTTATTAATAATATAGGACTCGCGAAAGGCGAAGAACTTTCTCGAATTATGTTAGCATCTAGTAATTCTTGAACCTTGTCATTAACGATTCCTAACTCGGCGGGTGATAGTCCGTAAGGTCGCCTATGAACAGTCTTATTTGGATCTATGAGATCAATTTTTAGCTCACCGGTCTTAATACGCGTAGTGGGAAGATTTTCTATAAAATATGAGGAATATTTAGTTAGTATTTTAATCAAAAGTTCCCTTTCTTTACCGGTAAGATCTGTGTCAATAGAATTAATGTCAAGAGGCATTTCTAATTTAGAGCTAAGATTTGAAATTTTATTTTTGGAAAAAGTTAAGGCATTATTACTAACCACAACGGATATTCCTTGCCCTAAAATGTCGCGACCTAACAATATGTTTTCATTGAGATATTCGTCAGGCAATACATGATATGTAACATTGAGAATACAGTTTTGTACCATGGTTGGGCATTTTATTTGGAGTGAGCAATTAACGTTATTAGAACCGACCCCTTTTAAAAGTACTTGTTCATGAAACTTTTCACCAGTAAGAAGATCACAGTTACTTTCCTTCATAAGGCTACACTCAGACCCAGAATCAAATATGAAAGGAAATTGCATACCACTTATTTCTAGTACACCACGCGCTGCTCTGGAACACAGGTTCACTTGTTTGCTGGTGTTGCTCGGTGTGGGGTCTTCTTTCTTCTTCCAGCGTTTAGGGCAAGTGGTGACCACGTGGCCAGCCTCGCCACATACGAAGCACCCCAGGGTTCGTCTGTGGAGTTTTTGCTGAAACAGTTGCACCTTTTGAAGCAATGTGCTGTTTGAGTCGACATTCCTGCCCTCGATGACCGACCTTCCCGCAGAAATTGCAGTTTCCCCGAAATGATGTTGACGGACGGGGCTTTTTCGTATCTGATTCTGACGTGCCTGGTTCTTCATTTCTTCTCTTTAATGAGAAGCTGCGCAGCGTGCGGAACAGTTGATTCTTATCGTTTGTAACGACAGAATTGAGTTCACGGCGAATTTTGTCATCGCACTGTGACAGGATAGATACAGCAAAACCGGTCACTACATTTTCCGGTAAATTTGCATCAGGAACCTTTTCAATAAGTTGCCACAATCGCATTTCTGCCTCGGCTGGGGTTTCTTTATTATCAATTTGAAATTTGATAATTAAATCAAAATGATCCTGCATTGTCATGGGTTTAGAAAATTTTGAAACCAGCATTTCCTTAATAGCAACCCATGAAATATTATCTGGCTTGATTCTTGTAAGACACATGGCGGCGCGGCCCTTTAGAGTGAGTGAGGGCTAAAATAAGGTCTACACCTTCTAGCCTTTTACTCTCAATTACGATCTCACTTAACGCACACCAGTTGATAATGTCGGTTTCAGGTGCATCAGGATCAAAAGGAACCAGCATCGACTGCATACTGGGTGTCACGTGGCGAGGTATCATACTATCTGCTATTTTTTTAAAAATCGATTCCATACTAGCCGAAAAAAATGACATTTGTTCCTGTATTAAATTGCCGGCAGTCCCAGATAAAGGTGGGAGTGGGTCTGATCCCACTTCTGATGACGGCACAGGATCAGACATAATGTAAAATAAAAGAGGTTTTTTTCCAATAGTAAGAAATTAGAATTTATTGTAAATTATTTAATCAATTAATTGTACACGGAACTACACTTAATCAGTTTCAAGAAATTATTAATTTAATACCTTACAAAAATAGCCTTGACACCCGGTAATACAGTAACAGCTTAGATCACACAAAAGAGCAACAATGTACAGAGAGGCAGAATGACAATAATTGACAGCAATACAACCTGTGCACCGGGCGACGCCTGTAGTCAGAAAAAGGCATTTCGCTTTTTTTTTTTTTTTTTTTGGGTATGGCATCTCGCAGTTGACCTTGAGAGGCCGTGACTGCTTAACCGGGCTTTCCTGCGGTGACTTTTAGTTTTTAAGCTAAGAGCCTCCAGCCAGGGCTTACAAACTAATTACTAAACCTACAGCAACTGCGCACTGAGGGCACCCCCTGCGGGGTACGAAGGCATTTCGCTGCCGTGCGGGACCTTTTATACAGTAGTATTGCAGGTGGGGTAGCGACGTAGTGCGCTACGACGTAGCGCCCACTAACTCCGCCCAGCAGCGAGTAGGTGGGAGAATGACGCAGCGCGCTACGGTGCTACGGCCGTACCGCGCAGCCCGATGCACGTGTTGTTTACAATGTGACGCCGACATATGAATGTCTTTGTGTAATATTTTGCGTATTAGTATACATGTGTAATACATATATGTTTGGGAAATGTTCATTATTTTTGTATATTTATATATTTTCTGAGTTGGCGTTCGAAATTTTAAATTAAATAGTATTTTGATCAATTTATTTTGTGTCGTTTGTAATATTTCTAGATTAGATTTAGCTGCGCTCCCCCAGATTTCAATTAGGTAGTCTATATGTGGTTTAACTAAAGAGTTATAAATTATGTATCGAACTTTCCGTGGAAGGCATTTGTTTATATTGTGAAGAACTCCTGTAAGTGATAAAAGTTTGCATCTGATTTTCTCTATGTGAGGCTTCCAACTCAGGTAGTTATCTAAAATTAAACCTAAATATTTCTCTTTAGTTTTTCTTTGGATTAATTGATCATTTATTTTAAGTTGTATACTATCGCTTATTTTTTTATTTTTGGGGGCAATCACGACGTAATTCGTTTTTGTAGTATTAATGGTGAGGAGGTTAGATTGGAACCAATCATTTAGGGAATTTAAATCGGTTTGGATACAAGGTACCACAGCTTCGATTGAATGCCCAAAGTAGAAAAGACTTGTGTCATCAGCGTAAAGCGAGATGTCTCCTTTGAGGCCAATCTGGTGTATGTTATTAATATAAATAAGGAATAACAGTGGTCCCAGAATTGAACCTTGAGGTACACCAAAAGTGACAGAAAGTGAACTACTTTGGTATTGGCCTATTTTGACAATTTGCTTACGATTTTGCAGGTATGACTTAAAAATTTGTAGTGCTTTGCCCGAGATACCGATGTGAGACAGTTTTTGTAATAACAAATCGGGACTAATTGTATCAAAAGCTTTTTTGAGGTCGATGAAAATACCTGAAGCTGTTTGCTTTTGATCGATTTTGGATTTTATTTTAGTTATAAGGTCAATAGTTGCCGAGAGAGTATTTGAGTGAGGTCGAAATCCGTATTGTTTTTTATATAAAAAGTTTTTTGATTTGAGAAATGTTTCCAAACGGTTATAAAGGATTTTCTCGAAAACTTTTGAGATGACAGGAAGTACAGATATAGGACGGTAGTTACAAGGATCACACTTACTTCCAGATTTGTAAATAGGGATAACTTTAGCAATCTTTAAGCCTTCGGGAAAAATACCTCTATCCAAACAAAGATTTACACATGCTGTAAGTTCATTAGCAATATTTTTTTAACACATATTATGGATTTGGTACTAATGCCATCAATGCCAGAACTAGTATTTGGATCTAAATCGTCAATAATTTTGATAACTTCATCCGTGGTTGCTGGTACTAAACAATTTAGTTCTGTGGAGTCACATGTTGCAGGTTCGTGAGCTAGGTTTCCAGTTAAGTTATCAGTGATGAGATTTGCTAGTGATGACCCAATAGTTGAAAAGTAAGAGTTGAACCTGTCACATATTTCTTTTTGATCTGTAATAGTATCATTGTCAGTCACGAGTTTTTCTGGTCCAGTCCTTAGCTTTTTGAGGTATTTTTATAATCAATTAATATCAAGCACCCCCCGCTTTTTAATAGAATTAAATTATATTCTACTTTTTAGTTTGGTTTTTAAAGCGTGTTTTTTAGTTTTTTTTTACTATTATTTATTTTCTATTTTTCGTTTTGCTAACTACAAAAGCGTGTTTTTTAATTACTGAATTGTCATAGGTCCTCGATAAATCTACAAAGTTTACATGAAATCTGACCGTTTAAAGTGGGTCAAAATAGCGTCCAAAGGAGTCGGTTACATACAAACAAACAAAAATACAAGTGAAGCTAATAAAAAGCGTGTAAAAATAGAATACCGAGGTCATTCACCATGAAATTGTTAAGAAGTATAAAAGTTTGCGTTCACCAAAAGCAAAAAATGACCGTTTCTGTCTAAATTACCAGAATGGTAAATTTACCTATCAGCACATAGGTATAAACAAAGGTTATATGCCTAAAGAAATCGCTAAGTTTTTAGATTTAGCAGATGCTGAGAGCTACACTGGACATAGTTTCAGAAGAACTTCAGCTACATTGCTGGCTAATTCAGGAGCTGATATAATGACTTTAAAGCGTCATGGTGGATGGCGATCTAACAATGTAGCAGAATCATACGTAGAAGATTCCATACAAAACAAGAAAGAAATTTGTGCAAAAATCACAAAAAGAATTAGGCTTGATTCTGCGGCGCTTCCTACTGGCGAAACACCAAGCACATCTAATGATTGGATTTCACCTACCTACACGAATAATGAACCATCTCAAATAACAATACAACATGAAAGTATTTCAGTAAATAATCTATCTGATAAGACCGCTATGCCATCAAAAACAGTTAATTATAATTTTACTAACTTGACATTAAACATTTACTAATTGTTTCTCTATATTGTACTATTATTGACCTTTTAAGTTTTATTAGAAGTTGTAGGTAACATTTTGATCAAAGCATTGTCACGTCGGGGGACGGTCAACGAAAACGCCAAACAGATGAGGCCCAGTAATAATAAATGATACCATATGCTATTGTAGGAAGGATAACATTTTCATTAGCCGTCCCCCGACGTGACAATGCTTTGATCAAAATATTTACCTACAGCTTCCTAATACTTAAAAGGCCAAATATTTTTTTTACTTTGAGAGTTTTTTTTTTGTTATGAAATAATTGTACAGAATAACAGAAATACATAATGCGGACCGAATTTCGTTCTTTTAAAGAAGTTATTTAAAACATTAAAAAAATGTGAGATAAAAGTTTTTAGAGTGAGTTAAGTGAGCGACCGCTGTAGGTAATGTAAGTTATAAGCGCCTGCTAAATACGTAAGACAATCTGTTGCATGAAGCGCGAGATGCAGACATAAAAGTTGCAGGCATCAACGGTAATCTTAAGAAAACAACAACTATCAAGAATTTCTTTATTGTATAGCTTACGCAGGTATGTACATACATTATACTATTGGTGGCAGGGTCATCGACGTGCGACTGCCATCCTGTATATCATATTGGTGACCAGTCACGCGCCATTATTTTTCCCGCGCGTCCCGATTCTAGCGCGAGTGATCAGCAAGCGTCTCTCGCGCAAAAGTCTGCTCTCGACGCCAGTGTGACGCGACGTCGAGCTCGAGCCGCACTCGTAAAGTGCCGGCCATCTTAGATCTCTAATAATGCCTGTTTTCTTGTGTTTCCCTGATACTTATGTGTTTCCATTTTGGTTTTGATTAAAAGTAGTAATTGGAGATACCAAGTACTTTCATTGAGATGCCCGAACCCTATGCCCGTCGGCTACATGTGGCTTCCGCACAGTGGGGCCTCTGACGACACGTGCTTGCGCATTTTTTTGAACAAAACAGCTCCGTGGTTAGAGTATCTGTTAAATGTACCTACCTACACGCGAGAGTTTCGGAACCTGAAGCGCTAAGTGATGTTTCCGGCGAATAGTAATTTAAGCCACGTGGTTCCGTACCCTTTGTCAGAGTAGCAACGATGGAAACGAGAAATAAGAAATCCAAGAATCAGGGAGTAGAAGCGGAAGAAGAAACAGAGGAGATTCTCACGGCCATCACCATGGACCAGGGTCAATTTGCAACCCTGATGCACTGCAGCAGAGTCAGGCAGAGATTTTCGCTAGGCTCATCCAGGATGTCAGAACTTCGACACCGGCACCGGAAATGTCCATGACAACGCCCGCCGCAAACTTCTTAAAGTGCACAGCTCGATTTAACGGATCGTCCGCTGATGTCGACGCGTTCATCGACGCGATAGAAGTGTACAAGAACTGCCCACGGATATCAGATGATAACGCTGTTAAAGGACTCTCCATGTTGCTAGTAGACTTGGCAGTATTATGGTGGCAAGGCATAAAAACCAGCACCACGTCATGGCCGGATGCCATGCTGAAACTGAAAAGTGCATTCGGAGAGCATCGTCCGCCATTTCGCATATATTTGGATTTATTTTCATTGCGATAAAGCACGGACACAACATATTTATTTATTGCAAAGACGAGAGCGCTTTTATCGAAATTGCCATAGGAAGACCTACGTGAAAAAGTTCAATTGGATATGGTACACGGGCTTCTCGATCGTAGAATAAAAAAGCGCCTCGATCGTAACTCCGTAACTTCTTTCGACTAGTTACTGCACCGTGCCAGAGCGATCGAGGAATCGTTAGTAGACAGCGCATGTGACAAGACACCGGCACTGACGCATACGAGCGCCAGTCACCAATCTGCCGTCGCAGACGCTCCTGCAACTTCAGCATCAAGTGATAACAAGAACACTCGCAGCAAAAGACTGTCGTGGGGTGCTTGGACAGGAAACCTCATCGTGTGCCCGAGGGCTGGAGTTTCCCTTGGATGCGTCTGGGGGAAAGGCCGGTCTCCGGGACGGTGCACCCTGGGATGCGGGCAATGTCCCCCCATTAGGTACGTGTGCCTAAGGGGTGTCGTTGCCCATATGCCAATATCCTGTCGGAGGAACGCTCCAATGCGTGTCTCTCTACGCTTATGCAGAGATGCACAGCGGCGGAGTAAGAGCGGGCTCGGTGTGCACTTACCCTGCCACCGGGCAGGCAAGAAGGAGTCCTCTCCTTCTGCCACCGTTAATCTCGTAGCCCCGAAGATTGTCACGGTCATGTCTCTGACTTTTGATGGGTGTCGAGGGTCTTGGCTTAACCGCCCGGGCCGCGAGGAAGAAATCCTCTATAAAAAATTACCCCAAACCTCCAAGCGGCGGCGCACCGTGAGGGAAGTTGATAGCTTGACTAATGGGTAGCTAAATTAGTCTCTAGTGCAGACCACTACGTTTTTGAGATTTATCCAGTTTTTACTCGTGGGAACAATTATGGAACAAATAAATAAAAACCAAAACATCGTAGAGGAGGGGAGTGTTGCGGGGTCGGAGTCCGATGCCGCATCGGCGAGCGCGAAGAGGTCTTTTAAGAGCCCGGAGTGCGTAGCGGGGGGCGCTTCAAAGAGGACCAAAGAGTTCCTCAAGAAGCGCTCCAAACCGAAGGATGGCCAGGGGTCATCTTCGGACGGTGGCATGACCTCGGCTCGAAAGCTCGGGAAGGTCTGTCGGTGGGGTAGAATCCGGTTGGGCAAGGGGCTGACCACCCAGGAGACCGTTAAGCCGAGCCAAGCCGGCCCAGCCCAGGCGGCCCAGCGAGCCGAGGCGCTGACCAAGGATGGGCAGTTCTCTGGAGGGACCAGCAGCAGGGGCCTCTCAGAGTCGTCGGGCGGTGAGTCAGACGCCGCCGGCAGCTCCAACTCGGAGCGAATGGCGAGGTTCGCGGAGGCGGTGGCTACGGCAGTCAGGGGTTTGGCCTTGAAGATGACTCAGTCCTCTAAAGACAAGGCCGTGCCCTTAGCCATAGCCTCCATTATGGTGGCAGCGGAGGACATCCACACCGGACCTCCGTCGGACAACATGCCCGAGATGCGGGCGGAGGTCGCCCGCTTGACAGCCACCATGAAGCTTCTCCGAAAGGAGAACGAGGAGCTCCGAGCGGACTTAGCAGCGCTCCTTACCCTGGAGGCCATAGTCCTGCGCCCCCCGCTAGCTGAGAGTCAGCCAGCATCGGGCCAGCAGCAGAGGCCCGGCACGTATGCCGCAACCACGGCTGCCACGGCCAAGTTGGCACCGCAGTCGGTACGAATCCCGGCGAAACCGGTGCCGACAAAGCCCAAGAAGGGCAGTGTGGCTCCGCAGGCAGCGACGGCCCCAGCCGTGGTGCTAGGACGAACGGCTCGGGGAGAAAAGGAAGGTGGGTAAGGCTGCGAGGGCGGCCAAGAGGAGGGAGAGGCGGCAGCGGGCCAAGAAGCGGAGCGCCGCGGCTAGGCTACGCGCCCCGAAGTCCGCAGCTGTAGTGATTACACTACAGCCGGAAGCGGCAAAGAAGGGCGTGTCCTACTGCGACGTGATCGCGAAAGCAAAGGCGGCGGTGGACCTGGCGGACTTAGGAGTTGCCAATGGCCTCCGCATGAGGGTCACCGCGACTGGAGCCCGCATGCTGGAGGTCCCTGGTGCGGCCAGTGGCCCGACCGCTGACGCTCTGGCCGAAAGGCTAAGGGCGTCCATAAGTGCGGACGAGGCGCGAGTGTCCAGGCCCACAAAGTGCGCTGACATGCGCATCTTGGGCCTGTACCGGTCAAACCGGTACATCCGGTTTGACCGTCTCCACCCAGACCTCGAGCGCGCCGGTCCAACGGGCCCCGTGTGGTCTGCGGTGGGCGCTGAAGCGACTGGACCGGGAGCTCCTCCTGGAAGCCTCGATCGTGCAGGCCTGGGTGTCACCAGACAGGCCTGCCGATATCAACGACGAGGCGGAGTAGTTCCGGTAGACCATGTCCGAGGTATGCGACGTGGCAATGCCCCGGGTCCAGCCAGGACGTGCTTCACGCCAGGTGTACTGGTGGTCGCCGGAGCTCACAGCTCTGCGCGAGGCGTGCGTTGCTGCGCGGCAGCGGTACACCAGGCACCGCAGGCTCCGTATCCGCCCTCCGGATACGGAAGCCATTCAGGCGGAGCTGTACGAGGGGTACAGAGCGGCGAAGACCGCCCGCGGTGGGAGGGGTTCACATCGGCGTCGAGTCGACGATGAAGTACCTAGGACTCGTCTTCGACAGCCGGTGGAACTTCGGGAGAAGTTATTTGATGATTTCCCAGCCAGAAAAAAAAGCAAAAGACTGTCGTGCAGTTACTGTAAGAAATGGGGACACGAAAAATCGCAGTGTAAAAAGTTAATAAACAGAAATGATAAAAGTGAATCTAACGTAAAAAGTGATGACAGCGCAAACAAAAACAAAGCTATTTAATGTTATGGGTGCGGTACCCCTAACATTATAAAATCGAAGTCCGAAAAATGTAAATCTAGTTCCTAAAACGCATTCTACTCGGTTACGACAACTAGTGATAGCGTAAATTCAAAAGTGCGCGGTTCCCGCCATCGCCTTATCACGCGCGATGAAGGCGCGTCGTGCGAGCCGAGAACGACAGCCGCACGCGCCCCGCCACCCGTGCGCTCCCCGCAGAGTACGTGCGGCGGCCGCGCCATGAGTGCCGTCGCCGCAACGGCGGCCCAGGCTGCTCGTTGCCTAGCGACCGACCGCGAACCTTTTGACTACGTCCCGCGCGGTCGAAGATCGCCGGGCCTGCTTCTCATCATTCCTGCCGGTACTTCAGGTAACCTAGGGTCTTGCAACCCTGGGCGCAAAGAGAATTAAAAGTCATTGCCTGGGCGTCACTTAAAACTTTACTGTGTTCGTGTTACTAAACCGCGAAATAATAATGAGCATTCTAGTGTCGGTAAAAATGTGTGTTGTGATAATACAGAGACACTAAGTTTTGCGGAAGTTCAACTAAAACCCGTTTCCAACATGGACATTTAGTTCAATCATATGAAAACGATAAAGTTGCCTTATCATGTTACATAAATAATTATAGAAATGTTCAGGATTATTTTTTATGTTCATATTTTGCTGGTGATAGTATTCATAAATGTTTACGATTAAGCTCTGTAAATGTTAGTAAAAATAATAGACTACAAAATTGTAATCAACACCTCGCGTCTGTACAGGGTCGAACTAAGGGAGGTCCAATCAAGGTCCAGCCAAATAATAATAATAATAGACCTTAGATGCAAATAGGTATTTTAGGGGAAAACGGGACAGCCTTACTGGACATTGCTAGTAGTTATATTGCTGGTCATACACTTTTTCGCGTGTTCAAGGAAAAAGGACATCCTTTACAACAGTGCACTAGAAACATCCGCCTGGCGGATGGTTGCACGCGCCTGATGAAGGTGCTTGTTGCAGAGGTACAGGTGAAACTCGTTCATAAAATTGTGCCCACCGAGTTCATAGTTTTCCCCGAAGGCCAAGATAATGAAACGAATTTAGGTATCGATTTTATTAACAGTGCCGGTCTCGTTATCGATTTCAAGCAGTGCCTTTGGCATTTTTCAGATAGTAGTGATCAAAAGTATAAATTGATTTTAGAAACGTTTTCGCCTCGTCGAAATTTATACGCCGCGATGAATATTTTACGCGATGACGAGGGTGCCGGTTTAGAGGATTAGGAGCGAGAGGAGCTTGCCCAATTGCTCACGGATTTTCAAGAGGTGTTTAATACGATTGGAGAAGCGACTCCATATTGGGAGCATCATATAGACACTGGAAATAATTCGCTAGCGACGCCCCCATATCGCCTGACACCTGCAAAGAAGGAGATTATGCAGCAAGAGCTCACCAAAATGTTGACGGAAGATATTATTGAAGATTGCGAATCTGCGTGGGCTGCTCCAGCCCTGCTAGTACCTAAACGTGACGGCAGTTTTCGTTTCTGCGTCGACTATCGAAAATTAAATTCATGTTGGATCACCCCTCATGGCCTAAGCAGTTACCGATAGTACGGTTCAGTATGAACAGCGCGGTCTGTGAAACGACAGGTCTTACTCCTGCATATTTGACGTTTGCACGTGGGCTGAGGTCACCGTTAGAGGTGTAGAATGGTCCGAGGGCAGTCCTACAGAAGGATAATTTTGTACCACAGATCACTCCTTACCTGACAAGATTTTTAAACTCTGAGTGAAGTTCGTGATAGAATAGAAAAACTGCAGGATAGAAGGAAGATACATGCTGATCGTTCGAGAAGAGTACGAGAAGAATTTAAAGTAGATGACAAGGTTTTATTGGCTAACTATCAGATAAGCGACGCCAGCAAGTCAAAGACCGCTAAGTTTTTTCATAAGAGGGATGGACCGTATGTTGTGAAGAAGAAATTGAGCCCAACAACATACCTGATTGCATCTGATGGAAATCCTGGTGAGGTATTGGGCAATTTTCACGCCAATCAGCTCACCCCTTTCCGAGGACGAGGAGGTGAGTGCACTCAGCCACTGGCGCCTAAGAAAAAGCGAGGCCGACCTCGTTTGCGACCCATTCCCGATGACATTAATGTAGGGCTAGACCACGATCGAGTACGTAAATCGTGTCTAGAGGGGAGGATGTAGCGCGGCAACCCCACGACCAGAAGGATAACAATGATGTTGGTTCCACTGTTGAAAACATCCAATCGGATGATCGCGGTAGCATTAGAAAGGTTGGCGCCACTGTTGTTGGTGACCTATCACGCGCCATTATTTTTCCCGCACGTCCCGATTCTAGCGCGGGTGTTCAGCAAGCGTCTCTCGCGCAAAAGTCGGCTCTCGACGCCATTGTGTCGCGACGTGTCTCGAGCCGCACTCGTAAAGTGCCGGCCATCTTAGATCTCTAATAATACCTGTTTTCTTGTGTTTCCCTGATACTTATGTGTTTCCATTTTGGTTTTGATTAAAAGTAGTAATTGAAAATACCAAGAACTTTCATTCAGAGGCCCGAACCCTATGCCCGTCGGCTACAATATGTTATATACTTGTGGCGAACCAAACTAATATGGTTCCCACTCTTAGTTTGGTGGCACCACTATTTTTGCTTCCAGACGAGATGTCTATGGTAGACTGATTTGAACTGGTGGGACTAGGATATTAGACCAGATGTAAAGCTCAGCAACGTAATTAAGTTATACCGTGTAATTACTGTAAGTTTCAAACTAAGTTTCACTTTCCATAAGTGCCAACTGTGTGTTCTATGTATTTCCTCAGTTGTATTATGTATACTGTGTGGTAAAAGAAATACACACCTACTATACTAGCGAACATGGTTTCATTTATACAAACCGGGCGCATACCACATTCGCTTTACACGGCGCGAGACAAAGCGGACGTGCGTTTTGTGTTGATTATAATGAAATAAACAATTACTACAAATAAATATCATTATTTGCGACGTCAGTATAAAAGTAAAGTGTGTCGCGTGTGACTTGTGGTTCTTACTGACTTACATGTGCAAGATGAAATAAATATTTCCTAAAGACAATAGTAAAAGTGGTTCTGGTAGTATGTCTAACCCAGGTTCAAGCCCGTTTGGTCGTAGCCAACTACTACGGCGAAGTCCTCCACCGACGCCTACTGAATCATTACCCCCGAGTGACCCAAATCCACCAGCACCCGCGGCGAATGAACTGCCGTGTGAAGTTATTAGTACGCCAGAGATCCAGAGATGGATGGGATCTATAGATGCCATTCTGAACGAAGTCTGCAGTATTGTCGGTGAAGGAAAAATGAACTCGGACCAGAAGCTTCATGTCTCCACCCTTTGCAGGAAGGTCTCGAGTGGGACTTCTCAGATGGCCGTTTTATACCAATCGCTGAAGCAGAAGACGATGCTAGCCCATACCACAATCCAGCACCTACAGGATCATCAGAACGTTGTGCACTCTCTCCAGCAGTTCAAAGAGGTAGAAACAAAGTTAAATCACTCGGAAAATTCCTCATATGCAAGCATGGTGAAGAAAGGATCCGATAACTTCGTGCGTCCTGCAAATTTGAGTTCAGTCGCCATCTATCCCAGTGATAAGACCCAAACAAGTGACGACACCAAGTCACTTGTCCAAAAGATAATCTCCCCCGAACAATTGAAGGTCCATGTCCGTGGACTGAGAAAACTTAAAAATGGGGGCGTTTTGATTAGCGCAGATAATAAAGGCGATATTGAGAAATTAAAGAGCTCGGCGAAGTTAGTATCATCGGGCCTTACAATAGAAGAACCTTCTAAACGCCGCCCGAGGGTCACTGTTATTGGTGTCCCCGTTACCCTTACCGAGCAGGAGGTATTTGACTGTATCTACGAGCAAAACCTCTCAGACAAGTTGCCGAATATAACTCGTGAGTCCTTCCTTGAGAGTATCAAATTGAGCCATAAATCGGGTAAGAAAGACCTTCCTACGTGCAACTATATCCTAGAATAGAATAGAATAGAAAGCATTTATTCGACACAGACACAACACAACAGCAACAAACACATAAAAAAAGAACAATAAACATGACAATAAAATTGCAGTAAAAAAGTGCTGAGCGCCCATACCGAAAGGGTTGCCATCTCAGCATTTTCTGGGCGTCAGACACCCAGCCCTGGTTTTCAGTTGGCACCCTGCAGTGACACACGGACGTAGGCAAATAAAAAAAAATCATACTTGAAGATTAGTAACAAAAAATGTTTAAAAATACGTAAATAAATAATGTAAAAGATTTTTGTGTGCTACTTACATAGTTGAGAGATTTTTTTTTAAATACCCACGAATCTACAATAAAAAAATAGCGCCTGTCACTTGACGTAGTGACACATCATCGAGAAGCCGCAAAGAAAAAAGAAAAGCCAGCGAGGGAAATGTGCTTTCCATAAAATATTTATGTGTGCCAGTGAATTAATATTTCTAAGGCGTAAGACTGACCCACCTCCAGTCAAAGTTTATATTGTAACGGAAAAGAGAAGATAAGATCGAAACCTTGTGGTTCTTGGAGACATCGCATCACATCCAGCTTAAAATAAGGTTAGTTTCTATAATATGAGATCATTAAATAAAAATAAAGGAGACATACTTAAATTTGTAATTGTTTGAACATAAACTATTAGATTAATTATAATTATGTATAAATAGCTATTGGATTAAATAAAGGATTTATCAATATTAATGTCATTAAATTCAATTTGTGAATTTAAAAATAATTTCTTAAGTTTAGCCTTAAATGTACTAATGTTTTTTAGGTCCCTAATGGGACCTAAAAAACACCTAGAACTACCCGCTAGCATACGAAAAATATTGGTAAATCAAAGCCGAATTTTTATTAATTGGACATCATGCCCTGTGAGAGATTTCACGATAGTCACTAGGTGCTTCAATTGCCATCAGTTCGGTCACGCAGCCAAGTTTTGCCGAGTAACTAGTCCTATTTGCAACCACTGTGGTGAGACTCGACACTCGTTCAAGGAATGCAGAAGCAAATCCTCTACCCCTCAATGTGTGACGTGCAAACGGTTCAAGAGGAAATGTGACCATCCAACTGGTGACGTTAGTTGCCCGGCACGCATTTATTCTGAGAGGAACTATATAAACTCAATAGATTATGAAGGCGCCTAAGAGCGCCACCGTATTCTTGTATTTAGTAAGCACACTAACAGGTAGTTTATCCTCTATTTATATTTTCACTTAGTTTGTAACGATCATGACAAATCAGCTAATATGTGATCTAGACAATTTTTCGGTATCTGAATCTAAATTGTGTAATGTTGAAGACTGTAAACACCTTCTTCCTTCTGGTGTCGAAACGTTAACCCTGCTCACACAGAATATTCGCAGCATTAATCGAAACATGAACGGCTTTGAAGTGTTATTACAGTATCTTGATATAAGCTGTGATGTTATCGTCCTAACAGAATGTTGGTTGTCAAAACAGACAGTCAACTTACCATCTTTTTACGGTTATTATTCATACAAAACTGAGAGAAACGTAAACCAAAACGATGGATTAGTAGTATATATCAAAAATAATCTACGTGCAATCAAAGAAGAACCGGTATCACAAGATAGTAATTGCTTAATCATTAAAATTAGTCCCGATACAGTACTCATGGCTATTTAAAGGCCTCCTTCACAAAATATAGACAGATTTTTAGACTCACTCGACACAAACTTAAAATCCTTATCATCTTCTAAAAACATAGTACTTTTGGGTGATATTAACATTAACATTGCTTCTGAGAAAATAGATACCCATGTACATAATTAACTGACTATTTGTTCATTTCATGGACTCCTACCAGCTCACTATCAGCCAACGCATCAGAGCGGTTCATGTTTAGACCACATCATTCTAAAATCCAAAAATCCATCCAAAACACTGGTTACTAATTCCTCGCTTACCGATCATCAAGCTGTTTTACTAACATTACAAATAAGTTCACCTAGAAAAAACTGCACGCGTAGTTATATTAAAGTCAACATGACAAACCTCGAAAATCACATACGCGGTATTAATTTTGACCCAGTTTATAATTCAAACGATGCAAATGTTTTTTTAAAGTATTTCATAGATTCGCTACAATATTCAATAAGCAAAAACATATTTACTAAAACAATGCCTAGAAAGTACAGTTGTATCAAACCCTGGATCACGCCCGGTCTCGTTCGTTGTATAAGACATAGAGACAAACTTCACCTAAAATTTAAACTTGCTCCTGATAACAAAATACTTTCTGTTACCTATAAAAGGTACCGAAACTTCTGCAATAATCTTTTGAAAAAACTAAACAATCAGTATGATAAAAATGAATTACAGAAGGTGGGAAAAAATAGTAAACTTGTGTGGAAATTCATAAAAACGAATACATTTAGTACGAAAAATCCCGAGCCTCCGCTAGATTTACTATCTACAGAGATAAATCCATCCGAAGCAATGAATAAAGTTAACAATTTCTTTGCTACGTTGGTAAAAACTTGGCTGAAAAATCGTTCAATTTTAATACTTTATCCCCTCAAAACACGACTGTGACATCCTCTACAGTCAATTCTTTTGTTTTATTAGATACCGACGTTAACAAAGTGTTAAGGCTATTATCCGTGTTAAAAGATGTATGTGCCACTGGGTGGGATGACATACCCAATAATATACTTAAAAGATTTAGATATATACTTGCCCCTCCGCTAACCCACATTTTTCAGCTATGTTTATCTAAAGGAATATTCCCCAAACTCCTTAAAAAAGATATGATCACTCCTGTATTCAAGACTGGAGACAAAAACTGTATGAATAACTACAGACCCATTGCAGTGTTAACAAGACTCTAAATTTTTTTATAAAAAAACACTTAACTGTAGGTTGGTAAAATATCTGGAAGATAACAAACTACTTTCTGATAATCAATATGGATTTAGGCCCAAAAGATAACTGGCCAAGCAGTACACTAATTAACTAATTATATTGCTACCAATCTAGATAATGGTATGCACACAATTGGTATCTTTCTAGACCTCGCCAAGGCCTTCGACACTATTTCTTCTACTTTAATTTTGCACAAGCTTGAAACACTAGGAATAAGAGGACCACAACTTCAACTACTTGCAGATTATCTCAGCGAGCGTCATCAATGTGTAAAAATAGGTCAGTACACAAGTTCTGAACTTACAAATAGTGGTTTTGGAATTCCACAATGTAGCATTTTGTGGCCTACGTTATTTTTAATATAAATGAATGAACTGTTCAGCCTGCCACTTCAGAATGGTATCATAATGTTTTATGCTGATGACACCGCTCTGCTGTTCTCGGCTAAATCAAGAGTTGAGGTCTATGAATATGCTCAAAATGGTTTTAACATAGTGTCCGATTGGCTCCATAATAACATCCTAACATTAAATGCAGATAAAACAAAATACATTTTACTTGCAATGAGAAATATTAACATACCGCTTACTAATCTAGACATTTACGCACATAATTTCAGCACGTACGCTGACACTGCATGTTGTTGCACTACTTTAGCTAAAGCTGACCATTTGAAATATTTAGGTGTCACTATTGACTCCAATCTAAATTTCCGTAAACATATCGATTTACTATGTACTAGAGTGCGTAAATTAATACATGTTTTTAAGAATTTACGGAACATAGCCGATTATAAATTAATTAAACAAGTTTATTTAGCTTTGTGTAAATCCATTTTTAGCTATTGCATAACTTCCTGGGGTGGTGCAGCAAAAACAATTTTACTCCCTCTAGAGCGTGCTCAAAGAGCAATTCTAAAAGTTGCTACCTTTCGCCCATATAGATTTCCTACGCACCAGCTCTACATTGCATGTAATGTACTAACAGTTCGGCAATTATTCATTCTAAGCACAGTACTACACCAGCACACTGCACTTCCTTCTGACCCAGTACCTTCCGACGAGAGAAGGAAGGATTTATTTTGCATAAAGCCTCAAACTAGACATGCTTTTGCTAATCGATTTTATGTGTTTTTAGGTCCTTTTCTGTTTACTAGACTTAACAAATTAATGAGTATCTATAGGTTAAGCTATAAAAAATGTAGTATTATGTTATCAGAATACTTAGCGTTACTCAATTACACAGACACAGAAAAACTTCTAGAAATTATGTCATGACGATAATTTATTCTCTCTTAAGTATTTACTTTTGTAGTATTTACATTAGCTTAGTTGTAGGTATTAATGTTTAATTATCACTATGCTTGTATCTCATAGTTGTTAATAGATTATTTAAAAATCATTAAATGTTAATGTCCAAATTTAATTGAAATGTAAAGTGATGGCCCGAAACACAGGTTTAAATAAACCTAGATCGGGCGGGTCGCTATCTAATATTTAAATTGCAAAACATTATCACTTGCACTTGTAATAAAAATATTTTAGAAATTGTTTATTTTTAGACACTATAATTGTATGGGAAATTTACTACTGTTGGCTAAATGTACTCTTTTTGTATACGTTTTTATGAAATAAATTATTATTATTAAATTATTATTATTATATAACGCGCCTAAATTCGTGACCCCGACGATATAAGAACATAGCAGCATAAAGAGAAGAATTGGGATACAGTATTGTGAAGCGCAACGAGCTTACACTCATCCCAGGCAGCGGTTTTCTTCGTGAACAAGTCCGATGTCGATACCTACTTGCCGCTGTTACCCGAGATTACCTACGAAAATCGAGGAATATTTACAATTTCGAGCTAATACTTCATTGACCAACGGTATAGTGTTCGGCTGTGCATACTTTTTGTTCAAATTACAATGTATTTGAACTTTATCGACCTGAAACAACAAGAATCATCGAGTTCCGCGATTGCAGGGCCATTTTTTCTTGTCCACCGGCGATTCGCTGCGAAAGCTTCCAGGTGCATACAACCTTGCACTTGGTCTGGTCCGGTATCATAGGAAAACTCAAGCAGCAGTCAGTAGTGGCGACCACGGACTGCTCTCTTGCAAGCCGCCGTCTATTTGTTACCGATCGGTTTTCGGGTCGACGATTTTTTATCGACACCGGATCCGATGTTTCGTGCCTACCTAGACGTTATTGCCAGGGTAAAAATAAGCCACTTCCATACGAACTTCTAGCAGCCAATGGCACTAAAATAAATACTTTTGGTCTGGTCGAACTCAAATTGAATTTAGGTTTAAGACGCGATTTTACGTGGAAATTCATAGTCGCAGAAGTAGGAACTCCAATAAATGGTTCGGACTTCTTTGCTCATTACCACCTTTTACCAGACTGTACCCATGGAAGGTTGCGAGATGGTAAAACAGGGTTGTCAGCTAAAACTGATTTTTCCTCAATCGACCAACCCAGTGTTACTGTGCTTATTCAATCGCCTGACTCTCTATAGTCGCACATATTAACCGAGTTCCCGAGCATATCACGACCTTCTGGCGCACCTAAAGAGGTGAAGCATACTACGGAACATTTTATCAAAACTACCGATGGCCCACCCGTGACACGCGACCACGTCCTCTTACCCCTCTAAAGCTTCAAGCTGCACAGAAAGAATTCGAGGAGATGATTCGCGTAAGCACCGCTCGACCTTCTAGCAGCTCATGGTCCTCTCCGTTACATCTCGCGCTTAAAAAGACGAGACTTATCGTCCATGCGGCTACTACCGCGCTCTAAACGCCCGCACAATTCCGGACTGCTACCCTGTCCACCACATAGGGAATTTCAGCCACAACTTGTCTCGATGCTCAGTTTTTAGCACCCTGGATTTGGTTAAAGCATATCAACAAATTCCAGTAAATTCCGATGATATTTGTATAAAAGCTATAATCACACCTTTTGGGCTCTTTGAATTCCCCTACATGACCTTTGGTCTTAGAAATGCTGGACAGACTTTTCAAAGGTTCATAGACGAAGTTGTGTGGGGATTCCATTTCTGTTTCGCATACGTCGACGAAATCCTCGTGTACTCAAAAGACCCCCAGCAGCATGCTGAACATCTCAGACTCCTGTTTCACCGACTGCACCAGTATGGAGTGGTCATCAACCCGGCGAAGTGTGTACTTGGGGCAGCTGAGGTAACGTTTTAGGGTAACCGTATCAATGCTGCAGGCACTTTTCCTCCGGAAGACCGTATCCGTGCGTTAATGGATTTCCCTCCCCCTAAGACCGTGCAAGGCGTGCGTAGGTTCTTGGGCATGGTTAACTATTACCGCAGGTTTTTGCCCAACGCCGCCAAGTATCAGGCTCCCTTAATCGACGCAGTCACTGCAACTAATAGCAAAGGCGCACGCGCTTCTTTGGGGGAATCGTTAGTAAATGTACAGACCAGTAATGCGTTTTTTGGAATTTTCTCTACAATGCTGGGATCTCAAGATATTAGGATATCCCGAGATTTTGGCCTTGTAGAATCAAAAAATCAAAATCAAATCAAAATATTTTATTTCACATAAACCGGCAAGGGCACTTATGAAACGTCAGAAGCTAGGTGCACGGTTCCAATTTGTCGCTTCCTTTGGAGAAGAGCTGGCAAGAAAACCCACGGCTACTCTTTAAAAATTATTGGCTTTTACAATGTGTTCAAATTACAGTGATAATAGGTATGGGAGGACAGTGCAGGCCTGCCAATAAGTACCAGTTACTTAGAGGAATGAAAATAAAAAAATAGAATACGTCTGTAAGGCCTACAATGTTCTCTCATTCACAATATTTAAAAGAATCTACACAAGTAAAATCAACCTATTTAAACCAAGTGACATGATTTCCATGAGAATCACTAATAAAAAGTCGATATTAGAAGTGATGTAAAATGTCAAATAATGACTAGAATATGTCAGAAATTGTAAAATTTAAAATAATAAAATTAACATTGTGATTTGGGAGCAGTTAATAGACTCTCACATAGTTATGCTGTTAATGAGGTACCAAGGAAGCCACATGTGCAGAAGGAATTAATGCCAAATTTCCTTGTCTTCAACGTAGTCTTTTAACTCATAATATGCTTTTTTGATAAGGACACGTTTGATGTGAGTTTTAAACTTTCCATCGCTAAATTCTGTAACCGATTTTGGCAACTTTTTATAGAAGGGGATACTGTTTATTAGAAATGACTTGCTAGTTTTAGTTAAGCTAAATTTTGGAATCATAATTTCATCTTTACTACGTGTATTTAGATTATGGAAGTCGCATCTTTTTTTGAAAAGACCTAAGTTTTTGCGAACATACAAGATATTTTCTAGGATATAAAGAGACGGCAGAGTTAGTATATCAATTTCTTTGAATTTGTTTCTAAGAGACTCGCGAGGTCCCATTTTATAGATTGCGCGGATTGTCCTCTTTTGTAGAATGAAAACTGAATCTACGTCAGCTGCCGATCCCCACAGCAGAACGCCATAAGACATAATACTGTGAAAATAAGCAATGTATACTAACCTAGCTGTGGCTACAACAGTCAACTGCCTTATTTTTCTAACTGCGTAAGCAGCTAAGCTTAATCTACTTGAAAGTGCTCTAATGTGGGAACCCCATTGCAATTTTGATTCTAAAGTAATTCCTAGAAATACAGTTTCGGAAATCTAGTTTCTTGCCATCAAGTTTTAAATTTAGACCTACTTTGGGTACATTTGGTAATGATAACTTAAGACATTTAGTTTTGTTCGCATTGAGTAAAAGATTATTAGCCGCAAACCATTTCGAGAGAAGAGCTAGACTATCGTTGACATGTAAGACATCTGTATCTTTTCTATCCGTGTCATCAGCGAATAAAATAATATCCGAAAAGTTAGCCATCAGGTAAGGAAGGTCATTAATATAAACTAGAAATAAAAAGAACCAAGAATTGAACCTTGAGGTACATCCATCTTAACTAGAGACCCCGAGGACGTTGCACCGTTAACATTTACTTTTTGCTGCCTGTTTGATAAATAGGAAAGTACAAGATCAGCAGCTCGTCCACGAATTCCGTAGTGGTGTAATTTACAGATGAGTGTATTGTGGTCAACGCAGTCAAACGCTTTTGAAAGGTCACAGAAAATGAATCCTGGGACTTCTCTCAGGATTCCAAAATGTTTCTGATGAGTTTTACTCCCGCGTCAGTCGTCGACCTACCTTTCGTGAAACCAAATTGTCGACTGTGTAAAATCCCATTTGAGTTAAAATGTGACATCTGGTCTAGCAGGATTTTTTCATAAATTTTGCTCAATGTTGGAAGCACAGATATAGGTCTATAATTAGAGGGATCACTTTTACTACCCGATTTGAAAATTGGTACTACTTTACTATGTTTCATTAAGTCAGGAAACGTACCGGTGTCTAAACATTGATTAAAATGCCTGTTAGGATAGGGGCAACTGCGTCATATCTTCAAGAACCTTAACGGAAATGTCCCATAAGTCTTCAGTGTTTTTTGTGTTAAGAATATTGAATTCAAACCTATTTCTATTGAAATGGGTTTGAATTCAAAACTTGGAATGTCCTTACTGTAGTTTTTTTCAAGAAGAGATTCAGCTAGTACAGATGATGAGGGCAGAGATTTCGTAACCTCTAATGGGATGTTGGTAAAGAAATTTTGTTAAGTCTCATCAACTTTTAACTTATCTGAAATGATTTCATTATCATTTTTTTAGAGCTAACTCATTCTGATGTCGCTGTTGTGTGTTTCCAGTTTCTTTGTTAATTACCTGCCACACAGCTTTTATTTTATTTTTAGAAGTACTAATTTTGTTACTTATTAATTTAGATTTAGCTTGAGCGCAGACTCTTTTGAATATCTTAGAACAGTTTCATACATAATTATGAAGGGCCTGATCAGAAGTCAATGATTTTTCATGATACAAATTATCCATACAGATATGTCTGCTTTTTCTAATGCTAGCTGTGGCCCATTCGCTAAATTTTGGTTTAGCAGTGATTTTAACTTTTTTTACAGGACATGCTTTATTGAATTCTTGGCATACCTACTGTATAAAAAAATGTGCCGTAGTTTATATTGGGGTCTTGTGAATCAAAAGTTGCTATTGAGAGATTGCTAAGAACATTATTTTTAAACGTTTTCAATTTATTTTTAGTCAAAGGTCTTAATTCAATGATTTTATCTAGTTATAACTTTTTATCTAAGTCAAATGATACATGCTGACCAGTATGGTCTGACCTGACGCCACTAATTAAGAACGAGTCCTTTATTTTGCAATTAGAAAGAGAAATGTAGTGAAAATCTAACAAATACCCACGTCATACCAACCATTCCTAAATACTTTTGAAAACCAATGTTGAATTTGTATGCTATTAGTGTTCTTGAATAAATAAAATACATGAAGTACTTACACATTTAGGGTGAACTCAAGTTTACAAAACTAAGGCGTTGTATTCCTTTTAATAAACTATAAAATTGTTGTAAAAAATGACTAAAAACCAAATAATAAAGGTGTTGCCTATGCAAAGAATTGTGTAAAAGATAAGTGTTCCAAGAATTTATATGTGCGTAAATACAGATAAATAACAGTGTTCTGAGCTAAGAATAATAATTGTGCCCCCAGGCTTCAGGCTACATACATACAACACATCACGCCTTGTTTCCCCGAATGGTTGGGCAGAGGTGTACCTAACAGTACACCCACATTTCGCCAGTTATCTTTTAAGTCTCATTTCATAGGGGGGCGAGCCTATTGTCATCAACCGGACACAAACCTAGACTCCGGGCGGTTACTGAGAAATTCCAAATTGAAATACCCAATAACACTTTGCCCAACCTGGGAATCGAACCCAAGAGCTCCTGCTCTGTAGTAGCGCTTGCGACCACTACACCAACGAGGCAGTCCGAAAGCGATGAAGCAATTAATTTCGATAAGATAAGAAATAAGTTAATACTATAAAATGTTCATTGTAAAAATAGTTAGTATCCAATTTAAATGTGTTTATGGCTCACTATATCGGCTATAATAGCTTCCGTATAAAAGATAGTTAAATGCTATCGCGGACTTTTATTTAGAACTGTTTAAACAATTACACAATAATCTTTGTCTAATTCTAACCTTCTTACTAATAAACACAGAACGAAGTTATACCAGGAAAAACAACAGAATAACCATACATTGGTGCCGATTCTGTTGTACACCGAACTAAACTAACTAAACTATCACTAAAATTCCTTACTTTTGGCTATGAGAATCTTAAAGCTATTCTGCAAAAAAAGATCTCTAAATTTAAAAATAATTGTGACACAACTAAAATCGAATTTGACAAACGCGACTCCACGTTTGCCCTACCCCGTGATCTTTTTTAGAGCCGGAATCGCGCAGGGGGGGCAGCCTCAACGTGTTTTAAATGGATTTTTTTACTTTTTTTATCGAAAATATGAAAAATTATTACCTACATGTTGAGTTTTAGAGGTGTACGGGGGTTTATAAAGGGGGTCGAAATTTTCATTATTTTTACGATAGGACACACCAATTTCGACATATAAGCAAAAGAAAAGAAAAAAAAGATTCAGTACTGTATTTGCGCCCGAAGTCGAGGTATCAGTGTCAATTTTAGTTCTTGACAACTAATTTTATTCCACACCTTTTTAATCGCGATTAAAAATAGTCAGATTTAGTTAGACAATCGAAATTTTGTATTGAATAGAATAATGAATTTGACAACAACAGAATAGCAAAATTACCATTTTCACTAAATTAAAAACTCAGTACAATCTTAGTGCTGTCAAACTAAAATATAGATAAGTTGTGTCACTTTAGTCAATTTCAGAATGGGAAATCGTCGTTTGACAGGAATAAACTAAATTTTAGTGATTTTTAGTTTAGTTTAGAGAATTTTGTGACAAGAGAATCGGCACCATTTTCATAGGTTTAAACTTGAGATAACTTTTTTCTGTGTTTATTAGTAAGAGGGTTACACGGTTTAGGCAGCGCACGCCAAGATACCTCTCAGTCAGAGGGCAGGAATTTTTCCGACTTACTTTATTATGATAATAGATAACGGAACAAACCCAGATGGTTTGTTAAGTGATGTATGACTCTATCATAGAAGTAATATGTCCTGTGAGCGCAGCCAAATTTACACCTGTTGAAGCATAATGTTTAAAAAAACGAGCGAGTCTTATAGTAGCCGCATTGAGATGTGTAAGCCCACGTTCCTAACCTAGCCTACAATTCATCCCACGTTGTCCCCTTCATTCTTGTAATATGTAGAAGAGCTACTGCAGCGACGCCGGCAGGACCTGCGGCGCTAGCTGCGCGCTGCGGGGCGTCAGGGGCGCTAGAGGCGTGTGCTCCGCCCGCGCTTCGCTTTCGTCACTCGAGATCTCGTCGTCCGGCGAGCTGGCGCCCCACTGCACACAGAGCACACGTTACGCAAGCTCACAGATACTCAAGTCAATGCCACAGCGGTACAATTATGGTCATCGACCCAAAAATAAAAACACTCTGAAAATACAGAGAAAAGAGGCACTTTTGGCGCTCGAATGACGTCGACAGGGGTTCGCTATTGGTAAACACTTTACCTATGGGATTTTTTTACCGACTTCAATTAGGAGGGGTTTCTCAAGAGAAGCGTGTGTGGTATTTTTTTTTTGCGTGGGAAATCATCAAATAACTTCTCCCGCTCTGGATGGAGCAGGAGGGCTTGTCAGACTTTTACTGACTAAAACCCACCCATGTTCCCTCAGTTGCCTATGTGCTAGGGGCCGAGGTATCTCTTTCGAACAACCCGCACCCCTGGCGGGCATCGGCCCTTGCAGGTCCCACTAGTTGGTGCTGACTTCTCTTTGAAGCGCGCGTGGAATACAACGCGCCGTCGACCCGGGCTTGGTCCTTACCGGACAGCGAGCTACCCATTATTCGCCGTCCGCAAGACCGCGCCTACGGTGACCGGGAATCAGCCTGGGATTTCCGACACTTAGGGCGCCTCCTGCGAAGGCTACGGCCGCGAGGGCGCATGTACTGCCTCTCCCTCACGTGCGCCGCCTCCCTGTTTGCGAGCATCACTGCTTCGGCGAAGGAGGTGACGGCTAACCATGCGCTCTCGCTCCGTACCATGGCCTGGACCAGGGCCGGACGCAAGAGATCGCCGCCGCCTATCGCCTCCACGAGAACACGGCGGTGCTCTGCCCAAGCCGGGTAAACCTCCACCGTATGCTCTGCCGTGTCCTCAGGGCTATCTTCGCAGTGGAAACACCCGGACCTTTCCTCCCGCCTTATCCGAAACAGGAACCCCCCGAAACAAGCATGTCCGGTGAGGACCTGTGTCAGGCGGAAGGTGAGGACGCCATGCCGCCTCTCAAGCCACTCCTCAAAGAGGGGACTTACCGCCGTAATCGTGGCGTGCCTAAAGCGTGTGTGGTCATGTCGTCACTGTCAACAGTTTTATTTCATTAAATCGTTTAGTTTCTTACAATGGTATAGGCATGGCAAAGGGCAAAATGCGCTATTGTCACAACACAAGTATTAGGTGGCGGGTATTTAGACCTCGAACGGCCACGAAAAAGGTTCCGGAAAGCATCGACGGTCTTTTTCTCTTCCGGGTGCGTCATTATAAAGACTTCTATATGTTCATCGTCGTGGATTAATTGTCAAGTGTGTACAAGTCACCTGTTCGGAGAGTGGACAGCGCGCAAGCGCGCGGTACAGGATCGCCAGGTACAGCAGGTTGAGCACGCCGAGCGCGCGCAGAGTTGTCTCGAACCCCACGCACCACGACACCGCGCCACCCACCACTGGACCTGTCACACACACTTCTTAATCCCGGTAAGGTACTTCACTATTATCAATAATACCCATGCATTAACACTTACATATTTGGATATTGTAAGATGTTACAGCAGCGCGCCGACGCACGGTGGGCTGAAAATCGGCTTTCATAGTCTTAGGGATTTCAATTTGCAAGTGCCGGATTTTTTGCCGGATATCGCTTCTATTAGTTATTACTATATACAAAAATAGCACCCGAGTTCATTCTGCACAAAAACGAAGGAATTATATTTTTTTTAATGAAACCTGTATGAAAAATCAAATTATCTCTTAAAAGGCAAGGAAAACCGTAATATCCTTTAAGGCAGCTGTAACAATAATTATTTATGATTTTTTGCCATACTCCAGATAACAGTTAGTGCTGCTGATTTTTTTTTTTAATCATCAATATATTTTAAATTATTTTTACATATGAATCGGTTCCTTTTAGTGACTAAGTTGAGCAACACAGACTTTTAACAACACGTAACATAAAATAGCATCACTCCTATATCCCCGAAGGAGTAGGCAGAGGTTTACATTACACCCACACTTGGACAACTATGTTTGAGCTAGCTATTTGTCATTAGAAAATGTTTTTTAAAACCACTGAGAGAGTCTGAATAGGTGATTAAATGATTTGCAGTATCGCGCAACAATGCAACTATGGAGAAGCACATAAGCGTTTGATAAATTTTAACGGCTGCTTCAGGATTTTTTATCACATATTCGATCACAGATGCGATATCCTCTGCCTCCCTGCGATATTCTTTTAAACGTGCTGCAGTTGGATATGCCAACACTGGAATCTTCGTCTGTATGATCATCAGATCTTCGAATGGTTTTCGGGACCTTTTTGTCATTGTTCCAACAGACGATGATGTTACTGCTCCAATGGACGATGATGTCGACGGCTCTTGAGAGACTGAGTGTGCTCTTGGCAGCTCATCAATAGTTGGTTCTTGATTAACTAAAGTATGTTTACAACTTGGCCAATCAATATTTGCTTGCAGCCAATTTCCGTACAGTCTTCTGAAATTATCAAGGAATCGGTTGGAATTCTGCCACCTCTGTAAAGCAGCTCGCGTGAACTTCCAACAAAATTCTTTTAGAGTAACTCCATCTTCGGCGGAAAGGCAATCGCCTATGCGGGATACAACTGCACTATACTGTGGGGCTACTCAAATAAAATCACTTTTAGACACAGTTGCTTATCACTTTTAATCAACTTACTTCGAACAAGGCTAGCAACAGACTGCCTAGTGCCTCTCAGAGCTAATGCGGTACACCGGCAACCAACAAGAGTGAGGACCGGATGTAGCGCGCCACCTCATTTAGTAAAACAATATTATTAATCTACATTTTAAATACAATCGGAAACAATTCTACAATTCATTAAAATATTATATTTAACATTACGTAACATACAGGAATAATTTGATGCACAACTTTTTATGTAAAAACAATGTTTAGTAAAACGTATATAGAACACACCACAAGTACCGCCATCTATTATTATAAGATGACAGTCATATCTACCGTTAAAATAACTGTCATCATACCAACAACAATAATTAAAAGAACAAAATAAGTAAACAACAACAATTAATACCTTTCTCAAATCGACAGCCTATCTTACTATTAACTAAATTCTAACAATACAATACTTCATGATTAAATGAAGAAAGTGGATAAATGCAGTAAAAAACGTGTAAGTATGAGTTTCAAAATATTTAGAAATTACTCAATAATGTTATTTGTTAACACATCTAAGTTGTGTATGGAGTACTACTATTTAAGTAATACAAACAAATCTAAGTAAACATAACCTCAAATATTTTTTGTTAGTTTTCGTTACACCTAGCACTACGAGTATCTGGAGATTTTTTAAAGTAAATTATAGCACAGATGTGCGTACATTTTTCAGATAGGCCTGCCTTACATTTGCGATTTGCTCTTCTAATATTTATATTGCTATCAAGCTGAAAAGAAGGCGACATGAACATAAATAATAATATAGACAAAATATTTACGTGATAAATGAGTTCAGAAAATACGTTACAGTTATTTTGACATCATAAACGTTAGAAATCGTCGTTTGAGCTACAGTTTTACCAGTTATTACTGCATTTTCAGGATTTATAACTGTTACTTCTACATGTAAGACATGCCCGGACTCGGAAGAGTTTTTGGCCTTTGGAAATTATTTTTTCCACGCTGACGATGATAATTAATCGGCCGGAACTCATATTTTAATCATTAGAAACGATATAAATATAAAGTCAACATTAACCTATACATTGGCGGCAATACGATGACAGGTCTAAACAGTTTCTTTTTTTGACCACTCCGTGGATCTCCTGTCGATTTGTGCTGCCATCTATAGTTCGTGCACGTTCCCTATCCACTATAAAATTTTATAGCCGCAGAGCTAAGATTTAGTGTTAGTAGTTACACAGTTGTGAACAATCTAAATGCCATCAAAAACAAAACTTGTAAAAAAGCCAAGTCTCGCAACTCAGTTCTTCTACCATAAAAAGTTGTGAGATCCATGATCCATCAAATAGATTGACTTGGCCATCGCATGAAAACACAATGTCTCACAAGTAATACATATTATATTAAATTAGATTGTTTAGTGCGATAGCCAAGTCAATCTATTTATTTAAAACATAAAAGATTTTTATATTGATATGGTCACTATAAGATGTTGTTAGATTAGCTAATTACGTAATAACTTATGTCAGAAGGTCCCTTAAGTAGGGACTGAATAAATCAACCGACTTGTTATTACATGGATCTCACAACTTTTTATATTAGAAGAACTGAGTCGCGAGACTTGGTGTTTTTTACAAGTTTTGTTTTTGATGGCATCTCATTTCTTTTTGTAGATTATACAGATACAGGTACACTGATTCATTCACTGCAAATGTTTATGGGATTAAAAAGATATTGTAGTTGGTGTATCTAGAAAACTGGACCGAAATTGCAAAATAAAGCGTTTGTTTATAGTAATATCTAATAGAAGCAATATCCGGCAAAAAATCCGGCACTTGCAAATTGAAATCCCTAAGACTATGAAAGCCGATTTTCAGCCCACCGTGCGTCGGCGCGCAGTGCGGGCATACTGTGTGGGTTGGTATACTGTTACCGATCGCGTAGGCGGCGCTGGACGCGGCCTGCAGTAGCGCGGCGACGTGCGGCGCGCGGTGCGGGTGGCGCGCCAGTAGGGTATAGGTGTGGTGTATACTGTTACCGATCGCGTAGGCGGCGCTGGACGCGGCCTGCAGTAGCGCGGCGACGTGCGGCGCGCGGTGCGGGTGGCGCGCCAGTAGGGTATAGGTGTGGTGTATACTGTTACCGATCGCGTAGGCGGCGCTGGACGCGGCCTGCAGTAGCGCGGCGACGTGCGGCGCGCGGTGCGGGTGGCGCGCCAGTAGGGCCGGCACCAGCGCCGCGTCGGCCGCGCCCAGTCCGACGCCCAGCAGCGCGTGTGGCAGCGCCAGGGCGGACACCTGCACTCACAAACTCGCCACCACTGATTATTACAGAAGCTGACTATTTTTTTGAAAATATAAAATTCATTTTATTCAAGTTAAACCCCTTACCAAACCTTAATAAATACACGAAATAAAACTTCACAAGTCAAACCTATTTTTCTCGCAGTCTCCAAAAAAAATTGTAAGTACCACAATAGCCGTCACCTCATGTATACAAAAATATGTTTTTTTTGGGTGGGAAATCATCAAATAACTTTTCCCGCTCTGGGTGGAGCGGAAGGGCGTGTCAGACTTTTACTGACTAAAGCCCATCCGTGTTCTCGCAGTTGCCTGTGTGCATGCGGGTGAACATGGCAGATCATTTCCCAGCAGAGCAAAATATAACGTGAGTTCTATTCGCATGCGGATCAGTTCTGGAGTTCCTTATACTTTAAAAAAATAGTTGAGACGATTTTAACGTCTAAAAAAGGTCGAATGAAAATATGCTCAGCTAACTTCCGTTAGCAGATCATTTTTTCCAAAACTAAAATTTTAAAACTGATTTAGGCACACAGTGGTGAGTTCTGTAGTTCCTAATACTTTTCCGAAATGGTTCTGCCGACCATGAAATAACTAAAAAAGAAAATGTTACCCGCTACAAGAAAAAGAAAATCATTTTGTTAAAATGGTAAATTTTTAGCTTTTCGATTAGATTAGATTTAATGGACCAAGTTACGTAGCAGCCAAGACCACCGGGAATAGAAAAATAAATAAATAAATGAACGCAGATGTCTCTAAAAATTATCAGCAGAGCCTTATGAAAAAGTTAGATTACAAGAAATCTAGATTTCATTGACTGATTAAGTTCGTATGATAAAAAAAAGTTTGAGTACAACTGAGGTGCTACAACTCCACGATTCATGTTGCAACTATAAAATAATTATACTAAAACATACAAAAGTATCCCAGAACTCCGACTCAGGTATTACCAGAGCATGATAAATTCCTGAGTTTTGCTGTCTTAAATATTCACCATATTTAAGACAGCAAAACTCAGGAATTTAATCAGTGGTATATAAAGATGGATCAAAAAAATATTGAGTAGCTCTCAGGAGCGAAAACTCCACGGTTTCTGATGTACCTATCCAAAACATGCAAACTAATCCCAGAACTCTGACTCAGGTATCAATAGAGCATGGGTAAAGATATATGACAGTTAAAATCTGGATTTTAAGGCCCGGTGTCCCCGAATCGACCCATTTTTGATTCAGTGGGAAACAATCAAACATTGTTTGTTTTGATCTGATAAAAATATATGTTGTAGTTGAATAAACATTCTTGATTATTCTAGCGTTCAAAATACGATATTTAGTAGTTTACTCGATCGATCATAAAAAAATCGCGAAATCAGTGCATTTCTTTAGAGTTTTTCAAGTCCTAATTGAGGGTGCGTCTCATAACGTATAAACTCATTTGGTCTATTTTCATTTTATGATCGTTCGTATCCACGTGAGATATACCAACTGTTGATATAATTTCTTTACATATAACATTTATTTATTCTAAAACTGAATTAGTATAACGTTGTTTGATATAACGTTTATGCAATCGAAAATCATTTGGTCTAACATTTAATTTGTATATTGTTTATTTAATCGAACATCATTAGGTGTAACGTTTAATATATATAAAAAACGTCATTATGGTTAACACCCCGACTCAGAGTACCCCGACTCGGATAGGTTAGGTTAGAAGGCTAAGGCGGGAGCTCTGCTCCGCTTCGCTCCCGCCTTAGCCTTCGTGGTATTTTTTTTTAAACCACCCAGAAATACAACGACCTATCTTAGCGCAGGAGGTAATCAGTTACTAGTTATGTTTAATATCTACTTAGGTTATTATTACCTCTAACTACCAATTTTGCTTTGTGTTTTTAAGGAGGCGTTTTCATCATATTAGACTAAATAAATTTTATATCTTTTGAGTGGTATGTCAAACGATTTTATATTTAATGTATGTTATGTCAAACGATGTTATATTTAATGTATGTAATGCTTACAAAAATTAGTTATTTTAAAATTATATCAATCGTTTATTATAGATATTAACTAATCGCTATATTAAATAAAAATATAGGTTCCGTTGTTATATGTTGTTAATATTAGAGATTTTGTTGTTATATCATCTATTACTTACCCTAAACCCTAATATCTTTTTAAAACAGTACAAAATTGTTTTGAGAAAATGTAACGCTAAAATATCCTTACAAATGTCATTGCCTATTTTTTTGACATAATATATTTTCTGTAAGTTAAAGTTTGGTCTACTTCAATTAGGGGGTAAGTAACGAAATATAGGTTCCGTTGTTATATGTTGTTAATATTAGAGATTATGTTGTTATATCATCTATTACTTACCCCGTCTGTCCGATAGCGAAGAACTGAGACGTAAGACGTATTCCGTAAGTATTTAATTTAACAGCACTGCCTATAAGTTGTGAGGGCACAGCCTACTTAACGCTAACTGCCGGTACGGCATGGTAAGGGATATTTGTAAGCACAAATACTTGCATAACAATTATTTAGCAAGAGAAGAAGTTATGTAGGGGTAAGTCCACCTCCACATCATTTCAGGATCGTACTTTAGCTTCAAGCACCGCAGAGCTAAGACCGGTAGAATCTCCTATTTATAATGTTATGTCTGTGGGTAGAACATGGGGTGACTGGTAATTAGTGGCCGATGTTTAAACACATGATTGTATTCATGATAACAAACAACTTCCCAAAGAAACGATTATTTTTTATTTATCTACCTTACTGAGCCTAATTTTATATATTGTAGGCGACACCCCCTCCGAACCACCAACTACCCTACGACGCGGCGATGCGCGACGTCTATAAATATCACGGCCAACAAGCTTGCGGTCCACACGGCGTGCATAAGGCCAATCATGACCTATGCTAGTGCAGTCTTTGCACACACTAAGCCCCGATACATCCGTAGGATGCAGACCCTTCAAAACTGTTTCCTTCGTTAAGCTTCAGGCTCGCCCTGGTATGTTAGGAACGAGATCCTCCATCTCGACCTTAGAATCCCCACGATAGCTCAGTTCCTTAAACGCAACTCAAAGCGTTTCTTTGAATCCGCCGCGGAACACCGCAATCCACTGATTGCGAAGGCCGCTAGTTATGTCCCCAGTAGAGTCAGTAGAATCCGCCGGCCGAGACATGTCCTCTCCGACCCTGATGACCCCATCACTCTCATTCAAGAAAGCAGTAGGGCCACCAGCACAGCACACAAAAACAGACAACCGTCCTTCTGACCTCGCCGCCGAGGTCCTCGCGCCCCGCGAAGACCCCGAGTAAACGAAATCCCCCCCAACCGTCCCTTGCCCGCAGAAGTGCCAGCCCGCGCCGAAGCTGAGCAAGTAGAGTTAAAATCCCCTTGATCTAATAATAAAGAAATTATTTGATCCAGCCTGTCCCCACTTGCTGCCCTCCCTAACAGTGACTCCCTGAGCCGAGGCTCGTACCCCGCAGGGGGTGCCCTCAGTGCGCAGTCGCTATAGGTTTAAGTGTTAGTTTTGTAAGCCCTGGCTGGAGGCTCTTAGTCTAAAAGCTATTAGTCCCCACAGGAAAGCTCGGTTGAGTAGTTAAGCTTGCGGTCCTTTTTGCTTCCCGGCGGCCGAGGCGGCTACAACTAAGGACATGCGAGCCATCTATTTATAATCAAGCAATCGGCTAATTTATTCGGAAAGTTATTTTAGTTAAGTTTGTTATTTCGTTTTCCTTATACTACTTACCAGTTGTAATTTTGTTGTGAGATATTTTTCAAATTAAAAGCTATTAGTTTCATCTAACGGTTACTTTTTTTGAAGTTGTTTCCACTCCTGATCATTACAATATTTATATTACCCCAATAGAATATTGAGTAAGTACCTACCAAGAATAATACAACATCAGCTGTAATTTAATTTAGTTACCTACAAACAAAAAAAAAAAGTTTACCATGTATTATTATTTTTTCATTAATTTAACCACGGTACGGTTGGGGTGATTGGGGACATGCGCTAGTTAAATAAAATAAAACTCGTTTCTTTGCGACAGTTATTTATTATGAGGAGTATAATCATGTGTTTAAATATCGGTCATCCTTTATACTCCCTCAAATAAAATTCGTTCGTGATTTTTTTTTAGTTTATTTGCTACTTAAGTTTTCTTTATTTGAGCCCACCCATCGTCTACTTCGCGCCTAATCAGTGACATGATAAAGTTAGCTAGATTACAACGGGATAAAAGCTATTTTGGCCTATCTCCGGTCATTTTGGTAGATGGTTTAGAAAAATATCGATATTTTCAATCGATTACAGCTATTTCATTGACATATTCCGTCATCTGGCAACATTCAGGTTAAGTTTTAATGGTGGAACTGATATAAATTCAACATATTAAATATTAATTATGTTTTCCAATGCATATACAGCGTGTAACGGAAGGGGTGTATCAACCCTGAAGGAGGTGAATGTGCTCATGAAACTCAACAAAAGAAAGAAAGAAAAGTAAGAAAAAATGTTTATTCTGCACAAACAAAACGCACATTACAAAAAAAAAAAAAAATTATGCTGAGAAACTTAAAATGCACACATACAATTTAGACAAAAGCCCCGTATCCAAGTCGGAAGGTTATACAATAATGTCCATTGACTGATAATGTCAGTCAAGGCTTGGGACCATAGACAAGACAACATAAATACTACCCATACCCATAGTAAATCAATCAGCTGGTAGTCAGTTTTGTAAGGGAGGGCCAATTTTTTTTTCATATTTCGACCTATGTTCTTTGGGGAACGTTGTTGAGTTTCATGAGCACATTCACCTCCTTCAGGGTTGATACCCCCCTTCCGTTACACGCTGTATACGACTTGATTTTTGATAAGTAATAGTCTTGACGCGGCACCAAAACTAAGGGGCCCATTGGTAATCTTTCTCATTTTCTTGGTCACCATCTTGGATTTACATTTTGACGCCACCATTGGCTTTATCACCTCCAAAAACCCTGAAAACGACACCCATGATGGAAAATTAGAATATTTATTTGTAACCCATCTTGGATTTTCATTTTGACTCCACTATCGTCTCTAGCACCCGCGAAAACCCAGAAAACGCCACTCATGATAGAAATTTCGAAAATTTTCATAGCCGCCATCTTGGATTTCACTTTTGACCCACCATTGGCTTATCACACCTTAAAACCCTGAAAACAACACCCATCATGGAAATTTTTTATATTTATTTGTCCGCCATCGTGGATTTTCATTTTGACCCCACCATCGTCTTAAGCAACCCCAAATACCCTGAAAACAACACCCATGATAGAAATGTTAAAAAATTATTTGGCCGCCATCTTGAACTTTCATTTTGACACCACCGTCGGTTTTAGAACCCCAAAAAATCCTAAAAACGACACCCATGATCGAGATATCAAAAATTTCCTTGGCCGCCATCTTGGATTTGCATTTTGACCCCACCATCGGCTTTAGCGTCCCTAAATACCCTGAAAATGATACCCATGATGGAAATGTTGAAAATTTCCTTGGCCGCCATCTTGGATTTTCACTTTGACCCCACCATCGGCTTTAGCATACCCAAAAATCCAGAAACGTCACCCATGGTAGAAAATTCGACAATTTTCTTCTAAAATTTGACAATCTGTCAAATGTCTGTTTGTATAGCATTTGCTTTTAATTTCAATGAGAAAATATAGCTATTATTGTATTATTTAGTAGGTTTTATTTCTAGTAAAATATTATTATCCAGGGTTTATCCAATTTAGTCAAAAGTATAAAGTAATAATGAATAATAAAATTTCGTACGCGTAGACTATAACTTAGTTATAAAACATACCCTATGTGATTGGTGAAAACCATACCTACAGTATACCGAAACTCCAATCAAAATCACTCCAGTAGTTCACTAATCAGAATCACACAGAAATTCCAAAATCAGAATCGTAAGCAGAGTGCGGAAGCGCAGAGGCGCTGTAATGGTCATGAAAGAAAAGGAGTTTAATGTAGGTTAGTTTAATGTAGGTTGTAGATAGATTATAATATAAATTATGTTGGTTTACTCATAATTTCCTAAAAACGAATCCCCCGAAATATTAACACGAATTCCGTAAAACAAAGTTAAGTTTACCTTCTGATATAATTATTTTTACTGTGACACAAACGTTTTGCACACCGGGGTCAGCGAGTTCATTTAAACTACACGTTTGCGCGACTTGCCACGCAGGGAGGGAGGTAACGCTTTGCGCGACTTGCCACGCAGGGAGGGAGGTAACGCTTAACTTTGCTGTGCCCGACAGGGTCCATAATTGATTCGATGTTTTAATATACCAACTGCTATATGTACACATTATGGAATGCAATAAAGTATTTGAGAAACCGTGAAGTGCCCGCTCCTGAGTGCTACATAAAACTTTTTTGATCCATCTTTCTGAACCACTGATTAAAATCCTGAGTTTTCTGTTTTAAATCTTTACCCATGCTCTGCAGATACCTGAGTCAGAGTTCTGGGATTCGTTTGCATGTTTTTGGATTTGTATTATAATGTTGCATCAGAAACCGTGGAGTTCCCGCTCCTGAGTGCTACTCAATTATTTTTTGATCCATCTTTCTTAAACCACTGATTAAAATCCAGATTTAAACTATCTTAGAATTTAACCCTTGCTCTGCAGATACCTGAGTCGGAGTTCTGGGATACTTTTGCATGTTTTAGTATAGTTGTAGCTCCTCAATCGTACTCAAACTAGTTATTTTTTTATCATATCTACTTAATCAGTCAATGAAATCTAGATTTCTTGTAATCTAACTTTTTCATAAGGCTCTGCTGATAATTTTTAGAGACATCTGCGTTCATTTATTTATTTTTCTATTCCCGGTGGTCTTGGCTGCTACTTAACCTTGTTCATTGAATTTACGAAAAGCTACAAATTTACCACGCGCCTCTTTTAACAAAATGATTTTCTTTTTCTTGTGGCGGGTAACACTTTCTTTTTAGTTATTTCATGGTCGGCAGAACTATTTTGGAAAAGTATTAGGAACTACAGAACTCACCACTGTGTGTCTAAATCAGTTTTAAAATTTTAATTTTCGACCTTTTTTAGGCGTTAAAATCGTCTCAACTATTTTTTTTATGTATAAGGCACTCCAGAACTGATCCGCATGCGAATAGAACTCACATTATACAACGTGTCGTTTTGCATCCTCGTCAAATTCAAGGAGGTAACTATGCTAATGATTCTCGACACGAATCAATAATAAAATAAGTAGGTATTTTTTTGTTGTTTTTTTTTTTAAATTTTAAAACGCGGCCCGTGTGATACCGCACTGCAACTGGGTAACCTGGGTTCAAACAGTCTTCGTCGCACAAACCAGTCCTCGAATTACTTGTTGCGATTTTTTATTTTACGGCTATGAAAATACAGTCGAGAACGCAATGGTTCAATTACCATTGCGTTCTCGACTGTATTTTCATAGCCGTAAAATAAAAAAATCTACTTAATTTATTATTGATTCGTGTCTAGAATCATTAGCATAGTTACCTCCTTGAATTTGACGAGGATGCAAAACGACACGTTGTATTTTGCTCTGCTGGGAAATGATCTGCCATGTTCACCCAAATCCTGCGTACCAGGGGCCACGGTATCTCTTTCGAACAACCCGCACATGGCGGCGTTAGTTCAGATTTTGGCCACACGCCAAATTATCCCTGTATAGCTGTATCTGTGTGGGGATGGTGACGGATGTGGGTGCAGAACAATGATTGAATGAAAGGGGGCGTGCACTGACGGAAGTAGCGTGCGGCACGGCGAGCGCGGCCAGTGCCACGGCGAGCTGCCCCGCCAGCGCCACGCGCTCTGCGCCCAGGCGCCGCGCCGTGCCGCCCAGCAGACTGGCAGCCAGCAGGTAGCCGGCGCTGTCCGGCACGAACACCGCGCCCGTCACCCAGCGCTGCAATAGGATGCACGGTGACCACACAGCACGACACATACACACAGAGTCCCAACGCATCACTGTACCTGCGGTTGGAACTTGTGCATGATCCAGAGCGGCAGGCAGGGCTCGAGCGCGGCCATGACGCAAGTGGTGAGCAACACGGTGCCGGCGCATGCGCCCGCAGCGCCGTGCCGCGCCAAAGCCGCCACGCCGCGCCACGACACGCTGCCGCCCGCCATGCACGGCTACACAGTAAAAAAAGAAAAACATTTGATTTGGGACACTCACATCACAGGATATAAATAATAATCGTGCTTCTATGTCCAGGTCTAAGCCGGCAGTTCAGTTTGCCAAAACAGGTTTGAACCTGTTTTGGCAAACTGAACTACTCACCCTGAGGGTGAGCAGCCAGACCAAGAGAGATACAGAAACCCGCAGGACAGGATGTGGCGAGGTGTTAGACAGTGGCGACCCCACGGACCCTACTCCCGCGGGAAGTCTTGTTCCTCATCTCTGGTTTGCCTATAATGACTAGCCACAGTAAAATAAATGCTTTTTTTATATAGCTGCTGATAGCTGTCCGTCAGGGAAGTATTCTTTAAGCAGTGTTAGCGTTGAGCCATAGGTATAAGAATAAGAATATTTTTATGTTGTGCCTTTAAGGGGAATCTTGTCGCGGGCTCGAACTCTCTGGTGAGCCTGGCTAAAAACCACGCTGTCTCACCAGGTATCGTGTCAGACAGTATCAGTGATGAGCAGTTAGACGCTAGTCTACACGCACAACGTTATTGAGTGAGGTGCAGGATCATTTATAGTAAAACAGGCTCGTAAAAAAATAAGAAAAGTTCTTCGGAAGATCGGGTTTTATGAAAAAAACACTGCTTATATCAATGACCAATAAAGTTTATAATACTCTTCGATATTTAAGCTTTGTCAGTACCTACTTGGTTTCGGAGATTTAACACTTCTTTTATATATTGCTATGTGTGTCTGTCTGTCTGTCTGTCTGTGGTACCGTAGCTCTTAAACGGGTCAACCGATTTGGGTGCGGTTTTTTTATTTTAAAGTAGGTTTTGTAGCGGTGGTTCATAGATATGTTTCATCAAAAGCGGTTCAGCTGTTTGAACATTTTCAGCTTTGTTCTGGTTGTTGCAGATTTGAGCATCTTCCACGGGTCTGATCGAGTCGAAATTTGGTATTCTATTACTTCAATGATATAAGACGAACAAAATAACTTTGAATTGATGCTGGAGCATCATCTGGAATTTCCAGGATACCCAAGTTACTCACCAACAAACAGCAAAGGTATTGTGTTTGGGCTCATTGAAAAGGTCTCAATTAATAGGTTATACATAAATGGCCAGGATGAGGAATGAGGATGAATTAGTAACAAACTTCACTATGGGAAACATACGTAAAGCTGCGCAGATTTAACAATGACATAATGTGTCGATCGTAGCGTGTTTACTATTACTACACACATCAAAAATGTCTTAGCAACATGTACGATTTTGAACTTTTGAACAATTTTTACTATTGTAATATATTTATATTTCTTTTATAAATAAAAAGCATTTTTGAGAATTAATGACTAAAGCAACATTATCCTTCATTCAATTATTCATTTAATCACAATAATTAACAATACAGTATAAGTTTTTATCCAGTGCGCAAACTGTACCTAACCATGAATTCAGCATATCGTTGTAGAACCCCAGCTCAGAAATTTGTCGTCGGTAATACAAAAAAATCAGCTGTTCCAAACATTTTGATCGCGTCGGTATTGCACTTTTCTATGAAAAAGCTGATTTTTTTGTAAAACCGACGTAAAATTTCTGCGTTGGGGGGTCTAGAATGATATGCTGAAATCATGGTTAGAGTTTGCGCACTGGTTAGAAACTTATCCTGTATGTGTAATACGTAGTATTAAATAAAGTTAAACGAAATAAAACTTTTCATGTTTTAGAAAATTAAGAAACTATTTTTTATTATTATTACATATTTGGTGATTTAATACAAAGCGTGATCGCCTCTGTTGTTTGAAACTAGTCGGCAACGATTTTTTATTGAATTTATAAGATTGTTTATCTGATCCTGCGACTATCGCTTCCAATGGAAATTCAACAAGTCTTTCAGTTGTTGGGTTGTCGACACTCCGTCCAGGTTCTCTAGAACACGTCTCAGGAGCATGTCCCATGCGTGCTCGATGGGATTAAGGTTTGGCAATTGTGCAGGCCACGGCAATACGCGGCTGTTTTCCACTGCCAAGTACTCTCTGGTCCTCCGAGCTGTGTGCGAACGCGCATTTTCATGCATCAGCGTCAAATCTGAGCCAAGACTGTGCAAATGGGTGAACATAAGGCCCGAGGACATCTTCAACGTAACTTTCAGCTTTCATATTGCCATCTACAAAAACGAGCTCAGTTTGTCTGTCCTTCATAATACCTGCCCATATCACCGCTATGGAGCCACTGTAAGGATGCACTTCAGGACGCATCTCAGCCGTTTAGCATTTCCGGGACGACGATACACTCTTATGCTTCTCGTATCAGGACTAAATCCAAACCGGGACTCATAGCAAAATAAAATTGTATCCCATTGCTCCTGGGTCCATGTCAAGTGTTTTGTACACCATTCGTTTCGACGGGCGCGATTCCCATGGCGTATAGGTGGGCACCTAATTGGGTGTCGTGCTCGTAGGCCGTATTTGGCTAACAACAACACCGCTTGAGAATTGTACCTTTAAACCTATACTCCCACCCAAAAAAAAAGGCTCTTATCTGTTCTGTGAGGCTTTTCAAAAACAAAAACCTCTATATTTTGGACATTTAGACCAAACCTACAAAATGTAGGTACCTAGTACGTATACAGGGAAGTTTTATAAAATAGTGGCTGTTATCATCACTATCACATCACTACATATTATAAAAGAAACCCCCACCGCGTCTGTCTGTCTGTCTGTCTGCCTGCCTGTCTGTCTGTCTGTCTGTCTGTCTGCTCGCAATAAAATAAAAAAATACTGAACGGATTTTCATGCGGTCTTCACTAATAGATATAGGTGATTCATGAGGAAGGTTCAGGTATATAATTTGTTAAGGTTTTGTGTTAATTAGTTGAAATGAAATGTTGAAAATATGGAAATAATGTATGGTGGGATATTCCTCTTTATAAGGTCTAGAGAAAAGTCCGCGATGGCATATTACTTTCTTTTAAGGATACTTTACCATACCCATTATAACTTCTGAAAAACTGGTCACTTAAGTACGATGCGGTAATTGGAAAGCTATTTAGAACGGATAAAGTACCAATTAATCCTTATCATACTTACTTAAATATGTTAATTACCTTAACATTTAGTTATGTACCTAATCCTTTACACCGTATAATTTAAATTAATAGCTTAATAAAAACTAACTCATGAAAATAAATATAAGCGCGGGTTACACACCGACGACATGACAAACATGTAGGTGCGCCTAAATACGTGCGAAGTCGGGGCGGGTCGCTAATTTCAGTATTGTGGTCTTTTACGGCTTCCACGACAACGAACTCGTGGGCTAAAGTTGGAAACTTGGTAATTCAGTTCAAAACGAATATTACTTAATACTCACGCGATTAAATTCCTCCTTATCCAGAAACATGTACTGCATGGCTGAAATTAATGTTCGTTGGTCAATTAATGGACAGAAAGCACTCAAGTATATAACGGAAGCCCGCATACACCCCCAATAGAGTAATGAGTTTAAAGCATAATACAATGACAAATTCACCAAAACTTATTTTGTTTAAAGTTTACTGGTTCATTAAGAACATATTGTTAACCCAAGCATTACTTTATGTATTTAAAATTGAGTCATAATTGCTTGAAATAAAATGTAATTTTCATTGACTCCCCAAGCAGTACGCAAGCGTTTTCGACATCAATATTACAGCCTATTTAGAACTTACAGGTCTTTTAGAGACTTACAAGAGTGTCAAAAAATTATTTTGTATTTCTAAGAGTGATTTATGAGTCATAATACAGTTCAAACTGTATAAAATCTTTATTAAGGGATCCGCGAAAACTTAGGGTACTTAAAGAGAATATTAAAATTCTACTGTACAGCTATTTTGTACTATTTTGTGACAATTTAATCTGGTTTTATCGTTAAAGCTGTATACAAGCTGTATTTTGCATGTGAACACTTACTTATTACAGCTCTAAGAGTTATTATAGTATCACTTAAGATTTGTTTCTGTACAATGGAGTATGCAAACTCCATTCTCAAACTTATTTTTATGGCAGAATTGTACACTCTTGTAAATACAGTGGTTTTATGACTTCTGTTTTTGAGGGTGTTTTAAAACTAAAAATAAATGACAGCTATGGTACAGCTTTATTTTGTATTAATGACACAACCACTCAGAAAGGCTTTACGGTCAACCGCCAATTCCATTGACGTGCAACGACGAGGGTTCTGTAGCAAAAACATTAAACAAGGTTATTAATTATCATAACAGTTATGTTAAATGTGTAAATTTAGTTCATGATGGTTCGGAACATGATGATGACGTTACGAACGACTTGGTTTTAGCGGCCCCTTCCCAAACCGTGATGCAGTAAGTGATAACGGACTGGTAGAGTGCTAGGTAAACCATTTTTAATGTGTGTTTGTCTGCGCGGAATCTCAGAGATTTGAAAATATAGATGAGACTTCTGACTTTTGAGGTTATATAGTCTATTTGATTACACCATTTCAGTCCGTCATCAATCACTACACCCAGGTACTTCGTTTGATTGACGCAAGTAAGCGCTGCGCATGAGCAGTGGTTGTGATCGGAACATGTGTGTGCAGTTATTTCAAATTCCAGTGGTGCTTTGTTCTTATAATTAATAAAAAACGGAATGTAGTTGGTTTTAGCCACGTTTAGCGTGAGAAGGTTCTGTCGCAGCCACCTCCCAACATTGTTCAAGGACTGTTCCGCAGTACGCTTGACATCACTCCACGTATTGCCATAAACGACAATCGCAGTGTTATCAGCGTACATAAAGATCTGTGATTTATGTAAGGACAGCGTGCATAGGTCATTTATGTAAATTTGAAAGAGTGTGGGTCCTATCACGCTGCCTTGCGGGACGCCGTATGTGACAGTTTCATCACTAATGCATGAGTCGATTTTAACAGCCATCTTTCTGTTTTGTAGATAATCCTTGAATAGTTCGAGTGGTTTACCACGAATACCTATACACTCCAGTTTGTAGAGAAGGGTGGGAACAAAGACAGTGTCAAAAGCCTTTTTAAATCTAAGAAAATACAAGTGCATTTTTGCTTTTCATCGAGTTTTTGTGATACAAATTGGGTTAGATCGATAACTGCGTCTTCGGTTGAGACTCCTTTTTTGAAACCGTATTGGTTGGATGCTACAATGTTGTACTTGTTCAGGTAGTTTATTAAGCGACTGTTTATCAACTTCTCCATTACTTTAGAGAGAGCCGTACCGAAATTGGTCTATAATTATTGACACAGTCTCTAGTCTCACCCTTGTGAATTGGGTGGACCAGGGCCCTCTTGAATGGCTGTGGGAATACTCCTTTTGCTATGGAGATGTTGATAATGTGGGTTATTAGAGGTACAAGAGTATTCCGACAAACCCTCAGAAGGTTTGTCGGTATTCCATCCCAGCCTGTAGAACTGTAATGCTTCAGGCCCATGATGGTGGACTCCACCTCAGATTCGGCCACCTCAAGAAATACAAAGGAATTTGCAGAGTTGTCTTGTATAGTGGGCAGTTGTGCAGTCGCAGGAATCTTTCTGACTAGGTCGGCGCCAATCTTGGCAAAGAAGTTACATACACTATTCTTCAGTGGTTCTGTAGCTGCTGAACATTTATTTTTTGTGTTAGTGATGTCTTTTATTTTATTCCAAAGTGATTTGGGATTATGTTTTCCTTTTTCTAGTTCGTATTTGTCATGTAATGTTTTAAGTTTCCTAAGAAGGCTGTTACAATGGTTTCGATACCGCTTATATGTGATTTGTAGGATTGGATTATCAGGTGACTTCCGTGCCTTATTATGTAATCTATCACGGTGGCGAATACATCTTAATAAACCGGGGGTAATCCACGGTTTTAGGTTTCTGTTTTTTTTAGCAACCTGAATGATTTATGTGTTCACAGTAATAATATTTTGGATGGTGGTTATTAGAATGGTGGAGGCCAAATTAGGGTTGTCTGTACTTGTAATTTGGGAAAAATCTTCTTGTTCTATATCTGTTTTGACACTGGGGTAGTCTAACTTAGGAATTCTATATGCAGGTACTGTTAACTTTATTGGATTTGTGTCATCGACTCTTACCAGGAATGGAAGGTGGTCGGTGATGTGAGAATCTAGGATAAGTACAGCAGTAGGTTCAATAGTTTTACGATGATATGGTCAATACAGGAGTTTATTCTAGTTGGAATAGAATGAGCAGGTAGCAGGCCATGAATAGCGTTGAGGGTTAAATAATTAGCTGCACGTTCAGATATATTTGATGGTAGGATGTCAATATTGATGTCACAAATAAAACAAATATTTTGGTTATGTCGAAGGAGGTTAACACGTTATCCAGACTATGTAGGAACTGCTCGAACTCTAGTTTTGCGTTGTATAAGGGAGATCGATAGACCGCAATTACTGCTAGTTCGTTGTTAATTTGGCAGGTGAGACAGTTACCATTTATAAAATTAGGTTCACTAATCGTGTATTTAATTTTCTTTTAATGTATATGACTACGCCGTCATTCTGGTTTTTAGTTTGTTCTGTGTAATGACTGTTGTAGCCATCCAACACAGGCAAATCTCTAATTTTGCTCAGCCAACATTCAGTTAATATAAGGACATCGCAATCAGCTTTAATTATTGACAGTAAAGTTAACAATTCATCAAAATAATTTAATGCTACGTATATGTAAAATGGAAGTAGAAGCACTTAACCCATTAAGATACTTATTGCACTCATTCGGAGTACATTTGTAAGCCTTCATGACTTCAATATTGTCTAAGCCAGTGATCATATTTTCAACTAGATCAGCCATTTGTAGAGTAAATAATCGCCAGTAGCTTGAAATACGATAAAAATAAAAACGTATCCCAACGAATAGGTGAGCTTTTTACCATATTATGGTTAAAGGGGATGATGCATGCAAGTGTGATGGTGGAGGTGAGTGTTGTGTTGCTGGTACAATATAAAAGTGTGTGTGTATGAGGGGTAATATAATCCTTAACTTACTTAGTACAGCTACTCAGACTATAACACACTCCGAATACCGTTTAGGCTGTTTAGCAAATAGGCGCCATTTTCGTAATTTCGAATGTATAAAACAAAATTTAAAATATAATTTAAGAAATCTATCATGATTTTCAGCTTGACATGAGGGCATAATGATCACACTGCCCTCACTTCTGTTATTTTAAAATTGATTTTCATTCTAACCTTAAAAACCAACATTGACTTACCATACAAATTGTATTTTTCTTTTATATCAGATCGATTATTTTGCTGGCGCTTGAATATTTTGACGGAAAACATAGTTCACAATAAATTAGAATTCGCAATTTCAATTCACCAATTAACAACTTCAGATATCTAAGTCCAAGATTACGTTTACTTACTGATAAATATTAAAAATAACAAAGTCGTCATTCACGGTTCTATTACATTGAAATTCTAGTTTGTCTCTTTTTTATTATTTTGTCATTCTTTTCAAAAACCTATTTAGAACTTTTTTCTTTACGAGATATTTATAAGACAATATCTGCAGTGTAATGGTTTCTTTGTTCACCGAATAACAGCTCTAACACAGGTGTTACACAGCTTTTTTATTGCGTCTGCAGCTACTATACAGCTCTACTACCGCAAGAAAGCTGTATAAAATGTGCCCTTTTTTACATATAAGGGCTGTATAAGTGCTTGTACAGCCTTTATACAGTCTGAATATACAGCTTCTAGTATAAAAACGAATAACCTACGGCTTGTATACAGCTTGCAATGCTACTTGGGTCAATCGGCGATTAAAAATACATAAGTTAAGAAAAAAAAGCATGTCAATTATGAAAAAAGTAGGTACTTTCAGGACTTAGCTTACCGAGGTTAGCAATGAGCGCTGCAGCAATGAGTAGGAAAGGAGCGCCGCGAGACCACAGCGCGTAAGTGGCACCGCCGAACGGGTAGCCCACTAGTACGCCTGCAACACACCACGACCACTTCGACGTGAATAATCACCCAAAATAAATGTTCTTTTAAATCAAACCTAATTGAGAGAGATTGTTGATACTTGTGTTTCGCTCCATGTACAGAGTCTGTATGTACATGGAGCGAGACACTGTGGCCGCTTTTCGAATTAGAAAAACAGCGCTGTGAGCGCTCACATCAATAATTTTCATTCCGATATCACGATTATGACAGCTATACGGAACGCTCATGAATGCGCTAACAGTGCTCACTCAATGTTAAAATCTATTTACACTGTATAAAACTTGTTTCTAATAAATCTAAGTTAGCTATAGTTAAGATATGAATCAAAACAAAACAGCACAACTGTAATTTTTGACAGCGCTCACGGTGATATTAGTGTAACACATGGTTGGCGTTATCCCAAGATGGTGCGTGTTATGACGTCGTCTATGACGATTCACGGAACATTGTTATCGTGCTCACGCCAATTCGGAATGGATGTGAGCACGCTCAAATCGAAATGTATTACAGACGGCAGCACATTAAGCTATCCCAAACTGTACATTTTTCGCAATTGAACAAGAATCTTATTCTTTTGTAATAAAGTTGAAAAACTATCAAAGAAATTTCACAGATTGGGGTAGCTTGATGTGCGGGCCTCTGTACTCTCTACTAAGTTAGTAGAGAGTGAACGCGTGTTTACCAATGTTTCTTCGTGCCAACGTTTGTACGGGGTCTAATATAACAGGGTTGGGCAACAGGAGCAACACATGAGCTGTGTTTAGGCGAAGAAGGGAAAGCGTCCTGTTTGTTCAGAAACGTGTTTACAAATGCTTCTCAGTGCCAACACTTAAGAAGCTTTTGGGCAAATAGATTGTAAGTACGAGCTGCGTGTGCTTCTTGAGTAGAACACATGAGAAGTTTCAGCTGTGTATCCTGTGTAGGGGCACGACCTAAGTGGTACCTAGTGGGATTCGTTACGCTGCTAAGTTAAACACTCAAATAACTTTAAAGATTTTGTTGCTGATAGCTAACGATGTAACGTTTAGGCTAAGCTATCGCTAAATGAGCAAAATGATGGGAATGAATGCACCCGTTTGCTGTTCGTAATGCACTGAGCTCGCGGCGCATTTAGTGCGGCCGTATTGTATCGCTAGATCAGCAAACGTGGTTGATTGCAATTATTGCATCGAACATGCTCCCGACGGCAAGAGATGAGTTAATGATATAAGCTTATACAAAAATGAAGAGTTATGTGAGTGTGGGTTAAACGCTAATGAGTTAAAACAATAATAGATGAGAGATGATTGAGAAGGATATAGAACAATTTTATCATGATCTTATAGCTAGATATAGATGCTCAAACGGTTGAGTCACCAATCGAGAATAGGTACCGCTTGCCTTTTAGCTAGGGAAGACGTCGATGTGTCTCGCCTCTTGGTACGCAAACTAGACCACCGTTTAGAAAAATTAGCTACGCGCGCACTATCACTGATACATGGCCCCTACTCGGGCAGGGGTTGATTTCGCGCACTTGCACTAGAGTTTTGCTCTTGTTTAAATTGATTTATGCACACACTCACACTCGCTGGTATGTTCTCGTCCCGCTCTTGGGTGGTCGGACCACCGGCCCGCTGACACTTCCTCCTCAGAAACCACAAGATCACTGCGACAGCTGCTACTAATAGGCCATATAACAGCGCATACTGATGTATGTCATGTGTCGTTAAAACCTCTGTCTGTAGGGATGATTCTTTCATTGCTTTAATTTGTTCACCGAGATACTAGAAAGAATCGTTTATCGGTGTGGTATCTTCGTTGACCTTGTAGTCTTGAAAAATTTGGATAGGCGGCGTAAGGTTACTAATAAAACGATTTATGGGAGTTATAATTTAGTCTCCAGTATGTTTGGTTTAAGATTAAGCGTATTCTCTAATTGCTGATGAGAATAAAGTGTTACATTATGACCCTTCACGATGCATTTCTTAGTTAGTTGAATGAGTCCAGCCTTGCTAACTTCGCTTGCTTGTAGGTCGTCACCGCATATGACTCTCAAAGAGAGAGAGAGTTACAACAGAAATACAAATAGATAGAAAAGTCGTGTAATGGAACCCATTTGTTTTCACAGCTAGAAATAATGATCCTGCAAGTAGTCAGCTCTTCTTTTTCGCAGAATTGTTCATCCGGAACTAAACTCTGGACAGGCCTTCGAAGTCGACAAAGGTAGGTTCCGCTCGATATTCGCAACCTTGAAGATCGCTGACGCTGGCTGATAAGTATGAATCTCTTTTCAAGTTGATCGCGATGTATTCGGATGCTGGTTTGACGCTGATCATTCTTTTGTTAATTTTAACCGGCACTGTTATCAAATTGTATAACTGGAACGTATCTTTGCTAATTAACGGTATGGTAATTTCAAATAAGAGATATTTTTTCGTCATCCTCGCTTTAACTTTTAACAAATTGTAGATCTCATACAAATTGATCTGAATGTCATCCACGGGTAATGCTAGCTCTTTAGAAATTTGACTAGATACAATCTGTAACTCCCTACGGAGCTGTTTTTCGTGGAGTCAAGAGATGCAGATTGATCTGACTATGATAGATCTCAGTCATAGTATTAAGAAAAGTATCCTGAATCCGCCTTAGATTCTGAATCATATTTATGGTCGCTAACGCTGCTAATGAGAAATCTTGCTGAATAGACATTACGATTTCTTGCTGCAATGTATTGGTGAAGCTGTCTAAATTTGGGAGTACCTACTCCTCACGGTATAATACAGCTCCCTGTATTAACGTATTTAAAAATATAATAATGGCCGAAAAAGCCCTTGAAGGTGTAGTGCGCGAGCTACAAAAGCTAGTGAGTGATCTCGTGATTAAAATCAGTGCTCTCGAGTGCAAAATAGATGAGCAAAATTCTATAATAGCGAAACAAGTTCTATCGTTCGAATCATTGGCGTCAGCTGTTGAGGGTAGTTCAAAATGAGCTCCTTCAAAACTAGCGAAGACCGATGCTCAAGACCGGCCAGCGATTTCAGCGACGCAGCAACCTGTGCGTGAAGCGCGAGCTAATTCGGCCGCCAAAAACCAAAAAGGGTACGCATCCGCTGCAAAAAAGTCAGCCGCTGTTAAAGCAAAGACCGACGGGGACGTAGGTGCGACAAATACCTTGCCGAAGACGCCCGAAGCTGGGCGAGTCACGGTGACAGCTACGAGTAAAAACCCCAGTCCACCTGCAAAAGCAGCTTCGTCTTCGCCGGAGTGCGGAGCCACGAACCTGGCGGAAAAATGCTCGGACGTAACAATTGATACCCCCAAGGAAGGCCGGCAACCGGCCCGTAAAAAGCGGTCCAAACGGCGGGTGGTCACTGGCAGCGGTCTAGAAGATGACGAGCTCAAAACTGTTAAAAAGCTAAAAATTATACAGGCTTGGTCTATCAAACCAGAGACGACGGAGCAAAACGTGATCAATTATTTAAATAAACTACAACATTGCGAGCATTATTTTGTGGAAAAACGAGAAATAAAAGCCACAAGACATGCAGCCTTCGTAATTGCCTTCCCGGAGAGCTGAAATGAGCGGATAAACACGCCAGCGTGGCCCTTGAGTGTGAAATTGTCAGACTGGTTTCCGAGGCGTCCCCGCGAGGAGCGGGGAGACACAAGCTCCGAGATTGGCACCGGGGACAGTGCACGCGCAGTCACTGGGCGCACCGCTTCGTGATCACCTTACGCAACGACGAAACAGGAATGTGAACTTACAGTGCCGGTATGCTAATAATTATAGTTCCCACTCGCAAAAGCTAAAAAAAAAAAAAAAAAAATAAAAAAAAATATTTATTTGACACTTAAAAAATACATGTTACAAGCCAGTCATAATAAAAAAGCACACGAATGTATTGCCACAAATATGATCCTAACCCCCAAACTAGGCGTGGACCTGTATTTTAGGGGTCAGCGTTCAGCCATGGGTTCTATTAATATACAAACTTGACAGCCAAGGTTGTTGCCATTTAGTAACACGTATAGGTAAAGATTATTAATCTATTACAAAAAGAAGGTAAACACACTTAAGTAGGAATTAAAATTACAGAAAGTATAATGCTAAATTGTTATGTGTGCTTGTATGTGCGTGTGTGTGAAATTGTGTTAGTTGGGTGGATGTGTGTAAATGTGCATGTGGTGGAAGTGTGTTGTGTGTGAATATGGGAGTGAGTGATTGTCTGGTTTGATTCGCGCCTTTGAATGTGTGTAAGGACGGGAAAAGTAAGAACGGTTGACAGTGTGTATAGGATTTAGATCATATTATAATATGTTATGTTAAGAATGTGAATAAACTTTCAGTCTCCTGATAGTCCATCTTTAGGAGCCAGTCTGATACTTTCTTTTTCATTTCCTGTCGACACATTTTAGCTATGTCCAGCTCTTTGTTTGCGAGATTGTACAGTTTGCTGCTTAAGCTTTTAAATTGATGTTTGGCAAATGAAGTCCGGCAGGGTATCGTAGGGCATACGGAGGATTTGCTACGCTTATTTGGGTCGGGTAAGGGAACATTCCTTTGTTTTCTTTGGATGGATTTGAGCACATAGAGCTGGCGGACAGAGAGGACTTTTAATTCAGAGAATAATTGGTAGGTGGGGAACCTATACGGTTTCTTGGTCATAACCTTAAGCACAGCCCTCTGTGCTCGCTCCAACCCGAGCAGGTAGGTCTTGGCTGCACCTCCCCATGCGGTTATGCAGTATTGCATAATGGACTGACATAGGGCCAGGTAGACTAGTTTTAGGTTTTTCAGTGTTGCAGAATCCCTTAGGGTCCTGAACACATTTATTAGCCGCCTAGTTCTGGTAATGATCGAGCCAATCTGCTTGTCCCACCTCAGTCCATCATCCATCAGCACTCCCAAATATTTCGCCGTTTCTACCCGAGAGATAACCTGGCAGGTACATTTGTATCGGTCCTCGCAAGTATGTGGTATTATGGAATAGTCAGGCGGGGGTTTAGTGTTGGGTCTCAAAGAAAAGGGTAGGAAATGTGTTTTGCTGAGGTTTAGTGTAAGAAGATTTAGTCTTAGCCAGGTCATTATTTTGGAGAGGGAATATTCGGCTCTATCTTTGACCACCTGCCAATTCCGTCCCCATACAAATACTGCTGTATCATCTGCATATGTAAAGATTTTGGTGTGTAGAAGTGACATTGTGCAGAGGTCATTTATATACACCAAAAACAACAGGGGTCCCAAAATACTCCCCTGTGGGACCCCAAAGAGGATTGTCCGTTCCTCGCTAAGACAATCGCTTATTTTGACATATTGCTTACGCCGGGAAAGATAGTCTTTAAACATATTTAAAGCAGTGCCTCGTACACCTATTCGTTCTAACTTTGCTAAGAGGATAGGGACAGAAACTGTATCAAACGCCTTCGACAGATCTAGATATATACATAGGCATCTATTTCTTTTGTCTAGGTTTTCCACTACTTGCTCTGTCAAATCCAACACTGCGTCTTCTGTAGATACACTTGATCTGAATCCGTACTGGTTGTCGGCTAAGATATTAAAGCGATTCATAAAATTTTTGAGCGATTTGTACAGTATTTTTTCTAAGATCTTTGATAAGGCTGACAGCACCGATATGGGCCTATAATTATTGACGCAGTCTCTGTCCCCACCCTTGTAAATTGGGTGTATAATAGCTTTTTTCAAAGCATCAGGGAACACGCCAGTAATAATAGCACGATTACAGATGTGCGTTATAGGTGGAATCAGTACACGTCGGCACTCTCTGAGAAGGGAAGATGGAATTCCATCCCATCCAGTAGCACAATCCGGCCGCAGCTGTAGGATAGTGGTTTCAATGTCCGCTTCATCTACTTCTAAAATAACGAGCGAGTTGGGTTGATAGCTTTCGGAACAGTCTGAGGCAGGGGGTTGTGGGGAGACAGAGTTATCTGTCGATGAGGTTTGAGACAGAAGGATGTTGTTCGCTAGATTTTTACCGACGTCAGTGAAAAAGTTACAGACAAGGTCAGCAGACGACTTTGGGCTATCTGATATTTGAAGTAATTCCAAAGTATTGTCTTTGGGCTTGTGAGTATTAGTTATCTCTTTGATAGCTTTCCATAGGGCTTTGGGGTCGCTGCCTGCTTTGTCCAGTTTGCTTTTCTCATACGCGATTTTTAGCTTTCGTAGGAGTCGATTTGTAAAGTTCCTATAACGTGTATATGTTACTTTAAGTGTCATGTTATCTGGAGATTTCTTTGCTTTAATATGTAACCTATCCCGATTTTTTATACAGCGCAGGAGCCCCGGCGTGATCCACGGTTTTAGGATTTTTTGCTTATTTGGCACTAAAACTGTTTGTGTGTGTTTATTAATAATTGATGACATTGTTGAAATTAAGGAATTGGTTGCGGTGTTAGCGTCATCCATTTCTAAGAGAGGTTTGAAGTTTGTGCTTTCTATTTCCAGTTTTATTGACGGATAATCTATACGGGTTTTAGCGTTATTGTATTGACGTTTAGGACACACGTTTTCTATAAACAGTACAACAGGCATGTGATCGGTTATATTTGATTCCAGTACTAGTGTTGTAGAGTGCAGTTTAGATTTTAGTAGAGTATGGTCCAGACATGTTTTGATCCTAGTGGGAAGTGTGTGCGTAGGGAAAAAGCCGTGGGACGCATTGAAGGTAAGGTATTCCTCTGAAATAGGGTCCTTATTCATAGTAGATATGTCGATGTTGATATCACCGACAAGGACTTGCGTACTAGTTTTTAGTCCAGTGTAGACGGTATTTAAACTGTCTAAGAAATTAACTTGGTTAATTCTAGTCTTAAGTGAAGGGGGGCGATAAATAGCAACAATTTCTAAGTTCTTTTCTATTTGACAGACCATACAATTTGCATCTTTAAAAGCTGGTTCATAGACTAGACAGGTTAGTTTTGTGCTGGTAAAAATAATAATACCGTCATTTTGGTTAAGTATATTTCTGGTGTAATGTGATACATAACCATCTAGGATAGGTAGATCTTTTACCTTGCTAAGCCAACATTCGGACAGCACTATTACATCAAACTTTACTTTGGTAAGAGCCAGTAAGATGCGAAGTTCGTCGAAGTTTTTATTTACACTTCTAATATTGATGTGAATTATCTTTATAGCTTGACTAGAGTTGCCAGCATATTTGTAACAGTCCTCTGGACAACAAATGTACGAATTTTTGAAATTGCACGAGTCAAGGTCGTAATTAATATTATTAATATGGTCACGATTAGCCATTTGGAAGGAAAACAGAATCAATATTGGTGCAACCTGCGTACATTTTGTATTTATAAACACTGTCGTACATATGCTTATTGTTCTTAAGTCGTATACGGAAGATGTAGGGAAAAGGAAAAAGCTGGGACCGCTATGCTCAAATAGTGTTAATATAGCCCAAACTAGTAATGGGAAGCCTAAATATTCGTTAGATCTATACTATCAAAACGTTAGAGGACTGCGCACGAAGTTAAGAACATTATATAATAATTTAATAGGGTCTACGGTCGATTTAGTAGCCATAACTGAAACTGGAATCAATGACTGCATATGTGATGGTGAACTAGCTCCGAGCGGATACACAATACTAAGGTGTGACCGCGCGGATGGCCGTAAACATGGAGAGGTCATACTCGCTGCTACCCCGCATGGTGCTCTCGAGTTACGCAGGGTATCATTGGCTGATAATGCGAACTTGAACCACCACCCGTTCGAAATCGTTTGTGCGACAGTTTATCGGAAAAGTAGTCTTTTGTTTTTGTGTTGCGTTGCGTACATTCTACCTAAAACTATTGAAAGAGAATATATGTATATGTTTGACTTGCTGGAACAGTTATGTATTAAGTACGACGAAGTTATTCTAGTGGCTGATTTAAATATGTACTCAACTAACCAGGATGTACAATGTTATTATGAATACTTTGCCACCTTCTTTGGGTTTCGCCAGTGTAATAAGTATAGCATTACCAATTGCAACAATCGCACGCTTGATGTAGTCCTGACTACTTTGCCTGAAGACGATATCGTCCTTAGTGAGGAGCGCGATGAACGTTTGTCTTGCATCGACCCGCAGCATCCACCGCTGCGAGTTAGTATAAGCCGCGCGCATGCGACTACCTGCTCTGGCGGCCATATGCCGCAGGTGTCCACCTATCTACCCCGCTGGAACTTTAACAAGGCAGATTTTAATTTTTTGTATGGTTCGCTTGCGACGGCAAACTGGAGCGCGCTGTATGCAGCGAGCAATGCCGAGGAAGCGTACAGTATTTTTTATGATATATTTTACAAGATTTTAGATGGCACTCCAAGAAAAACTTCGAAAGGATACTGCTCTCGTTATCACTACCCAGAATGGTACACAGCTGATTTAATAGAGACTATTAAAGAGAAGGCTTTTTGGCACAGAATGTTTAAGAGAACTGGTTCGAGCAACGACTATAGTAACTTTTCTTACTATCGTTCTGTGGTCAAAGATAAAATAAATTCCGCATATCGTAACTATCAAAATCGTTTACAGCAACAGTTTATAAAAGAACCGAGGTCTTTTTGGGGTTTTGTTGGTAGCAAACGTTCGAAACGTAGTACGACCACAATAGTAAAATATGGTGATCCGTTACCTGAGAATGAGTGCGCCCAGGCATTTGCGGTTTACTTCCATTCAGTTTATGGTGAGGTGGCACCGCGGTGGGATGCAGCTCCCGCTGGGCAGGCGGCGCCTGAGCGCGGCACGCGCATTCACGTGAGTCAGCTGTCTCTTGGTGAGGTGAGAGCGGCGCTCACGCGCCTTAAGCCCAAGCGTTCGGTTGGGCCAGACGGGGTCCCACCCTACATCGTTTGGGCACGCCACGATTGCGGCGGTAAGTCCCCTCTTTGAGGAGTGGCTTGAGAGGCGGCATGGCGTCCTCACCTTCCGCCTGACACAGGTTCTCACCGGACATGGCTGTTTCGGGAGGTTCCTGTTTCGGATAGGGCGGGAGAAAACGCCCGGGTGTTTCCATTGCGAAGATCGCCCAGAAGACACGGTGGAGCATACGGTGGAGGTCTGCCCGGCTTGGGCGGAGCACCGCCGTGTCCTCGTGGAGGTGATCGGCGGCGGCGATCTCTCGCGTCCGACCCTGGTCCAGGCCATGGTACGGAGTGAGAGGGCATGGCTGGCAGTCACCTCCTTCAGCGAAGCAGTTATGCTCGCAAAGAGGGAGGCGGCGCACGTGAGGGAGATGCAGTACATGCACCCTCACAGCCGTGGCCTTCGCAGGAAACGCCCTGGGCGTCGGGAATGCCAGGCTGATTCCCGGCCACCGTAGACACGGGCTTGCGGACGGCGAGTAATGGGTAGCTCGCTGTCTGGTAAGGACCAAGCCCGGGTGGACGGCGCGTTGTGTTCCACGCGCGCCTCAAAGAGATGTCAGCAGCAACAGATGGGGCCCGCAAGGGCCGATGCCTGCCAGGGGTGCGGGTTGTTCGAAAGAGATACCGCCACCCTTGGCACACAGGCAAGTGAGGGAACACGGGTGGGTTTTAGTCAGTAAAAGTCTGACACGCCCTCCCGCCCCACCCAGAGCGGGAGAAGTTATTTGATGATTTCCCACCCAAAAAAAAAAAAACCCTACATCGTTAAATATTGTAGGACTGTACTGGCCAGACCTCTCTTACATTTATTTAATAGCTTCCTACAAGAATGCTCGTATCTAGGCGGCTGGAAGCTGACTAGGGTTACTCCGGTACCAAAGGGCACTCCGGCTTCTGAGATCAGCGGATATAGACTTGTGGCAGTTCTATCAGCATTTGCAAAGGTCTTCAAGTCTGCGTTGTGCTCTTGTATTCATTCCTAAATAGAAACTCGGCTCAACGATGTGCAGCATGGTTTCCGAACGGGCCACAGCACAAATTCTAACTTAATGTGTTTTATGAACCAAGCCGCCCCAGCGCTGGACTCAGAGGCAGGGGCCCAACTGGACGTTACTTACTTCGACTTCAGGAAGGCATTTGACAGTGTAGATAATGACATTCTCTTCAGTAAATTTGCAAGGGCTGGTTTCACTCCAGCCCTCCTAAAGTTCTTTTTCAGCTACTTGGGTGATCGCAAGCAAATTGTAGAATACGCTGGCTTCACCTCTGACACATATTGCACCCATACCCCTGGGTAAGCCAAGGTACTAATTTAGGGCTGTTGGAATTAATTATAATGGTAAATGACCTTCCTGAAATTGTGAAAGATGCTGGTTGCTTACTCTTTGCCGACGATCTGAAATTGTTCATGTGGATTGCTAATCTGTCGCACTGCGAACTCCTGCAGCGGGACATTGATCATGTAGTCGCGTGGAGTACTGAGAACAAACTACTTTTTAATGTGACGAAATGTAACGTGATGTCTTTTACGCGGGCTGTGGTTCCCCGGTTTCACGAATATAGCATGGACGGGCAAGCGGTACCGCGGGTAGTGGCGGTGCGGGATCTTGGGGTCACTTTCCCCGAAGATTTGTCGTTTCGCACACATATCGTACAGGTGTGTAAGAAAGCATTCAGGAATCTTAGATTTGTAATGCGTGAGATGCGTGACTTTACTAACGCAGCAGCTATGAAGTCTCTGTATATTGCATTAGTAAGAAGCAACCTGGAAACGAGTGCTATCATCTGGAATCCGTTTGAAACGAAGTATTGTCTAATGGTGGAGAAAATGCAAAATAAATTTACCCGGTTCCTGCACATGAAGGAATTCGGCGTCTACCTATTCTATCCTCTTATGTATCCAACCCTCTTTGTAATAGGGATGGTTGGCTGCTACAAGTTAGAGGTAAGGTGCAATTTAGCACTGGCTTAATATATTTTTATGGTTTTCCGTGGTATGCTGAATAATCCGCAAATACTGGAATCTTTGGGATTGCTCGTTCCAAACAGTAGGCTGCGGCAAGGGCCGAGGGAGAGGCTGTTTAATGTCATTGAGACTAAGACGAAGAGGTTTTTGCGGACTCATTAAATACGACACGTAACTTCGTCGTGGAGGATTCCGCTCGCTGAACCCCATGATGAGGTAAGAAACACTCTATTCCGTTTCTGCTAAGAGTCGCTAATTTCATATGCCCCAACTTTTCATAGTCACTTAAGAATTGCTTATATTGCTGAGCTAAAGATTCTTGCCTGCCAGGCTTTTTCTCTAGATTCTTTAATTGCGCTAGTGTTATTTCCTTTGACGATCCTAGCTTTTCGTTCGCTTGCTGCTTCATCGGAAACCTAACTTCATAACGACCGATTTCCAGACGTTTTGTCGTTGTTAGGTAATATTCGACGCATCTCTGATCTTCCGCTGATATTTCATTTTGCTCGTGAATGTCCTCAATTTGCCAAAATTTATGAATATCCGCTATATTATTTACGATGACGTTACAATAGAACTGTGGCTTTACGGTTTCTCACAGTAACCATCCTAGCTGTGTTTGCTAAGCTAAGGGCGCAAACGAATCAGCACTTCTTATCAAACTGTCTAGCATGATAAGAGCATAGGCATCAGCCCCGAGTAACAAGGCTACTGGACGACTTGTATTGAACTCTGGATCCGATAAATTAATATGTTCCAAATGTGACCACGAAGGCTTTTCAAATGATTGATTTGGTAAGTTTTCTATTAGACTTTTCATAATCAAACATCCATATGGAAATTAAAGTTAGTAAACATAGACAGGCAAATAATGCTTAGCTTACCCATACAGTTAGATTTCTTTTCTGCTATTCCGGAAACTGCTCCATAAAAATGCTGTCGTTTTAAACCTAACTTTGAGCTGCCTTCTCTGTAATCAACGATACCTGTGAGCCCTGATCAATGAGAGCCCTCAGGACAAGCTGCGTGCTATCTGCTGCTGTCACCCTCACTAACGCTGTAGCTAAAAGAATCTCGGTGAGATTTTGCTGAGATGCATGAACACCATTACCGCTGCTTTGCTTTAAAGGCTCTTTAATATTTTCATCATTCTTATTATTTTGCTGGCCATCAGCAAAAGAATCATGCAATAAGATATGATGCCTACCAGAACACGTGAGGTGTCGATTCTTGGAATGGCATTTGTTGCCATTGTGATTAAAAATACAATTAAAACAATATTTCAGTTGTTTGAGGGTTTTAAGTTTCATTTCCTTCGGCATTTGAACAAACTTTGCGCAGTTGTATAATTTGTGCCCTGCGAAACAATTAGGGCATTTGATTTCCTGCACGTGCTTTGCTTTTGAGTTCTTCAAATTACTAACGCTCGATTTATGATTAGTGCTGAATTTTCGATTGTTTCGAAATGGTTTTGAAGAACCCGCTTGTTGCTGAAATTGCTGCGATTTTTGCATGGTGTCTTGTCGTCGACGAGATGTTTCTAGACTAGTGAATTTATTTTCTAGAAAATTTAAGTACTCGTGTAGGACTGGTAGTGCTCTAGGGTTCTGTAACGAGTCTATATACTCAGAATAAGATTCTATAGAGATATAGATATAGAAATAAGATTCTATTCAGCTTTTGCGAAATAATATGCGCAATTAGAGGGTCTCACGTGCTAATATCCGCACCTAGATTTTTTATGGCGTGAAGACTGTCTAACGTGGCGTCATGCATCTTTTTAAAGGCTGAAAACGATTGCTGCTGTATGTTGGGAATATTCAGGAAAATATTGGGATGCGCTGTAAAAATAATCCTCTTGTTAACAAATCGATGATTTGGAATCTCCCAACAACCGTTATAGTTTTCGGTGCTGATTGGAAGGCGCTGATTCAAACGCTCGATTTCGCCTTTTAATTTGCCTTAAAGGTATTGCATTTTCTGAGCGTTTGACAATGCGTTGTTCTTGTGGATTGCTTTGCTGAATAGATCCTTAAAAGGCATACATTGCTGGTACTGGCCTGTAAATACAGGAATATCTATTTGAGGAGTAGATTTCTCCCGAAAAGATGTTGACCACATTTTTGAGTTAGTAGCTTTTCTCAAGCTGTTAAAAGTTCGCTCGTGCTTGGTGAAGTTATAGTCATGATCTCCTGCTGCATCTTTCCCCGATTCACCAATGATTTCCCAATGAAGGTTATCAATGGTAGTCTACTGACTATGCAGGGTTCGAAGGGCGTCTTCGAACTCCCACTTGTCAACAATAGTTTTAACATCAATATTGTCGTGTGCTCTAAGAAACTCTTTAAAATTGACCGACTGCCTATGAAGCATATCGTCAAGCTGGCTGTTGGACCCTCTTGACTCGAAGGTCGGAGTTGCTGTTACTGTTGCTGGCGGTCCCGGCTGACTTTCTGAAGTTCCGAGCGCCTCTCGCTGAGGTGGTTGAGGAAGATACTGTGATTTCTGATCTTGTTGCATCAACTCTTCTTTATATTTACCAACAAGTTCTTTATCTGTTCAATAATGCTGGCTCGTACTCTAATAGTCATAGTCATAGTCATTTATTCATAAACAAGTAACTTGTATATGAACGTACACACAAAATGAAACAGTTACAATAGGTAAATATAAATACCCCAACATAAATTGCATTTGAATTTCACAAAATTCCATCAATCAATTAAAAATAATAAATTCCTTCAACAGTGTTTCAACACGTAAATGAACTAATATAGCTAACACCTTAAAATTTAAAATAAAAACAATAAAACTATAAAAAATTACAAATTAACATAGATTGATAAAATCAATCAAACATATAAATTCAAAAATAATAATTTTAAATGTATGGCTAGATCAATAAAATATAATTAACAAAATCAAACAAAATTTAACAACCCATGATTATCTCAAGAAACAATTATAATTTAATAAAATTACAGTTCTTCTACAGCGTATAGACACTTATTCAATATTGCCGTTCTTCTACTGTCTCATAATCTTGTATGTATTTGGCCATATTATTCTTATTTCCATTATTCTGGTTTCCAGTTTAACAGTTTTTTTTAAACGTTGCTCAATATGTATACCTAAAAATTTTACTTCTGCAACGAGCTCAATGTCGACTTCATTTAATGCAACATTTCAGTTATCTTTGTTACGGGATGTAGTTTTAAATAACATTATTTGGGTCTTTTTACTATTGATAAAAAAATTATTCGAATTTATACACATGAAATGCTTGTAACGTAGCATTTATCCTTTCTGTCAACTCTGCCATGTCATTAGCTGACACTATGGCATTTGTGTCATCTGCAAAAATTACTAATTTAATGTCGGGTAAAATTGTATTTAGTGAATTAATCAGGTCATTAATAAATAAGAAAAATAAAATAGGTCCAAAAATAGATCCCTGTGGGACACCCCGATATACGTTCGATTTTGGATTTATAAAATCAAAATCAAAAATCAAAAGTCATTTATTCAAATTAGGCTGAGAATCAGCACTTTTCGAACGTCAAAGTACATGAGACAGTCCCCCAAAACGCCCACCCTTCACCACTTCCTAGTGCTTTAGCTGGGAAGAAGAAGTGGCGGAACAAACTCCCCAGCAGCACAGCTGTCTGTTTAGTCGGATAGACTTGATTCTATACATACATAGGCAAAGTAATCAACATTACGAGACACAGAACTTAAAAAATTGTCATTTATGTCAGCTAGCCATGCCAATATACCAACAAATAAAGTGAAAAATTTACTCAAGCACAAAAAATAAAAAGTAAACAAAGCATATACCAAAATAAAAGTCTCCTGGTATAAATGGCGTGATAGCTTACATAAGCAATGCTGGATTATGTTTACAAATGATAACCTAGGACCATCGACGTAAAATAAATAAACAAGTAGGTAATTATTAGCAACAATAACAAAATCATGGTCAGCAAGACGACCAGTCACCACAAGCAGCACCCGTTCACGAGCATAACGCAAAGATCAGCCATTACCCCCCTCGCCATATTTGAGGGAAAGAGGTAACCCGATCCCCAACGCTACCGCAAGCAGTGACATCTACGGGAGCATGACGAACTTGCTGCCGGTTACTCAGGCAAGAATAGAATTATCAATTGTCGAGATCGCTAGCTAACCATAATGCCATACAACTCTTCATAAAAAAAAAATTGTTATGAGTAGAACATGTCAATAACTAATGCATATGTTGCATGCTATACCTTTTCTTATAATTATTCTGAGTTTTGTCAATTTCAACGTACATCCGCCTGTTTTTTAAGTAGGAAGAGAATAGTCGCAAAGCATTTCCTCTCATTCCGTAATGACTCAATTTAGTTAGAAGTAATTCATGGTCAATTGTGTTAAATGCAGAGCAAATAATTAAATTTAATTAAATCTAGGAAAATCCCTGCAACTCTCAATTTATTATTAATTTTAATAAATAACGTATATGGCGTCTGCAGTGCCAACACCCTTTTGATACCCAAATTATCTTTTATTTAACACTTTGCTTACTCGCAAGTAGACTGAAAGTCGAATTTTAAGTATCTTTTCAAATAATTTAACAGCACTGGTACCAGAGAGATGGGTCTATAGTTTTTAGGATCAGACTTACTTCCCTTCTTATACACAGGCATTACTTCCGCACTTTTTGGTTGGTATAGGAAGATAGCCTCTTTTATACATTTATTAAAGAAGTCAGATAGAGGCTCGGCTAATATTTCAATATGCTCCTCGAACAGTCAAATTGGCACTTCGTCATACCCACAGGAATGTTTGTTTTCCATCCTTTTAACTATGTTACATATCTCGTTTGGAGTGGTAGGAGAAATATATATGTCACTGCCAACTTTGTCCGTGTATAGATGGAGAAATGCCTTAGCAAGGTCTCCTACATTTACGTTAGTAGCACCTTTATAATCAAATTGATTCACTAGTAAGTTAGTTATTTCCTCTGGATCCACTACAATTCGGAACTTAAACTTAAGGTTGATTGATACCTTAAGTTTAAGTTCCCGCTGAATCACTTTCTCTTTGTTAGTCCATTTATTTACAACTTTCCAAATTTCCTTACCCGTATTTTTTATGTATTCTTTAAGAATACCCTTTACGAACGCTGCACTATTTTTAATATTGAAAACTCTTCTGTGTATTGCAATAAACCGATTCTCATCGACTCTCAAATTCAGACATCGTAAAATATTTATGATTCGTCTGTTCGAAAGGTAAAGTACCTTGTCATGATTCACTTGAAAGTCCTTCCAGTACTTCTCAAGTAACTCGAGTTTACGCTTATATCTAACGTCTTACTCTCTACGCTATCCTTTTTTAAAATTGAAGAGGAGTTTTCTAATGCCCTCTGCAATCTCGGATTGAAGAAAATAAAGGCTCTCTATCTTGCTGCTTGTGTAAAAAAAATGAACGATCTTACTTGGAAGAATCCTTTGTCGCTGCTAACCTGACGAGGTTTTCTCCCCACGTCAGTGATCCGCTGGTGTTGCTAGTGTGAGCTGTAAACTCACTGCTGCTGGAACAGTACTCCCCGAGCACCGCTGTTGCTGATACCGCTGAGAGAATATATTGAGCACTCCAACTCAATATACTGTCGCTTAAGTCACTCCTAAAGTCTCGCTGCAAAAGTAACCACTAGTTACTGCTAAGCTAACCTAAGAAACACTGTAATAAAAGGTGTCACTAGTTCAGTTCAGTTTAAGTTCACTTCACGAACCGTCAGTCCCGAAAAACTAAAGTTCGACCGTGAAATCCTTGAATCCGGCTCGAAGGACCAAAATGTAGGGGCGCGACCTAAGTGGTACCTGGTGGGATTCATTACGCTGCTAAATTAAGTTTATTGCCGAGAGTTAACAATGTAATGTTTAGGCTAAGCTATCGCTAAATGAACAAAATGATGGAAATGAATGCACCCGGTTGCTGTTCGTAATGCACTGAGCTCGCGGCGCATTTAGTGCGACCGTATAGTATCACTAGATCAGCAAACGTGGTCGATTGCAATGATTGCATAGAACATCCTGTTTTTACGCTACTTGTATAAATAAAACAGTGAATTTACCTGTGAGCTGTGAATGGATGAGTATTAGTGGGTGAGGATAAGCGTGTGGTGTGGGTGAGTGTGCGGTATGTGTGAAGTAGAGGCAGTGTCTACTACCAAGCGCTACGGCTCCGAGCAGCGCGCCGATTGCTCGGTCGCGCTGGTGCTGTGGCACGGCGCGTGTCGCCAGCGCCAGGCCGGCCACGCCCGCCAGCGCCGCGCCCGCGCCATGCGCCGCGCGCCCCAGCGCCACGCACAGCGCCGCGCGCCAGCCCACGCGCCCGCTCACGCTCATGAACACTGCGCACATACACACTACACGTACTACCAGCATCCAATCTTTTCTGTAAAAATCTCACCGTGAAAACTTAATTGTAAGTAGTTAGCTTGAAGTGAGCTATCAATTAGTGTCGATCGCTAGCATCGGGTGGAAAGGAACTTTATGCTTACTTCACAGATTTCCCTGTGAGGCTGTCTTTTTATGCAGCCTCACTAATTCGCATAAAAGTCATGCACCCGAAGGTGGATCTATCAATATTAACATGCTCGAGGCACTGCAAAATCGAGATAGTTGCACCAGAATCCTAAAGGCGTTGTTAGTAAAACTGTACTCTGAGAGCATTGTAGACCCACTACGTGTGGTTGTTCCACAGGGCATTGTTGTAAAAACTTTGGCGGTAGGCTCTGAACAAAAGTATCTTTACCTGTGGTATAGCACGTTCCCTTGCACAAACTATAGCATAATCAGCCTATAAATGTTCCCACTACTGGGACACAGGCCTCCTCTCTGTGAGAGGGAGTGGGTAATAGAATTTGATCACTAAGTAATTATGTTTTCTTCACTTCTTTATTGAGATTATTTAAAACGTAAAGTGTCAATTTTAAGTAATGGTTGCGTAAAAACTTCAGATTTGCTCCACCAGATGGCAGACCCTTCGTCGTGCACGTTCCCTATACAATACACCTCGGAAACCTACGTACCAACATGTTAGCACGCACCGACAATGCTCTCCGCTCTCTCTCAATGTCTGCGTCATCATGTAGCGTTTCGGTCACAACATGTAGTTACGCACCTAAACTGAGAGACCTGACTCAATGATACCCCGCTGAGACGTGAGGAGGTATATGCTCAGATTGTAGTTAATATGTTATGTCAAAAAGTGCAATAACTCGGTCTCGAGTCTACAAATCTCAAAAACGACGACGGCGCCAGCGCTCCGGCGAGATTTCGCCTGATTGCCGGGCGAGATCTCGAATGGCCCCGAATTTGAATGGGTCCCTAGCTGTGCATACCAATGGCAGCGGCGGCGAGCGTGGCGGTGGCGGCGCGCAACACGGGCGCGGCGCCGCGCCGGCACACGGCGGCGCCCGCGAGTGGCGCGCCCAACAACTGCGCCGCCGCCTTGGCACCCAGCAGCGCGCCCACCAGCGCCTGCGACCCGCCACCTGCGACCACTACGCGTTGTAGCACCGCCCATGTCAGCCAGCCATAAATATTGTAAAGAATTGCAACATACATACAAAAAAATATACCTCGGGTGTGCTCTTGCTGCGCTCTCGAGCACGTGACCAGAATCCTTCGTTACGTTCGAGATTCCATGTAGCGCCCATGACATTAGACAATACTGTAGGCGAAGCCCAATAAAACGAGCTATTTTATAAATAATGAGTTTTTTAATGTAGTAGGTACCTGTATCCGTTACCTATATAGTTACCTGTATAATTACCTGTAACACATTACCTGTTTACTGTACTTACTCTTACTAATCAGCTGTAAAGTAGTTTGTGTTTTCTTAAAATTATGTTATGTAGTTCAGACACCATGGTACAAGTAGCATACATTCCGCCTAGTTAGCTAATGTGGTTAACCCAGTAAGGAAATAAAAACCTTGAACTTCCTTACCCGTGTTGACCGGATCTCGGCAAGCAGAAACCTGTTCTTGGGAAGGCCATGTTATCGCGGTCCTGAACGGTGGATAAGGAACTACTCATATTTAGCTCTATTCAGCTTTTTTCAATTAAAAAAAACGATTTTGGAAGCCTCTTTTGCACTTTTTCATTTGCCATACGATTTATTTTCCATATTTTTACCACACCGAAACAACATTTTACTGAATATTATTTGGTCATAAATAGGATGCTATTTTATCCCGGTAGTACGTTCCCGTGGGATAATTTGCGACCTCTGCGTGGACAAAGCCGCTAGCAAAAGCTAGCTATATATATTTATATTATATAGTAGGATAGTAGGATTACCGTGTATTACGTGTCCAATATAAGTGATTATTTTAACGTTATACCGATTTACATTAACTCCTTCGTCAAGGTAACACCATCACCCCCGCCTACAACATCTGACTCACATTTAGCTAACATTTTGGTCCTTCGAGGTGGATCAGGTTCCACTAGAAGGAGTGAACCAGTCAGATCATGAGTCACAGAAGTGAAATCACCACACGCAGCAAGCAAAGAAGATTGGCTGAAGAAATGAGTTCACGACGAACAGAGGATATCGTCTCTGACTCAGGCTTACCATCCGAGAGTGCACCAGGGTCTCCGTCCATCACACCGACAATGGCACGGACGTCTGCTTGCAACATCCCTCTGACAGGGGACCAATTATTGACCACAGCAAAGAAACGTCAGAAGGACCACAAGGAGGGCAGACAGTCGCTAAGGGTAGCCATACCTCGCCGCGAAGCAAAGCCTCATCAAGGAAAAGTCGCAGGAGCGTCGATTACTTAAGAAAAAAGATCGAGTACGAAGCTGAACGCGAGTTGGTTCAACTTAAGGAGAACCTCGTGAGAGACAAGGAAAACCTTGTCAAGAAAAGAATAGAAGTAGAGATAGCTGAGATAGAGACGGTCGCTGAAAGTGATGACTTTCACTCAGATGTGAGTGTGACGCAGCGCGTCGAAGAATGGGTCAAGAGAACGCCCCAAGTGTTCCAATTGAATGCAGTATTAGGTACACCGGCTATGTCAGGCGCACCTATTGAAGTGGCTGCGCCACGTAAAACATCTGAGATCCACGATCAAAACGTAAGTACAGTGAATCGTGATTCTAATAGTTACCGTGTGTCGTCAGTATCTCGTGAAATAAATGTGTCGCAAGTATCTAGGGCATCCGCGTCTATACCGTTACCTAACCTAACGGTACCAAATCCGCCAAGGTACCTGCTAGTGTCGTCAGAAGGTATGAGATTCCATCTGCCCAATTATTATCCCGTCTTTACCACTCCAACCGCAAGTGTACCTCGAGTATCAACACTCGAGTCGGATACACGGCGGCAGATGCAGTACGGAGCGGATGAAAGAGAAAGACGGAGAGAATCCTCTGGGGATAGAGACCGGAAAATTGACAAGCTGGCAGAAGCCATCACAAATATAGCACGACCACTATCGGGCATATGAATTGCCGTATTTTAATGGTGATCCAGTCGACTGGATATCGTATCGGAATATGTTCTGGAAAACATCACAGTTATACAGTTCCAAGACATGAGAACCTAGCACGACTAAAAACCTCACTACAGGGCGAAGCAAATATATCAGCAGAAGATTTACTATGAACGTCAACTGATCCCGCACAGCTAATGCATGCGCTCGAGGAAAAGTTCGTCATCCGACCTTAGTGCTACAGTATGCCATACAGAAGTTGATAAATTTACCCAGAGTGACGGAGAGTTGCCGGGAGCTGAGGAAATTCTCATCAACTGTTCGAAACTGTGTATCACTAATCAAGAACATTCATGCAGAGAGCTATATAAATAACCCACAGCTGGAGAGGGACCTGTTGAGCAAGCTGACACAAGCACAACGTGCACAATACAGTGACTTTACGATGGGCCTGGACAACGCACAGGGGGTGGACTTAAGAGTGTCTCCAAACTTAGAAATACTTACTTACTTACTTACAGACTTATTAATCTACTAATTAGTTCGATCGATTCTCTTGTACACCGAACTAAACTAACTAAACTATCACTAAAACTCCTTACTTTTGGCTATGAGAATCTTAAAGCTATTCTGCAAAAAAAGATCTCTAAATTTAAAAATAATTTTAACACAACTAAAATCGAATTTAACAATCGCGCAAAAAGCACCAAGTGGGGGCACTTGGTGTTTTTTGGCTTCGCAACGTTGTACTTGTTTGCCTTACCCCGTGACTCTTTTTAGAGCTGTTGTCGCGCAGGGGGGGTTGCCTCGACGTGTTTTTTATGGATTTTTTTATTTTTTGTATGGAAGATATGAAAAATAAAGGGGGTAGAAATTTTCATTATTTTTACGATAGGGCACACCATTTTCGAGATATAAGCAAAAGAAAAGAAAAAAATGATACAGTACTGTATTTGCGCCCGAAGTCGAGGTGTTGGTGCGAATTTTAGTTCTTGACAACTAATTTTATTCCACACCTTTTTAATCGCGATTAAATCAAAATTTTATGTTGAATAGAATAATGAAATTGACAACAACAGAATAGCAAAATTACCATTTTCACTAAATTAAAAACTCAGTGCAATCTTAGTGATGTCAAACTAAAATATAGTTATATTGTGTCACTTTAGTCAATTTCAGAATGGGAAATCGTCGTTTGACAGGAATGAACTAAATTTTGGTGATTTTTAGTTTAGTTTAGAGAATTTTGTGACAAGAGAATCGGCACCAGTACCTAAAACTGAACCAACTAAAATATGGCGTTGAAACATTCGCTCTATTTGTACAGTGTCTCATTAAATTGTCTAGCGGAACTCCACAGACGTGATGTGCATCGAAGTGTAAACACGACTAAAGAAAACAAGACGGATTGTCTCACGTCTCAACTCACACCTACAGTAATAACACTACCCACAAACGGTCGTTGATTAAAAAAAAAACATTATTTATTATTATTTATTATGTTATCGTATTTAGCTATGTATAAACTACTCACCACGTCAGAGCACGAGCAGAGTTTCGTCAGCTGATTGAATTTCACCCTGTAACCCTACATTTGATGCAGGTTTCGGTTATCGTCATCGATATAGTTACCGTTGTCCGTGTCGGCGATGTGCCGCACGGTGTGGTTGAGCAGGCTGGCCAGCGGCGCGTCCTGCGTCGTCCACAGCGCCAGCGCCTCGCCGCGCACCCAGTCCGGGATGATGGGAACTGAACACACAACACAACTGGAATCATTGGTCTAACTTCAGACCAGAGAAGCTTGCGAAAAGGAAACTGAGCCCCCGTGACCTATATCCACGTTTTTTTCACGTTTTTCAAACTCAAATGATCAACACAATCAATCAATCACAATCTAAATGAGTTTCTAAATGGGAGATTCACCAATTTATTATTTTTTAATCATCGTTCTTTTATTATTATGAAATTTTTAAATAGTTTCACTAGTGACAGAGAGTGACATTATTAATTTTATTATCTAATACCTTTAAACAAGCAATTCTTTTATATATTATATAATAATATATAAAAGAATTGCTTGTTTAAAGGTATTAGAGCTATTTCCAAGATTCAGATTATATTTAGGTACCTACACATATTATATGTGTACCTAAATATAATCTGAATCTTGGAAATAGCTCCAACGATTTTCATGAAATTTAGTATACAGGGAGTTTCGGGGGCGATAAATCGATCTAGCTATATTACATATTTAGAAAACGAAAAGAAAAACAAAATACCGGTCATACAAATATTTGTATTAATATTTGCATGACATTGTTTAAGGCAAACGTGACGATCTGTTTTATGTTTATTATTAACATCTCTTGCATGCTGACAATTTGTATTGTAAGTTTTGTACTCATGTTTGGGCAAATAAATTATTATCTTATCTTATTATCTATCTTATCGACCGTTTTTGTATCCTCCAAGTAATATTTATTTGGGGGCACGGCGGCAGTGCCCCCACCGTACCCCATTTCGTGGTATTTTCAAACCTTCATAGTTTCAGACTGGAGAATGGCTAAAGAGCTCAAATTCTCAATTATATCTGAACGGATTGCGATAACGGTTGGCAAGAAGATATAATAGTATTCTGGGGAAAATACTTTTTACCGCGGGAAGATATAATTTCTAGAGGGGCAAAGAAGTTTCTAGGGTGGGCGCTGCCCACTCTTGCCCCCCCCCCCCCTAGCTACGCCCATGCCTGCCAGGGGTTGCGGGTTGTTCGAAAGAGATACCGTGGCCCCTGGCACACAGGCAACTCAATTAACACGGGTGGGATACTCACTAAAAGCCTGACTCTTCAGTGCGTATCCCACCCGTCTGACAAATCATCAAATAACTTTTCCCGCTCCGCCCAGAGCAGGAAAAGTTATTTGATGATTTCCCACCGTCAAAAAAAACCTTTTAGAACTTCTAGCAAAGTCATTGATGTAAAGTGGATATTGGAAATAAATACTAGATCGCGGCACGTAAATTGAAACAAATCCGCCAACTTACGTGCTGCGATCTGTAGCAGACTTATAAAACACACTCAGTCCCAAATCAAACCAAAATCAAATCAAGAGTCATTTATTCGAACTAGGCTGAGAGTCAGCACTTTTTGAACGCCAAAATTACATAAGACAGTCCCCCCAGAACGCCCACCCTTCACCACTTCCAAGTGCTTTAGCTGGGAAGAAAAAGTGGCGCAACAAACTCCCCAAAAGCACAACTGTCTGTTAAGTTAGAAGAACTTGATTGTGTACAACAATAGGTGAGTAATTAACATTACTAAACACAAAATATAAAATTAAATTATTTGCCATACGTCAGCTAGCACACGTCACTGTATCAACAAAACATAATAACCAAACTCAAGCAGATATCACTATGACTACATATTATAAAACAAAGTCATCCGCTACGTCTGTCTGTCTGTCTGTGTACCCCAAGTAGGGCTAAATTTAAAACTTGATGGCAAGAAACTAGATGCTATTTCGGAAACTGTATTTCTAGGAATTACTTTAGATTCAAAATTGCAATGGGGTGCCCACATTAGAGCTCTTTCAAGTAGATTAAGCTCAGCTGCTTACGCAGTAAGAAAAATAAGGCAGTTGACTGATGTAGCCACAGCTAGGTTAGTATACTTTGCTTATTTTCACAGTATTATGTCTTATGGCGTTCTGCTGTGGGGGTCGGCAGCTGACGTAGATTCAGTTTTCATTCTACAAAAGAGGGCAATCCGCGCAATCTATAAAATGGGGCCTCGCGAGTCTCTTAGAAACAAATTCAACGAAGTTGACATACTAACTCTGCCTTCTCTTTATATCCTAGAAAATATCTTGTATGTTCGCAAAAATTTAGGTCTTTTCAAAAAAAGATGCGACTTCCATAATCTAAATACACGTAGTAAAGATGAAATTGTGATTCCAAAATTTAGATTAACTAAAACTAGCAAGTCATTTCTAATAAACAGTATCCGCTTCTATAACAAGTTGCCAAAATCGGTTACAGAACTTAACGATGGAAAGTTTAAAACTCACATCAAACGTGTCCTTATCAAAAAAGCATATTATAAGATAAAAGACTACGTTGAAGACAAGGAAGTTTGGCATTAATTCCTTCTGCACATGTGGCTTCCCTGGTAACTCATTAGCACCATAACTTTGTGAGCGTCTATTAACTGCTTCCAAATTACAATGTTAATTTTAATTATTTTATTTTTACACTTTCTGACATATTCTCGTCATTATTTGACATTATACAACCCTTGTAATATCGAGTATTTATTAGTGATTCTCATGGAAATCATATCACTTGGTTTAAATAGGTTGATTTTACTTATGTAGATTCTTTTACATATTGTGAATGAGAGAACGTTGTAGGCCTACAGTTTCTGTTCTTTATTTTCATTCCTCTAAGTACCTGGTACTTATTGACAGGCCTGCACTGTCCTCCCATACCTAATATCACTGTAATTTGAAAACATTATAAAATCCAATTATTTTTAAAAGAGTAACCGTGGAGTTTCTTGCCGGCTCTTCTCCATAGGAAGCGACAAATTGGAACCGTGCACCTAGCTTCTGACGTTTCATAAGTGCCCTTGCAGGTTTATGTGAAATAAAAATATTTTGATTTTGATTTTGATTTTGATTGTCTGTCTGTTCGCGATACTCAAAAACTGCTGCATCGATTTTCATGTTGTTTTCACTAGTGGATAGAGTGGTTCTCGAGAAAGGTTATAGTATATAATTTGTCAAGTTTTTGTATACATTGACTAAAATATAATGATATTTGTTGGAGGTGTCGGAAAAAAATAAGCCGTCTGCTTTCAACCAAAACGCTGCCTAATGCCTTTGAGATGACGGTAAGTCTTCTCTTTGAGAAGTGGCTTGAGAGGCGGCATGGTGTCCTCACCTTCTGCCTGACGCAGGTTCTCACCAGACACGGTTGTTTTGGGAGGTTCCTGTTTTGGATAAGGTGGGAGATAACGCCCGGGTGTTTCCATTGCGAAGATCGCCCTGAGGACATGGTGGAGCATACGGTGTAGGTCTGCCCAGCTTGTCCGGAGAACCACCGTGTCCTCGTGGAGGCGATCGGCGGCGGCGATCTCTCTCGTCCGGCCCTGGTCCAGGTCATGGTACGGAGCGAGAGTGCAGGGGTACCCGTCAACTTCTTCTGCGAAGCAGTAATGCTCGCGAAGAGGAAGGCGGCACACGTGAGGGAGAGACAGTATATGCGCCCTCACGGCCTTAGTCGCCGCAGAAGACGCCCTGGGCGTCGGGAATTCCAGGCTGATTTCCGGCCACCGTAGGCGCGGGCTTGCGGACGGCGAGTAATAGGTAGCTCGCTGTCCGGTAAGGACCAAGCCCGGGTCGACGGCGCGTTGTGTTCCACGCACGGTTCAAAGAGATGTCAGCACCAACTGATGGGGCCCACAAAGGCGGATGCCTGCCAGGGGTGCAGGTTGTTCGAAAGAGATACCGCGGCCCCTAGCACACAGGCAACTGAGGGAACACGGGTGGGTTTTAGTCAGTAAAATTCTGACACAAGTTATTTGATGATTTCCCACCCAATTAAAAAAAAACCTTTGAGACACCTATAATAAAATGATGTATGGTGGAATTGCGTATCTTTTATAGGTCTATAGAAAAGTCTGTGCTGGCAGATGTCTGTCTCGTAAGGATAACATACTATATCCATTTTAATACTTTAAAAAATGAGCATTTATAATCTATTTACACAAATACGGTATTAATTTTAAATACGTTAGAGGCTTTAAGCATTTCATGCACATTAGTGCAAAATAACTTTTTAACCGAATTCAAAAAGAAGGATATTATCAATTCGACATGTTTATACATGTATAAGACGGCGGGAAACCCAATGCACGCCGTCTCTGATTTTTCTGGTGCCTAATTCTTCGTAGGTAAATAGGTAGTTGGTTTTCAATCATACACAACACTTAATTCAAACCATTTATTTTCACTAAATCTTTTACAGGCACTTTGGATTTTTCATTTAGCAGTGAATCAGATAGTTTGAGTTACGGAGGGAATCTAGGTGCCCATTCCAAAACTAAAGTAGGTCTCATATGGAGTAGAACGGGCAAGAAACTCCACGGACACTCTTGTAAATCAAAACATTATGTTACAGAGGTTTCATAATCCACAATTACAATTTCAGTCCTTTTACACACTTTCATAGCGATACTGTCCGACCGCCATTAATGTCCATCTCTCCAAGTGGGCGGAAGTACTGCGTATCGCACAGAAAGCAGTACTGAATCTTAATTCTTAGTAAGTGTTATAAAAGTTACTAACAATGGTCAAATGCTATCAGTTAATTCTTTTATAATTAAACAATGCTAGCTTTCACAAATCCAAGGGCGTTTTAAGGTGAAAGTTTAATTAGTAAAGTCATTACATTTTATCACAAATATGACTACCTTACAACATTTCCGGATTTTCAAGGAATTTAATCAAACAACAGGAATTCACAAATAAACATGTGTGTAAAATAATCTTGTTACTTTATCAGTTGTTTTTGATTGAAACCAATTTAGTTCTCGTATTAAATTATAACAGTCAGTTATTGATCATAAAACTTGCAAACTATCGGAAACTGCATCGCATGCAGTGCCTTGATGTTTTCTTGATAAACATTAAGGCGCTTCACCGAGCAAAAAACCTTGAGCATTCGTTCCTTCTTTGCCGCAGAGGTGGGGACCTCTACAATACTTCGTAAAACTTCGTAGCAGCCATCTGGCGAACAGCTTTAAACGTAGAAATCACAGATGTTAGAATTCACAGATACGGCATTCAATAAAATATTAAAAATAAACTTTTCAAAGAAAGAATGAAACGTTTAGTATTGCGCATAAAAAAGAATTGTCATTAATTCAGTAACTATAATCAATATAAATAAATAACATTGTATGTTTGGTTTACTAATAAAAATAATATCGGTTCGATCAATCTGGTTAATCTACGCTTTCCGCAGTTGGTCTGTGGATGAGTAACCATCTTTACATACCAAGACCCCTCCGTGCCTCGGAAAGCACGATAAGCCGTTGGCCCCGGCTGTCATTTGTGGATCTTTGACAGTCGTTACGGGTCGTCAGAAGCCCGAAAGTCTGACAACCAGTCTTACCAGGGGGTATCGTATTACCCGGTTACTGGGTTGTGGAGGTCAGATAGGCAGTCGCTCCATGTAAAATACTGGTATTCAGCTGCATCCGGTTAGACTAGTAGCCGACCCCAACATAGTTAGGAAAAGGCTAGGCAGATGATGATGATGATGAGTTATCTTATTATGGAATGATTAATTCGTCCATTAATTCTTCTAACTTTTCGCCATTTCGAAATCGCCACAAAACGAAAAACTGACTTTTCATTATGTAAAGAAAAAAACAGCCAATAATGAGATCAAAATGAAATTCCAAGATGGCGTCTGCAAAAAAAATGCGATTTTTCGTCATGGGTGTCGATTCAAGAGAAATTCCTTACTTTTGGTTATAAGAATCTTAAAGGTATTCTGCAAAAAAAACTCTAAATCTTTTCTAGTATCATAAACGCAAAAGTTTGTATGTCTATACATACAAACTTTTGCGTTTATAATACTAGAAAAGAATTAGACATCTATATGTATGGATGTTTGTTACTCTTTCACGCAAAACGGCTGAACGGATTTGGATGAAATTTGGCACACAGATAGATTATAACCTGTATTAACACATAGAATACTTTTTATCCCGGTAGTCCGTTCCCGCGGGATAATTTCTGACTTCCACGCGGGCGAGCCGCAGCCGGAAGCTGGTTTTAAAATAATTTAGACACAACGAAAATTGAATTTGACAATCGCGGCTCCACATGATATATTTTGGCGTCGTAACGTGATACGCGTTTGTCCTACCCCATCATTTTTTTTAGAGCCGGAGGCGTGCAGCAGGTCAGCCTCATCGCGTTTTATATGGAATTTTTCACTTTTTGTATAAAAATATAAAAATTATTACCTAGATGTTATGTTTTCGAGGTACGTGTGGGTGGCAGAGAGGGTTGAAATTTTTATTATTTTTGCGATAGGACACACCATTTTCGAGATTTATGCAAAAGAAAAGAAAAAAGATACAGTACTGTTTTTGCACCAGCTGGCTTAGCACGAGAACCATAAACAAGTGTTTTGTCGTCGGAAGAGTAGACAAAAATGACGTTTCCTTATAGACAGTTGACAGTTTTTCACCGAGAAATGCAGACAAGCGATTTCTATTCCACAGTAGAGTAGAAATAAAAAGCATCATGCTAAGCCTGCTGAAGTCGAGGTGTGGTGTGTATTTTAGTCCTTGACAACTTACATTATTCCACACCTTTTTAATCGCGATTAAAAATAGTCAAATTCTCGCAGTGAAAACAAAAATTAAATACAAAAAACTAAAACAAATGTTAATAACAATTTTATTAGACTTATATTATTTTCTACTGATAATCTGACGTGGGCGAGCAAGTGCGCTTGCGGCTAGCCGATACGGTGACAAACGACACGGGTTTCACCCTCGAGGCCTTACAGCAGACTGAGTCTCGATACCTCGCGCATGAATACAGTGGTAAATACACCCAGATGTTAGAATAAAATCGCTATAAAATCAAAATTTGGCCTTTTGAAAAAAATTCTACATGCATATTGTTCATGATTAAATTGTCTATCTATTAGTGTCAGTAACATAACTAAAACTGACTGGTGCTCTCTTGTCGCGGGTGTACCTCAGGGTGGCGTTCTCTCTCCCCTTCTCTTTTCTATTTTCATTAACTCTGTCACCAGAGTTATCTCTTCCCACTTCCATCTCTATGCCGACGATCTGCAGCTTTACAATCATTTTTCAATGCAAGATGCGGATGCCGCCGTATCTGCTATGAACAGAGACCTGGATTTGATTAGCGAGTGGTCGCGGTGTTCGGTTAAAAATTGTAACTTATAGCTATATATACATTCACGTGTTCGAGTTAGTCATTCCTTGGTTCATAAGCAGTGTCCAATAGAATTTTGTACAAACCACACGTTGTTTCATTCAAAAACTCAGACTAGCAAAACTCGACCTTAATAACCTCAACATATGGTCCATAATCGAGCCGGATACCAGTCCTCGCCACCGACGTCGCCGGTCGCCCGAGAACAAAGAGATCGCGATAAGATAAGACGACCCAAGTGTACGAGTTGTTCAGTGCAAAGTATTTGACTTTTTAAAACTTATTCATTTAATTACGTTTGCTACGGTTGAAGTTATTACGTACTGACGATGGCTACGGAAGTGGATGAAGCGTTGATTACAGTGGAAAACATTGCACATACTTTGAAGAAGACCCAGACCAATCTAAAGAAGTGCCCGAAAGCTAGATTAACCCAAAGGAATTATGTTGAATCTCGCATTAAGTGTGTAGAAGATTACTGGAGTGAATATAAACAAGCTTACGGTGAAATAATACGAAACGTACCGAAGGAAAAGCGCGACCAAATACCTTACATAGTAAATGAGGAGTTTTTTGAACATGAAGAGCTGTATTTATGTTTGATGACAGACTTGAAGGATTTGTTGGTTTCTCAACCAGTCAATGTTGGTGATTCTATGCCTATACTTAGTGATACTCAACAAACACGAGTGGTTTTGCCGAAAATACAACTGCCTATGTACAGTGGACAATATGAAGAGTGGTTATCGTTCCATGATTTATTTAATACACTTGTACATACGAACGTGTCATTGAGTAATGTACAAAAATTGCATTATTTAAAAACAAGTCTTAATGGAGAAGCCGCTTCGATATTAAAACATATACAAGTGACAGATTCAAACTATGAACAAGCATGGGACATTCTAAAAACAAGGTATGGCAACAAACGTATAAATGTTGACGCAGTTATGAAGAGATTCTTTTCTTTGAAAAAAGTGAATGTGGGTAATTCCAGTTCTATCAAGAATTTATTGGATACAACATTTGAATGTTTACATCAATTTAAAAATATGAATGTGAAGACTGAAAACTGGGATCCTATGATAATATTCGTCATAGTGCAGAAACTAGACTGTGAAACCCACAAAGATTGGGAAGACTATGTGAGCAGCAATTGTGAGGAACCTGACAGCCTTCCCTCCCTCGAGATGTTTCGTAAATTCCTGGAATGCCGATTTCGTACGTTAGAACTTACAGAACCATCAAAACAAAGGGCAAGTTCAGTTCATGTGCGAGAAAAGTCATTTCACGCAGCAACTAATGTGGAGAATAGTAAAATATGTCAAATGTGTAAAGAAACCACACACTTAGCCACTGTAAGGAGTTTGGAAAACAAACACCAACACAAAGAAGCGAGTTCATAAAAAGCAACAAGTTGTGCTTCAACTGCCTTGCACCCGGACACTCTGTGAGGCATTATCGCATACCAACAAGCTGTAGAATATGCAAAAGACGTCACCATTCACTTCTTCATAAAAATAGAGAAGACAGCACAATAAAACCAACCACAACGGGCAACACTGAAAATAAAGAAACAAACAAACCCGAAGTGACACTACATACCAACATGGAGAAGATTGAAGAAACAGAGAAGGATATTACAATGGTAACATCACACGTTTCTACAAAACAAAGCACATCGTTGCTAGCAACGGCAATTGTAAAGGTGAGAAGTGAAGACAATTACACAACTATATTACGAGCTCTAATCGACCAAGGCTCACAAGCAAGTTTTATTAGCGAACGAGCGGCACAACAACTCATGGCCAAGCGTTATCATGTCAAAGGTACAGTTGTAGGCGTGGGATCAACGAGAGAAGATATCAAACAAGTAGTTCAGATCAATGTAGAATCAAGATGTGAAAATTTCAACATGGAAGTTAGAACATAAGTTATGTCGAAGCCACTGACTACTAAAATACCATCCCGCACCATCAACAAAAACTATTGGCCTCATCTTGAAGGACTAGTCCTGGCTGACCCTAACTATTGTCAGCCAGGGTCTATTGATTTGCTTCTGGGTGTCGACGTGTATGCACAAATCGTACAGAACCAGTTAATCAAAGGTCCGCCAGGGTCACCATGTGCACATAAGACAAACCTTGGCTGGATTTTATTCGGAAAGGTAGAAGATAGAATGCAACAAACAGACTCGGTTCTTGTTATGCATCATCAAATAATAGGAGAAGATTTATTGAAAACACTCTGGGAAATAGAACCAGATTCGAAGAGAATATACACAAAAGAAGAAAACCAATGTGAAAGTTTCTATGAAAATACATATAGTAGAAATAGCAATGGACAATACGTTGTGAGACTCCCATTTCGTACCAATGAACCAAAAACAGCGGATGGGAACACGAGACAAATTGCAATGAATCGCTTGATTCAGCAAGAAAGAAGACTTCAAAAAGAACCTGAACTAAGAGAAGAATATGATAAGGTACTAGAAGAATATTTAACAATGGGACATATGGAGGAAGTTCCAAAAGATGAAGTACACAACCGGTGTGTTTACCTACCACATCACGCCGTAGTTCGAAGAGATAAAGAGACCACGAAAATCAGAGTCGTATTTGATGCGTCATGCAAAGGAAGTAACGGCATATCTTTGAACGACGAGCTCATGACTGGCCCGGTACTACAAGAAGATATGAGAAGTATAATAATGAGATGGCGCATGCATAAGGTGTGTTTCGCAAGTGACGTCATCAAAATGTACAGAATGGTACTTGTAGATAAGAAAGATATAGATTATCATAGAATATTGTGGCGTGGCAGCATCAGACCCAACCTTGAGCCAAACTGCCAACTACCTGAAGTCAAGGACTACAGATTGAAAACAGTTACGTTTGGTACAGCATCTGCGCCTTATCTTGCCATAAAAACGTTAATTAAAATAGCAGAAGATGAAGGTGAACAATATCCTGAAGCTGTCAAAATTACTCGTGAAGACTTTTATGTCGACGATCTGACGTCAGGCTGCGATACAACAGAAGAAGCAATTCGTGTTAGTAAACAAATCATTACCATTCTGAAACGAGGAGGCTTTGAACTTCAAAAATGGGCGTCTAATGATACCGAGTTTCTTAAATCATTAGATGCTGACAAAATCACTACAAAAGCTAACCTAGACTTGAAGCTAGACGGGACCATAAAGGCTCTTGGTCTGTCATGGAATCTCGGAAGAGACGAGTTCCATTACCAATTACAACTAGAACCTATATCATCAGATCATATAACAAAGAGAACGATTCTGTCAGATTTACAGAAATTGTTTGATCCACTGGGGTGGATAGCACCAGTTATTGTAACAGCAAAAATTCTAGTACAAAGATTGTGGCTAGAAGGAGTTGGATGGGACCAAGAAATAAGCAAAGAACTGAAAGAACAATGGAAATTCATTAGAAGAGATTTAGAAAATGTCAATAAATTAAGAATCAACCGTTGGTTGAACACCATTAGCACTGAAAAGGAACGAATAACATTACATGGGTTTTGCGACGCGTCTGAAAAAGCATATGCAGCTGTGGTTTATTGCCGCGTACAAACAAGCGAAGGTGACATAAAGATAAATCTCATCGCATCAAGAACATAAGTAGCTCCTGTCAAGACCATTACACTACCACGACTCGAACTGAGTGGAGCTACACTACTAGCCAAATTGCTAACCAAAGTGAGTCAAGCTATGAGAATTCCTTCACAAAATGTGTTCGCATGGACTGACTCAACTATAGTTTTAGCGTGGCTGTTCGGAGAACCAAACCGTTGGAAGCCATTTGTCGCAAACCGAGTAGTAGAGGTACTGGAAAACAAAAGCAGTAGCCAATGGTTCCATGTACAGTCGGCACATAACCCAGCCGATATAGCATCAAGAGGATCGTCTTTATCAGAACTACAACAGAAAAGGTTGTGGTGGAATGGCCCTGCCTGGCTCGAAGAGGAAAACATCGAGTTCACAAGACCGTTAAGGTCAACCACAGATTTAGAAAGAAAGAAACCCATACAGTCATACGTAAATGTAACAGAAGGAGAAGATAAATTCCTGAAATTTGAAGAATATGATACACTCACTGAATTATTGAGAGTAATAGTACATTGTAAAAGAGTTTTAAATATGAAAAGAAATCCAAACAAACTGGGTCAGGGGATGACAACAGAAGAACTGCAAAACGCTTTGGAATTTTGCATAAAGAGGGTACAAGAAGAAGAATTTTCAGATGAAATTAGAAGACTAAAACAAAAAGAGAATGTAAAAACCAATAGCATCCTGAAGACACTGAACCCATTCTTAGACAATCAAAATATCCTCAGGGTGGGCGGAAGGTTGAGAAACGCAGACGCCGAGGAGAACCTAAAATATCCCGTGATACTGGGCAAGAAAAGCAGCTTTGTATCACTAGTGATGGCTGATGCACACCTGAAAACAATGCATGGTGGAATAAAAATGATGATTACTTACCTGATGAGTAAATACTGGATTGTTGGCTGCAAACGTCGGGTGAAGAAATACATTCATGGATGTCTTACCTGTATGCGGCAAAGAGCTGCTAGTAAACCACAAATAATGGGTGACTTACCTGAAGCTCGGGTGAATCCTTCGCGTCCTTTTGCTCGAAGTGGAGTGGATTTTGCTGGCCCTGTGTATGTATTAAATTTCAAAGGAAGAGGGGCAAAAACCCGCAAGGCATACATTTGCATCTTTGTTTGCATGGCGGTAAAGGCAATACATTTAGAGCTAGTAAGCGATCTGACGGCCGATGCATTTATCGCAGCTTTCAAACGTTTCGTGGCCAGAAGAGGAAGATGTAATGAGATCTGGAGCGATAACGGCACGAACTTCGTGGCATCTAACAAAGAATTATTTAAAATGTGGAAAGAGGCGGGATTACAATTACCCGGTCCTATAGCTGATCAACTAGCAAATGAAGGAACACAGTGGCACTTTACACCGCCATACAGCCCAAACTTTGGAGGGCTTTGGGAAGCTGGCGTCAAGTCCGTTAAACAACACCTACGAAAAATTCTGACGGAGAACTTAACATTTGAAGAGTTCACCACAGTGCTCACACAGATAGAAGCCTGCCTCAATTCTCGCCCTTTAACGCCGATTAATACTGATGTGGATTTGATCGATGACATACAACTACTCGCACCTGGACATTTCCTTGTCGGAGAAGCACTAATTACGGTACCTGACCGTGACTATACCACGGCCAATATGAATCAGCTGTCCAGATGGCAACATATCCAAAGACTGGTTCAAGGATTTTGGAAACGTTGGCAAACGGAATACTTGTCGCGCCTAAACCAAAGAACAAGGTGGCTCAAAAGAACAAAAGAGTTTGAGGTTGGCGACATTGTATTACTTAAAAACGTAAATATGCCTCCTAGCAAGTGGGCATTGGCACGGATAGTGACAAAACACCCTGGACAAGATGGAATAACAAGAGTATATACAGTACGTCATAATGGTAAACTGACACAGAGATCAACCTCAAACTTATGTGCGTTACCGATTAGTAGTGAAGAATTAATTAAGTAATTACCTTTGTGTGTAAGCCCATGTTTATATAACTTTCGTTTTAATGTTTGGCTTGTTCTAATTAATATAGTAGAGTCATAAATGCATGTTTTAAAATATCTAAATTTTAAATAATTGTAAGTTTTATTATAAATTGAGTAACACAACCTTCAAATTTGTACCTGTTCAAGTTGTATTTTATTTACTTGTTACATTGTACTGTAAAGTAACATAATGTTTTTAATATGTTAAAAAGGTCTTTAAGCCCTTTTGGTGGGCGGTATGTTCGGTTAAAAATTGTAACTTATAGCTATATATACATTCACGTGTTCGAGTTAGTCATTCCTTGGTTCATAAGCAGTGTCCAATAGAATTTTGTACAAACCACACGTTGTTTCATTCAAAAACTCAGACTAGCAAAACTCGACCTTAACAACCTTAACACGCGGTCTTTTGGACTGCTGATCAACCCTAACAAATCCCAGGCCATAATTATCGGTGGCAGGTTTATGCGGAATAGGCTTGGTGTTGCGTCGCTGTCTCCGCTCTGTATGAATGGAGTTCAGATAGAATACGCAAAAACGGTTAAAAATCTGGGGGTAACCATGGACTCTTACTTATCGTGGACTGCCCATGTTGCTCAAGTCAGTCGCAAAGTACACTACACGTTCCATTCGTTAAAATGCCTCCAGAGCTTCCTGCCCTTGAATACCAAAATCTCCCTTGCTCAGACTCTCATACAGCCCATCATTGACTACGCTGATGCCTGTTATTTGGATGCCATCGAGGAGCTTTTAAATAAGCGTTTGCAAAATATCTGCATCCGTTTTGATTTTAACCTTAATAAATACGATCACGTTTCTAACTTTCGCAAGATCCTCAAGTGGCTTCCTATTCGACTTCGCAGAAACTCTCGGAAATTGTGTTTGCTATTTAACATTCTTCACAACCCTAAAACCCCATCCTATCTACGGGATCGCTTCTCCTACGCCCGTCCTTTTAATGCGCCTTGCAGGTCGCATCTTAGAAATCTCCTCAAGGCCCCTCCCCACTCAACTGACTTCTACTCCTACTCCTTCACTGTGCACGCGGTCCGGTTATGGAATTCACTTCCGCCTGACATTAGGGATTGCCAAACTGTAGTAGTATTCAAAAGGAGAGTGAAAGAACACTATCTCTCCACTTTATCATAATTGCTTATGTATTTATTATTTAAATTACATTTTATTTCTATATATTTTGGTGATATTTATTTTAGAAGTATGTATGTATGTATGTATAATCTCATATTATGTGTGTATATTTAAATTAGAGTTTAGGTTGTAATTTTATGTTTTCCCTTGTACTGTTATTACACGCATTGTCTACATCTCTGTTATCTTCTCTCCTATCGCAGGTGTGCTGGAAGATATTTCTGTAGAAATAAGCATTACCTATGTACGTATTTTTCTGTTCCTTTCTTCTTGTCTGTTTATATGTGTGTGCATAAATGGTTAAATAAATAAATAAAATAATGGTACTTTACGAGGAGATGCATGTTATCAATAATTGTTACTCATTTCTTTGGTATCGTTGTAAGGCGATTTGTTAAACAAATACTTCTTAAAAATAAAAAAAATAAACAACTATTGTGGAATCAAGATTATGTAGGATTTTAGTGTATTAAAAAATGATATTTCAGTTAAATAACGAGTAGATAGCTCCAAAAAACTGCCCAAAACCCGGCTGGGAAGTTTTAGTAGAATGCGCCTTAAGTAAATTTCTTAGACATTGAGTCATTTTCTTGGTACTCGGTTCAATTTCTACTATTTTTTCGAGATGTTTCGTGGCGATAGCCCATTTGTTATGATACCGAGAAACCAAAATATCCCACGCAACAGCATAGTTTTCGTCTGTAATTGGTATCGATTTGATAAGGTTAATAGGGTTCATTCTTTAATGACAGTAATAGATAACGAAACTTCTCTGTTTCCATGTAAGTATTTTTGCCGTGTACTAATGAACGAAACAAATCGTGAAATGGGGCTAATCCGTGGTTTCCCCTGAGAAGGTAGGCATTGGAAGAATAGGTAATCTACTTGCGCAATTAATATTATTATAATTTACTGGAACGTGTACTACCGAGTTATTCATCGACGTACCTACTGTTCGACATTCTTCGTTTTCGCTCATTATCCTCTTCCTTAAGTTTGTCTAAGTGAACACTAAGTGCGAAATAACAGTCATTAAAATTGTTACGAATCTGTAGCTGTTCTTCCTCATCGAAAGTATTGGACTTTATCACGACTTTTTCTATTTTTGCCTGAATTTTGAAGAACTTTCTTTGTTGCAAAGTTAACTCTTTTGAGCGTGACCTAACCTGTTGTTCGTCTGAATCTATGAACTATAATGTACGTTGGAGATCATCAAGGATGATCTCGCGTTCGTAAATATCTTGTTGAATTAACTCCGCCATTTTGGACGTTAAACGCCGCAAAATGAACTATGAAGTTAATTAAGAACTAAGAACACTAGCAAAAATAACCCCACAACAAGCACGTAGAACTGAATCCGTCTCGTATGGACCAAACACTTATATGTTGTAGATTAGTGTAGGTTGTAAACTTACCTGCAAACCCCTGCCCACTGCTTCGCGTTCCTGGTCGGGCTCAGCGTCATCAAGTTCAAAAGTTCGAATCCAAGTCGAAACAATAAAGTCTTTGTAAAGTATTCTTCAGACTATTCTAAACGAATTCAATGCTGTAGCAGTGTAACATTTTAAAACATGAGGGGTTAGCACATACTGACGCTGTGTGTACATACCTATGCACAACCTGTACACATGTACAGGATGGCAGGCGTTCATTAATTAACTAAAAACTAAACATTTCGCAAGCAATGGGATATTACTACTGAAGGCTCCGGGTAACTGTACATAGCTTGCTTCCACGCCACCAGCCCTGAACTCTCTCCATATATTGACAGCGGAGACCAAAACTATAAACGTAGATTACAGAAAAGTTTTATGAAAATGTGGCTGTTGTTTTAGAAAATTGTGGTGTCTTACAACTTCCACACGCACGAAGCCGCGGGCAGAAACTAGTCGCTTTGAATATATGTCTGAAATCACTGACCCGTCTCGAGCGCACGTGGTGATCGATGCTCGTGCCTTCTCTATATGAGAAGAGACCTTTGCCATGCAGTGGGATAGTAACAGGCTGGTATTATTTCATGGGACTTTTGTATGAAAACATTAATTGAAAAGCGCGTCCTCGGCCCTGGCACCGGACACTGAGTGGGCCCCAGAACACCGCGGGCCCGCGTCCTCGGCTCAGGCACCGGACACTGAATGGGCCCCAGAACACCGCGGGCCCGTGCTCCGCACCAATTTGCACCACAATATTACGCTACTGTCCAGAATATATAACACGGCAACCACACAACTGACCTAACACAGTGAGGAGCACGTTGTCGAGGAAGAACGTGAAGTAGATGAGAGCAAACGCGATGGCGCCGGACGGGTTGCCTGCCTCCTGCATGCTGAGAGACACTGCACACTGTGCCGCGTCGAACAGAGTGTAGCGCGCGAATGAACGCGCGTCGTCTCAGCTCCGCGACTGTCGTGTCGCGATAACAACTCGATGCTATACATTTTCCATCAGCACGCGGCAGAGCGTGTGCGCTTCCTGATTCAATTTTCTGGTCCGCGCACTGTAATGGCGCCCAACGGGGACTAACTTATTGTGAACAGATAGATAAGTTGAGTCGAACACGAACACACGACAGTGTCGCGACACTACTCGAAGTCGTGCTCACCTACTAAGCGTGTCAGTCATGAAGTTGTAGTATTGAAATGGGTGAATTATTAGGTCAGGAATTTAAATAAAAAATAGTTTAAAAAACTAAAAAACACGCTTTAAAAACCAAACTAAAAAGTAGAAAATAATTTAATTCTCTAATTAGTTTTATATAATATTATTTCATTTCTATTTTTTAGTTCTGCTAACTACAAAAGCGTGTTTTTTTTTTTAATTTAAATTTTTGAATTGTCATCGGTCCTCGATAAGTATACAAAGTTTAAATGAAATCTGACCATTTAAAGTGGGTCAAAATTGCGCCCAAAATTGCGCGCAACCGACTCCGTTGCAAACATACAAACAAACATACATACAGGTGAAGCTAATATAAAGCGTGCAAAAAAGTTAGCTCTAAATAGGTCATAATAAGAATCATAGTGATTGTTTGAACCATTACAAAAAAGCATAAAATTAAAAAAATACAAATAAAATTACGTAGAAAACTTTTTAAATTATAGGTGGCGTAGTTTTATAACAAAACTTATCTCTTTCATATAATTACTGCTGCTGGAACAGCTGACGCATTTTTAAAATAATTACTTACCAAGAAAATAATTTATAACAAAATAGGCATAGGGCAGGGAAATAAAAAAATAAACATACATTATGGAGTTACATAATCATTAGTAACTAAATTCATTTTCTAATCGAATTCACGATTGATTTTGAATTTTAAGAGACCGTATACGAAATTTTTCATGCTCATGCTCCGATTATCAATGTTTGTGTACAGCTTAAATGAAGTACTAAGAAAATATGGCAAATTTGACGTCGGATATAAAGCGATTCATTACTATTTTACGGTCGCAATCTAGTAATATGTTTATCTGACTAAACGAATTTGGTTAAATAACTATTAATGTACCATAGAATCAAATAAAACAATATATCGGTTTTATGAGAAGTAATTTGCAATGACAACACTCACTATGTGTCTGTCGGCGTTTAGTCGTACACTCCGGGGTTCACAAACAGAACGAACTACACTCCTGCAATTATTTCACTAAACTTAATCTGTAATATAATTACATCACTAAACTTGAACCATATTCTAATTACATTCCTAGTAAGATAGTAATGAATCGCTTTCGTATAACTATGTCCCGGTATATAATCATATCCTTAGGGATATAACCATATCACGGCTTTATCTATCATACTGCGACATATACATAGTTATAATCTTACTTTGCTTGCGACTCAATGGTATGTAAATGTGGTTAAGCATCTCGTCACAGTCATCAGGCGTACATCTGCGCCCATAACCCGTTCCCCAGTCCGCGACGCCCGCGCCCCTCCCGCGCCCCTCCCGCGCTCTTACTCGTATAGGACCATCTGTATCTATCTACAATGACGCTACAAGGCTAGATAAACTAACAGGGCTATTCTGGTCTGGACGGTGATGACGTCAGCAGTATTGTTTTTTACTTTTTTGGATTTTCTACAAAATTTACTCAATTTTGGTTTGAACACATATGAAATGAAATTAAATGTTTATTTATGTAAGTAGATCTTAAAAGACACTTTTACACGACAATATTTTGTTGGTCAATATTTTAAAAAACAAGCGAATCGGACTCGCTCATGAAGGGTTCCGTAGCAGCAAGTAACGCGCGAATTATAATTATTAATTACTTAGGCGCCTAATACAGATTCATTGTCAGAAAATAATGGTTCACTGTTCATGCAAAAAGTTTATGTTTATGAAATATTTTTTTTTAATAAATATTTGAGTTGATTGAATGAAAGGTAAATTGTGGTTTACGATTTATGACGTTTTAAAAAAAAATCTACTTACTAGATCTCGTTCAAAACAATTTTCGGTGGAAGTTTACATGATAATGTACATCATAAATTTTTTTAGTTTTATCATTCTCTTATTTCAGAAGTTACAGCATTCCACACATTTTACCACTTTGAAAGTGTCTCTCGCGCAAACTAATCAGTTTAGAAAAAAATGATATTAGAAACCTCAATATCATTTTTGAAGACCTATCCATAGATAATCCACATGTACAGGTTTTGGTGACAAAAAAATGTTGAGTTTCAGTTCTAAGTATGGGGAACCCCAAAAATTTATTGTTTTTTTTTTATATTTTAGTGTGAAAATCCTAATGCGGTTCACAGAATACATGTACGTACCAAGTTTCATAGTTAGTTTTCTCTTTAAATGTCATCAAAAATAATGTGACGTAGATCAATACTTAAGTATAAAATGTCAACAGTATTCTAATACACTTAGCTCATATTATAATAGTTTGTTGCTTGAGGGTACATTGGAGCAACTTAACTAATCACAAGCCTTTTTGTCATCCAAGTAATCTTTAACTTTACAGAAATCTGTTTGACAGAGTTTCTGTTTAATAAATGATTTAAATTTATTAAAGCTTAGTTCTTTAACATGGCTTGGGAGTTTGTTCTAAAAACGAATATTTTGGCACTTAAATGAATTACAAATTTTTTGGAGCCTAGCCGTGGGTACAATAAGTAAATCTTAATTTCTAGAATTTATGCTATGAACGTCGCTGTGTTTAAAATATACAGGGTGTTACAGAAAGCCTATTGCTATCCTCAAGCACTAAAGATAACAGCTGATATAGAATCACTTTCCACAGTTTCTGCTCAGAATTCAAACAAAATTTTCGGTTTCATATGTTTCTTAAATTCAAATCATAACAAACATGTCACCACACTACGTAGGTCAATAACTTTCCACTTTACTTGCCAATATCACGTACATAAATCTCTTCCGAGTGATGAGTTTGTTTCAATTTGTTCTGGTATCAATGTATTAAAAATTCTCATAACTTCGGAACATGTAGCGACAGATTAAAAAAACCTTCCAATATCGTTTGATATCATCCAAAGAAGCCGTGCCCTTGGTATGTATACACCCTTTCCGTTACACGTTGCAGATTAATGTTCTTTTTAACATAAATTAGGTTCTCATATACATTTTGAACTGCTACTGTCTTTACATTTATTTCCTTAAATGTAACCCTCAGTGAATGCCTACAACTTTAGGTTATAAATTGCTCGAATGGCTCGTATCTGCAGCACAAATATAGCCTGAATGTCGGCTGCATTTCCCCACAGCAAAATGCCGTACGACATTACACTATGAAAATAACTAAAATACCTATACTAATCGGGCTGTTTCTACATCAGTCAAATGACGGATTTTATAGACCGCGCAGGCTGCAGAGCTTAGCCGCTTCGACAATTTAGTTACGTGTGGGCCCCACTGTAGCTTCGAGTCCAAAGTAATACCTAAGAACACAGTGATGTCCACAAGATCCAATTCCGCCCCATTTACTAATACATTGGTTTTCACCTGCTTAACGTTAGGTGTCAGAAATGGAATGCATTTAGTTTTTTTCTCATTTAATAGTAAATTATTAATACTAAACTAATGCACTATTTTAGCTAGAGCATTATTAAAATCGTCAGTAACTATCTGTTGTCGTTTAAGCTTAAATAAAAGTGATGTGTAATCTGCAAATAACACTATTTCATGACGGTTCTTTTAGTGGTTGAGGCTGGAATATCTGCAAAGAAATTTCCAAAAACTGTAGCAACTTCTAAATAACTGTATTGTTAATATGAAGGCTGTAGTTACTACTACGCTGCCTATCTCTTCCAGTCTCCTTATTTATAATTTCCCAAGTCGTTTTATCTTATTTTGACAATTTTAAATTTTTGAGCTTCATCGACACTTAGCTTCACTCTTAACTTGTTTGAATGATTTGGAATAGTCCTTATCATATTTATAAAATTCTTTGCTTTACAATTTCTTTCTTCATACAGTACAAACAGTTTTATTCTACCAGTAAATATCCCTTTAGTTGCCCATTCACTGAAGGTTGCAGAACCATTAAGTGAGATGTGCTTGCGTATAAAAATTGAGTTAAATTCTGTACAATACATGGCAAAAAAAGAATTGTACAGTTAATTAGGATCATCACTATGAGGCAAGTAGGGTAATTTACTATTGAGTTCATTTTTAAAGCTCTCCAAGCGACCTGCAGTTATTGGCATTACAGTGATATAAGTCTCTTAGCCACATTTTTATCTTGCTTATTAAAAGTAATCAGTTGTCCGCAGTGGTCAGAATCTAGTTGACTGATAATCTTTTTATTAATAGGTGAAATGTCAGTAAATGTATTATATAAACATGCAGCTGACGTGGCAGTTATTCTAGTAGGCTCCAAAAATACATCGAGGGGTGAAAAGCTATTTTTTTGAAGCGAAATTTTGGACGATATTGAGATTCAGCGATTTTTTTTGCGTCGGATAGGCCGTCGGATGCCGCCGGGTTTCGTATAATTCTGACCACTTTTTTGGCGCTTAAAACAATGCAATTTTAGTGCATAATTCTCAAACAGTATGATCCGACATCAAATTTGCCATATTTTCTTAGTACTTCATTTAAGCTCTACACAAACATAGAGAATCGGAGCATGAGCCGTTATTCTTGTCCTACAATTTCAGTTGGATGGCAGATAAAGCGTTTTTCGAGAAAACTAACTTTAGATGAAAAGTGCATTTAAACAATTTGCTTTCCATTACTAACACTATTCAATGTCGCTTCAAACATTTTGCCGTCAGCAAAATTCAATGAGACATGTCGGTTCAAACCTTTTCGCTGCAGTTGTTTTGCAATCTGTTTGGATCTTCAAACAATATTTCTGTTTTTTAAACTGTGCTCTTGAGTCACTTAAACAATTTGTTAGTGTCCACATTTTTGAAATACTTCACTTAAGATAAACCTAATATCAAGTGGTTAGACTAAAACAATTTTTTCCTGTATCATTTAAAAATAGTTTGTTTTTTAAACCATCCAACTTTTATACGACACTAACAATCTATGTAAGTTAAAACTTATATGTTTTCATAATTTTCGTAAACTGTGGCAGTATTATTACTGTCCCGCCCCACGCGGGCGCATCAGACACTCGTGACTGGGTGGTGTCCCACCACAACAACGCGCGTCCTGTCTGGACGCGCGTTGTTGTGGTTAGGAATAAGAACGAATAGAACAAGCTTGTATGACGGAGAGGGTCAGTATCATCATCACCATCACCATTTCAGCCGAAAGACGTCCCCTGCTGGACATAGGCATCCCCCAAGCTTCGCCACTTCGACTGGTTCTGAGCTTTCCGCATCCAGCGGATTCTTGCGGCCTTTACAAGGTCATCGATCCACCTTGTGGAAGGCCTTCCAACTCTACATTTTCCGTCTTTCGGCCCCAGAAGCCATCTGTTCTGCGAGCAATGCCCTGCCCACTGCCACTTAAGTTTGACAATTCTTCGGGCTATATCGGTTACTTTGGTTCTCCTGCGGATCTCTTCATTCCTGATTCGATCACGTGGGGAAACTCCGAGCATAACCCTCTCCATTGCTCTTTGGGTGACTTTTATCCTTAGAATAATGCCCATTGTGAGCGACCATGTTTCGATTAGAAAATGAATTTAGTTACTAATGATTACCTAAATCCATAACTTATGTTTTATTTCTCTGCCCTATGTCTATTTTATAATAAATTATTTTCTTCGTAATTATTTTTATAAATGCGTCAGCTGTTCCAGCAGCAGTTATTACATAAAAGAGATAAGGCAGAACTCTCTCCTAATAATTTTAAATAGGTAGATACTCTAAACGTTTGAAAGAAAACCTTCAAGTGCCTAACTTGACGGTTTTGTTACAAAACGCCACCTATAATTCAAAAAGTTTTCTACGTAATTTTTATTTGTTATGTTTTATTTTTATGCCTTTTTGTAATGGTACAAATAAAAATTATGATTCTTATTGCGACCTATTCAGAGCTATGTTCAGTTACTTTTTTAATTAATAAATACATTTCCTTAATAGTAATAAAGTGGATAAATGTACACGGTACTTAGGAAGTAAGCAACATTGTTTAAGTATGAAACCTGTTCAACCGTGAACAAGCAATAACATCACAGCGTCAGCGTTAAGAGCGACATTATCTTTTCCACGCGCCAGTAACACCGGCACACCGTCAGCGCTAAGAAGTGACCTACTGACTTCTTCGCTTCATCAGCTCGATACATACACAACACACATAGAAATTAGATTTCAATATGTATTGACCACAAAACTTGTATATTAATTAAGTTAATTACTGTAATAAATTAGTCATCAAGCTGGAGTCGAGCGTGATTCATCTCTTATAACCTCCTCGTACTGTGGCCAAGACACCTTTAGCCATCATCGGTCCTATGAGTCTGTGGGATCGGCAGTACGAAAACCATTTCCTGTGTACATTGCACGACGTACACAAACCCCTATTCCTTCCCAAATACCGTCTGTTACCGTAGGTCTCCTTGTAACAGGCTTCCCTCTCGTAAACCAACGTAACTCACGTTTGGTTTGTTTGTATGGTAGGTTAGGGCGTAGGGATGACTCGGGTGCTAGGTAAAACCTATAGGCTAGGTGATAGTCAGTTAGGTCTTAGATAACTGATGGTTACTAGGCTCAATTGTCTCAAACGTAGCCACACTGTACGTAATTTGAATAACAGCCGTACTAAGCTGTAGGTTCCAGTGCGTACAAAACCAATTGTGTATAGGTGTATAGAGTGTGAAATAAACCCTTTACGGACGTGATTCTTTGAGCATCATATTTTATGGCGACCCTGCCAGTACCTGCCAGTACCCATGAAGTATGGAGGTCAATAGAAATACGTCTCTCTCAATATAGGTTTCTTACTTAAACAATGTTGCACACTTGCTAAGTACAGTTATCCACTTCACCATCTCATTTAACGTTTATAATGTCACTTCAACCATTTTGCCGGCTGCTGGTAGGTGACACTGTTGGAAGTTGAATCATTTTTATTGGTGATACAGAGCACATTTATGTTGGAACTTATAGCTGTTTTTTTAATTATACCAAAACATAAAGTATGTATTTCCCAGTAAAGATTCCCGATCCCCATTAAAGTAACAACCCTTGAATGGCTCTGCAAACTTCGTAAAATGTCGCTTCAAACAAATAGCCTTTCACCCCTCATTATAGTAGAAGCCTGGAATCTGGATTCATGCGTTGTGACATGTGGGTTGATGTGGGTGCATGCCGCAGCGCTGCCAATGGCTACGGAATACAAGCGTGAATGTATGTAGTTACATTATATTAGGTTCCTCAGTCCAGCTGTTGTAAAAACGACTTCACGGCCCTTAACACGCTTAGTAGGTGAGCACGACTTCGAGTAGTGTCGCAGAGCTGTTTGTGTTCGTGTTCGACTCTGCTCCGTAAAATGTCGCTTCAAATAAATAGCCTTTCACCCCTCGATATAATTTAGGTTATATGACTGAATTTTATTTTTTATTTTTAGGCACATTGACGAGTCCTCTAATAAATTTACATTAAAATCACGACATACCTACAATTATGTTTTTGCCCAATTTACCAAGTTTTTGTAATACATCATCTGTAACGGACGCCGAGCCTTGTGTATGTGAAAGTGATTTAAACTGTGAGAAAACTATGTGCAAAGTGTTTTAGAGTATGTTAGAGACATTATCGTTAGTGAATATGTGTGAAATAATAAGATATAAGCAGGAAAACACTGTAAATAATTAAATTTGTGATAAGGTCCTCATTAGGGTAAAGTTTCGACACGCTTAAGCTATGTGCGCGAGAAGTGTAAAAACGGTTCTCACTACGGTATAGTTTCGCCGTACTTAAGCTTTGTGTACCGGAATTTTGCTGTTTCGTGATTGGCTGGAGCCCTTAGGGAAAATTGTATATAAAGCGGGCCATTTCGTGGGTCGACGCCCCCGAAAATTGCAAACTATCGTTTAGTGCGCAACGACAGGTCGCGTTGTCACATGAGTGGAACACTCATTTACTATAAAAAGTCACTACACTGCATCCCTATGGATCCCCCCACCCTTACCCGATTAGAAGTTTCGGTCTGCCGACTAGGCCTGACGGGCCACCAACCCGTCACAATAGTCTCAGCCTATATCCCGCCCACTTCTCAAGCAGAAGACTTTCAACCAATCGCCGATGACCTCGCCGTGCTTTTAGAATTGAGTGACTCTGTTATCATAGCAGGCGATCTCAATGCTAAACATCCCGCATGGAATAGTAACACTTCATCGACTAGAGGAAGACGATTGTTCGACCTCTGTTCCTCACTAGTCTTTGACGTCGTCGCCCCGATGACTCCAACTCACTTTCCCCACAACGTAAATCGTAGGCCCGATGTACTCGACATTGCCATTCTGAAGCGAATCAACTTAAGGTTGGATTCCATAGAAGCAATAAACGAGCTCACCTCCGATCACCGTCCGGTAGTCATGCACCTGGCCCCTCGCACGGGTCTCCCAGGATCTGACCATCCCCCCCTCACCAAAGTGGTAACGGACTGGAGGCGAGTAGGCGATTCGCTGAAAACCAACACATCCCCCCACTTGAATGCCATCCCCGATCACTTTGACTCTATCGCCGACACAACGGCCGCGATCGACTCTTTCACGGGTCACGTACAATCTGTCCTGAACGACTGTTCAAGGGAAATTCCTGAGGTGGAAGACCACCGATGGAAGTTGCCGGACGATGTACGCGAACTGCTAAATGAGAAGAACGCAGCTGTTCGTGCCTACAGTAACTTTCCCTGCGATGCGAACAAGGCTCACATGCGCTATTTACAGAGATCTGTAAAGACACGCATGCAGGAGCTTCGTGACGCTAACTGGGACAAGATGCTGAGCGAGTTAGAGCCGACGCATCTAGCCTTCTGGCAACTTCAGAGGAATCTCAAATCCCGAGAAGTCGCCTCCATGCCTCCCCTGACCCGGCCCGACGGCACAGTCGCGTTCGACGACATCGAAAAGGCCGAGTGCCTTGCCGAGAGCCTCGAAGCCCAATGCACGCCCAGTTCGCTACCAGTAGACCAGGCACACCTCGCTGAGGTGGACGCCGAAGTCGAACGTAGAGCCTCCCTCCCGCCCGTCGAGGACCCTGATGATCCATTACCTCTCGTCACCCCGGACGAAGTTCACGAGATCATCAAAGGTCTGAAACCCCGAAAGGCCCCCGGCGCTGACGGAATCACCAATAGGGTGCTCCACATGCTGCCCGCTTACCTGATCATGCTCTTGGCCACCATCTTCAATGGAGCCTTGAGCAATAATATCTTCCCGCAAGCATGGAAGGAAGCCACGGTCATCGGCATGCCAAAACTTGGCAAGCCCAAGACCGAGCCCACGAGCTACCGCCCCATCAGTTTACTGAATTCGCTCGGTAAAATCTACGAGAGACTTATTTATAAGCGACTCAGAAATTTTGCCGAGACGAAAGGCCTCATTCCCGACGAGCAGTTCGGTTTTAGAACCCAACACTCGTGCGTGCAACAGGTCCACCGCATCGTAGAAGACAAGCGCTGGCTTCCAGCGCGGTACGTTGACCGGTGCAGTATTCTTCGACATAGCGAAAGCCTTCGACAAAGTCTGGCACAACGGCTTATTATATAAGCTGTACAAACTCGGTGTGCCCGACCGTCTCGTGCTCATCCTACGAGACTTTTTGTCGAACCGCACCTTTCGGTATCGAATAGAGGGAGCGATTTCATCCCCTCACCCCATACGCGCCGGCGTCCCTCAGGGCGCCGTGCTGTCCCCTCTCATATTTACGCTATTCACTAGCGATATCCCCAAACGTAGACTGGCAAAGTTGGCGCTTTTCGCTGACGACACAGCCATTTACTACGCTGGGAAAAACCCCGACGCGATAGCCTCCAGGCTCCAAACCGCAGTCAACGTTCTTGGCACGTGGTTTAGAAAGTGGAGGATCGAAGTCAATCCCGATAAAAGTCAAGCGGTTCTCTTCTCGAAACCGAGACACAAACCCAACCCCCCCCGGCCCATCTCCATGTTTGGCAAGCCTATCCCTTGGGAGAAGCAAACCAAATATCTAGGAGTGATTATGGATCAGCACATCACCTTCTCAGAGCACATCAAGAAGGCGCGCTCGCGCGCCGCCTTCGCACTGGGAAGGTTGCACTCTGTTCTTAATGCACGCAGCAAGTTGTCACTAAAGTGCAAGTTGCGAATATACACGGCGTGCATAAGGCCAATCATGACCTACGCTAGTGCAGTCTTTGCACATACAAAGCCCCGTTACATCCATAGGATGCAGACGCTTCAAAACCGTTTCCTTCGCCAAGCTACGGGCTCGCCATGGTACGTTAGGAACGAGATCCTCCATCTCGACCTCACAGTCCCCACAATAGCTCAGTTCCTTAAACGCAATTCAAAGCGTTTCTTCGAATCCGCCGCGCAACACCGCAATCCTCTGATTGCGAAGGCCGCTAGTTATGTCCCCAGTAGAATCAGTCGTATTCGCCGGCCGCGACATGTCCTCTCCGACCCTGATGACCCCATCACTATTCTCCAAGAAAGCAGTAGGGCCACCAGTACAGCTCGCAAACAAAAACAACCGTCCTTCCGACCTCGCCGCCGAGGTCCTCGCGTCCCGCGAAGACCCCGAGTAAATAAAACCCCCCCCAACCGTCCCTTGCCCGCAGAAGTGCCAGCCCGCGCCGAAGCTGTGCAAGTAGAGTTAAAATCCCCATGATCTAATAATAAGAAAATTGTTTGATCCAGCCTGTCCCCACTTGCTGCCCTCCCAAAAAGTGACTCCCTGAGCCGAGGCTCGTACCCCGCAGGGGGTGCCCTCAGTGCGCAGTTGCTGTAGGTTTTAGTAATTAGTTTGTAAGCCCTAGCTGGAGGCTCTTAGCCTAAAAACTAAAAGTCACCGCAGGAAAGCCCGGTTAAGCAGTCACGGCCTCTCAAGGTCAACTGCGAGATGCCATACCCAAAAAAAAAATTTAAAAAAAAATGGGTCGACGCCCCCCCGGCCCATCTCCATGTTTGGCAAGCCTATCCCTTGGGAGAAGCAAGCCAAATAGCTAGGAGTGATCATGGATCAGCACCTCTCCTTCTATAAGCACATTATGAAGGCGCGCTCACGCACCGCCTTCGCTCTTGGAAGGCTGCATTCTGTTCTGAACGCACGTAGCAAGTTGTCACTCAAGTGCAAGTTGCGAATATACACGGCGTGCATAAGGCCAATCATGACCTACGCTAGTGCAATCTTTGCACACACAAAGCCCCGATACATCCATAGGATGCAGACATTGCAAAACCGTTTCCTCCGTCAAGCCACAGGCTCGCCCTGGTATGTTAGGAACGAGATCCTCCATCTCGACCTTAAAATCCCAACGATAGCCCAATTCCTAAAACGTAATTCAAAGCGTTTCTTTGAATCCGCCGCGCAACACCGCAATCCATTGATTGCGAAGGCCGCTAGTTATGTCCCCAGTAGAATCAGTCGAATCCGCCGGCCGCGACATGTCTTCTCCGACCCTGATGACCCCATTACTCTTCTTCAAGAAAGCAGTAGGGCCACCAGCACAGCACACAAAAACAGACCGTGTTTCCGACCTCACCGCCGAGGTCCTCGCGCCTCGCGAAGACCCCGAGTAAACGAATCCTCCCCCAACCGTCCCTTGCCCGCAGAAGTGCCAGCCCGCGCCGAAGCTGAGCAAGTAGAGTTAAAATCCCCATGATTAATAATAAAGAAATTATTGATCCAGCCTGTCCCCACTTGCTGCCCTCCCTGAAAGTGACTCCCTGAGCCGAGGCTCGTACCCCGCAGGGGGTGCCCTCAGTGCGCAGTTGCTGTAGGTTTTAATTTTAGTTTGTAAGCCCTGGCTGGAGGCTCTTAGCCTAAAAACTATTAGTCCCCACAGGAAAGCCCGGTTAAGTAGTTACGGCCTCTCAAGGTCAACTACGAGATGCCCTACCCAAAAAAAAAAAATAATAATAATGGGTCGACACTTTTTTCACTCTACGCGCGACGCTCGCCCCGGACGGACGTGTTGAAGAGAGCTCCTGCCTGCTGCGTATTTTCGCCGCTATCCAGATTCGCTGCGCCCCGCTGCGAACATTGTAGCCGCCCCGGCTACGGACGATTTAATTAGTTGGTGAAATTTATTTCATTGATTAATATAATCAAAAACTATCTTTTTCAAGACATACTATTTCTTTGTCGGAGAAAGCTTCGTGTAAATTCACTTGGCCCTCTCCGGGTAAAATCCACTCTTTTTGTGGTCCTCGGTTGAAACCTCACGGTGTCAACGAATCCGAGGGGGTATTGACCCGACTCACCCACCGAACCCCTTCAGGGCTAGGCATCAATCGGACGGTTCCCAGACCACCGGCCTTGGGGTATCTCCTAGTCGGTACTGGTGACAGTTTTGCCTCCCCAGCTACTCACCCAGTGTCTTTGGGGTGTGTCTACACCCCTCGCATTGGACGTCAGGGCTCTGTTGCACATTAAGATTGGCAACAGGTTTACAAGCTTAGGGCTCACCATTAGGTACACACCCCCCTGCCTACACCCGGCAGAGAGGGCCACACATCCCCGGGCTATCCTCCCGGGGAAGTAGACGTTAGGATTGTTAGGAGTTATAGGGAAGTAGGCCGCTCCCTATGAGCAACCAGTAGGCTCCCCACCGCGACCATGGTAACCTCAAAATCGGCCTTTTTGGCCGATATGAGGTTACTCCTTTCCACGCATCCCGAATTGCCCGACGATATCGAGCGAACAATCCAGGCATTCCGCGCTATGCCTCCCGCGCCCGTTTCACTCGCCTCCGCGATCCCCGCGACCTCCGCGAACTCGCCCGCGAACCCTCCCGCGATCACTCTCGCGGCTGCTATCCCGACCGCGCCCACGTTTGCGCCCGCGACCTACTCTAGGTCACCATCTCCGGCCGCCCCGGCTTGTTCACATTCCACATGTCAACAACCTCGTGTGCTAAGTCGAGATATTTAATTTGCTTCTCTTTCTCAGCTTTCACGAGGTTCCCGTCATGCGGAATGGTAACATCGACTATCATTGTGCGGTGCGCTAACCGATCTATCACCACTATATCAGGCTTATTGGCTACAATAGTCCTGTTAGTGATGATAGACCGATCCCAGTACAACGAGACATGGTCATTTTCCACATGTCAACAACCTCGTGTGCTAAGTCGAGATATTTAATTTGCTTCTCTTTCTCAGCTTTCACGAGATTCCCGTCATGCGGAATGGTAACATCGACTATCATTGTGCGGTGCGCTAACCGATCTATCACCACTATATCAGGCTTATTGGCTACAATAGTCCTGTCAGTGATGATAGACCGATCCCAGTACAACGTGACATGGTCATTTTCGAGAACTGGGTCGTGCACATACTTGTAATACGGTATCTCAGAATCCACAAGTTGATATTGCAAAGCAAGTTGCTGGTGAATAAACCTGGCTACTTGGGTTTGCCTGTGCAAGTACTTGCCTTTAGCCAGACGAGAACAACCTGAAATAATATGTCTGATGGACTCACCCGGACGGTGACATACTCGACACACGTCAACCGTCCCGTCCTTCATAACATGTCTATGGTAGTTATTCGTCAAGATAACTTCGACCATAATTGCACAGACGAAACCTTCAGTTTCCCCAAAAAGGTCTCCGAAACGTAGCCAGGATACGGATGCTAAGAAATCTACACCGGGCTCATGAAGAGCCCGATAGTAGCGTCCGTGAAGCTCCTTGTTTCGCCATACTTCCTTGCGGTCATTGATAGTTAGTATTACAGGTTTGCACCAGTTCTCTTTCGCCAAGGATAGCGGAGTGAACCCCTTGTCAACTGCGACTACATCACGGTGCATATCCACTTCGGCTTTAAAAAAATATTCCCTGAGACTGCATCCCTCACGGTTGTGCAGGGTCTTGGTATTTAAAACGCCTCGACCCCCGTTCTTCCGCGGGATGTACAGTCTCATCACCGATGATCGTGGGCGATGCATCCGGTTTGCGGTCAGCAGTATACGGACCCTCCTATCCAGGGCGTCAAGTTCAGTCTGAGTACATTTGAGTATGCCGAAAAAGTACATCAAAACCGGCATGACCCAACCGTTGAAGGCGTGCACTTTGTTTCCGCCTGAAAGAAGACTAAATAAGACCTTCTTCAGGCGACCAAAGAAGCGCTCCCTCAACGATTGCTTCATGTCAGCAACGTTGATGCCTAACGCTTCCGACATACCCAAATATTTATAGCTTTCGGTTGTGGAGAGGGATCTGAGATGTATGGAATCCGAAAGTTGAATTCCCTCGGATTCCATAATCTCACCTCGCTTTACATGCATGACTGCACATTTGTCTTCACCAAATTCCATCCTGATGGCGCTACTAAAGGTTTCAGTTACCTTTAGTAGCTACATCAGTTGTAATTTGTTGGGGGCAAATAGTTTAAGGTCATCCATGTATAGGATTTGAGATATAATCTCACCACCTCTCCTCAGCCGATAGCCTAAACCTGAATCCTCCAGCAGTGTGCTTAGAGGATTCAGGGCTAAGCAAAACCAAAGTGGACTATAGCTGTCGCTGTCGCCCTGAAATATTCCTCGTTTGATCCATACAGGCTCATCATTCCTCTAGATCTGTGGACACTCCGGATAGCGAAGGACTGTCCTCCATTGCCCCATGCAAGACTCAAGGAAGGTGCGTAGAGTTGCATAAATCTTGTACAACTCCAGCACTCTCATGAGCCATGCATGTGGTTCTTATAGTCTATCCAGCATGTCGACAGATCCTTGCGGAATCGACGAACCTGTTGGCTTATGGCCATGTCGATGAGGAGTAGCTCCTTAGTACCGCGGGACCCGTACCTACATACATTTTGAGAGTGAGACATAATCGAGTTTTTCTCAATGTGTGTATTAATTTTTGCTCTCAAAATGGATGTAAGAAGTTTATAAACCCTCGACAAACATGTGATCGGTCTATAATTCTTGCCGTCTACTATAGTAAGGATGTCGGTATTGCCGTTCCTACTTTTTACAAATGAACCAAGATGATCATTGTGAATTGTGTGGAACGGGATCCCAACTTCCTCTATAGGGTACAATTGTCCAGCCCTTTGTCTAGAAACATCATCTTTATTAAATGCGCACTGAATACAAGACTTTACATTTATTTTTATAAATCGCCTCGACTTTGGAAACCAAAAGACAGATTGAATACGCTCAGCTATTATGGTTCATGATTTCTCGAGCTTATCAGTTTCTCGGGTCTAGAGAATTCTCGAGGGTAATTTCTCGGGTCTTGTCGGGTTGTCGAGAAATTTACATTTACATATTTTTTTTCATATCTTTTCGGTTCAAATAATGAAAAAGTCGTCACAAAATTAAAAATGTGTATCATAAAAATATCTTATTTTAAATCAATATATTAAGTGGTTTTCCTGTCAAATTAAATATCAAAATAAACATAAAACTTTTATTGGCAGTTTTCAACAAAATTAGCTTCTCTTAAACAAAATAAAATTAAAAAAAATTAAACATTAAAACGTTAATACTACGCTGACTTATAATTACAATCACAGCACCATTTTGGCAGGTTAATTAGGAAAAAAGAATCAACTGTAACTTTGCAAGATCAATAAAACAACATCTGAACATATACAAAACAATTAGATCTGCTTACTGTGTCTGATATAATATGCCTTTAGAAAAACGAAAGCATAAAGCTTTATCAGACAGTCGGTTCTTTATTTTATTTACTACATTTCCTGAAATTTAAAACACTCTTTCATTTTCAGTTGAAGTAGGCTTAACTGAAAGCAATGCTTTGTACATTGATTCCAAATTTAGAGATCTCTTCCCAGTTTGTTCAAAAAGTATAAATTAATTCTTTAATATAGATTTTGACCGCGCCATTGCACTTTACCCGTCATGCATCAAAACGCCTTATATAGCTTTTGCCAATTGAGTTTCGAAGCTGTCGGGTTCAGGTTCTGATGGGCTTACTTCTACCACTTCCGACTGATTTTCGGTCGAAGAAATTGTGGTGGTGGAGTAAAGACGGATTATATTCACTTTCAGCGTATCCGATCAAAAATGTCTAGTTATTATCAATGAAGTAGTTACTTTTATTGTGCATGAAATTATCGGGGCAAGCCCTCCGCCACCGCCGTCAACGCCGCAGCCGCCGCCACTGCCACCACCACTGCCGCCTCCACCGTAGTCGCCGCCGCCGTTGCCACCGCGGTAGGGCCTACACAGGGGGCCCCAGAGGGGGCTGAAATGGAATAACGGCATCATTACGCCTCCTCCAGGCCAACATCAACCACTGCGCCACTGCTCAGGATCTGTTGCTCCAGAGCATAGCGCAATGGTCGATTAACATCGCCGTGGTCGCTGAGCCGTACTTTGTCCCGCACAGGGATTACTGGGTGGAGGACCTGAGCAGCTCAGTGACCTTAATTTCGTCGGCCGCCGCCGGTACCCCGGCTCTCGAGGGGATCCAGAGGGGAAGAGGTTGCGTAGCAGCACGGTTCGGGGAGATTGCAGTGGTTGGGGTGTACTTCTCCCCGAGCCGAACTCTCGCCGAGTTCCACATTCCCTTGCGGAGTTGAGAGAGACGTCGTCGTCGGGTTCCGTTCCCTCCCCGTGCTCGTCCTCGGGGACTTCAATGCCAACAACTTGCCTTGGGGTTCCCGGTTAACGGATGTGCGGGGTAGGATGGTGGAGGACTGGGCTCTAGAAGTATGCCTGGTCGTCCTAAACCGGGGTTCTGTCGCCACGTGTGTGCGGATGTGGGGTGAGTCGGTGGTGGATATTTCGTTCACCAGCCCCGCTCTGTCGCCGCGTGTCGTCGACTGGCACGTCATGGAGGGGGTGGAGACGTATTCCGACCACCGGTACATCCGGTTTGACGTCTCCGCCCAGACCTCATCCGCGCTGGTCCAACAGGCCCCGTGTTGTCCGCGGTGGGCACTGAAGCGGCTGGACCGGGAGCTCCTCCTGGAAGCCTCAATCGTGCAGGCCTGGGTGTCACCACCGGACAGGCCTGCCGACATCAACGACGAGGTCGAGTGGTTCCGGGAGGCCATGTCCGAGGTATGCGACGTGGCAATACCCCGGGTCCAGCCAGGACGTGCTTCACGCCAGGTGTACTGGTGGTCACCGTAGCTCACAGCTCTGCGCGAGGCGTGCGTTGCTGCGCAACATCAGTACACCGTACTTCCGTATCCACCCTCCGGATACGAGAGCCATCCAGGAGGAGCTGTACGAGGGGTACAGAGCGGCGAAGACCGCCCTCCGAGAGGAGATCCTGCGGGCCAGGTTATTGGCCCGCGAGGAGTCGCTGGAGACTCTGAACAGAGACCCGTGGGGACGCCCCTACAAAACGGTGTGGGATAAAATCCGCCCGTGGGCTCCCCCGCTGACCCAGAGTCTCCGGCCTCAGCTCGTGCAAGACGTGGTGAGCGCTCTGTTTCCCTCGCGAGGGGAACATGCTCCCCCGCCCATGGCTCCGCCTCCTGCGGTGCCCGACGCGGACAACACCGACGACGACGACAATGCTCCAGAGGTGACCGAGGTAGAATTGAGAGTGGCGGTACGTAGGCTGAATACCAAGAATACCGCCCCAGGACCCGACGGCTTGCCTGGAAAAGCCTGGGTCCTGGCTTTGGAGGCTCTCGGGCCTCGACTACGAGGGCTCCTAAGCGCATGCTTGGAGGCGGGCCAGTTCCCACGTCACTGGAAGACGGGGAAACTCGTCCTCATCAAGAAGCCGGGGCGCCCCGCGGACTCTCCGTCCGCTTACCGGCCCATCGTGCTGGTCGACGAGGTGGGCAAGCTCTTTGAAAGAGTAATTGCAGACCACCTCGTTGGGCGGCTGGTGCGGGTGGTGCCGGATCTGGCGGAGAGCCAGTTTAGTTTCCGCAGGGGGTGCTCCACAGTGGACGCCATCATGCGCGTGCGAGTCCTCACGACGGGGGATGCGGTGGCCTGGGGTGGGGTCGTCTTGCCGGTGTCTCTAGACATCGCCAATGCCTTCAACACCCTGCCCTGGAGTTGCATCAGGGAGGAACTCCGGTATGACCGGATGCCGACCTACCTATGTCGTGTGATCGAGGCCTACTTGATGGACAGGGCCGTCATCTACCCCGGTCACCAAAGAGAGTGGAACCAGCGAGAGATGTCGTGCGGTGTCCCACAGGGTTCGGTCCTGGGGCCGCATCTGTGGGACATCGGGTACGACTGGGTGCTGCGCGCCGACCTCCCTAGCGGCGTCAGTGTAGTTTGCTACGCTTACGACACGTTGGTCCTGGCGCAAGGGAGGTCGTACCAGGCGGCGGCCGACTTAGCGACACACGGAGTTGCGACAATAGTGGATTGCATTCGGCAACTGGGAGTCGAGGTGGCCTTGCATGTGTCCGAGGCCATGTGGTTTCATGATCCTCGGAATGCGCCACTGACGGGTTCCCAGATAACGGTGGGAGGGGTTCACATCGGCGTCGAGTCGACGATGAAGTACCTAGGACTCGTCCTCGACAGCCGGTGGAACTTCGAAGAACATTTACGACGTTTGGTTCCCAGACTGGAGCGGGCCAGGGCTGCCTTAAAGCGGCTCCTGCCCAATCTAGGGGGGCCAAACGCCTCCTGCCGGAGGCTCTACGCGGGGTCATGGCCATGGCCCATGGCCCTATACGGGGCGCCGGTGTGGGCGCCTACATTGAGGCGCCAACCAACACGCCGGTTAAAGGCGGGCCATAGGGTCATGGCCATCCGGATGGTACGGGGATACCGCACGATCTCCAGTGAGGCGGCGGGCCTCCTTGCTAGATTGCCGCCATGGGATCTGAAGGCAGAGGTCCTCGCGCACACTTGGGAGTAGCGCGAGGAGGCCAAACGCCGGGGCTTAACTCCGCTGCCGCGGGAAATCGCGGCACGGCGGACAGAGCTCCGGCAGGATCTCATGGCGACGTGGAAAGTGCGATTGTCGCAACCCAGTGCTGGGCACGCCACGATTGCGGCGGTAAGTCCCCTCTTTGAGGAGTGGCTTGAGAGGTGGCATGGCATCCTCACCTTCCGCCTGACACAGGTCCTCACCGGACACGGCTGTTTCGGGAGGTTCCTGTCTCGGATAGGGCGGGAGGAAACACCCGGGTGTTTCCATTGCGAAGATCGCCCTGAGGACATGGTGGAGCATACGGTGGAGGTCTGCCAGGCTTGGGCGGACCACTACCGTGTCCTCTTGGAGGTGATCGGCGGCGGCGATCTCTCGCGTCCGACCCTGGTCCAGGCCATACGGAGCGAGACTGCATGGCTAATAGTCGCCTCCTTCAGCGAAGCAGTCATGCTCGCAAAGAGGGAGGCGGTGCACGTGAGGGAGATGCAGTACATGCGCCCTCACCGCCGTGGCCTTCGCAGGAGACGACCTGGGCGTCGGGAATCCCAGGCTGATTCCCGGCCACCGTAGGCACGGGCTTGCGGACGGCGAGTAATGAGTAGCTCGCTGTCCGGTAAGGACCAAGCCCGGGTCAACGGCGCGTTGTGTTCCACGCGCGCCTCAAAGAGATGTCAGCAGCAACTGATGGGGCCCGCAAGGGCCTATGCCTGCCAGGGGTGCGGGTTGTTCCAAAGAGATACTGCGGCCCCTGGCACATAGACAACTGAGGGAACACGGGTGGGTTTTAGTCAGTAAAAGTCTGACACGAAGAGCGGGAGAAGTTTTTAAACCTTCCCTGGACTGCCACAAATATTTGAAAAGCAAAATTAGCCAGTCCAAATCAGTCCATCCGTTCTCGAGTTTTAACGAGACTAACGAACAGCAATTCATTTTTATATATATAGATAACGTGGGTTATACAATCCGCGGTACTCTTACCACTAATTTATCGTATTTTATTCATTAGGGAAAACCAACAATTACACACTATACATGGTTAACAATGGCTTATAATCTAGGTTTATCAGTACGTAACTAACTACGTTATCCGCATGTTACATATTAGAATTGAAAAGAAGAGCACTAGTACAACACTAGTAATTAATCATGCAAATTAATAAATCTTATTCTTATAATACTTGTGCAGCCATCTATCAGCCAGTCGCGACAATACCAATACAATGTCGATTCGGTGTTTGTTGCGTTAGTTTGTATCGAGACCAATAGATGGCACTTTTTATTTGAGTCCCAAAATTAGATCGCGGTGTTAAAATTCTCCGCGAATAATATAAAACATTCGTGTCATAAGGTTCACATGGTAGGGATTAGCTCGTGGCCATCCACAGGCTGATTGTGCGTTAATTAGCCAGTGTAGTTCCGCGCGGACCGCTCATTTTAACCCGTTCCCTTTGTGTTTGCACAGGTTGCGTAGCAAACCATGCGACTACAGGGGAAGCACCCGGAATAGCCCGGTGAATCGCTCACCGCGGCGATCGCGGAGCCCTCGTCCCCGTGATGCCGAAGTCCGGCCAGCGCGAGCTGTGTCTCACCCACGTTGTCTTTGGGCACGCCGCAATTGCGGCGGTAAGTCCCCTCTTTGAGGAGTGGCTTGAGAGGCGGCATGGCGTCCTCACCTTCCGCCTGACACAGGTCCTCACCGGACATGGCTGTTTCGGGAGGTTCCTGTTTCGGATAGGGCGGGAGGAAACGCCCGGGTGTTTCCATTGCGAAGATCGCCCAGAGGACACGGTGGAGCATACGGTGGAGGTCTGCCCAGCTTGGGCGGAGCAACGCCGTGTCCTCGTGGAGGTGATCGGCGGAGGCGATCTCTCGCGTCCGACCCTGGTCCAGGCCATGGTACGGAGCGAGAGGGCATGGCTTGCAGTCGCCTCCTTCAGCGAAGCAGTTATGCTCGCAAAGAGGGAGGCGGCGCACGTGAGGGAGATGCAGTACATGCGCCCTCACAGCCGTGGCCTTCGCAGGAGACGCCCTGGGCGTCGGGAATCCCAGGCTGATTCCCGGCCACCGTCGGCACGGGCTTGCGGACGGCGAGTAATGGGTACCTCGCTGTCCGGTAAGGACCAAGCCCGGGTCGACGGCGCGTTGGTTCCACGCGCGCCTCAAAGAGATGTCAGCAGCAACAGAAGGGCCCGCAAGGGCCGATGCCTGCCGGGGGTGCGGGTTGTTCGAAAGAGATACCGCCGCCCCTGGCACACAGGCAACTGAGGGAACACGGGTGGGTTTTAGTCAGTAAAAGTCTGACACGCCCTCCCGCTCCACCCAGAGAGGGAGAAGTTATTTGATGATTTCCCACCCAGAAAAAAAAAAAAATAAAACCCACGTTGTCTTGTGTCTTGCCCAACGACGTCGTCGGCGCCTGCGTGCGTTTCGCCGCTGCCATCATCGAGCCGGCATGCGGTGCCCGTCCGCCCCGCGGCGTTCCGGCCCGTGCCCTCACAGGCACCGGTGTCTACCGCGAATGCGGGCCACGCGCCGCAGCACCGCTTGCTCGCGCCCTCGCACCCGCACCCGTACGCTCCGTTGCGCCGACCACACGCTCCGTAGTGCCGCCCGCATCGACCGCGCACCGCGCGCCCCACGCGGCACACGCGTAACTCGGGCCACCCGCACACCGCAGGACGCCCACACGCACTGCGCACCCCGTGCCACCGGTGCACTCAGCGCCGTCCGTGCACCTCGCAACGGCCACGCTACCCGCGCCGCACGCACATCTTGCAACGACAGCGGCACCCCCTGCTTATCGCGGGGAACTCCCCCCCCCCGCGCACACCACATTATCCGTGCGCCCTCGCACCCCCTCTATGCGGTCTGTCGCGCTGCCACCGTACTTCGTGTCGCCACCCGGGGCCCAGGCCCCAGCAACCCCGAAGTTGCCCCGAGCTGGGCCAGCTTCGGGTAGCAGCTCCACCACCCGACGTGACCTCCGCCTTCCGCCGGCGGGACAGACAACGGCGGACCCCAAGAGACCGGCTAGCGCCGGCCCATACTTTCACCCGGCGCGCTCGGCGCAACCTGCCCCGGCATCGCCGGCCCCACCACAGACTGCCAGCCTCGACTCTCCGGCAATGCTGTCGGCATGCTCGTCCCGGGTGGGATCGAGCATGTCAATGGCCTCCATTGGGTCAGCGGTGTCTGGTCGCGGTGATGTGTTTGGGGACACAACCCCGCGATCCGGGTCACGTTCCGCTGCTTGGGGCTCGAGGACCGGCGAGATGTCACCGGCCTTCTCACCAACCCCGTCGCTGGGGTTTGATTTCGAGTTTCAACTCGAACCTAGACTCCAGCGACGAAGAAGGAGCTCTGGCGGGGATCTGGAGGAGGCGAAGTGGCACTACCTAGACCCGCCGCGGCCACAACGCGATATAGCGCCGCGGGGTCGGGGCACGCCAGCGTCGCCAACTTTTGCTGACGCGGCACGCCGCTCGCCCCCTCCGACGCAGCCCACACAGGGAAAAACTGGGGTAAGTGCCAATGCACATATTACCATAACCTTCCCCTGCGGCCCGCGGCGGCGACGTCGCCAAAGCCGCAAGCAGCGGCGAAGAACAACAAAAAGCTCCGCTACCCTCCGCTGGTAATGGAGACGCTGCCAAACTGGGCCGCGCACTTCCGTGCAATCAGCGCCAAGCTGGGCCGGCCCCCAAATGCTGGCTCCTACGGGGGAGGGGTGAGGTTCGCCCCCGAGACAGAAGACGAGTATAAGCTGGTCCAGCGATATCTGACTGGCCTGGAAAAGGATAGCGGCGTCTCCTGGTTTGCGTACTCGCTACCAGCGAAGAAGAATCTTAAAGTGGCCATCGGGGGCTGCCTGTGGACACAAACGTTAAGGAGATCGAGGAGGAGCTCCGCGTGATGGGGTACCAGTCGGAGTATGTGCGTCATATCGAGAGTGCACAAGGAAGACCCGGCTGTGTATTCCACGCCATCCTAAAGAAGACCCCCGATGTCCAGGCCATATATGACACCACCACATTTATGTTGATGCGTGGTGTCAAGATAGAGGCCTGGCGGGGGAAGTGTGGGCCCGCGCAGTACCACCGGTGCCAGCAATTTAGGCAAAGCTCGCACCAGTGCCACCGACCGCCGTCTGATGCGGCGGGGAACACGCGGCACGCGACTGCCCGCGCCCGCGGGTGGAGCCGGCCACCTGTGAGAACTGTGGTGGCCCGCACCCCGCGTGCAATATCAAATGCCTCGCCTTCCAGGCGGAAATTAGGAACAAGCGGGAGGGTCCTGGTGCCATAAGCGACACGACTCGCCGGCCCCCAGTGGCCACCGAGAGGCATCGGACATCGTGGAACCAGAAGGGCCCAGAAGCGTGACGCTTATGGCGGCAGCGAACGGGCCCACGGACAGGGCGCAAGCCTCCTCCTCCGGGCGGGGGGGAAGAAGAAGCGGAGAGGGAGAAGAGGAAGCCCCCTCTCTCCCAGCGACCCAAGAAGTGACCCAGGAAGAGGTCCTCAAGGCCATTCCTGCCACCAGCGGGGCGCAGGCTGTGAAATTAACAAAGTTACCCGAACGCACAAAAGAAGCCACCGACCATCATACCGCTAGGGCCTGCGCAGCGCCACGGCAAGGAACGGTACTGAGGGGAAAAAGAGGTGACTCAAGTACCCAGTACCCATATTGTCCGTGTAGCGGCGCTGCCGGCGCCGCTGCACCGAGAAGCGATTTCACAGCCTGCGCGATTCAACTCTTGGTGGACCTAATAAAGGCCATCAGGCAGAGACGCGACGTGGAGACTGTCATCCTCGACTTCCTGGTTGCTCTACTCACCCTTTACAATGGCTAGACCGTTGAGGGTGATACATTGGGACGCCCGCGGCCTTAGGGATAAGGTCGCCCCCCTCCGCCATCTCCTTAGGGAACAAGACATCGACGTAGCGCTTCTAAATGAGACGCACCTGGGACCCGAGGACAGGGTTAGGTTTCCCGGGTACGTCCTTTACAGGAAGGACGAACGGTCGGCGCAGCACTCCCTGTACCGTGGTCTGGCAGTACTGGTGAGGCGTAGAGTAGTCCATCAAGAGTTCCCCCCGCCGTCGCTGAGCAGTTTTTACGCGCTGGATGTACAACTGCACAACGCCGACGAGGACATAAACATGTATGCATGCTACAAGCCGCCCGCGACCCACCTGGACCTTCTGGAGTTGCGGGCGTTGGTGTCCAACGCAAGTAATGCAACCATCCTCGCCGGTGACTTAAATTGCAAGCACCCAGCGTGGAATTCTATTAATATGAATACCGGGGGGAGCCGACTCTGCGCGGACACGGAAGCCTTCGGGTACTCGGTGTCCGGACCGGAGACGCCCACTCATTACCCGGACACGAATAGGTACATCCCGGACGTGCTGGACATCGTAGTTCACCGAGGGCTACGCTGCCAGATCACGCAGCAGGTGATTGACGACGAGCTACGGTCGGATCATCAACCGGTGCTCGTCGTCTTAACTGGCGCGCCGGCCCGTCTCCCACCTATAGCGCCACGTCAAACAACGGACTGGACGTTGTTCGTAGAGAGGGTAGAGACCACCACGCCGACTCGGCCCATAACCACATCCGCGGCCGTGGACCAGACGGCGGAGGAAATCACTGCTTGCGTACAGAACGCCTTAGAAGCGGCGACCGTAACGCAGCCGCAGGGGTGAGTGCTTTTGCCGCCCCTGCCGGCGCATATTAATGCGATGATCGCCGTGAAGAGGTGTCTACGCAAGCAGTGGCAACAAACTAGATGCCCCACATTGAAGACCCATGACCCAAGACCGTTTCGCGGATAAGGTGAAGGGCGAGCTTCGGACGCACACCGCCGCGGGCTGGGAGGAAAGGATAGAGGAAGCGGCAGACAGTTTGCCGTCCCTCCATAAACTGTGCCGCCAATTATCGAATACCTCAGCCCCGGTGCGCCCGCTGCTTAACAGCGACGGGGCGCTCAAATATGTAGCGGAGGACCGGACGGAGGTCTTCGCCGAAGACCTGGCGCGTCAGTTCTGCCCCAACCCGACCAGCGAGGCAGAGCATGTCGCAGCGGTCGAGAAACACCTGGGAGACTACTTCGCCCTGCCGATAGCTCCCGAGGAGGACGCCATCTTTTTCTCGCCTGGGGCGGTTAGACGCGCCATCCTAAGAACGAAGCCCAGAAAGGCTCCCGGTGCAGATGGTATCGCCAATACAGTGCTGCGCCACCTGCCGTACCAAATGGTAGCGGCACTGGCGCGCCTGTTCACGGCGATACTGCGCACCGAGTCCTTTCCCGCTTCGTGGAAGGAGGGGCGTGTCATAATGCTGCCCAAGGCGAGGAGAAACCCCTTGAAGCCGGAGAGCTATTGGCCGATCACGCTGCTGCCCACAGTCTCCAAGGTGTTCGAAGCACTCCTGCTGCGACACCTGCAACCGCACATTGCTCCACGACCGGAGCAATTCGCGTTCCGGGCGGAGCACAGTACGACGCTCCAGCTGATGAGGGTACTACATCACCTCGCAGCTGCCCTCAACAGGAAGGAGTACTCGGTGATAGTACTCCTCGACATGGAGAAGGCCTTCGACCACGTGTGGCACGACGGCCTCGTTTATAAGCTGGCCACAACAGACGCGCCCCGTCGCGTTGTAAAAGTGGTCTCTACTTTTCTCTCTCACAGGACTTCCAGGGTGGTGATCGAAGGGGCGCTTTCTAGAGCTTGGCCGGTGTCAGCGGGCGTACCGTAGGGTAGCTGCGTCTCACCAGCGTGTTACTCACGTTACACCGACGACATCCCCACCACTCCGGACGCTTTGCTCGCGCTGTATGCAGACGACGCCGCGTACATCACTAAATCGCTTAACGCGAAGTACGCGGCGGTCAAGATGCAGCGCGCGCTCGACCTTCTCCTCGAGTGGTTGTCCAAGTAGCGACTGTCGGTTAACGTGGGTAAGACGCAGGCGATGGTCACCGGCTTCGCGCCTATCCCACCACCCTTGAAGCTACAAGGGGCCGAGGTCGCATGGTCCCCTCGGGTTAAATACCTGGAGGTCACCGTCGACCGTCGGCTCACTATGGGGCCACACGTCTGCAGGGTCGCTGGCCAAGGCAGGGTAGCCCGCAACCTCGTCCGGCCAGTGCTCTCATCCCGACTGCCGGCACCCGTCAAATAGGGCGTGTACAAAATGTACGTGCGCCCAATACTGACGTACGCCGCCCCCGCATGGTTCGCCCTCACCAGTGCGTCGAACCGAAAGCTGCTCCGCGCGCAACAATACCTTGCGCTGCGGACAATTCTAGACGCTCCTCACTTGGTGAGGAATGAAGTCATCCAGCGGGACCTCGGGATTGAGGGCCTGGATGAGTTTGTGCGGCAGCTAGCGGTGAGGTCGTTCGCGCGTGCAGATGCATCGGCTTGGCCGCATGTCAAACAGATTGCACACTGGCACGCGCGCCCTCCCGACTACAGGCCACTGCCACGCGACCTGATTGCGGACGTTAGTGCCCCCACCCCCCCCGGATTGACTCCCGAGTGAGCCGCACTCAGCTTACACGCGGCTCACTCGTGACAAAAAGACTCTAAATTCACAACACGCATACCGCGCGGCACGGCGTGTTCTAAGTTAATATAGGCGTGTCGTGCAACGCAATACGGACACACACCACTGCACATGCGCAAGTACAAACACGTGAATCCGCGGGCGGGCCTGCGGTATTTGGGTAGACACTGGGAAATGAAAATTAGTGATTGTTCAGACGACTTGCCTACAATGAATCAGTTCAAATCTTTTCTTGAACAACGATTTCAATCTTTGGAATTTTTAGATAACCAAGGTCAACGTCATCAGTCCAATTGCAATGCGCCAGTCAAATCTCTCCATGTGTCAACTACATTGTGTATTTGTTGTCAAGATAACCACAAGATTGCTAATTGTATAAAGTTTGCCGGTCTCGATATGGATAAGCGTCGTAATTTTGTCCAAACAAATGCTATAATTTTTTAGGGGCAAATCACTCCGTATATGCATGCCGCCAGTCCACAGGGTGTCATGTTTGTAAAAGGAAGCATCATAGTCTTCTTGATCTCAAGAATGTCTCCAAAGCAGTTGGTGATAGTAACAAGGCTGATCAAGTTGCAGAAAGCAGCGTTTCTGCTGATACCACTTCAACCCAGAGTAACTCCACTAATATTGTAAGTTGTTTTGCTAATAGTCATAGCCAAATATTATTGACCACTGCGCTAATTGAAGTGGAATCAAAGAGCGGTACTGCTATAGTATTAAGATCCCTGTTAGATCAGGGGTCTCAGGCTTCCTTCCTGATGGAATCTGCAGTCTCAAAAGAATACCAACTAAAGGTTCAATTTCAGGTATAGGTTGTGATCAAGGCCAATCACTTTGATGCCATTGATCTAACGAGTAAGCTGTGTTATTCTATCCCCCGAACAGTTCATGTACGTCAGGTTCGTGCACGTACTCTGTTCGCGCTAAATTCTTGTCGTACGAACTCTGGCCTACGTTGCCCTATTCATAGAATGTTGGAATCCTATAATTCTAACTTCAATGATATTGATATATTTGCATGCCTGAAAAATAAATTTAAATCTATGATTATGAATGTTTTATCCTAATTGATTGTTATTACTTATTTATTGCATAATGTTCACTAAATTAAATTGTTTTGATATAATTATTTTGTAGCTAGCTAGCTTTTTGTAAACTTTTTCATTTATTTCAAGATTATTGTGAACGTTGGTTATGCTCGTCTAGTGGCAACCACTGATCTCTAAATATATCTTATCTGCGGATAATGCAGTGGACTGCAACATTATTACTTAAGTTTTGTTAACCTTAATGTATTACATATTATGTTGTAGTTGTTTATTATCCCTTAATAAATAAATAAAATAAAATCAATGATTTCAATAAATTCGACGGTTCTCATTAAGGTTAAATCACGCGTTGACCCTAGTTTTATTATCACTGTTAAGGCTTATTTTTTAAAGAAACTAACGACTACTTTACCGGAAAGGAAGGTTGTAGCAAATGTTTTGACCACAATCTCGTCTTTGGCTTTAGCAGATCCTTAGTTCGATACTCCGAACAAGATTGATTTGCTTTTAGGTACCGAAATTTATGGCCAGATTTTGTTAGAAGGTTTAATCAGAGATCCAACTGGTCGGCTCATCGCACAAGATACTAGACTAGGATGGATCTTGTCTGGTCAAGTAGGTGAAATCAACTAAAGCGAAACATGCTACAACACCATGGTCACATTGCAATCTACTCATATAGATGAAAATACACTCCTTACAAAATTCTGGGAACTAGAATCTGAGCCCAAGGGTGATTACGATAAAGTTTACTTGACCCCAGAAGAACAGAAGTGTGAAGATATATTAGGACCACGACTAAACGAAACGTATCTGGTCGCTATATTGTGCAAATGCCTTTCAAGTCAAGCGATCCTGCTTGTAAATATGGTAGATCGAAAGACATTGCTCTTAAACGCTTTTTAACATTATAAAAGCGATTTCTAAGAAATCCCGAGTTTAGGGCTCAGTATTCAGCGGTTATACTTGAGTTTATAGCTCTTAATCATATGGATATAGTACAAGATAGGGACAAAGAAGGTTTTGTATACTTACCATGCCGTCATCCGTAACGACAAAAGTACAACAAAGTTGCGCATCGTGTTTGATGCATCATGTGTAGGTAGCAACGGGGTATCTCTTAATCACGATTTTATGGGCCTCGTCTACAACCTGAGCTTCGTCATATTATCATGCGTTGGCGTTGTGAACCAGTCTGTCTGGTAGCGGACATCGTAAAGATGTACAGACAGATAAGGGTATGCGATGATCACACAAATTTTCAGCGTATATTATGGCGTGAGAATCCAGGTGACCAAAATTCAGGTGTTACGTCATTTGCGAGTAACGTTTGGAACGTCATCGGCGCCTTACCTAGCAGTAAAGTCACTGCAGCAATTAGCTCAGGACGAAGGCGGTGAATTTCCTTTAGCAAAGAACCGTGTTGCGTCCGATTTCTATATGGATTACCTTATGACGGCATGTCAAACAATTGAGGAAGGAGTTGAAATATATAAGCAGACATCGGAGTTGCTTAAACGTGGAGGTTTCCAGCTCCAAAAGTGGGCTAGTAACAACAAAGAATTATTAAGATTGATTGAAGACGGTGAACAAATATTACAAACACAAGGAAACATGGAACTAAAAACAGATTCCATTTCATAATCTTGGTCAGATCATGTGAAGACCATGTGGATTGGTGTCTGAAATGGTCTTTTGAGGAAAGAACCAAACTGATTGAGTGGACCTGTCCATTCAGTGTATTCAGTAATCATGCAGGTCAACTCAGAACTTCAGGAGCTCAACGATTTGACGAACTGTACCAAAGAAAGGACATTTGGGTAGGCCGCATAAAGTACTCAAATTGCCAGATTAACATTAAACACTAACTGAGAAAGGGATGAAACACAAAAACAAAAAAAACAAAACATGACCCACATAGTCCTCACATTCACACAACAATAATAAAATTTTACTTCTCAAAGTAAATATTCATGTCAAAGTGTATATAATAATTATCAAATGTCAAAGAGTACCTATATGTTTGCAAAAACAAAAAACAACATTCAGTATGCAAAAATTGGAGCATGTCAAACCTAAGCTTTTTTGTCCTCAATATAATCTTTTTAACATCATTCAACTTTATCATCTTTATTGTTAAAACTAAGAAAGTTTATTTACAGTTAATTTTACGTCCTAGTGTATTTTGTTAGTCAAGTGATTGTATCCTACTATTCACTGTGCTCTGGACCTGAGTTTATTATTTATTTATTTTTTATTATTCACCTCTGAGTTTGTTTCGGCCTTTCTTCTCAGAGTAGTCAGATCTCATCTAGTTTCAAATAATATGATTGACGTGTAAGTGATGGTACAAACCTACTTACAGAAATAAAATCATTTATCATTTATCAATAATGATTTAAATAATTATACAAAACAAAGGTGATCATTCACTTTCGGCCCAAAAATCCAAGTGCAACGAAAAAAAAGGTGTCACCGCTATCGGGGAAGTCAGTCCGAGTATTTTTTACTATGGCACTAAGTCTCTACAACTATTCCTACAGCTGATTTTTTGGGTTGAAAATGGATTTCCATACGTTAATATCAGTCAAAAATCTTTTCATCTGCTGGCGAAAAAGGTTTATGAGCTTGTTGGGATGATGACCTTGAACAGATAATAGTATAACACAAAGTGAATATTATTTAACCATTAATAAAATACTAAGTTGAAAAACAGAACAAGACTTGTGTTGTGTGTGTAAAATAGTTTTAATTCATACGTTATAGTCGGCGACAACGTCAAGGCGGCGAGCTACCCACTGCTCGCTGTCTGCAAGCCCGCGCCTGCGGTGGCCGGGAGTCCGCTATAGACTTCCGACGCCCAGGGCGTCTCCTGCGGCGGCTAGGGGCACGAGGGCGCAATCCTTGCTTCTCCCTCACTCTATTCGCCTCCTCCTTCGCGAGCATCACTGCTTCGCAGAAGGAGGTGTCGGCTCATGCACTCTCGCTCCGTACCATGGTATGACCTCTACCGTATGCTCCACCGTTTCCTCCAGGTGTTCCACACAATCGTGACATTCAGGCGTTTCCTCCCGCGTTATCCGCAACAGAAACCTCCCGAACCAGCCGTGTCCGGTGAGGACCTGTGTAAGGCGGAAGAGAGGAAAGTAAGGACGCCGTGGCGCCTCTCCAGCCACTCCTCAAAGAGAGGACTTACCGCCGTAATTGTGGCGTGCACAGCGAGGAAAGACGAGGCCCGCGCTTCTCCACTTCTTCTCCTAGACTTTTTACCTGGGAATGACATCGCCGGTGCCACTCGGCGAATAGATTTTTATTTTATCACTTGATTTTCTGACTCGTTATAAAGTTTACAGTTTACAGTCAGTCAGTAAATCATCTCGTAATCGGTTTATAGTATAAACCTATGTATTATAACACTACACACACAACACAACACATAATATTTAATATTTAATTAGTATCAATACACACAATAAATAAAATTTAGTTATGGTTAAATAATATTATAAAACTACTTGTCCATGGTCATCCATCATCCCAACAAGCTCATATCACATTTTCGCCAGCAGATGAAAATATTTTTTCAAATAAAATGTACGGAAATCCAATTTTTCAACCAAAATAGTCAGCTGAAGGAATAGTTGCAGAGACTTAGTGCCGTAGTAAAAAATTCTCGGACTGTCTTCCTCAGCAGCGGTGACGCCTTTTTTTTCGTTGGCACTTCGACTTTTGGGTCCGAACTTTGTATGAACCGCGAACGGTCACCTTTAAATTTTAACACTGATTTTATACAATTATATACCCAAAACGTATGTATTAAGTTCGTGCAACCACTAGCGCCCTCTGCCGCTAGTGGTAAACAGTCTTATCCTTAATTAGTATTTTACGAAATCATTACACTTGTAAGCAAATGCTATTATAGTAGTAGTAGTAACTTCCTATCTATTTGTATCTACAAATACTCACTATTAAAGATATTACTTACTCATAATACCAAAAATACCTTGTAAATAAATATAAAGCATCCAGCAACTTACCTTAAAGATAATAAGTAATAAATATTAATTACGTAATAAGAAACATATTAATAGGTACCTAAATAAAATAACAAATAAATGTGTATAATTTATAAAACAGTAACTATTCTTAAATTCTTAAATTTAATGCTGTATTAATAAAACAGTATAACTTACTAACAACTTAACTAGTAGGTATTGGTAATATTGATCACATTAAACACGCAGTGGAAGAACACTCTGTCCTACTTGATCTATGCTGTGCCCGATAGGGTCCATTAATTATTGACTAATATGATTTCCCTACAAACTTTATACATACAGTATGGTACACAATCAAGAATTGAGTATTGAGAATATATGGTTTACTAGCTTATGCCCGCGGCTTCCGCGTGGATGTGTGGATGAAAGCGTAACAGACAGACAGACAAAGTTACTTTCTCATTTATAATATTAAGTAAGGATTTCTCTCATACAGGTACATTGTTACAGTAAATAATTTTCCAATTTTGCCTTATTCAAAAATCAAATCAAAATCAAAATATTTTATTTCACATAAACCTGCAAGGGCACTTATGAAACGTCAGAAGCTAGGTGCACGGTTCCAATTTGACGCTTCCTATGGAGAAGAGCCGGCAAGAAACTCCACGGTTACTCTTTTAAAAATAATTGGGTTTTACAATGTTTTCAAATTACAGTGATAATAGGTATGGGAGGACAGTGCAGGCCTATCAATAAGTACCAAGTACTTAGAGGAATGAAAATAAAGAATAGAAAATCGTCTATAAATCTAATCTGTAAGGCCTACAATGTTTTCCCATTCACAATATGTAAAAGAATCTACATTAGTAAGATCAACCTATTTAAACAAAGTGACATGATTTCCATGAGAATCACTAATAAATAGGTGCTATTTGAAGCGATATATAATGTCAAAAATGACGAGAATATGTCGTGTGTTAGTGTAAAAAATAAAAATATTAAAAATTAACATTGTAATTTGGAAGCAGTTAATAGACTCTCACAAAGTTATGCTGTTAATGAGGTACCAGGGAAGCCACATGTGCAGAAGGAATTAATGCCAAACTTCCCTGTCTTCAACGTAGTCTTTTATCTTATAATATGCTTTTTTGATAAGGACACGTTTGATGTGAGTTTTAAACTTTCCATCGCTAAGTTCTGTAACCGACTTTGGCAACTTGTTATAGAAGCGGATACTGTTTATTAGAAATGACTTGCTAGTTTTAGTTAATCTAAATTTTGGAATCACAATTTCATCTTTACTACGTGTATTTAGATTATGGAAGTCGCATCTTTTTTTGAAAAGACCTAAGTTTTTGCGAACATACAAGATATTTTCTAGGATATAAAGAGAAGGCAGAGTTAGTTTATCAATTTCATTGAGTTTGTTTCTAAGAGACTCGCGAGGTCCCATTTTATAGATTGCGCGGATTGCCCTCTTTTGTAAAATGAAAACTGAGTCTACGTCAGCTGCCGATCCCCACAGCAGAACGCCATAAGACATAATACTGTGAAAATAAGCAAAGTATACTAACCTAGCTGTGGCTACATCAGTCAACTGCCTTATTTTTCTTACTGCGTAAGCAGCTGAACTTAATCTACTTGAGAGAGCTCTAATGTGGGCACCCCATTGCAATTTTGAATCTAAAGTAATTCCTAGAAATACAGTTTCCGAAATAGCATCTAGTTTCTTGCCATCAAGTTTTAAATTTAGCCCTACTTGGGGTACATTTGGTAATGAGAACTTAAGACATTTAGTTTTGTTCGCATTGAGTAAAAGATTATTAGCCGCAAACCATTTCGAGAGAACAGCTAGACTATCGTTGACATGTAAGACATCCGTATCTTTTCTATCTATTCTAAAAATAAGAGAGGTGTCATCAGCGAATAAAATTATATCCGAGAAGTTTGCCATTAGGTAAGGAAGGTCATTAATATAAACTAGAAATAAAAAAGGGCCAAGAATTGAACCTTGAGGCACGCCCATCTTAACTAGAGACCCCGAGGACGTTACCCCGTTAACATTTACTTTTTGCTGCCTGTTTGATAAATAGGAAAGTACAAGATCAGCAGCTCGTCCACGAATTCCGTAGTGGTGTAATTTACAGATGAGTGTGTTGTGGTCAACGCAGTCAAACGCTTTTGAGAGGTCACAGAAAATGCCAATTGCATCCTGGGACTTCTCCCAGGATTCCGAAATGTGACTGACGAGTTTTACTCCCGCGTCAGTCGTCGACCTACCTTTCGTGAAACCAAACTGTCGACTATGTAAAATCCCATTTGAGTTAAAATGTGACAACATCTGGTCTAGCATGACTTTTTCATAAATTTTGCTCATTGCTGGAAGCACAGATATAGGTCTATAATTTGAGGGATCACTCTTACTACCCGATTTAAAAACTGGTACTACTTTACTATGTTTCATTAAGTCAGGAAACGTACCGCTGTCTAAACATTGATTAAATATGCCTGTTAGGACAGGGGCAATTGTGTCAATGATACCTTCAAGAACCTTAACGGAAATCCCCCATAAGTCTTCAGTGTTTTTTAAATTAAGACTTTTGAATGCTGTTTTAATTGTGGCAATGGAAATGGGTTTGAATTCAAAATTTGGAATGTCCTTACTGATGTTTTCTTTAAGAAGAGATTCAGCTAATACAGATGATGAGGGTAGAGACTTCGTAACCTCTATTGGGATGTTGGTAAAGAAATTTTCTAGAGTCTCAGCAACTTTTAACTTATCTGAAATGGTTTCATTATCAATTTTTAGAGCTAACTCATTCTGATCTCGCTGTTGTGTGTTTCCAGTTTCTTTGTTAATTACCTGCCACACAGCTTTTATTTTATTTTTAGAAATATTAATTTAAAATTCTAGAACCTTTGTGAGAGCTGGAGTCTGAACTAGGTTCGGGACCCGTAAGACATATCTCCAGGCTCACACCCCTTTAAACATGATCATATTTTACGGCATTTTAATTCAGACTATGAATAACACTATTAGCAAACAATTTTGAAAGAGTGGTAAGACTTTTTGTGTGTGTGCTTAAAATTATATAAATTAATTCTAAATAAATTCTTTTTTTGTTCGAAAGGGGACCGAACTTAGACCGGTCCCCTTTCGAGCAAAAAAAGAATCTTGCTAATCCGTTCTAAATATATGACGGAGTTATGCCCGAACATACATTACTAAAATTAATATATATTATAAACATACCGAATTGATAACCTCCTCCTTTTTGAAGTCGATTAAAAATCAGAGTGGGCTGCATTCCTAATGGGCAACATGTTTTACCCTGTAGTTTCGCACGTTCCACCGGTTTCTCGCTCTCAGTAAAAGTTACGTTTAGTAAGGACTTGTTCAAGGGAGCTTTAATCTATAAACTCTTGTTGAGAATTCAAAACTACTTTCACAAGCTCAACATTATTATTTTCAAGTCTTGAATATTAATTTACTAGAATTATTACTGTCGTTCTGAGATCTGAGAACATCTGCATTAACAAAACGCAACGTACTGTCAATAAACTACGTCATTCGTGCAAGCTTTTAGTGATGCGCTTATCATCCACCAGCAACCATCGATATAAATCAACAGTCTATGTTTTTAACTTCACGTTTGGTAACTAAAATAGTTTCTTCATAATTAAGCATGCAACACTTAATCAAAAAGATAAGTAAGTACATTAAAAACTTAATACGTTTTCGACAAAGCAAACTAGATAGGGAGTTTTGTGTGTATTATATAAGTAATGATTGCGAACATTTTATTATGTAGTATGTACCTATACTCGTTTGTAGAAATAAATAATGAGTCTGTGCAACAAATATTTGATATAAATATTGTAAAATTTAATTTTAATTCCTTGAAATATTTGTACGCTGGAAACAGCAGAATATTATGGGCATCTTATTATGTATCTACGTACCTCTATGTACCTTTGTAACAACAATATTCTAACAAATAGATTTTAAATAAATAAATTGGTTATTTATGTCATCATCATCATCTGCCTAGCCTTTTCCCAACAATTTTGGGATCGGCTTCCAGTGTAACCAAATACAGCCGAATACCAGTATTTTACATGGAGCGACTGCCTATCTGATCTCCACAACTCAGTAACTGGGTGAAACGATACCCCGTGGTAAGACTGGTTGTCAAACTTTCGGGCTTCTGACGACCCGTAACAACTGTCAAAGATACACAAATGACGTACATCATTCATTATATACATAACTTTTGTTTACATACGAATACGTATAAATGTTTAATGGTAGTAATGGTGTTCGTGGAAGTTACTTTTAACATTTGGCAATATTTGGATTGTTTAGGTATTTGCAATGAAAAGGTTTTTTTTAAATATAGGAATTGTGTACTCTAGGTTTGTGCCGGTACTTTGCCGAAGCAGGTAGACTCAGAACAAGAGAGGCACAGAAACCCGCAGGGCAGTATGTGGCGAGCTGTTGTGCAGTAACGACCCCACGGACCCTGTCCATTGGATGAAGGCTAGTTCCTCATCTCTGGCTTGTCTATACTGACCGGCCAGATTGAGCACTGACGAGGAACAGAGGTCCCACCTCTTTCTTGCCTTTATTTCCTGGTTCAAATGCGCTCGGAAGAAGGAAGTCTTCAAGTAAGATGGGACGTTCATCATACTTCCAGGATCGTCGTGAAACCCGTGGAATATCTCTCCACTGCTCATAGGCACCTCGGAACTTGTTGTCCTGTTGACTTGTCGGTACGACACTATGTGCTTGCCATAGTTTTCGAGGCCCATTATTGAGTGTGCAATTCAGTCCCTGCTATTTTATCTGTGTATTGTATATAAAATATTGGTCAGGCAGGGGCTTTACGATTACCATAGCTCTAATAAGGAACCACCAGTCCACTTTGGTTACCCAAACCTATAGCTTTTTTTTCATATTTATGCAGATGTATTTTTATCGAACAGTCATCTGTTTTGCGATTGCCAAAAATAGGTATTTAAAAATTAATTTCTAAAATTTATGTTTAGGACAGTTTATGCTTGTTTAATAATTAAGTTGCATACTTTAAAGCTGGACAATAATATGTACCTACTTAATCATTTATGTAACAAGGGCCTTTGCTATGCGTAGGTATCTGCCGTGTCTGCCTAAAACAAACTACCTGATTTACCTTAGCGTGCCTTTTTTTGGAGCTTCGATGCTGCAAACTGACAGGCAAAGGCTTTTAAAGATGTTATAAAAGGGAAATTTAAGGTAATCCTGTTATTGAATATATTAGTTAACGTATATTATGATATCATACCTATTACTGGGTATTAGTCAAATATTAGTGAACCGATTCATTATTAGCAGGTATCAATATTAGATTGAGTACAATCCAAAATTGGTACCTGCGTAGTATTTTATTTTTCCATAATAATTAGTATGAAATACAAGATTCTCATGAATATGCACGTTTATCATATTATTTACGTCTGTCTAATACAGAAGTGAAACGGTGATTAAATATTCAGTTAAAACCTATTTATTACCTACTCTATATTCGCTTATCTAATATGAAGAATATACATGACTTGTATTAAAATACCTGTACTTATTACGAATATATTAGTCACACCTCTAAAGGCTTTAAACATATACCTAACCCATGTTTTGTTTTAACGAGCTTTTAAAATAAGACGACATCGATGATCGATGAACGTATGTCGATACTGACCGTGAAACTGTACGCACGGGCGTCACTATTATTGATATAAATTAAATAAATAGTCAGTCAGTCAGTCATCTTACTCCGTGGCAGTCATGTCGTTGGCTATAGCATTGCGCTGTGAGTCGATCAGCTAGGATAGCTGAGAAATTAGCCACGAGCGACAAGTTCGTGTGTGTGAGTCGCCGCGGCGGCGTGCGGAGCCAGGCCGAGCCCGGTAGCGGCCCGCGCCCATGCAAGCGGGCGCCGCCAGCCGCAGCCCGCCCTTGGACCTGCTGACGGACGCCGACCTGCCTCTGCCTAGTGCCGGGCGCCCCGCACTAGCGCACTACCCGCATACTATCATGGTAAGTGCTTCACTATGATTACTTTTTTTATTATTCCGGGTCCGTGCCGCCACTGCAACGTACGCTGACGGAGTACCAGATTTTTGTCATGACAACACAAGTAACACCTCACTCGCGTTAATTAAAGCCGACGTTGTCGATTAGATTCAGTAATGAGGAGCAGTTTGATGAGGCATTGTTTAGTGCAAACGGCGCGGCAGCAGCCACCAGTCGCGGCGTGGCTCAGTGCGCCTGCAGCTCGGTGGTCGGTGTAACATTTACGAGCGTGTGGTAACGGCGACAATGCGCCGCGCGTGTTTTCACAACACTTCTGTAAGCAATAAATGATAATAATCAATAAACATTAACGTGCACATTGACCCTCTTTGTTTGGTTCAGTCTGCTGCATATATTTATGTTGTAACTCTTGTAAACAGCAGTCTGTAAGTTTTAGAATAAGACTTGGCAGAAGTGCAATGTGTGGACATGGGTGAGTTGCGAGTGTTGTGTCTGTTGAGTAGTGTGTGTGATACATAACATAGTGTGGTGTAGGCAGCATTGCCGCGGAGACATCCTCAGGAGACACAGGTGACCTTTGAGCATGTTGCAGATGTTGATGTGTATGCCTCACTCAAACAAGCTTTGTTGTGACTGTATCTCATTGATCAGTCTGTTGTCTGCTTGGCAGGAGTGGCAGGCATTGTGGCTCTATGACAACAATGTATGGGTGCTGTCATCTGTTCAACTGTGTGAACAAACATAATGGACATTCATCACTCACAGCTATTGTTAGCTAATTAGTGTTGAGACAATGGCACAACACTATTGAATAACATACAATAAACTACTAACTGTGACTTAGTTAATACAACATACTAATGTAATGTTAGGTGATGGGGTTGCTGAAGGTTTCTAACACCCAGTTTTGGTGGTTCGTGCATCAGCAATGAACTCTATGCATGTATGCCCCAGAGGCAGAGCAGCCTAGTCAGCTGCTTTCCAGCATCATGGATGCAGTCGACGATTATAATGTATTGTCACTAGAGATGGGCCGACTAAGTATGACTTAGACTGATTAGCCAACTGGTCGGCCGCAAAATGCCTAACTGGTCGGCCAAGCCAATCATTGATTTCCGTTGAGTTCGGGTGACATTGGCTATGTTCAAAATGGCGAACCTACTTATTGCCAATTGTTTGCTATAGAGTTTCTGCTTTTTCTTAGAAGTATTTATTCATTTCATTTTCGGTATTTAATTTCTGGATCGAAGTCCAATTAATTAATGGACCAAACAAAGGGTTCATATTCCTTACTATCCTAATTTCCTGATTGCACTGAAAGTAAACTGTAAAACTGATTCTACAATAAAAAAGAATATAACAGTAAAGATTTCAATTTCATTTCAATCACTGTCTTTTAAATTCTTAAAGAAATTAATACGATAAAAAAATGGGCCGACTAGTCAGTGGTTTTAGCCGACTAGTCGATACATCACTAATTGTCACTTTGTGGTAATGTTAATGAAACTTATTCTCTTAAAGTCCGTTTATACATGTAAGTATTGAGTGTGCCACTTCAAGACTGAAGTGTGCCGCTATTGTTCACCACTCACGCTCACGTCACCGTTACAACGAAGCACTGATAGTAAGTAATATTAGAGAAGCTTTGATTTAATGAAGAACAAACTAAACTGTTATAATTCCTCATTGTCAAGTGCTGATATACCAAGAGGGAATGCGCAGGAAATAGGTAATTTTATAACAAGGTATAGGTAGTATCTCTCTTTGATTCCATAGTCTCAGATCCTGTCCTGGAGTGAAACTCACAGGTACTCAAGTATGTCTTGTAAAAACTGAAAAGAAATGGAATAATATGAACTGCTGCAAGAACCAACTGGGTTGGGCCAGAGTAAAGTCAGCAAGCTATTTGAAACACACAACAGCTAATTAGCTGCTAGTATGTGTTAGCAATGTCTTTGTGCCGGGCTGCTGGCAATAGGCTCGCCCGCTATTACATGGGACTTAAACATAACTGGCCAAATGTGGGCGTAGTACTGGTACTGCTCTACACAACGCGTCGGGGAAACATGGCGTGATGTTATGTGTCTCACCAAATAATAACAATAATAGCCAAGGGAGGCTCTTACTGGGCAGGCTTGAACAGAGAGCAGTATTCATGGACACTGCATATTGATAGACGTTCAGATCCTGCTCAATTGACACTGTTCAATCAAACCTGTTGCTATGAATGTATGAGAGCAACAAAGTGTTATCATCACGTAATCATTGCATTCTGTGGCAGAGCTCCTTGTCACTGCTCCTGTTGCGATCAGTATAAACGATTGGTCAAATTAATTGCAAGCTTGTGTAATAATATTGATAAACTTATCATTAAATCCCATTCATAGATGTTGCTTATAGTTAAGTAATGAGTAGCGTCTGTTTAACCATACATTTTTGACGTTCAAACATCTCGCGATTATAAATAAGGGGGTAAATATTCAGTGGACATCAGAAACAAAATCATCATGCTTTTACCTAAAAGTTTTAAAACTTGTTAGTAAAAATCATGTTCAGCCTTATTACAAAGCAAGGTGTTTCTTTTGACATGGTTTCGACCATTGATCTAGTTTTTGAAATTCGTACGCAACTATGATTGAAATAGATACGTATTTCTTTTTACAAACCTGCCAACTTATTCGGGTGCTAAGTTGTCAGTTCTTGCAATAAGAACTTTACCTTTGTCGGAATAAAGTTCGAAACTCAAAACTGGCGCTGTGGTCACTGTGGTCCAGAGTCCAGATCTTGGGTTTGACAATAAACCGTGTTATAAAGTAAGACGGCATGATTTTAAAATCTAGTACCTACCTAGGTACAATGACAAGCATTGCATGAATAAGTATCACCTTATCAATGAAGTTCTAATTAAATATTAATGTTTCCTGTATTCCTGTTCAGTAACTGTGTGGAAGTGTCACATGACAGTCATGTCCAGAGCTGTGCCGTGGACCTCTGCTCGTCAGTGGTGCACTGGCGTGAACAGTGTGCTCCCAGATGTACCATGTGTGGTCATGTGTGCTTGTGTGCGGCCGGCGTGAGTGCAGTGCAATACTTGTGCAAGTGTCAAATGTTAACATGTGCACATCATAAACATGCGGAAACAACATTCTCATAATAATTAATGTGTGATATTTAAAAACTCGTTTGATAACCACGCGACGGCGTGACGCGTCTGCCCGTCAACCTGTTTCACCAACTGTCCAACAATATGACATTTCAACAAATAAAACACTTGATTTAAACAAGTAATTAACCAAATCCAATTGTTTGGTTAACAAATAGTTTTCGTGTACACAACGTACGTAACAACGTACGTAGCAACGTAAGGCTGAGGACAACAGCTGTTAAATGCTTAAGGTATGATTCACTAGCTTGTGTCGCGGCTTCGCCCGCGTTTTCCAACGTGCTACCGGGATAATAATTAGTATCCTGTCATCTAAATGATAGGATACTTCAGCCGTTAAAGCGTGAAAATGTGGCGGACAGACAGTTAATAAAGCAAATTATTTTATTTTATTTTTATGAAACAATACTTAAACATTTATTTTAATAAGTATGGGGAATTAAAACGATCGAATAAAAAAACTTAACGACTGATGATGAGATAGGTACTGTTTTAGTAACTTGAGCGGTATGAATTTAAGTAAGCGAAAAATGAACTTAACTAACGACGAATATTGATTAATAATAAAATCCAGAACGAGCTTATAAAAAGTGGGTTGTGATTAATTCATTCCTATATTAAAATACTAGCCGTGCGACTAAATTACTAAGTGAGCGACTAGAAATACAGAGAGGGCAACTTCAACATTAAGATAGAGACGATTTTTCCAATTGAGGTAGCGAACGGTAACGAACTAGGTACTAAAAAGTTTTTGTAAGCTTCTTTATTCATGATTATTGTTTACTGATATTCTATTTGAGGTCTTATGTTTTTTATTTTGATACGATTTTTAAATGAAAACTACAGATTGTTCGACGGGTGCAGAGGTGAAAAACAGGGTGGAATAGGTTAGGTTAGAACTGTGAGCAAGCGCGCGCGAGCCGAGCGAGCGCTACGTCAAAGTTGCTCGCAGATTTTTTTTCACCATTTTCTAATCCGGGTTTTGGGATGAACATGACTAACTGTTTGCGGCGGTAAGTGCCCTCTTTGAGGAGTGGCTTGAGAGGCGGCACGGCGTCCTCGCCTTCCGCCTGACGCAGATCCTCACCGGATGCGGTGGGTTCGGGAGGTTCCTGTTTCGGATAAGGCGGGAGGAAATGCCCGGATGTTTCCACTGCGAAGATCGCCCTGAGGACACGGTGGAGCATAAGGTGGAGGTCTGCCCGGCTTGCGCGGAGCACCGCCGTGTCGTCGTGGAGGCGATCGGCGGCGGCGATCTCTCGCGTCCGGACCAGGGCCACGGTACAGAGCGAGAGTGCATACTAGCCGTCACCTCCTTCTGCGAAGCAGTAATGCTCGCGAAGAGGGAGGCGGCGCACGTGAGGGAGAGGCAGTATATGCGCCCTCACGGCCTTAGTCGTCGCAGGAGATGCCCTGGGCGTCGGGAATCCCGGACTGATTCCCGGCTACCGTAGGCGTGGGCTTGTGGACGGCGAGTAATGGGTAGCTCGCTGTCCGGCACGCTGTGACGGCACGTTGTGTTCCACGCGCGCCTCAAAGAGATGTCGGCACCAACTGATGGGGCCCGGAACCCCGGCCGTCGCTTGCCGGGGGTGCGGGTTGTTCGAAAGAGATACCGCGGGCCCTGGCACTCAGGCAACTGAGGGATCACGGGTGGGTTTTAGTCAGTAAAAGTTTGACACGCCGTCCTGCTCCACCCAGAGCGGGAGAAGTTATTTAATGATTTCCCACCCAAAAAAAAAAACATGACTAACTGTAGTTTTCGTTAAAACGCAATTTAAGCTGGTGGAAAAATATTACGAAAGCAAATGCTGTTTTGATTTTTCGGAATTTTCAGTATTTTATTTTCTTGAAATAGTTATTTCATAAGAAAATTTCAAAAAAATGTGAGCTCATAGTACCTTCTCTACTCATTATAGTATTTTTAAAGTGGTTTTTCTATTGGAAACACTTCATTTAAGATAAAATGCCGTTCAGTGTAAATAAATCATTTGCCAAATATTGAAAAAAATGCAGGACGTGACGTTAGCACACAAGCAAATATAATAATAATAGTACTTAAATTTAAATTTACATATCACTAACTTAAGAAATGCTAAGTTTCCCATACAAACCTTTAACCCCTAAATCACCCCCTTTTAGGATTGTTTTTTAGACTAAAAGTAGCCTATGTCCTTCCTCAGTCAGGATGATATCTGTCTCCTTGCCAAATTTTATCGAAATCCATTCAATGGTTTAGTCGGAGAAGGTAACATACAGACAGAGTTCCACTTTCGAATTTATAATTAGTGTGGATATCACATTGTTCACAAATCTAAATATCACAGCTGTAAGCCTGTAACGGACAGAAGACCATTACTTATCATTATTTACTTAACATTAGATAAACTTGTGAACACAAATAAACATGATTTTATTAAAATTTGGAACTGGATTTTCAACTCTCGGTTTTGAAAAGAGCGTTGATATAATCTACTTAAGGGGCCATTCAAGTATTACGTTAGCACATTTTTTGCAATTATTTAAACCCCCCTCCCCCTCGTCAGCAAAAGTAAGCAAAGCTCTTATCCTCCCTCCCATGCTCACGCAAACATTAGTACATGCATTTTTCAATGTGTTCTGGTTTATTAATAGATTCATGAACAGCAGTTATCATTCATCATCATCATTTCAGCCCAAACACGTCCACTGCTGGACATAGGCCTCCCCCAGGCTCCTCCACTTCGGCTGGTCTTGTGCTTCCCATATCAGCAGCAGTTATAATTCTAGAAATAAGGAATAGGCTTGGAATAGAGGATTTTAACGCATATAATATTTATTTTAAGCAAATTTTATTGAGATGGCCTTCAGTCAATATAGGTAATCTTTATAAATTAACGAACAAAACAAACTTCTTTTAAAATGTTGGCATTTAAAACAGTCTTCAGTCCATGACACACGAATTCATGACTAAAGTCTTCGATGACATTGGATGTTTGCTGCTCAATGTTGTGTGTATGTTCACTTTCGTGTGATTTTGGAATATCGACATCGTTTTCTTCGAGCCATTCATAGACAAGTAGGGATCCAGTGCGCGACAAAACCCTCAGCGAGATAGTTATGTGCGTGCGAACGAGCGCGTAGTGAAGGTTTCCGACACGAAGGGCGGCGGGGCTCGCACCTGTGGGTGTTGTTGTCAGTTTAAAGGTGCGTTTCCACTGAGGCTGGGGCGGAGAGAGGAGCCTGTCTTATTGCCCCATCACAACTACTATCCACCCTGTATGTATATAGGTGTGTCATGATTGACTGCTAAGGTCCATCAAGGTAAAGCGTGCTGAGAACCATTAACAAAAAAAGTTAAATTAGTATCCTAATCATTTGGCGCATCCATTTACAATTTGCGGAGAAGAATACAAACATAATGCAATTTTGCTCATCCCCTATATCAAATAGCGTGATAGTTTATTCCCTACAGACTGACCAGACTTGTAGGGAATACTTAGATATGCAAATATTGAACAGAATCTGTCCAGTGGTAGGGTGTAAAAAAGCACTTTAAAAATAATACAGCAGTGCTATTCTGTAAAATCTAACCGAGAACTCAGGTAAAGTGAGCTTGAAGTGAGCTGTCATTGTACGTGTTGCTAGGGATGGCCACTATTGACACCTCATTTTAAGCTCGCTGCACCTTAACTTTCACGGTGAGACTTTTACAGAATAGTACTTCAGTTTTCACTTCGCTGCGATTTTATAATTTAGATTATAGATCTTGTACCCGCGGTACCTTAACCACGTACGCGAAAATATTCAAACTCGAACGATAACATCACCTACGTATGGAGTCAGATAACATTTTACCTCGCCAGATAAATGAGGCCGGGATAGGGCGGCAATCGTTCCCGCGGGCACTACACTATGCAGAATACATAGTATTAAGTCATCTTTGAACCATGCGGCTTCCAGCTACCACGGGCATGTCTCCCCGCGTCCCGACTGTTACCGAGAGATTCTGAAAAAGCTCCGCTCGTAGTGTCGGTTCCAGCCTGTATCACTTGTGTGACAGTCTCTATCCATCTCTATGCGCCACGTCAACACCTGGGTAGGTATTCAACGTTAATACGTCTGTATATTACCATGTACTTGAGTACATCTCAGATAGGTCTCAGCACAGTAGCCGCCACATCAGAGCACACGCTCCTAAGAGCCGTCTAAAACTGAAATACTCACAGTAGCCGCCACATCAGAGCACACGCTCCTAAGAGCCGTCTAAAACTGAAATACTCACAGTAGCCGCCACATCAGAGCACACGCTCCTAAGAGCCGTCTAAAACTGAAATACTCACAGTAGCCGCCACATCAGAGCACACGCTCCTAAGAGCCGTCTAAAACTGAAATACTCACAGTAGCCGCCACATCAGAGCACACGCTCCTAAGAGCCGTCTAAAACTGAAATACTCACAGTAGCCGCCACATCAGAGCACACGCTCCTAAGAGCCGTCTAAAACTGAAATACTCACAGTAGCCGCCACATCAGAGCACACGCTCCTAAGAGCCGTCTAAAACTGAAATACTCACAGTAGCCGCCACATCAGAGCACACGCTCCTAAGAGCCGTCTAAAACTGAAATACTCACAGTAGCCGCCACATCAGAGCACACGCTCCTAAGAGCCGTCTAAAACTGAAATACTCACAGTAGCCGCCACATCAGAGCACACGCTCCTAAGAGCCGTCTAAAACTGAAATACTCACAGTAGCCGCCACATCAGAGCACACGCTCCTAAGAGCCGTCTAAAACTGAAATACTCACAGTAGCCGCCACATCAGAGCACACGCTCCTAAGAGCCGTCTAAAACTGAAATACTCACAGTAGCCGCCACATCAGAGCACACGCTCCTAAGAGCCGTCTAAAACTGAAATACTCACAGTAGCCGCCACATCAGAGCACACGCTCCTAAGAGCCGTCTAAAACTGAAATACTCACAGTAGCCGCCACATCAGAGCACACGCTCCTAAGAGCCGTCTAAAACTGAAATACTCACAGTAGCCGCCACATCAGAGCACACGCTCCTAAGAGCCGTCTAAAACTGAAATACTCACAGTAGCCGCCACATCAGAGCACACGCTCCTAAGAGCCGTCTAAAACTGAAATACTCACAGTAGCCGCCACATCAGAGCACACGCTCCTAAGAGCCGTCTAAAACTGAAATACTCACAGTAGCCGCCACATCAGAGCACACGCTCCTAAGAGCCGTCTAAAACTGAAATACTCACAGTAGCCGCCACATCAGAGCACACGCTCCTAAGAGCCGTCTAAAACTGAAATACTCACAGTAGCCGCCACATCAGAGCACACGCTCCTAAGAGCCGTCTAAAACTGAAATACTCACAGTAGCCGCCACATCAGAGCACACGCTCCTAAGAGCCGTCTAAAACTGAAATACTCACAGTAGCCGCCACATCAGAGCACACGCTCCTAAGAGCCGTCTAAAACTGAAATACTCACCGTAGCCCAAATCGGCATGGGATTTTATACTATTTAGGTAGTATAATATATGTATATATATTGAATGTTCATTAGTAGTTACTACAGTAAATATAAAGATACCGGTCAATGTTATCAGTTACCACAATTATCGAACACGATTTTCCTTGTACGCACGACGACATATCAAGTTATACTGAGTTAAACCGAGTTCTACCGTAAGTTATGTACCCCAAGTAGGTCTAAATTGAAAACTTGATGGCAAGAAACTAGATGCTATTTCGGAAACTGTATTTCTAGGAATTACTTTAGATTCAAAATTGCAATTAATGCTTAATCTACTTGAAAGAGCTCTAATGTGGGAACCCCCCACATTAGAGCTCTCAAGTAGATTAAGCTCAGCTGCTTACGCAGTAAGAAAAATAGGGCAGTTGACTGATGTACCCACAGCTAGGTTAGTATACTTTGCTTATTTTCACAGTATTATGTCTTATGGCGTTCGGCTGTGAGGATCGGCAGCTGACGTAGATTCAGTTTTCATTTTACAAAAGAGGGCAATCCGCGCAATCTATAAAATGGGGCCTCGCGAGTGTCTTAGAAATAAATTCAACGAAATTAATATACTAACTCTGCCTTCTCTTTATAGAAAATATATTGTATGTTCGCAAAAACTTAGGTCTTTCCAAAAAAAGATGCGATTTCCATAATCTAAATACACGTAGTAAAGCTGAAATTGTGATTCCAAAATTTAGATTAACTAAAACTAGGTATCCGCTTCTATAACAAGTTGCCAAAGGCGGTTACAGAACTTAGCGATGGAAAGTTTAAAACTCACATCAATTGTGTCCTTATCAAAAAAGCATATTATAAGATAAAAGATTACGTTGAAGACAGGGAAGTTTGGCATTAATTCCTTCTGCACATGTGGCTTCCCTGGTACCTCATTAACAGCATAACTATGTGAAAGTCTATTAACTGCTCCCAAATTACCTACAATGTAAATTTTTATGCTTTAATTTTTTTTTACACTGTCTGACATATTCTCGTCATTATTTGACATTTTGACATTATACACCAATTGTAATATCAACTCTTTATTAGTGATTGTCATGGAAATCATGTCACTTGGTTTAAATAGGTTGATTTTACTTATGTAGATTCTTTTACATATTGTGAATGAGAGAACGTTGTAGGCCTACAGTTTCTATTCTTTATTTTCATTCCTCTAAGTACCTGGTACTTATTGACAGGCCTGCACTGTTCTCCCATACCTAATATCACTGTAATTTGAAAAGAATATAAAAGCCAATTATTTTTAAAAGAGTAACCGTGGAGTTTCTTGCCGGCTCTCCTCCATAGGAAGCGACAAATTGGAACCGTGCACCTAGCTTCTGACGTTTCATAAGTGCCCTTGCAGGTTTATGTGAAATAAAAATATTTTGATTTTGATTTTGATTTTGATTTTGTGCTGCATGCGAGCCGACCCCAACATAGCTGGGTAAGGGCTAGGTGGATGATGATGACTATAAGTTACAATCCTAGACCTACATAATATATTTGACGGATTTGATTTTGATACATTTCCAGTATAAGCTGACTTCTCACTGTACGAAAAGCCTATACAATACGAGGTCAATTTAAACTGGAATTGTATAGCTATATAATTATGTCACTGTGTGTACGATCGTGGGGATTGTGCAACTGTAATGAAACATTTCAAATGTGTCGAGATTGTCGCTACAATCTCGACACATTTGAAATGAGCGTCAGAGTCAGAGGTCCGCTGACCTCTGACTCTGTCGCTGTTCTGTAGAGTGCCGAGTTACCTACTACCAGCATATGTACAGGAGACAGGATCACATGAGCTATGTCAACGATCTTGGTCATGAACTTTGGCGGAGGAGCAATGTTATGGGAAAGCATTACTTGTCAGCATTGGCCTACTTACCCAAATGCAAATGTCCTTTCTTTGGTATTGTTCATAAGATGGTTGAGATGTTTTTCGCAAAAGACCACCTCGGTCATGGTTCTAATTTGATTTAATAATTGCAAGCAATTGTATGGATTTTTTATTCAAATAGACCTCTTAGTTTGTTTTCGTTTTTCTGAGAGTCGTATCGGGAACACCGACCTCATCTAGTCTAGTTTACAAAATAAATAAATTTGTTATTGCCTTTCCTGCCGTCAAATAGCCTGGCTGCGTTGCTGTTTGAACGGTATGGGTGCCGGTGCAGTTGCAGGCAGTAACTGGGGTAGGTAGTGGCGCGGAGCTCTGTTGTACATTTAAAGCAAACATAGCTCATAAGTATAACAGATGTGTTGACGCGTGTCGGTGACCAGAGGCTGCGCGTAGATTAGCGCACGTAACCGGAGAGACCGCGCAAGGTCCCCGTCACCTCGCCTCGTCAGTCGTGGAGCGGGAAACACACTGACTCACTGCTTCAGATATAACATCAGCACCAGTATCGAACGTGCTGCCGTCAACTGCGGACGGCGGTAACGTTAGAACTTAACGTGCTGTGTTGTGACATCGAGTGACTGTTGATATGATGGCTTCGTACTATATTACACGGCATGGATAAAAAAACGTACGTAGCGCTCAGTTTTCGTCCTCCAGAGTTGACACGTAGGTTCTTTCGCGTTAGGTCCTTACGTCTCTGACTGACTGTCCTAATGCTCAAGAGTATCTCGTCCAATTGACGTGTTTTGTTAATGAATTATTTGCATATGGTGGTCTGGCTAGGTTTTCGTTGCAGTACACAACTACTACTCCGTTTATAAGGCGCGTGGTGGCGACGTAGCGCAACCGGTTTTGATTCATGAACATGATGGATGCGGCTACCTACAAGTGATCGTCACTTGTTGCCGGTGCGCGATACCGGCACAGGTGCAGGTGTCAGGCCGCTGTGCCACGCAATGCGATGCACTTCGCCTGTATGTAGCGGTAGTGCGTCGTGCGCTTTTTACTGCCAGGAACGTCCGTAACGTAAGTAACGTAACCAGCAACAATGACTCGTATAGTCGTGAGCTCGTAATTGAAGCTCGTGTTTAGTTTCTTCGATGACGAAATCTGAGTTGTCGTTCCTTGTCTACGTTTTATTACACTAGCTTTTGTCCGCGGCTCCGCCTGCTTAGATCTCGGAAATTATCCCGCGGGAACAATTTATTACCAGGATAAAAATTATCCTACGTCCTAACCTAACCTAGGTCATGGCATAAATGTGCTCCAAATTGTATCGAAATCCGTACCAGGCTAGACCGACCATCCTTTTGCACACCCGGACTGCCCCTGACCCCTCAACAGTTTTGTTTTAGTGTTTGGAAGTAGGTTGCTGACGGCTGTTCCGGTCTGTACCATTACTGTTAACCACAGAAGAAAGCACAAGTAGATGTCTCGGCGCCATGAACAGTACAGCCACGTATGTCGAGCAAGAACGTGGAGAGTACTGGAGAGCTTAAGACAGCCTCTGAAGTCCTGAGCGAGCTAGCCCCTAATGTAATAGAATAGGGGTAGGTAGAGACTACCGAACTACAGTGGTCATAGGTCGCGTGCGCAGCTGAATGCTAACCGCTGGTCAAGTGCTATGCGCGGTGTAGGAGGGGTGGGGGGCACGCGGCAATCTTGTGCGCGCGAGTGTGCGCGGGGTGAACCACCGGCGACGCGACGTATTTCCGCGCCCACTACCGAGTGCCGACAGCTCCAATACGTTTAGTGTTTGCATGAGAAGCTCCACGCAGCGCAGCATGACAGCACAATGACACAAATAATAAGGAAAGCAAAAAGTGTTTACTGGTATAAAAAGTACCTACTGATAATAATAAAAAACGAGCCTATTTAATTGCCCCACTGCAGGGCAAACATATTTTCTCATACAGAGAAGGGAAGAGAACGTGCTTCGTAATACACATCAGAACATTTTTGAAGCCTTTAGATTGATACACAAAGATGAAATAATTGTGGCACCTACTCGCAAGGTCTATATTAGTCGCATCAGCATATAATCTAGCTAGGTTTCTTGATGTCACTAACTCACTAATACAAGCTAATTGAAGTACAGTAAGGAGTCATAAGTGCACTTGCATACTAAGGGTTATATTGCTATAAACTCGCGGTCCAGGCCATACCTACAGCTGTGTGTATAAGTGATGTATCAACACAACGTACACCTCAGAATTCACACACTGGCGTAGAAGGAAACAAAAAACGTACCGTCGCACAGAGCACGTAATTATGTATGACCTTAGTCGGTTCATACCATTGCTAAAATTCGCATTCTCATATCAAGTTACGATAGCTCGTAACGTATCGTCTTGTATTAAGAAACACAAAAGTCTGGGTTCAAATCTTGCGATGAGACTTTTATTTTTCTTTTCAACAATAATCTTCATCTGTTTTTTCGATAAATTAAAAAAAAAACGAGAATAATAATGTAGTAATTATTTACTTATATTGTTATTTAATTAAAGGATTAAGAATATAAATACAAAATGATTATTCGTTATAATTTTATGAAGTATAAACATAGCTCAAATCAAATCAAAATATTTTATTTCACATAAACCTGCAAGGGCACTTATGAAACGTCAGAAGCTAGGTGCACGGTTCCAATCTGTCGCTTCCTATGGAGAAGAGCCGGCAAGAAACTCCACGGTTACTCTTTTAAAAATAATTGGGATTTACAATGTTTTCAAATTACAGTGATAATAGGTATGGGAGGACAGTGCAGGCCTGTCAATAAGTACCAAGTACTTAGAGGAATGAAAATAAAGAATAGAAAATCGTCTATAAATCTAGCTTGTAAGGCCTACAATGTTCTCCCATTCACAATATGTAAAAGAATCTACATTAGTAAGATCAACCTATTTAAACAAAGTGACATGATTTTCATGAGAACCACTAATAAATAGTTGGTATTTGAAGCGATGTATAACGTCAAAAATGACGAGAATATGTCAGAAAGTGTAAAAAAAAAAAAAAATTAACATTCTAATTTGGAAGCAGTTAATAGACTCTTACAAAGTTATGCTGTTAATGAGGTACCAGGGAAGCCACATGTGCAGAAGGAATTAATGCCAAACTTCCCTGTCTTCAACGTAGTCTTTTATCTTATAATATGCTTTTTTGATAAGGACACGTTTGATGTGAGTTTTAAACTTTCCATCGCTAAGTTCTGTAACCGACTTTGGCAACTTGTTATAGAAGCGGATACTGTTTATTAGAAATGACTTGCTAGTTTTAGTTAATCTAAATTTTGGAATCACAATTTCATCTTTACTACGTGTATTTAGATTATGGAAGTCGCATCTTTTTTTGAAAATACCTAAGTTTTTGCGAACATACAAGATATTTTCTTGGATATAAAGAGAAGGCAGAGTTAGTATATCAATTTCATTGAATTTGTTTCTAAGAGACTCGCGAGGCCCCATTTTATAGAATGCGCGGATTGCCCTCTTTTGTAAAATAAAAACTGAATCTACGTCAGCTGCCGACTACTAACTATAATAACTTCTTGTTAAAACAGTTTATTTTGTGATAAAGAACAATTTATTGAAGTTAAGTAGCTAATTGGTGAACTATGATAATGAATCAGGCTTAAAATATTATATCTTAGTAATATAATAATATTGTGCTGTAATTACTACTGTGTGTGGGTACTCTAAAGAAACCACAATAATCTAAGCAAATCTACCCACGTAAATATAACAAATGCAGACGCGTTGTCACAATAGAATTAAATGACTCAGTAATACTACTTTTATTCTACTGCGAGTGAGTTCGTTCTATCTCAAACCTCAAAGTTAACACATAAGTATTTTAATAGGACTTATTGATGTTATAGCTTAGGTATTAATTTTCATTACGAAAAGAAGATTGAAACTAAACCTCAAAATAACCATATTATGGATATGACACAATATTATTTGAATATTACTAAAATCAATAAATATTTATAATTTAATGTTAATGTTTTTCCGTTGAATATGGTTTTTGAGCTGGTTTTCGATTATGCAAACCTGCATGTAGTTCACGGCGCACGGTTCGTAAAGACGTGTTGAATAATTCGGCAAAATGTTTTGTCGTTATGAAACCACTTGTTTCATATTCACTGAACATGTGCTGTTGCTGCGCCTCTTTTATGAGCTAGGATCTTTCACTTTGCTTTCGACGGGCAAGGTTAACCCTCTTCCTCATAATATCTTTTCACCCACCGACTCACAGTATTTCACTAAAACAGAAAAGGGGTACTGTTAGGCTACTAAGCAAAATACATTCTAATATATATTACTATTTAGAAACAAACTGATTTAAAATAGAAATTTCACAAAAATATAAAGTATAATTTTATTTTCTTCGTTCAATAATCTAGGAAATAAATCCGCGGTGCGGTCGCGGTGAATGAGTGGTAAGTTAAGACCTTAAAAATTATTTAATTTTATGTACGTGTCTGTGGGTATAATCATAAAGTTTTATGAGTTTAGTGAACAAAACGAAGAGAACAAGAAACTATAGTTTAAAACGATTTCAAAACTATAAAATACTAACATCGCGCGTGGGATTCGAACCCGCGACTCGGTACGCACAAACGCGCTAACCCGAGTACGGTAACCACTAAGCTATTATGCCATTTACTTTAACGGTTGAATTTATGAAATACTATCATTTGTAAACGTATGGGAGTGTAATTTTTAAGTTCTATGTCTCGTAATGTTGATTACTTTGCCTACCTATGTATAGAATCAAGTCGTTCTAACTAAACAGACAGCTGTGCTGCTGGGGAGTTTGTTGCGCCACTTCTTCTTCACAGCCAAAGCACTAGGAAGTGGTGAAGGGCGGGCGTTTTGGGGGACTGTCTTATGTAATTTTGACATTCGAAAAGTGCTGATTTTCAGCCTAATTTGAATAAATGACTTTTGATTTTTTGGTTATGTCCATCTATAGTATAGAAATTACTTATTATAAGAAGGTCGCAAGTTAAACCGAAGTGTCAATCTATTGCTTTATGAGATTGCTAGTCCATTTATGACCGCTACTGTACCTAACCAATTAGATTTTGCGAATTTGCCTGCCGGCTGCTGGCTGTTAGGGCATGCAAAACCGGTTACGGGTCTAAACTTTTGGTACCCGGTTTTGGGAGCTGTCGGAACCGGGTCACCCGGTTCCACCCGGTTCCGACTGATAAAACTGTAAATGATAACAAATAAATCACAAAGAAACTAACAGGAAACGACATTATTACAAGGCATAAAATAAAAAGACTTGGTAAATGATATCAAATCAACATTTATTTGGTCAGTCTAGCTTATTAAAGTCTAGTCATTTTAACATTAAATAACAGGAATAATAGAGAAACTCTAAAAATATATAATTATCTAAAACAAATCAGACTAGACACAGTAGTTTTTACAATAAGGATCAATTTGCGTTCTCTATATGTTATTTTTTTTTCTTTATTTATTACTGTATTCTATCTTAGTTTTCTAGTTAGGTCAAATTACACTATACAAACCGCCACCATAAAAAATACTAAGAATTTAGGTTTTCTTTAGTAATTAAACATGATAAAGCAAAATAAAATCATTTCTTTTAATTAAACTAAAGCAAGAAATCACCATATTTTAGTTTTCATGAACATATGTTCACCATATTTTATTTTTCAGACATTTTTTTTCTTGATAGTGAGATCGTAAGCAACTTATCACGTCTAAGGTCCTGTAACTTAACGAGCTGCGTTAACGATTGCAAATATACCCTGTTGAGGATATTTTTTCAATTATTTCAGGCTCCACACTTGTTGGCAGTATAGCTCTTAAATAGTTATATGCTAGCGAAAGGTTGTAACCACGATTTTCAAACAACGTCATTTCTATTCTGACTGTTGTAAAGCAGTGCCGTCGTGGTCTTGATGTCTCGTATTATTTTGTACGGCTGTAGCTTTTTGAATCTATATATTAAGTTCCTCTTTTTTGGTCATAGCCGTGGCTGGGACAAGAATAATATCGTCTTCGCCTTTATTTCCCACATCATCTCCGCGTTGCTAAAATAAATCGCCAAAATTTTCGTTCCTTGACAAGTGCCCTACGAGGTTGACAATACTCCTGCACATTTCATCGGAAGTGGGCCGCCGAAATACAACCAAATCGTCGCTCCAAGTACCTTTTCTTTAAAGAATTTTCCATTTCCTTAATTGTAGTTGTATTCATCCTTTTCAGTTTTTTCAGTGCATATTTTATTGAGACATCAGCTGTTACCAAGGATGCATCCCGTCGACACAAACTTTAAATGATAGTTTTAATTACGTCCAAAATCTCGTGAAGCACATCTAAAGTTGTCCTGTCCATTCATCTTGGCTAAAAATAATCTCAGAATCAATATCAAGAAGCGCTTTGATGATGCATACCTTGAGCTTGATAAAATGTTGCAGCATGTCTGTCATGTTACTCCATCTTGTCTTTGCATCAAGAATCAAGGAATACTCTTTTCCGTAGTTAGAAGTAACGTATATTTGTAAAACGTCATAATTTTTTTTCGGGGATTTTTACTAGTTACTGGAGTAGTGATTTGAGACCCACGGCGAGAAAGCAGAGTGGTACGCAGGGGCAGGCTAGGCAAGTTTGCGACGAGTGCATGCAGTATAACTCGCGCGACGTTGCCAGCTCGTGAATTTGTGACAGCGTGAATTTTAATAACACGCTGATGGCTCGGCCCCGCTTGATTTGAATGCGGAATTAAGTAACTTCAGATTTCTTTAAAGAAGCGGGTCACCCGGGTATACTTCTTCAGAACTGGTTCTGCAGTTATCTTGGAAGAACCGGATATACCCGGGTATTTAGGAACCGGGTATACCCGGGTGCATGTGCTGTGATCCAGGTGCACTCGCTGTCCACATTCGTAGCTAAGTTGATATAGAGCGGCACGTAAGTTGAACCAAAATCAGAACAAACAACCGAATGAACCGAAGGTTGTTGTTGTGCTCACGTTTGCCTCGTTCAGAAAAAGAATGAGATCAACTTCTAGCATAGTCATTGATGTAACGTGTACTTCTTCTTAGCGTATCGATGCCAAAAAAAATTCAAACATCTTTGGCCCATAATTCGGCTGCGCAAACTCCGCTCACTGACGCAGTCATAAGATCGTCAAATGCGCAAGTAACAGGGCATGCGGCGCAGGACGGTAGGTGAGCCATTGTCTGTGGGGAGGTGCCACATCCGCACTTGAGATCTGAGCCGTCCGTGAACGTGTACTGAAGTTTGGAAATAAATTACAGATCGCGGCAGTGAATTTAAATAAAATCCGTCATTTTGGCTCAACTCACGTGCGGGTGCAACGATCTGTATAAAGTCCTAGACGAAGCGCGACATTGCCGTCGCGTCGTGAGACTCCACAAAAATTATGCAAACGTCGAGCGTGAGTCAGCACTCCATCAGTCACAAGTGGGTTGTTTTTATTAGCAAGTTTATTTTTGTTGTTGTACACTACCTACCCTACTCAAACTCAGGTATTCGGGACCACGGCGCGAGCTTCCTTATACCTCATGAAAAAAGTATCGCGTTAATCGGCTCAGAATTATGGAAATATCGGTGTAACTGTACATACCTACATGAAAAGAAATAAACCCGCCGAATGTATTACCTCCTCCTTTTTTGAAGTTGTATAATAACTTTGTAAGTCATATATTATAAACCTTTAAACTAATTAAGCTTCACCATATATATGAGATGCGAAAACTGCACATTGCACTGTGTCTCGCGTGCGTGTGCAGTGTGTTGATGTGTGCGGCGGCGCGGGGCGCGGCGGGCGGCGGCGTGCGCACAAGTTCATTACCACGCGTATCTCGGCTGCCTTCGCGGCACTTATCGGCACTTGATAGCGTCTGGCAGCCGCCAGCCGGCAGGTGAGCGCCGCGTCCTTCACCCCGTGTCCAAATGTCGACGCTGCCAGTTTCCGACCTTTATCTCTGATCACCGTCCGAGCCGGTTTCGTTGACTGTGAGCAGCGCTATCGTCTCAACAAATGACGGAACTGGTTAACTTAGCTCAAGCATTTGTTGGCGAAAACTTACTTCACGAAAAAGTAACCGTTTGCATTTAAGTCCATTTTCCCACGGACGTAATAAAATCGCGGCGGGATTTTTTCGCGCACTGCATCTTCAGCGCACTGCTTAGCGCCGAGAGTTGAAAATCGAACGTTGTGTTTTTTGGACGCGCTGAGACTCACTCGCTGTGCACTCTGTTCAATTCTCAAAGCTCGGTTCAACACCGAGAGTTGATAATCCAGTGTGCGATAAAATCCTGCTGCGATTTTATTACGTCCGTGTGTTCGTCGAATAACAATTACGAACAAATTTGTTGTATTATTTGATGGTGTTTTGTGCCGAGCTTATAAACGCAAACACATAAACATAACATCACACCTGTCATTCCCGAAGGTATAGGCACACTAGGCACTGTAGGTAGAGGTTACGTATAGAACACGGAGTACACCTACCTGTCTCCAATTATGTTAAAAGTCCCATGAAATATAGGGTACCGTACCTACTTTTCGTTTTTATTTTAGTGTTTATCAGCGTAAACTTGTAGATGGCCTTCATTTTTTTTTCGTGCTTCGTCTCAGATGTTTCCCGAATAAAGTAATATAAAAAAACCGGACAAGTGCGAGTCGGACTCGCCCACGGAGTGTTCCGTACAAATTTGTAGGTACCATGTTATAATAAAAAAGATACCTGTGGGCAAATTTAGATTTTCGCGAAAACTTGTAAGTACCAAAATTCACCTTAATTTTCAACTTTTTGGAATTTTGCCTTTATTTGTGCTGTAAGACCTTACTTTTTGGCAAATTTCGTGATTCTAGGTCAACGGGAACTATCATATAGGTTTTCGACCCAAAACCTAAAGGGTACTTCCGGTTGACCTAGAATTGCCAATTTTTTCACTCTGCTTGCGCGATGTACCTGATGTAGTTGCGGTGTGACGTTAAGTCTAGAGTAGTTCGCATATGGCATTCTATTTGGTGCCACTTCATTTTTTGTGTTTTTCCACATTTTGTTGATTTTTGAAGTTTTCGTATGTGGGGTATTGTAGATGTCCGCCACAACATTATTCTTGTTGCTTCTGTATGTGAGAACAATGTAAAAAAAATATTATAAATATTTCGAAATACAAGATAAAAATGAGCCCTGAATGTTAGGATATGACCAGTCTCAACCGACAGCGCCCGTTCACGAACTTGACGCGTGGATCAGCACCATCCAGCTCAACCATTTTGTAGGGAACCGAATGATCCAACACAAGCGCCACCATCAGTGAGACATTTGTGTGAGCATGACATATTCTCCACTGAAATGCTTTTTCAAGTTAACGTACATCATAACAACACAATAAACGGATGCATGGTACTGACATTTATAAAATTTAAACAAAATGCTTCTAAATTATACAAAACTTTAGTTTGCAATGTCAAATCAAATCAAATCAAATCAAAATATTTTTATTTCACATAAACCTGCAAGGGCACTTATGAAACGTCAGAAGCTAGGTGCACGGTTCCAATTTGTCGCTTCCTATGGAGAAGAGCCGGCAAGAAACTCCACGGTTACTCTTTTAAAAATAATTGGATTTTATAATGTTTTCAAATTACAGTGATATTAGGTATGGGAGGACAGTGCAGGCCTGTCAATAAGTACCAGGTACTTAGAGGAATGAAAATAAAGAACAGAAACTGTAGGCCTACAACGTTCTCTCATTCACAATATGTAAAAGAATCTACATAAGTAAAATCAACCTATTTAAACCAAGTGATATGATTTCCATGAGAATCACTAATAAATACTCGATATTACAAGGGTTGTATAATGTCAAATAATGACGAGAATATGTCAGAAAGTGTAAAAAATAAAATAATTAAAATTAACATTGTAATTTGGAAGCAGTTAATAGACGCTCACAAAGTTATGGTGCTAATGAGTTACCAGGGAAGCCACATGTGCAGAAGGAATTAATGCCAAACTTCCTTGTCTTCAACGTAGTCTTTTATCTTATAATATGCTTTTTTGATAAGGACACGTTTGATGTGAGTTTTAAACTTTCCATCGCTAAGTTCTGTAACCGATTTTGGCAACTTGTTATAGAAGCGGATACTGTTTATTAGAAATGACTTGCTAGTTTTAGTTAATCTAAATTTTGGAATCACAATTTCATCTTTACTACGTGTATTTAGATTATGGAAGTCGCATCTTTTTTTGAAAAGACCTAAATTTTTGCGAACATACAAGATATTTTCTAGGATATAAAGAGAAGGCAGAGTTAGTATGTCAACTTCGTTGAATTTGTTTCTAAGAGACTCGCGAGGCCCCATTTTATAGATTGCGCGGATTGCCCTCTTTTGTAGAATGAAAACTGAATCTACGTCAGCTGCCGACCCCCACAGCAGAACGCCATAAGACATAATACTGTGAAAATAAGCAAAGTATACTAACCTAGCTGTGGCTACATCAGTCAACTGCCTTATTTTTCTTACTGCGTAAGCAGCTGAGCTTAATCTACTTGAAAGAGCTCTAATGTGGGCACCCCATTGCAATTTTGAATCTAAAGTAATTCCTAGAAATACAGTTTCCGAAATAGCATCTAGTTTCTTGCCATCAAGTTTTAAATTTAGCCCTACTTGGGGTACATTTGGTAATGAGAACTTAAGACATTTAGTTTTGTTCGCATTGAGTAAAAGATTATTAGCCGCAAACCATTTCGAGAGAACAGCTAGACTATCGTTGACATGTAAGACATCCGTATCTTTTCTATCTATTCTAAAAATAAGAGAAGTGTCATCAGCGAATAAAATTATATCCGAGAAGTTAGCCATCAGGTAAGGAAGGTCATTAATATAAACTAGAAATAAAAAAGGGCCAAGAATTGAACCTTGAGGCACGCCCATCTTAACTAGAGACCCCGAGGACGTTGCCCCGTTAACATTTACTTTTTGCTGCCTGTTTGATAAATAGGAAAGCACAAGATCAGCAGCTCGTCCACGAAGTCCGTAGTGGTGTAATTTACAGATGAGTGTATTGTGGTCAACGCAGTCAAACGCTTTTGAGAGGTCACAGAAAATGCCAATTGCATCCTGGGACTTCTCCCATGATTCCAAAATGTGACTGATGAGTTGTACTCCCGCGTCAGTCGTTGACCTACCTTTCGTGAAACCAAACTGTCGACTATGTAAAATCCCATTTGAGTTAAAATGTGACAACATCTGGTCCAACATGATTTTTTCATAAATTTTGCTCAATGCTGGAAGCACAGATATAGGTCTATAATTAGAGGGATCACTCCTACTACCCGATTTGAAAATTGGTACTACTTTACTATGTTTCATTAAGTCAGGAAACGTACCAGTGTCTAAACATTGATTAAATATGCCTGTTAGGACAGGGGCAATTGTGTCAATGATATCTTCAAGAACCTTAACGGAAATCCCCCATAAGTCTTCAGTGTTTTTTATGTTAAGACTTTTAAATGCTGTTGTAATTGTGGCAATAGAAATGGGTTTGAATTCAAAATTTGGAATGTCCTTACTGAAGTTTTCTTTAAGAAGAGATTCAGCTAATACAGATGATGACGGGAGAGATTTCGTAACCTCTATTGGGATGTTGGTAAAGAAATGTTCTAAAGTCTCAGCAACTTTTAACTTATCTGAAATAGTTTCATTATCAATTTTTAGAGCTAATTCAATCTGATCTCGCTGTTGTGTGTTTCCAGTTTCTTTGTTAATTACCTGCCACACAGCTTTTATTTTATTTTTAGAAATATTAATTTTGTTACTTATTAATTTAGATTTAGCTTGAGCGCAGACTCTTTTAAATATCTTAGAATAGTTTCTTACATAATTATGAAGGGCCTGATCAGAAGTCAATGATTTTTCGTGATACAAATTATATAAGATATCTCTGCTTGTGTATGTGACTTTAATGTATTTGAGATATTCATAAAATTTGATTTCCTAAAAGAAAGAAAAAACATTTCATATATATTGAAGTATATAGTAACTAACACTTGGTTCAGCAAAAATAAAACATTCGTAATATCACAAAAATTATAATATTATGAACAAAAATGTTCGTAATGTCAGAAAAAATAAAAAAAGGGAAGCTTCTCTTTCAAATATTAAAATTTTAACTAGTATGTCCAGGTGGCTGTGGAGCAGGACCAGCATTAAGCGAAGCATTTTTATCTACGTTATAATCATCTAACTTATAATATGCTTGTCTACATAGTGTGCGTTTAATGCATGATTTAAATTTCTTTTCATTTAGTTCCAGAATATCGACTGGTATTTTATTATAACATTTTACACAGTACCCCATAAAAGAAGTGTGTTCTTTAGACAATCTGAAACGTAGTTGATCTAATTTGCTCCTATTTCTATTGTTAAAATGGTGCCTGTCACTTATCTTACTAAAAAGATGTAGATTTTTTCCGAACATACATAATACTCATAGATATATTGACAAGGTACCGTCATGATGTTAATTGTTTTGAACAGTTCCCTTAGAGATTCGCTTCTGCGAAGGTTATAGATGGCTCTGACAGCCCTCTTTTGCAGAATAAAGATAGACTCAATATCCGCAGCCCGTCCCTATAGCAAAATACCGTAAGACATGATGCTATGAAAGTAACTAAAATAGACCAGTCTCGCGGTATCCACGTCTGTTAATTGGCGGATCTTCCAAACAGCGTAAGCGGCCGAACTTAGCCGCCCTGCAAGTGATGTTAAATGAGGCCCCACTGTAGCTTTGAGTCAAGCGCGATCCCCAGGAAAACCGTCTTGTTCGACGAATTCTAGTATCTCCTTATTCAATACAACATGACATTCACTACTTCTAAACTTAACTCGAATCTTATGCATTTAGTTTTCTTTCCATTTAATACCAAATTATTTACAGTAAACCAATTATGTGGACCTTAACTATAGCATTATTTACGTCGTCAAGCTCCTGTGCACGTCTCTTAACTTTAAAAATCAGTGATGTCTCATCAGCAAATAACACCATTTGTGGTCGGTTTTTTAGTAAATAGTAATAAATAGTTCCTGAGAAAATCGGTGGTGACACACGGACAGACAGACAGACGGACAAGAGAGTGATCTTATATATAAGGGTTCCCTTTTTACCTTTTGAGGTACGGAACCCTAAAAACAACCGACTTCCGAAAAAAACACTGCAAAGTGAAAAATTACTTTAATTTCAGAAATCGGTGTCTTTGGACAGGTATTTCAATTTTTTATCAGCAACGACATCGGTAGTCGGTTGTCTTTTTTTTTGGAGAAGTTTTTATCTAACATTTTTTAGTTATGGTACTTACCCCACACCAATTCTTATACCACTACTTGCCATGTAAACAACAGTGACAGGAAGTAGTAGAATATCATCAAGATACACAAAGTGAATTAAAAAAACGTATTATCGAGGTTAACGCTACCAAGAACTACCCAAACAAAGTTAATGAAATGTATACGGGACCACCCCTGAGGCATACATAGGCTCCACAACTGCCGGAGATATCGAGGAACAAACATGCAAAAAAAAAACGCAGACGGATTGTGCCTGCCTGTTTACGTCAGCGACAGCCATCGTAAAATGTGAACGCGATTCTCCTTCTTTTTTGGAGTCGTTGAACAGCTCACTGCTCAGGTGGTGGGCCACGGCAGCCATGCGTCACACACACACAGGTGAACTTATGACTTGTTGAACTGGCTCTCGTTGCCAGCTCACCAGTTCGCCAGCTGTCCTGCAATGGAGGTATTCTTTTGTTAGCCATGACAAGTATGACCCGTATGAAACCAGTTTCTGTTATACTAGTCAGTTGTATCGGCTCGCGGCTGGTGTTTCATCGTTTCATCGGTTGCCTTTCATTCTACAAACAAACTTGTAATCCATACTAGCGTCGGGCCGCGGTTTTACTTCTTGACAAACATTTTGACTTGACAGATAGGCAGTCGCTCCATGTAGAACACTGGTATTGTGCTGCATGCGAGCCGACCCCAACATAGCTGGGTAAGAGCTAGGTGGATGATGATGACTATAAGTTACAATCCTAGACCTCCATAATATATTTGACGGATAGGCAGTCGCTCCATGTAGAACACTGGTATTGTGCTGCATGCGAGCCGACCCCAACATAGCTGGGTAAGGGCTAGGTGGATGATGATGACTATAAGTTACAATCCTAGACCTACATAATATATTTGACGGATAGGCAGTCGCTCCATGTAGAACACTGGTATTGTGCTGCATGCGAGCCGACCCCAACATAGCTGGATAAGGGCTAGGTGGATGATGATGACTATAAGTTACAATCCTAGACCTACATAATATATTTGACGGATAGGCAGTCGCTCCATGTAGAACACTGGTATTGTGCTGCATGCGAGCCGACCCCAACATAGCTGGGTAAGGGCTAGGTGGATGATGATGACTATAAGTTACAATCCTAGAGGCCTACATAATATATTTGACAGATAGGCAGTCGCTCCATGTAGAACACTGGTATTGTGTGATCAGATTGAATTAGCTCTAAAAATTGATAATGAAACTATTTCAGATAAGTTAAAGTTGCTGAGACTTTAGAACATTTCTTTACCAACATCCCAATAGAGGTTACGAAATCTCTCCCGTCATCATCTGTATTAGCTGAATCTCTTCTTAAAGAAAACTTCAGTAAGGACATTCCAAATTTTGAATTCAAACCCATTTCTATTGCCACAATTACAACAGCATTTAAAAGTCTTAACATAAAAAACACTGAAGACTTATGGGGCATTTCCGTTAAGGTTCTTGAAGATATCATTGACACAATTGCCCCTGCCCTAACAGGCATATTTAATCAATGTTTAGACACTGGTACGTTTCCTGACTTAATGAAACATAGTAAAGTAGTACCAATTTTCAAATCGGGTAGTAGGAGTGATCCCTCTAATTATAGACCTATATCTGTGCTTCCAGCATTGAGCAAAATTTATGAAAAAATCATGTTGGACCAGATGTTGTCACATTTTAACTCAAATGGGATTTTACATAGTCGACAGTTTGGTTTCACGAAAGGTAGGTCAACGACTGACGCGAGAGTACAACTCATCAGTCACATTTTGGAATCATGGGAGAAGTCCCAGGATGCAATTGGCATTTTCTGTGACCTCTCAAAAGCGTTTGACTGCGTTGACCACAATACACTCATCTGTAAATTACACCACTACGGACTTCGTGGACGAGCTGCTGATCTTGTGCTTTCCTATTTATCAAACAGGCAGCAAAAAGTAAATGTTAACGGGGCAACGTCCTCGGGGTCTCTAGTTAAGATAGGCGTGCCTCAAGGTTCAATTCTTGGCCCTTTTTTATTTCTAGTTTATATTAATGACCTTCCTTACCTGATGGCTAACTTCTCGGATATAATTTTATTCGCTGATGACACTTCTCTTATTTTTAGAATAGATAGAAAAGATACGGATGTCTTACATGTCAACGATAGTCTAGCTGTTCTCTCGAAATGGTTTGCGGCTAATAATCTTTTACTCAATGCGAACAAAACTAAATGTCTTAAGTTCTCATTACCAAATGTACCCCAAGTAGGGCTAAATTTAAAACTTGATGGCAAGAAACTAGATGCTATTTCGGAAACTGTATTTCTAGGAATTACTTGAGATTCAAAATTGCAATGGGGTGCCCACATTAGAGCTCTTTCAAGTAGATTAAGCTCAGCTGCTTACGCAGTAAGAAAAATAAGGCAGTTGACTGATGTAGCCACAGCTAGGTTAGTATACTTTGCTTATTTTCACAGTATTATGTCTTATGGCGTTCTGCTGTGGGGGTCGGCAGCTGACGTAGATTCAGTTTTCATTCTACAAAAGAGGGCAATCCGCGCAATCTATAAAATGGGGCCTCGCGAGTCTCTTAGAAACAAATTCAACGAAGTTGACATACTAACTCTGCCTTCTCTTTATATCCTAGAATATATCTTGTATGTTCGCAAAAATTTAGGTCTTTTCAAAAAAAGATGCGACTTCTATAATCTAAATACACGTAGTAAAGATGAAATTGTGATTCCAAAATTTAGATTAACTAAAACTAGCAAGTCATTTCTAATAAACAGTATCCGCTTCTATAACAAGTTGCCAAAATCGGTTACAGAACTTAGCGATGGAAAGTTTAAAACTCACATCAAACGTGTCCTTATCAAAAAATCATATTATAAGATAAAAGACTACGTTGAAGACAAGGAAGTTTGGCATTAATTCCTTCTGCACATGTGGCTTCCCTGGTAACTCATAAGCACTATAACTTTGTGAGCGTCTATTAACTGCTTCCAAATTACAATGTTAATTTTAATTATTTTATGTTTTACACTTTCTGACATATTCTCGTCATTATTTGACATTATACAACCCTTGTAATATCGAGTATTTATTAGTGATTCTCATGGAAATCATATCACTTGGTTTAAATAGGTTGATTTTACTTATGTAGATTCTTTTACATATTGTGAATGAGAGAACGTTGTAGGCCTACAGTTTCTATTCTTTATTTTCATTCCTCTAAGTACCTGGTACTTATTGACAGGCCTGCACTGTCCTCCCATACCTAATATCACTGTAATTTGAAAACATTATAAAATCCAATTATTTTTAAAAGAGTAACCGTGGTGTTTCTTGCCGGCTCTTCTCCATAGGAAGCGACAAATTGGAACCGTGCACCTAGCTTCTGACGTTTCATAAGTGCCCTTGCAGGTTTATGTGAAATAAAAATATTTTGATTTTGATTTTGATTTTGTGCTGCATGCGAGCCGACCCCAACATAGCTGGGTAAGGGCTAGGTGGATGATGATGACTATAAGTTACAATCCTAGACCTACATAATATATTTGACGGATAGGCAGTCGCTCCATGTAGAACACTGGTATTGTGCTGCATGCGAGCCGACCCCAACATAGCTGGGTAAGGGCTAGGTGGATGATGATGACTATAAGTTACAATCCTAGACCTACATAATATATTTGACGGATAGGCAGTCGCTCCATGTAGAACACTGGTATTGTGCTGCATGCGAGCCGACCCCAACATAGCTGGGTAAGGGCTAGGTGGATGATGATGACTATAAGTTACAATCCTAGACCTACATAATATATTTGACGGATAGGCAGTCGCTCCATGTAGAACACTGGTATTGTGCTGCATGCGAGCCGACCCCAACATAGCTGGGTAAGGGCTAGGTGGATGATGATGACTATAAGTTACAATCCTAGAGGCCTACATAATATATTTCTTAAAAAAAAGTACGCAAAACTACTTTTTGATAGCTACATCTTTATCTGTCTATGTTTGTCTGTGCTGTTTACCAATACCGCACTATGACTACAACAAGCAATCTATCGTCATCTCAATTAGCGACTACACAGAGCAGTCGCTGTCGTCCACATTGCGTTATAGTAAACATTGCACAGCAAGTGCTGGTGCAACGCGACCTTCACGGCGTCGGCCCTCGGTACACAACACAACTTTTCACTTGACTCGCTCCGCAAACACTCAAACTGTTTGCTCGCTAGACGAACTGGAACTCAACATAAAACTGATCACGTATGATAGATAGCCTTTACTTGATACAAATGAGCCTGTTTCGTCTATGTACATACGGCTACACATTAAGCTATACATTTCCAGAACAAGCTAATCTCGCATTGTACAGGATTTCCGTATAGTGCGAGGTCAGCGTAAACTGCAAATATATAGCTTGATGTGTAGCCGTGTGTACATCCGGTCAGGCCAAAGTGCGGTGTGCGCATATTTAGTTTGTCCTCTCCATACGCATATAGTCCCCGTAGAGTTACGCAGAAGTATCATCATCAAACAATCAATACATATAATAAAAATGTAACGGATCGCTGTCTGTACATAGAAGATATATGAGAAAAAATATTATCGGGACCTTTATCAACGCAAATAGCACCCAAAACAATGATTGTTAGATTTTTTGTGCACGCTAATCTCAGCAACGGCTTATCCGATTTAGATTTGGGTTTCATTAATATATTGTGGAAAACTTCACTTAACGTGTAGTGTTTGTTTCATGTCAATCGGTTCATAAATAAAAAAGTTATGCCAATTTAAAGAATCACTTCGAACATTTGTTAAACTATCTATATCTATCGAATTAACATAGGTACTTAAATACATTTTGTTAGTCAGCTTTTTAAACGCTTTATGCCTTCGAAGTACCAGGTTGTCATAACTCGGTAGGAGCATACCTAACATAGTCGTCTGCTAGAAAGCGGTATATGCCGTCGAAGAACCAGGTTGTCATAACTCGGTAGGAGCATACCTAACATAGTTGTCAGCTAGAAAGCGGTATATGCCGTCGAAGAACCAGGTTGTCATAACTCGGTAGGAGCATAACTAACATAGTTGTCAGCTAGAAAGCGGTATATGCCGTCGAAGAACCAGGTTGTCATAACTCGGTAGGAGCATACCTAACATAGTTGTCACCTAGAAAGCGGTATACGCCGTCGAAGAACCAGGTTGTCATAACTCGGTAGGAGCATACCTAACATAGTCGTCTGCTAGAAAGCGGTATATGCCGTCGAAGAACCAGGTTGTCATAACTCGGTAGGAGCATACCTAACATAGTTGTCAGCTAGAAAGCGTTATATGCCGTCGAAGAACCAGGTTGTCATAACTCGGTAGGAGCATACCTAACATAGTTGTCAGCTAGAAAGCGGTATATGCCGTCGAAGAACCAGGTTGTCATAACTCGGTAGGAGCATACCTAACATAGTTGTCAGCTAGAAAGCGGTATATGCCGTCGAAGAACCAGGTTGTCATAACTCGGTAGGAGCATACCTAACATAGTTGTCACCTAGAAAGCGGTATACGCCGTCGAAGAACCAGGTTGTCATAACTCGGTAGGAGCATACCTAACATAGTCGTCTGCTAGAAAGCGGTATATGCCGTCGAAGAACCAGGTTGTCATAACTCGGTAGGAGCATACCTAACATAGTCGTCTGCTAGAAAGCGTTATATGCCGTCGAAGAACCAGGTTGTCATAACTCGGTAGGAGCATACCTAACATAGTTGTCAGCTAGAAAGCGTTATATGCCGTCGAAGAACCAGGTTGTCATAACTCGGTAGGAGCATACCTAACATAGTTGTCAGCTAGAAAGCGGTATATGCCGTCGAAGAACCAGGTTGTCATAACTCGGTAGGAGCATACCTAACATAGTTGTCAGCTAGAAAGCGGCATATGCCGTCGAAGAACCAGGTTGTCATAACTCGGTAGGAGCATACCTAACATAGCTGTCAGCTAGAAAGCGGTATATGCCGTCGAAGAACCAGGTTGTCATAACTCGGTAGGAGCATAACTAACATAGTTGTCAGCTAGAAAGCGGTATATGCCGTCGAAGAACCAGGTTGTCATAACTCGGTAGGAGCATACCTAACATAGTTGTCACCTAGAAAGCTGTATACGCCGTCGAAGAACCAGGTTGTCATAACTCGGTAGGAGCATACCTAACATAGTCGTCGCCTAGAAAGCGGTATATGCCGTCGAAGAACCAGGTTGTCATAACTCGGTAGGAGCATACCTAACATAGTTGTCAGCTAGAAAGCGTTATATGCCGTCGAAGAACCAGGTTGTCATAACTCGGTAGGAGCATACCTAACATAGCTGTCAGCTAGAAAGCGGTATATGCCGTCGAAGAACCAGGTTGTCATAACTCGGTAGGAGCATACCTAACATAGTTGTCAGCTAGAAAGCGGCATATGCCGTCGAAGAACCAGGTTGTCATAACTCGGTAGGAGCATACCTAACATAGTTGTCACCTAGAAAGCGGTATACGCCGTCGAAGAACCAGGTTGTCATAACTCGGTAGGAGCATACCTAACATAGTCGTCTGCTAGAAAGCGTTATATGCCGTCGAAGAACCAGGTTGTCATAACTCGGTAGGAGCATACCTAACATAGTTGTCAGCTAGAAAGCGGTATATGCCGTCGAAGAACCAGGTTGTCATAACTCGGTAGGAGCATACCTAACATAGTCGTCTGCTAGAAAGCGGTATATGCCGTCGAAGAACCAGGTTGTCATAACTCGGTAGGAGCATACCTAACATAGTCGTCTGCTAGAAAGCGTTATATGCCGTCGAAGAACCAGGTTGTCATAACTCGGTAGGAGCATACCTAACATAGTTGTCAGCTAGAAAGCGTTATATGCCGTCGAAGAACCAGGTTGTCATAACTCGGTAGGAGCATACCTAACATAGTTGTCAGCTAGAAAGCGGTATATGCCGTCGAAGAACCAGGTTGTCATAACTCGGTAGGAGCATACCTAACATAGTTGTCACCTAGAAAGCGGTATACGCCGTCGAAGAACCAGGTTGTCATAACTCGGTAGGAGCATACCTAACATAGTCGTCTGCTAGAAAGCGGTATATGCCGTCGAAGAACCAGGTTGTCATAACTCGGTAGGAGCATACCTAACATAGTCGTCTGCTAGAAAGCGTTATATGCCGTCGAAGAACCAGGTTGTCATAACTCGGTAGGAGCATAACTAACATAGTTGTCAGCTAGAAAGCGTTATATGCCGTCGAAGAACCAGGTTGTCATAACTCGGTAGGAGCATACCTAACATAGTTGTCAGCTAGAAAGCGGTATATGCCGTCGAAGAACCAGGTTGTCATAACTCGGTAGGAGCATACCTAACATAGTTGTCAGCTAGAAAGCGGTATATGCCGTCGAAGAACCAGGTTGTCATAACTCGGTAGGAGCATACCTAACATAGTTGTCAGCTAGAAAGCGGTATATGCCGTCGAAGAACAAGGTTGTCATAACTCGGTAGGAGCATACCTAACATAGTTGTCAGCTAGAAAGCGTTATATGCCGTCGAAGAACCAGGTTGTCATAACTCGGTAGGAGCATACCTAACATAGCTGTCAGCTAGAAAGAGGTATATGCCGTCGAAGAACCAGGTTGTCATAACTCGGTAGGAGCATACCTAACATAGTTGTCAGCTAGAAAGCGGTATATGCCGTCGAAGAACCAGGTTGTCATAACTCGGTAGGAGCATACCTAACATAGTTGTCAGCTAGAAAGCGTTATATGCCGTCGAAGAACCAGGTTGTCATAACTCGGTAGGAGCATACCTAACATAGTCGTCTGCTAGAAAGCGGTATATGCCGTCGAAGAACCAGGTTGTCATAACTCGGTAGGAGCATACCTAACATAGTTGTCAGCTAGAAAGCGGTATATGCCGTCGAAGAACCAGGTTGTCATAACTCGGTAGGAACACACCTAATACAGGTAATAAGTATACACCGTGAAATTTAAATGGTTGTTTTCCCGCAGCAGAACAACTTGCCATAAGGAGTACTTTCGAAGCATAGAGTACTTAAAATTAAAAAAAATTAAGAATTTTTTGTTTTAAAATAATTTTAAAAAATATTCATGAACTCGATAAAACACTACTCCTTAACACTAGAGGTAACTTGTAGGTACTACTCGAATCGCACGCGCTGCCGACAAGGGGAACAGCGGTGCATAAATGTTCAAAGCGAAATAAACTCTCGCACGTGGTGATTTTTCACAATCTGCCATTTTTGTTTCTAATATTTTATTTGTTTATAAAACGATTGTATTACCAAGACAAAACCATTTCGCTGCGGGAAAACAACCATTAAAATTTCACGGTGTATATATACCAGAAAGCGAAACCAATTAAAAATCCTGTTAGAACTATTTTCGACTTCTCTGCGGACGAAGTCGCGGGCTAAAGCTAGTACCTAATAAATCTATAGTACACCATTCAGCAGTGTTGTCATTTTATTGGGTCATAAAAGAGCCAGCTGCAACTAGGGTTGCCAGCTCATAAAACTGCCACTCAGACCAGCCAGTTTAACCAAAAAGTTATCAGATCTCACGTAGGGCCAAGCTTCTAACTCTACACGCCCTAACTATGACCACAAGTCCTAACTTCACAAACTCTACACCTTAGTAAAAATATGTGGCTTAGCCGTTTCGGTACCGTCACATACCGCGTATGGTGAAAAATGTATTCACTGTTCATTACCTTTCCGTTATGTATAAAAGTTCTTGTACTAACGAAAGGAAAATATATATTTTGACTAAGGTGTAGAGTTTGTAAAGTTAGGGCGTGTAGAGTAAGAAGCTTGGCTCTACATGAGATCTGATAACTTTTTGACAGTGCGAGCCATATGGTCTCGTCTTGGCAACATTTTACACGAAAATGTTTTTTTGTTGGGTTTCATATGTTCATAAATATCTTCTTTTTTTTTTTTTTAATAAATGATAGTAGTAATTGACATGAAGTGGGCTGCCGTTGTTGTAAGACGATTTAAATGCCATGGTGTATAATTATGGTTTCTGAATTCGACGGAAGATCACCTTTACAACGAGTTCTACTACTCTACATTGTCCACATCGCTTGCCAGGTACATATACTAGCGACTCTTCAGCACCCACACATTCCGCTGGGTGTGCCAGAGTGCGTCCGCGGCAGGCAGTCCTGCTGTAATGCGAGGGTCACGCCTCTGTCGTCACCGAAAGTGTTGAGATGTTCGCACGAGTGCACGACGCGCGGTCACGACCTCTCCAAGAGCACTCATTAACGTGTTATGTGCGTCGTGACGGGCGCAGGGCCGCGTACAACTTGCGCAACACACGGAACTGCTTAGTGAAGCCCGAACGTGTCGGAGAGACCTTCACTTGAGGTTTACTTAACTACCGACGACTGACGACGCTGGCGTTACATCATGAACCCATCATCATTGTAATCGGCAGCCGCTTCCCATGCGTGCGGCCCCGCCGGCTACTCATCGAAGATGTTTTGTTGTGCTTAAAAGTTGCCTCTTTGTTCAATTGTAATTATCGTCGTCGATGGCCGCGATCACAGTTGCGTGGTAATTGTCCGTGGTTGTGTAAGATGTCACGCGTTGTCTATGTGCCTCGACGTACGTAACCTCGGCAGAGTGAGAGAGAAGCTGCGACGTGGGCTCAGTCAGCCCTCACCAGTGCAGCATGTCTGCACGTGTCACTCGGGGCCTCTCGATGCTGATGCGCTTCTCTGTCTTTGCGAGTACAGGAGCACAGCTCGGTTAGCGAGGCGGACCTCTTGTTTATGTGCATTCTGAATGTTGTTCGTGATTCCGCTTTTAGGCGCGAGTGCGCGGCTTGCATACTGACACATGTGAACTCGGCTGTCGTGACGTGGCTGCTCACTGGCTGGAGCCAGTATTGCCAGGTAACGTCATCGATGTCGGCACTGCGAGACCAGTGGAGCACGTTGGTGTTCATCAATATTCGCATAGATAATAAGATATTTCTGATTTGTTGCACTGCTCATATTCCGTGTAGGTACCTACGACAGCTGTCCTTAGACATGTATTTATGTAACTGTCAAGAAAAGGATGATGTGAATGGACAAGTTTCATGATGTTGTTAATAGTATTATTTAACGTAATGGTATTAAAATATAGATTCAAAAATCAAAACTAATCAATAACTGATTTTTTTTAATCCATCAATAATCCACTTAGAAATAGATGATTGAAGTTTACATATTTTAGTACGGAACGTCTGTGGTCTCTGATTCGCTTGTGACGTGATCGGACCTGTCCGAGATAGCCGCACCACGAATCATTCAAGTAGGTACAGGGAACATGCACGACGATGGGTCTGCCATCTGGTGGCGCAAATCTGAAGTTTTATGCAATCATTACTTGAAATTGTCACTTCACGTAATAAAAAAATTCATAAAAGAAATAAAAAAAAAACATAATTATTAAGTGAAAATGTATTGTTGTGTTTCAGGATGCTCGAACACTTTAAAGAAAAATAAAAATAAATCAAATTGTGTGAAATTCTATTACTTACCCACGGATGTTAGGTACTCACTTTCCTTGGTTACGTGATAAACGACAAAAGTCAATAAATGCACTAAAAAAGCATGTGTAAGCGTGAGTTTCAACATTTCGAAATTACTCAATAATGTTATTTGTAAAAATACCTGAGTTTTGTATGTATTCGTCATCATCATCATTTCAGCCGAAAGACGTCCACTGCTAGACATAGGCCTCCCCCAGGCTCCTCCATTTCGACCGGTCTTGTGCTTCCCACATCCAGCGGATTCCCGCGGCCTTCACAAGGTCGTCGGTTCACCTTGTGGGAGGCCTTCCCGCTCTACGTCTTCCGGTACGCGGTCGCCACTCCAGAACCTTTCGGCCCCATCTGCCATCTGTTCTGCGAGCAATGTCCCCTGCCCACTGCCACTTAAGTTTGGCAATTCTTCGGGCTATGTCGGTTACCTTGGTTCTCCTACGTGTTAAGAATTTATGTTAATTACTATTTTCAAAATATTTATGCTCATATTGTGTTCATTCATATCGAGTTGATTATATCGATTACTACATGAATAATACATTTTTTATAAGATGGCAATAATTCGTTTTTGACAGGGAAGAAAGATTGTCGATGGCGATAGCGGGGGTTTTTCTTGTAAGATAATTATTGGGAAATATAAAATAACAGTTTTGCGGGAACAAAGCTCAAAACAACATTCTAGTGAGTTTTATTTAAAAGTTCAGAAGCCAGGATTAATTGAGAACCCATTGGCATTTTCGGCCGTAAGGTAAAAAACAAAAAAAAAGAGCATTGAAGAGAATTGGTAAGTGCATAACTTTTGGCTGTATCAGTGTTTTACGTGTTGCGAAGGCTTTACCTAAGCTTATTACGGTAACGATAACTTGTTTATTGATATTAGACCATAAAAGAAAAGATCGTACGTTTACGTGAATTGTTTCGTAAACACTGGTTCTTTAAAAAAAAGGTTTGTAATACGATTAACGAAAGTTTAACAATGTGAATAATCTATACTTCTGTTCCATGAAACATGTTGCTGACAATACCTAATTCGTTTTAATTCAAGTATAGGTAACTATTGTGCGGCTGCAACAATGAGTGTAATTTTACGCCTAAGTCGACGCTATGGTTGTCGTTTTTTTAAACTCAGACCATAGTCATTATTTTCAGACAACGTTGGGCGTCTTTCGGTTTATTTGGCTAAAATGTGCGTTGATGTGTGTGAATGGTTAGATCAGATCGATTTATAAAAATAAAAAGAAAATAAAAATGGCGGCAATGGGGAGACGCAAAAAAATAAGTTTGCGTAAAATGTCACGGGGTGGCGCTAGTGGTACTAGATGATCTTTGAAGCAGAAGCTATAGTGTGCCCAGTATATTTTGACAGGTGGTGAATTAAGGAACAATGATTGAATTCTATTGTTGGTTTGCCAGTTATTTAAACGCTGCACGGTTTACGTGTTCTCATAAATTATTGTCGTTATTTGTACATTTAAAAGTAACATGTTAGTTACGGTTATACATTTTTCAGGAATCAGTTCTTTCCTTAACTATTTCACACTATTACCTGTACAAAAAAAAAATATGAATTCGGATGCACCAGAACTTACGAAAGAGTGTAGGACACCCGAAGGCACTCCTCCGTATCGAGAATCACGTGGACGTAAACGTCAACTGTCCGAATCGCCAAGGCAACGGTATCGCGAGAAAAAGAGTAGGGTACGGCGTCAGTTGCGATCAAGCAGTTCATCATCAAATTCAAAGTCGCGTGTCAGGTATTATTCACGACGACGTAACCGGGGCACTAGTCGCAGTGCCTCGGGTATTAGAATTTCACCGCAACGAGATATATCCAAATGGGACAGGATACATAAGCAGGTTTCACGTAACCGGCATTTTTCCGATTCCGACTCTTCTGTGTCTTCTGTGTTGGAAAATAACTATTGTCGTGCGAAGACGCGACGTGGTCTAGGCGCTACTACAAATACGGAATCGGCACAAATTGTTGAGTCAAGACTGCTAGAAAAATTAGTTGACGTTCTAAAAGATCGTAATTCGGGTTCTGCAGGGCCAGTGATGCATGGTGCTCAGAATGTAATACCGGACTTTGATCCCCAGGCTAAGTCTCAGACGATGAAGGATTGGTTATCCAAAATAAATGAGTCTTCACACGTTTACGGATGGTCCGAACGTCAGACCATACTTTATGCTTTACCAAAATTAAAAGGGCTGGCTAAGCGTTGGTACGATGGCTTAACCAGCGTAAAATTCTCTTGGGAGGAATGGCAACTAAAGCTGAAAACAGCATTTCCATGCGAGCAAAATTATGGCGACCTCCTCTCGGAGATGTTGTTTAGGAAAACTCGACGGAATGAGCCTCTAGAGGAGTATTACTACGATAAGATCATGCTCATTAATAGGTGTGGCATTCAAGGGAAAAAGGCTGTAGACTGCCTCACACACGGCATTTTTGACTGGAACATAAAGATGAATGTGCAGGGTGCCAATATACAGGAACCTGAGGATGTTCTAAAATATTTTAGGAATATTTCTACCAGTAAGACTTCTGAAATCTCTAAAAAGGTAAATTTTCGTGAAAATAACGATGCAAGTTATTCGAAAAGACAAAATGATGTAAATAATGCTAAAAAACCCGTAACTTGCTATAATTGTGGCGAGACAGGCCACACTGTCCCAAAATGTCCTAAAGAGGTAATTAAATGTAATAAGTGTAGGCGTTTTGGTCACACTGATAATAATTGTACAGGATTTGTTAGATTCAACTCAAATACAGAGAAACGTGAAATGGCAACAAACGCATCACGTGACGCGATCGCGGCTAAAAACGTTCTTAATATTATGAGTACTGACTGCGGTAATGATAAATACTTTAAGCAAATAAAACTCAACGGTCAATCTATGTCATGTTTCATTGACTTTGGAAGTCAGTGCACATTAATACGTGATGATTACGCGTCTAAATTGAGACTAACTGTTGATAGGACTAACTTACCAATTTTAAAAGGTTTCGCTAGTGGAACTTTAGTTCCGCACGGCAGAGTAACAGTAAGGATCGCATTGGACGCCTTAAATGAGGACGTGGAGGCCTATCTTGTAGAGCCTAAACTTCTGCCAGCAGATGTTCTAGTTGGGCAATCTTTGACTGAACAACCAGGTGTCAGAGCACATAAGACTGACACCATGTTGATACTTTATAAAGATTTAACGACTAATGTAGATAAGATTCCGGTGATTGTGTCTAATAACGTATTTATAACAGGTTTGGATACCATTGAGGTACATACGTCATCAGACTTCAATGGGTCACTGTATTTCGCCACGGATGCTTGTTTGAAAGTGGGCAAAGAATACATGGTAGTCCCAGGAGTTTACTCTTTCAAAAATGGAAAAGGTTCCATGAATATAATAAAATTGGCTACAGAGGCTTTTAAACTCACTCAAGGGACATTAGTTGCCCGTGCAAAATTAATTTCTCGTACACAGTTACCTGATGCCCCTCCTATGGACAAATCAGTATTAAAAGTAAATACAGTTTCCGTTCAGGATACTCCAAATATGATATCATTGGAGCAGCTCAACGTTGATCATGATTTGAATCCTGAAGTAAAAGAACAGCTTTGCAAGTTACTGAACGCTCGTCGTGATTGTTTCGCTTTTACGCTAGAAGAATTAGGTGATACACCTCTAACTGAAATGCATATAAGACTCAAAGATGATGAGCCCATCACGTACAGACCCTATAGACTTGCTATTTCCGAACGTGAGAAAGTCAATACGATTATCGGTGATATGTTAGCGAATGGAATAATACGTGAATCACAGTCAGAATATGCGAGTCCAATAATATTAGTCGCAAAGAAAAATGGTGACGTGAGACTATGCGTTGATTATAGGGCATTAAATCGAAAAACGATTAAAGATAAATTTCCAATGCCACTTATTGACGACCAGATCGATAGTCTCTCAGGGCAAGTCTATTTCACCTCACTGGACCTAACTTCCGGTTACCATCAGGTACCGGTCTCAGAAGAGTCCAAACCTCTGACAGCGTTTGTTACACCAGACGGGCATTACGAGTATAATCGTATGCCTTTTGGGTTAACCAACGCGCCAGCTGTATTTCAGAGACTTATTCTGAAAATATTGAAACGGCGCAATATCCCTGGTGTTCTAGCATATATGGATGACATAATTATTGCATCTCAGTCGGTTGAAGAAGGAATGGAGAAACTGCATGAGGTCCTTGATCTTTTAAAAGAGGCCAACCTCACTTTAAACTTGACCAAATGCAATTTCTTCAAGAAATCCATTGAGTACTTAGGCTTTGAGATTACACGTGATGGTGTGAGGCCGGGTATGAGGAAAATAGAAGCCGTAGCATATTTTAAGACACCACAAAATGTACACGAAGTTCGACAATTTGTTGGTCTCTCTAGTTTCTTTCGACGATTCGTCCCTGGTTTTGCGACAATCGCGAAACCATTAACTTCGCTCACGAAATCCAACGTTAAGTGGTCTTGGGGTAGTGAACAAGTTAATGCTTTTGCAGAGCTTAAAAGAATATTAACGACTCGACCTGTATTGGCCATCTATAATCCGGTGTACGAAACAGAATTACATACGGATGCAAGTTCTATGGGACTGGGTGGCGTACTGCTTCAAAGACCAAGCTCAGCAACTGCTTTTCAGCCTGTCGCTTATTTCAGCCGGCAAACATCAGCTGAGGAACAAAACTTTCATTCCTACGAACTTGAAACGTTAGCAGTCGTAGCATCTTTAGAACGTTTCAGAGTTTACTTGCTTGGAATAGATTTTAAAGTCGTAACAGACTGCAGCGCGTTACGTACTACCCTAACTAAAAGGGATTTAATACCAAGAATAGCTCGTTGGTGGCTCTTGGTTCAAGAATTTACATTTTCTATCGAACATCGCCCTGGACCACAGTTAGCTCATGCGGATGCGTTAAGTCGAAACTCCATCCCTGCCAGTGATGCCAGCTGCAATAATTCAGCGTTGGACTTGACTGTATTGCAGCTGGAAGAAGTACACTGGTTGCAGGCGGTTCAAATGAGTGATCCAAGGCTCTGTCATATAAAAGCGGTACTCGATAACAAAGGACAGGAAGCTAAAGATATACGTAATAACTATGTGCTCAAGGATGGTAAAATTTACCGAAAATTTAACGGAGTGTTGCGATGGGCAGTTCCCAGAGAAGCACGTTGGAAAATTTGTCAGCAATGCCACGACAATGCTGGTCATTTCTCATTTGAAAAGACATTAGAAAAAATGAGACGAGACTACTGGTTCCCTCGATTGACGCAATTCGTAAAGAAATATGTTCGGGCTTGCATTCCTTGTGCGCATGCTAAACAGCCCGGAGGTAAAAAGCAAGGTTTTCTCCATCCCATTCCGAAGCCAAGTACACCATTTCAATGTCTTCATATAGATCATCTCGGGCCTTTCGTAAAAAGTAAACGCGGAAACGTTTACATCCTTGGTATAATCGATAGCTTTACAAAGTTTATTATTTTGAAAACTGTCAAAACAACAAAAAGCAGGACATCAATTACTGCGCTTCGAGATGTCTTTGGATTATTTGGAACTCCACGGCATTTAATATCAGACCGCGGTACCAGTTTTACATCCCACGAATTCAAGGTCTTCATCGACTCGTTAGGCATAAAACATACTTTGAACGCGGTAGCCACGCCGCGTGCTAATGGCCAGATTGAGCGGTACAACCGGTCAATACTTTCATCGCTGATAGCACTTTGTCACGGTAAAGATGACAGAGATTGGGATCTCAATGTCACGAAAGTCCAATGGAGCCTTAATAACACCATCAATCAAAGCACCGGAAAAAGTCCTACTGAAATTATTTTCGGACACAATTCTATAAATGAAGCTGAGGGTCATTTACACGATATAAACCTATCCCAAGAAACATCAACAGATAAATTGCAGAAAATTCGAGCTGCAGTCAGCGCAAATATCGTAGCACAACAGGACAAAATGAAAACTCGTTATGATAAAAAACGGTGTAAAGCCAAAGTTTACAAGATCGGTGATTTAGTTATGGCCCAAAAGAGTACTAAGACGCCAGGAGAAAGTCAAAAACTAGTTCCAGCTTTTAGCGGGCCATTTCGGGTAACGGCAGTGCTTGACCATGATCGATATGAGATAAGCAGCATAGATGGATATTCAAAAAATAAGTATAAGAATATTTTTCCTGTAGACAAAATTAAACCTTGGGTGAGGTTTGTGGAGTCGGAATCTGAAAGCGAATATGGGAGTAGTGATGATGATTAAATAAAGGTACAAAATATCAGTTTAATTATACTACGTTTTAACGCGATAATATTTCTAAGTTATAATTAAAAGAAAGATGAGGTGAAATTAAATAATTTGTAATAGTTAGACGCCTAGTATGACTTACCCAAAAATTTACGTTTTCGTTTAGTTTTGGTGCACATATCCTTTCCTTATCCCTTCCCTGTTTCCTTGATGAACTGCGAAATGAACTAATGGATGCCGCAGCAATTGGAGTCGTGCAGTTTGGAGGAGGCCGATGTACCTAGTGTGTGCAAGCGGTGCCCGGATGATTTACTTATCTTCTGGAGGAGACCGATGTACCTAGTGTGTGCAAGCGGTGCCCAGATAATTTACTTACCTTCTGGAGGAGACCGATGTACCTAGTGTGTGCAAGCGGTGCCCAGATAATTGACTTACCTTCTGGAGGAGGCCGATGCACCTAGTGTGTGCAAGCGGTGCCCAGATAATTTACTTACCTTCTGGAGGAGACCGATGTACCTAGTGTGTGCAAGCGGTGCCCAGATAATTTACTTACCTTCTGGAGGAGACCGATGTACCTAGTGTGTGCAAGCGGTGCCCAGATAATTTACTTACCTTCTGGAGGAGGCCGATGCACCTAGTGTGTGCAAGCGGTGCCCAGATAGTTTACTTACCTTCTGGAGGAGGCCGATGCACCTAGTGTGTGCAAGCGGTGCCCAGATAATTTACTTACCTTCTGGAGGAGACCGATGTACCTAGTGTGTGCAAGAGGTGCCCAGATAATTGACTTACCTTCTGGAGGAGACCGATGTACCTAGTGTGCGCAAGCGGTGCCCAGATAATTTACTTACCTTCTGGAGGAGACCGATGTACCTAGTGTGTGCAAGAGGTGCCCAGATAATTGACTTACCTTCTGGAGGAGACCGATGTACCTAGTGTGCGCAAGCGGTGCCCAGACAATTTACTTACCTTCTGGAGGAGACCGATTTACCTAGTGTGTGCAAGCGGTGCCCAGATAATTTACTTACCTTCTGGAGGAAGCCGATGTACCTAGTGTGTACCCAAATAATCTTCCTACCTGTTGGAAAGGCCGATGCATCTTGTGTGTGGAAGCGGTACCCGGATAGTCTACTTACGCTGCTGGACGAGGCGATTCACCTGGTGTTGAAGCGAAACCAAGATTTTTTATTTTTATTTTAAACTGTTTAAAGAATGAGGACATTCTTAGTACAGGATGGCCGGAGTGTTAAGAAATTGTTAATTCTACTTCCATTCATAGTTATACTTAGTTATATGTGAGAATTAAATATAAATGTATTGTCAAGACTGTCCGCCTCCATCCAGTGTCTTGAAGTTTGAAGTATGTTGAATAAATTAATTAGTGTTAATTTTAGATACTCTTTAATAAGAGCAATTTATTTTAAACTACTTAATTAATTACAGGCAAAATACTGTTTGCCTCTATTAGTAATATGTTATTGACGTTAAAAAAAAATACTCCTGTATACGACATTTTGAATATTATTATTTTTTGGATTTGTTTTGTTTTGCGTTGTTTGTATACCTACTTAATTATTTTGTTAAATTAAGATAAGTCAGCCTAGTAATTACCTATTATTAGCTTTAGTTTCAATAATTTTAGTGTTGTATTTTAACTTGCACTTAGGTTCATACTAAATGTTGTTATGTTATTTGTACTAAGAGGACAGTAACATTTAGCAATACTGAATCAGTCAACAAGACGGGTGTTAAACAGTTTTCCCATTTAATGCTGTGTCTGGGACAGACACTGATTCAGGATGGCCGACTGTTAAGAATTTATGTTAATTACTATTTTCAAAATATTTATGCTCATATTGTGTTCATTCATATCGAGTTGATTATATCGATTACTACATGAATAATACATTTTTTATAAGATGGCAATAATTCGTTTTTGACAGGGAAGAAAGATTGTCGATGGCGATAGCGGGGGTTTTTCTTGTAAGATAATTATTGGGAAATATAAAATAACAGTTTTGCGGGAACAAAGCTCAAAACAACATTCTAGTGAGTTTTATTTAAAATACGGATATGTTCATTCCTGATTCGATCGCGTAGGGAAACTCCGAGCATAGCCCTCTCCATTGCTCTTTGGGTGACTTTAAGCCTTCTGATAAGGCCCATTGTGAGCGATCATCACTGGCAACACACACTGGTCAACGACTTTCGTCTTGAGACACTGCGGTATTTGGGACGAAAAGATATTGCGAAGATATTTTTGTATGTATTACTACTATTCAATACAAACAAATCTGTAAGTAAACATAACCTCAAATATTTTTGTTGGTTTTCGATATTATAGCACTATCTGGAGAATATTTAAAGTAAATTAAAGCACAGATGTGCTTACATTTTTCAGATAGCCTGCCTTACGAGTAGAATACGGAATTTCTACGCACAAAATATCGATAAATACTAATACGATGCTACAAAATTGCGATGTACGTTACTGCGAAAAATCATTTCTACGGAGCTACATGACTTCGATAATCTATTGCGAAAGATCGTTACTGATAAACTATTAGACTTCGGCATACCTGCTCTGCATATTTTGTTATTTCATGATTATGAACTAAAACTAACATTTTCCGACTGCATTTTGCCTAAGCTATCTCAGTAATATATTTTTAGATATTGTCTCTTAAAGATTAAAATAGCCTATTTTGCCAGTTATTACTGCATTTTCATGATTCCTCACTGTTTCTTCTACAGCGAAGACATGCTCTGACACGAAGTTTTTGTCCTTTTGACATTATTCTGACCACGCTGAAGATCATTATTAATCAGCTGGAACCCATATTTTATCATTTTAATCATTAAAAACTATTTAAATGTAATGTAAACATTAACATAAACATTGGCGGCAATATGATGACAGATCATAAACGTTTCTTTTTTTACCACACCCGTGGCGCTCGTGTCGCTTTGTGCTGCCATCTATAGTTCGTGCACGTTCCCTAAAGGTTTCGGAGTCGCGCCAGGGCTATTGCTTCGTTTGGGTTTATTTACGTACAATCGTTTGTTTCTTTTTTATTTAAGAGTGTGTAGTTTTTATTTCAATTTTTAAAGTACATACATTTAAAGTAAATAACAAAAACATTTACATCAAACCTACTTACGACTCAATAGGTATATCAATCAATAATAGGCAGCTATTATTTAATTAATTAGTAACTTCCATCAAAATGATCTTCACACACATATTTAGTGCTTTTAGGTTCAATTAAATCACGCGTCATCATTAGTTTGCACCACTTTTTACTCGACTGCGCCAGAAGGAGGGTATGGGTACGCTCTGCAGCCTGAACGGCTCGATGGATTTTAGCTTAAGAGGTGTCGTTGGATTTGTATTTACTGTGAGAGTGACACTGGCTATATCAAAATAAAAAAAAGAAAATGGCGGATTTTTGGGCGCCAAATTCAAATGTTTGGCACGCTCTGCGGCCTGAACGGTTCGATGGATTTTAGTTTGCGAGGTGTCGTTAGATTCGTTATTACTGTGAAAGTGATATCATAAATAATAAAAAAAAAAAAATGGTCCTTTAAAAATCCTGACTGCTTTTCTGAGTATTCATGGAAAAGCCCTAAAACAAGAAAGTCGTTGTACGCGATTGCACTTAACTTAAGAATCGCCAGTTGCTAAGGCGATGCTTATAAGCAGATAATTTGTAGCAGTCGGGACCCATTCTAGAAATGGAGGCTTAGTGAATTGAGGGCACATACCTATATTACATTGCAGACTACTCCAATCTACTGACTAGACGGCTGGCTTTCTAGAATAGGTCTCGACTGCTACAATTTGTCTGCGACTGCTACAATGCGATGTTAGTACTATAAACAAAACAGTTTAAAAAATCATCTTACACACATTATAAATTAATAAAATTAACATAACTTTGCCTCTAAATATTTTCAATGCACTTCAGTGCTACTTCTGTGAACCTCTTCAGGCTGCACTGAAATATATCAACCTCCATAGAAATAATATTGACCAATCTTATGGCTGTGACAAGGGGGCAAACTTGTTCAGGTTTGTCTTAGAGGATGGCTCCAGTAGCGTTGGCGTCGGGCGACGCGCCCCGCCGCATCCGGCTGGAGCGTGCAGCCCCAGCTCTGCCAGTAGTTCGGGGTGGTGCAACCAACCGCGGAGCACCCGACACAGCCAGCCTACTGTACCCTACCATCCCTATTACGAAGAGACTCGGGTACAACAGCGAAAAGAAGGGATAAACGCCGTACTGCTTGAAATACAGAAACTGAGTGAATTTGTTCTGGATTCTTTCCACCATGATTTTGTATTTAGCCTCATGGGGGCTCCAAGTTATAGCACTCGTTTCAAGACGGCTCCGTACTAGCGCAAGTACATGATTTTAACCACTGCCGTATTCTGAAAGTCCTTTCACAGTCTGATTATATTCACTTAGCAAATTCAAGTCGCCGATCCGCCTTCAGCAAGAGTGGTGATCGATGCTCATGCCTTCCCTGGATGGGAAGGGTCTTTGCCTTCCAATGGGACAGCAATAGGCTGGTATTATTATTTTGAATTCATATGATTTTCCTCGAAATACGAAATCAAAAAATTATCATTAAAATATTTTATTTCACATAAACCTGCATAGGCACTTCTGAAACGTCAGAAGCGAGGTGAAATTAATTAATATGGTAGCTCACAACCGTTAAAGATATAGTATCTCGTAATCTTTAATGCAAGAAACGATCTATTTGCTGCCAAATATTTATTGGCATGTCAGAAGCACTGAGCGAGCACTGAGCCCTCTCACAGTACTCCTGACATGCCATGAGGTAAAAACAAATCATGGAAGTGTTGTTATCTTATTACCTCAACGAAAAAATGTAAGTGGTGCTAAATGCTCGTGCGGTGGTGTTGCAGGTGTGTGGTGGGTCACGAGCGTGAGCGCGCCCCCATGCTGGGCCCCGTGCGGCGCTCGCACTGCGCCGCGCTGGCCGCCCTCGCCGCGCTGCTGCTGCTACTGCTGGCGCGTCTGCCGCCGCCCGCGCCGCGGCCCGTGCGGCCCGCGCCCCTGCCCGTGCGGCCCGCGCCGCCGCCCGCGCGGCCCGCACCGCCCGCACCGCCCGCGCCGCCCGCACCGCCCGCGCCCGGCGCCAACCGCAGCACGGCGCCGCCCTCGGCCGCGCCCGCGTCCACGCCGCCGGCCGCCACGACGCGGCGCGACCCGCGCGTGGTGCTGGTGCGCGACGTGTACGAGGCGGGCCACTCGCGGCCGCACCCCGAGCTCTGCCCGGCGCTGGGCGCGCGCCTGCGCCTGCTGGTGCTGGTGACGTCGGCGCCGGGCCACGCGGCCGCGCGCGACGCCGTGCGCCTGACGTGGGGCCACTACGCGGCGCGCGCCGACGTGGCCGTGGCCTTCGTCCTGGGCGCGCCGCCGCCGGCGCTGGCGGCCGCCATCGAGGCGGAGGACGCGCTGTACGGCGACGTCATCGTGGGCCGCTCGGTGGACTCGTACTCCAACCTGACGCTCAAGACGCTGTCCATGCTGGAGTGGGCCGACACGTACTGCCCGCGCGCGCCGCGCCTGCTCAAGACGGACGACGACATGTTCATCAACATCCCGCGCCTGCTGCAGTTCGCGGCCGCGCCCGCGCGCGCCAACGCCACGCGCACCATCTGGGGCAAGGTATAGCGATGTATTTCAATCATTTACGAGTATGTCCTTGCGGCTATTTTTGCGCTAGATGGCTACTGGTTGAAATTACAAAGCAGCAAACGACGACAAATTTGGAAACCTTTTGCTTTACCAGAAATCACTGATTTCTTGCAGAGAGAAGTCTACAAGACAATTTTCCCGTGTTTCCTTTCATTGTAGGTACATTCCTTACAAAAAATGGCCTTCCTTTAGAAGTAATGTATTATTATGATTAAGAAACTAAGTAAATTCAAGAATGGTTCCAAACCACATTTCTTCGGAAGTAATTTTGATTAAAACAAATTCTGGACCATTATCCATCTCTTCGCGAAAATCAAGTTTACAGAACGATATATGCTAACTTGGACAAAGTTTACAGAACATTTTAAGTAGATTACTTATGTTCTCCAGCTACAATATCTTCGGGCGAGAGAAGCTCTTATTGTCCTAGTACCTTGTTGAAAATTTTGATTTCCATGCATTTGGAATTCGTGCCATACCAATGCAGTCTCTGTCTCTGGCTAGGTGCATGTCATTTATTTGAGCTTGCTATTAAGAGCGTTCATTCCACGCGAGCTGGCAACAACGCATTTATAGTAGTTTTTCGTGATTATCTCATTAAATAATAATAAAAATAAATGGCAACACTGATACGTCAACCACATTTTTTTTTCCTAACTTCTATTTTCCGATTTTATTCATTCCCGTGAGCTACATAGTACAAAAATCACAACAAAGCCTTCAGAATAAAACCATAAATAAATCTACAGTAAAAACTTTAAAAAAAAGTGAAAATTAAAAGGAAATACAGAATACTCAAGAATGACGGCTGTCAAATTCAGCCTTCAATGAAGAAAAAAATTTGGAATATGAAAAACATGCAATGTTGATGAGATCAGCAGCTCGAAGTGCACGCTCACCACCCCGGGCTCGTTGCTCCGCCACGACGTGCGTGGGCAGGCCCCGCTGCCGGTGGTGGTGTACATGAACGAAAACGTCATGCGTGCATATTACGGGTCTACAGAGGGGGGAACTGACCCCACTGCGTACCGCGAAAGGATGCTGTCTCGGCCCAACGACTCGGATCAGGTGCGGGTCATCCGACGCAATCACAGGTCTGGGATAGGCTGCGCTCAGAAGTACTGTGCAACCATATCGTCTCGACTCGTGCGCGAGGACCTTTTCCTCCAGATCCCATGGCGGTAATCCGGCAAGATGGCCAGTCGCCTCACCGGAGATCGTGCGGTATCCTCGGATCATCCGGATGGCCATGACCCTATAGGCCGCCTTCAACCGGCGTGCTGGGTGGCGCCTCAATGTAGGCGCCCACACCGGCGCCCCGTATAGGGCCATGGCCCGCACGACCCCCGCGTAGAGCCTCCGGCAGGAGGCGTTTGGCCCCCCTAGATTAGGCAGGAGCCGCTTCAAGGTAGCCCCGGCCCGCTCCAGTCTGGGAGCCAAACGTCGGAAATGCTTCGCGAAGTTCCACCGGCTGTCAAGGACGAGTCCTAGGTACTTCATCGTCGACTCGACGCCGATGTGAACCCCTCCCACCGTTATCCGGGAACCCGTCGGTGGCGCATTCCAAGAACCATGAAACCACATGGCCTCGGACTTGTGTAAGGCCACCTCGAGTCGGGTACGACTGGGTGCTGAGGGGCGAGCTCCAGCCGGGCGTGGACTTGACGTGTTACGCGGATGATGCTTGTCGCTGATGACGCTGGTCACGGCCCGGGGGAGCTCGTACAGGGAGGCAGCGTTGCTGGCAACGGCTGCGGTGTCACAGGTCGTGACCCGCATACGGCGCCTAGGCCTGGAGGTGGCCCTCAACAAGTCGGAGGCCATAGTCTTTCATGGCCCTCGGCGGGCGCCACCGCTGGGATCACACATCGTGGTCGGGGGGTCTCGAATCGCTGTCGAGTCCACCATGAAATACCTAGGATTGGTGCTCGACAGCCGGTGGGATTTTGGCCCCCACTTCCAGCGGCTGGCGCCCAAGTTGTTGGGCGCGGCTGGGGCGCTGTCAAGGCTGCTTCCCAATCTGGGGGGCCCGAGCGCCGCCTGTAGGCGGCTCTACGTGGGGATCGTGCGATCGATGGCCCTGTATGGGGCCCCGATCTGGGCGGCTGACCTGACGGCCGGCAGCATCGCTGTCCTGCGAAGGCCACAGCGAGCGATGGCCGTCAGAGTCATTAGGGGGTATCGCACGATCTCCTACGAGGCGGCTTGTGTACTGGCCGGATCCCCGCCCTGGGACCTCGAGGCGAAGGTACTCGCGTCACTGTACCGGTGGCGCGAGGACTCGAGGGTGCGGGGCCAGTGGCTGACGCAGCGACATTTGGAGTTGCGTCGGTCACAGCTTCGCGCAGCCCTAGTGGCGGAATGGCGGGACAGGCTTTCACGCCCTACCGCCGGCCCCGCTACCATCGGGGCGGTCCGGCCAGTACTCGAGCGCTGGCTCGGGAGGAGGCACGGCTCCCTGTCGTTTCGGGTGACACAGGTGCTCTCGGGGCATGGTTGCTTCGGGAAGTACCTGTGTCGCATAAACAGGGACCCGGACGCTCGGTGTCACCACTGCGTCGACTGTCGGGAGGACACGGCGTGGCACACGCTGGCAGAGTGTGCCGCTTGGGAGGAGCCGCGCCGTGCCCTCATCTCAGGAGTCGGCAGTGACCTGTCGCTGCCGGCCGTTGTCGACTCGATGGTCGGCAGCGAGGAGTCCTGGGACGCGGTGGTATCCTTCTGCGAAACAGTCATGTCGCAGAAGGAGGCTGCGGAGAGGGAGCGGGAGATTGCTTCCGCTAACCCGATCCGCAGCAGTCGCACCGGGCGTCGGCGGAGGGCGGACAACGCCCTCTTCCAGCCCCCCTAAATGGGTCCAGGGGCGACAGATCCGGGGAAATCTGTCGCCCTCTACTTGTTAGGACCCGAGATGGCGGCGCCTAGTGTTCCACGCGCGCCTCTCTATGACGTAAGGGGGGAGTTTAACACCTCACTCCCCCCTATCGCGAGGTGGCCCGCAGAGGCGGGCCGGCACTAGCCGGGGATCGCGGAAGTCACACTAGTTCCCGTGATCCCCGGTGCAAGTGAGAGACGGAACACCGGGGTGGTTTTAGTCAGTAAGAGTCTGACAGACCCCTCCGCCCTCCCCGGGGCGGAGGACATCCATGAGGATTTCCCCCCGTAATCAAAAAAAAAAAAAGGCCACCTCGAGTCCCAGTTGCCGGATCCCATGCACGATTTTCGCAACCCCGTGTGCCGCTAAGTCGGCCGCTGCCTGGTACGACCTCCCCTGCGCCAGGACCAGCGTGTCGTGCCGCTAGGGAGGTCGGCGCGCAGCACCCAGTCGTACCCGATGTCCCACAGATGCGGCCCCAGGACCCAACCCTGTGGGACACCGCACGACATCTCTCGCCGGTTCCACTCTCCTTGGTGACTGGGGTAGATGACGGTCCTGTCCGTCAAGTAGGCGTCGACCACACGACAGAGGTAGGTCCGCATCCCTTGATACCGGAGTGCCTCCCTGATGCAACTCCAGGGCAGGGTGTTGAAGGCATTCTCGATGTCTAGAGATACCGCCAAGACGACCCCACCCCGGTCCACAGCATCCCCCGTCGTGAGGGCTCGCACGCGCATGATGGCGTCCACCGTGGAGTGCCCCTTGCGGAAACCAAACTGGCTCTCCGCCAGATCCAGCCCCACCCGCACCAGCCGCCCGACGAGGCGGTCTGCAATGACTCTTTCAAAGAGCTTGGCCACATCGTCGAGCAGCACGATGGGCCGGTAAGCGGACGGAGAGTCCGCGGGGCGCTCCGGCTTCTTGATGAGGACCAGTTTCCCCGTCTTCCAGTGACGTGGGTACTGGCCCTCCTCCAAGCATGCGCTTAGGAGCACTCTTAGTCGAAGCCCGAGAGCCTCCAAGGCCAGGACCCAGGCTTTTCCAGGCAAGCCGTCGGGTCCTGGGGCGGTATTCTTGGCATTCAGCCTACGTACCGCCACTCTCAACTCTACCTCGGTCACCTCTGGAAAAGTATCATACTTCAAGTTTATTTCTACAAGTTCAAGAATGTATAGGATGGGTTATGAAAATGTCAAAACAATAGAAAAAAAAAATGTTTGATAAAGATAGTTTTCTTTATGTTTTCTGCTAAAGATGTCCAGCACTTCATTAGTTAATTTTTGCCGCAACGTCTCGATGGATGTGCATTTAAGCCAAGCCATTCAAATGCTCTTCTATCATCCTGTTGCGAAGATATGACTTTAATCGGCGTAAGGTGGCGAAAGATCGCTTGGCAGTGCTAGTAGTCACTGGAAACGTGCACAGCAATTGACAAAGAGTTCTAATATTTACCGTACCGCTCTCGCAAACGCTGATTCTCATTTTTCATTTGCAAGTGCGTGAAAGGGATGCAATGAACAAAATTCGCAATTCCAGCCAGAAGTAGACAAGAGTTTCACTCATGTTCTTTCTGTTATTTTATTCCTATATTTTAACAACTCTGATAATTTGCTTCTAAGTATGTACTGTGATGGAATCTCCACAGTACATGAAATTACTGCCCCCCCCCCCCCCTAAAATCCGCCCTTGTCTATAGGTATGAAAGACTGCAAACAAATGACATTGCTATGAACTTTTATCTAGTTGTTGGATGTATATTATCATCTACGATGATAATGATAATTGTAATTTTGACTAACGACCCACCCCGATTTCGCTTGGTGGTCATACATTATTTAAATCATATCAGCCGATAGACATCCACTCCTGGACATAAGCCTCCCCGAAAAAGGGGTTTTGCCATAATCGCCACGCTTGGCAGGCGGGTTGGCGATCGCAGTATGGTGGTCAACTGCATAGAGAACGCTGTTGCCCATGCAAAATGAAGCCGGAGCTAATAATATGTTCTGGTGTCTAGCCCACCCCCAGATACCAGATCACTGTCATGACATGTTGCCGTAACAGCCCAGAGTTCTGTTCCCCACAAAACAGTTGCAGTAATATGAAAACAGCTTTCCATCTTTTATTTCCATGTTCATTTGTTAATTGTCTTAGACCAGGGCCCAGTGACTCAGGTTTATGAATTTGAAACCCTAAACTTTCTAATAGTGAACAGCACCTATGAACCTATCTAAAATAAAACCATCATAACGCTGAAAGAGCTGTCGATATGGACTATCTTCTGCTTGAAACCAACGATTCATGTGTCCGTTTCGACTGCTCGGACACGAAGTTGTAGAAGATAAACGACTACGTCAACATTACGAAGGAATTTGTAAAACACTAAAAGTGAAAGTCGCAAATTCGTAGACCCAATAATCTCGGCAACAGTTTCAAGTAGCAGCATATGGTCCAGCAACATCATACACATTTGAATAATAAAACATCTAACCAGTCAGTTGTAGTCGTCACGATTACAAGACGAGATGAGTCTTTCTGATCCATTGCCATTGAGTTTATCATGTACCTATTTTGTTAAATTGTTTTCTGTGTGGTAAACAATTTGCAGTAACTTTTGTTTGATGTTTCTTAAATTTATTATTATGTTCTAGAAGGATTATAGCTGTAGATGACTCTCCTCAATTTTTAACCATCGTGCTAGGATAGTGAGTAGAACAGCAGGCAATAAAGAGGTAATTTACCGCCGCAGACTGCGTCGCATGATGAATTGATTGCAAGTCAAGTCCGTGTCAAGTAGCGAGAGGTCAGTAGGCGAGCACACACAAAAAGTCCAATAAACAAGCAAGGATCAATGAAAATCCAAAATAAATAAGCACAACGAACAAGCAAACAAACCGTACAGCGTTCAAACGACGTCTGCACGTATATATTACTGTATTCTGTGGTCTGCACAAAGTACATTATTTTAAAGACGTCTGACATCTGACGTTCCTTTTTTTTTCATAGAGGGATGGGATTGCAAGTGTCAAGTGTAACAAAATCGATAAAATTATTGAAAGGGTAAAAAGAATAAAAGAAAAGTTGTCGACCACTTTTCAGTTAATATTTTTAATAGATTTAACGAAGAAGCACATTCCGAAGCTTTCATTTTTTTATTATTTAATATTGATTAGAATAAAATGGAATTGAGTAGACTCGATAGTCACTTAAAAAACAAAAAAAAATCGAATCGAATTCAATCAAAAACACTGATTGCTACTTCTATTTAGAAAATAAATAGTTTTGATACCTTTTATCAAAAATCGATATAAGTACAGTTTCGATTTGACAATCTGGAAAAGCATTATGACCCCTCCTTAGCTTGCAGTTCTGTATTATTTGGTATTTCCCCTTGACCTTGTCATGTCAATAAAAAAATGGTTAAAAATCAACTAACTAAGATACTTTTTTATGTTTAGCAGTTCTCTCTCTCTTCTTCTCAGAAATAGTTAAACACTAAATAATTCATGAATTAATACTTAAATATTACGAGTAAATGTGAGATTCCTATAGATGCTTGGGGCAATCATTTAGCCATCTCCTTTCAACTTAATCGGTCCAGTAGATTCGGAGCAAATTGGCTGTACAGACGGACAGACAGAAATACGAGTGATCCTATTAGGGTTCCCATTTTCAATCGTACATACCGAACCCTAAAAAGTTACACCTCTATCCTCACTGTACGTTTATTATTATTTTTTTTATTATTATTATTTATTTATTTGTCAGATAACATGATCCAAAATGGTTAGTAACAATAGGAGCTTATAAACTATGTTAGTAAGCAACGAATATCAATATTTATACGTAATAATCAAAATATTTAACAGTAATCAAAATAATAATCTAAACATTTCATTTTACCGTCCCAACCACGATGCTTACCCAGAGCGAGTGTATCGGACACTGATATTTAGTGGAAACTATCTTCAGAATCTTGTTGCTGCTGCCACGTACCCTGCCCAACAGTGACGACACATGCTTACGTCTTATTGCATAAAAGTCATCCGTACGCGCTTCGGCAAACATAGCGGACGCACTGCAGAACCGCGGCAACCGCAACAACATTCTGAAGACGTTATTGTATTGCACCCGCAGAGCGCTGTAAGCCTTTTGAGTATAATTAACCCACAGGCTGCTCGTGTAGAAGGATTGGCAATATGCTTTGAATAGCACTAACTTGACTTGAGGTGAGCAACGAGCAAGCCTGCGAGCCAACATATTACTCCGGACCGCCAGCGCTCTGCGTTCACGCTCAATGTCCTCGTTGTCCCTCAGATCATCCGTGATAATGTGGCCAAGATACTTAAACTTTTTTACTCTACTGAGAGGAGAACCATTCAGAAAAATAGGAGGAGGTTCATGAAGGGTTTCGTCACCAAAACCAAAAAACATACACTCGCTCTTGGCAACATTATACTTGAGACCATGACTCTCGGCATACCGCTCACAAGCTCTAATTAGATGACGAAGGGCCCTAATTGACGGGCACAGCAGCACCATGTCATCAGCATAACTTATATTATTGACAGCGACTCCATCAATATGACAACCTACATGCATGCTACTGAGCTCGCCAATCAGGCCATCCATATACACATTAAAAAGAGTAGGCGAGGAAATTCCACCCTGCCTCACGCCACACTCTAGCTTGTACTCCTCAGACAAACAATCTGCCCACTTAACGACATTTAATTGATTGTCATACCAAAATTTCAGGATTTCCACTACATCCGGGGATACATTTTGTTTACGCAGTTTATCCCACAGGATCTCATAACAAACTAGATCAAAGGCTCTGGATAAATCCAAATAACAGGCATAAACAGGTGTCTTACGATCCAAATAATACCTAACCGTGTGCTTCATACAGAGAATAGCACTCTCAGTGGAAAGGCCAGGTTGGAAGCCAAATTGAGCGTGATGCAGGTTCAGGTTCTTTCTTAAATGCCTGTTAAGCAGACTATCCAACACTTTAGCCAGAATTGTTGCCAGGGAGGTCGGACGATAGTTACTTTTATCACAAATATCCGCTGTTTTACATTTCACGATTGGTATGACTATTGTTCTCATGAGATCCTGAGGGAGATACCTATGACTCATGCACAGGGAAAAAAGCATGGCCAACACTCTGGGCATATGACAGCCCGCATGCTGTAAGTGTTCAACGCTGAAGCTGTCATGTCCAGGCGATCTACCCCGAGTCATATTGTCAATAACACTCTTAACATCTTTAGGTCTTATTTGTATACTAGAAGAAGTATCTGGCTGGAGACTGCAACGCGACGCTACTGAAGACACAAGTGGACTTACCTTAAAATTAGATTTAAATATATTAGCAATGTTAATAGGATCCCTTTCAGAGTTAATACATTCAGCCCGATTCTGCTTTATATTAAGTTTATTAGTACTTTGCCAGAATTTTTTGAAGTCATTTTTAGAACAATGAGATGCCAAAGTGTCCATTTTAATTTGTTCTGCGTGGTCTTGACACCACTTAAGTCGTGATTTGAAAATTTTCCTACTTTTACACATGGCGTCATAAATGCATCCAGATGAGGGTCTCCCATGCCAGACCCAATTGTTGAAATTATTTTTAGCCTCTTCATGTGCCTTCTTTACGTGCTTATTCCAGCCAGGTACCGCTTTTTTATTTTGATAACCACGATGAGTAACAATATCATAACTTTCTGTGCTCGCCTTACGCAGTGTTTCTATTATACTATAATACAATAAATCTATACTTCCAGGATGCTTTAAATCATTACAATATTTATCAGCACATAACTGAAATTCTTGCGGAAACTCGATACATTTAAGACTATTATTGCAAATCTCATGATAAAGCCGAATCTGTTCAGGGGTCCTATTACCCCAAGCTATTTTGTTAGGTACACAATTTGAAGTCACTTTCCTATGTCTTACAATATTATTATAATTGCACTCTATTTCAACAGGAAAGTGATCAGACCAGAATACATTATAATGAATTTTTACGTTAGATATAATTTTATAACCCATTTCAGTACTAACACAATGGTCCAACCACCGACAAGAACCATGAACATCACTAATAAAAGTATAGTCACCTGCGGTAAGGCTGAGGCGCTCCACGTCCGCACATACCCATCTCTGCTCCCCACAAAAATTCATGAGCTCACTATAGAAGAGACCGCCTGGGTGGGCATTAAAATCACCGAGAACGAGCATTGATTCTACACTACTACTGTCTATTATTGCACATATTTCGCTCAAGCATTCCGTGAACTCGATTAGATTATCTCTGGACTCAACAGGCATATATACACAAACAATTAATACTGTACAATTTTTATTCACCACTACTTTACACGCTGCTAACAGATCACTACTGCAATCCACTGGAGTAACGGACACAAACGATTTCTTCCTCCACAGAATAGCCAATCCGCCATAAGGTCTTCCTTTCAAACATCCAGTTGACGTATCTACCGAGGATTTGCCAATATACGCATAATCATCACTTATTGTGCCCAGCAGTGGGATATCATGTGGAAGTAACCACGTCTCCTGTAATGTTATAATATCTGCCTTGCCACAAAACGTCCTCACACAATCCATCGACCGCTTAAGGCCTTTACAGTTGAATGTAATAATTTTACTCAGTGTGTCATCCATTAACCGTATTTTCATTAATTATCGTATCAGGGCGTTTGTCCGCAGTCCGGTACTTATAATGTACAAACCGACGAAAAACAATCCCTTTCGGCCACATAGACTCATTTAAAAACATTTGTAGCGTATAACTCGGTACAAAAATTTTGTAAGCGTTATATTTATTTTCATTCATAATAGATAACTTTGTAAGTGTCACTTTTTCTCCTGTTTTCTTTAGAATATAATTGGCGATATCCTCTATCGAAGTTTCCCTATGTACATTCGTTATATATATAGGTAATCTTTTCTCTGCTGCTCTGAAGTTTACTTCCATATCTTTTATGGCATTACCAACTTTTCCACTGAAATTATACTTCCGCTTAGACCTCTGCACTACTGTCCAATCATTACTATCCTCCGGCTTGTTAGTTTGTGCCACAATATTTTTACGCAAAATCTCAGCCATCGTTATTCCTCTATTTGGGGACACGGTAATACAGTCATTGCATAGCAGCTGCGACGCAGGCAACGCCGTCGCATCAACCTGGGTTGGCTGTTTTGTATCAGAAACCGGTTCAGTCAGCTGTTTAGGTACACACATATTAGCTACTGTTATGTCAACATACTCCTTCGGCTTCTTACAGTTACTGTCACTATCGGTAGATAATCTGGAATTTTGTGACATACCTTCTGTTGAACCCATATCTGATTTATTAGGAGTTTTGCTAATATCATAATTTATTATTAGTCCTATAGGCCCACTGTCGAGTTCACCACCGGAGCCATTAATATGCCGATACCCTCCTCTTTTTTTATTGATATTGCAATCGAAGTTGTTAACGATTGATGCTTGTTTTATATTGTCAAGGTCCGAACGCAACTGATTCACTTGTTCCATTGTAGCATAATTATTTTTGAGTGTTTTTATCTCATTTTGCATCAAAATAATGTCTTTAAGTAACCTCGTCGCGTCGATGTGATCGAACGTAACTGGGGGTAAACGGTGCAATTCTCTCGCCACGAAAATAGGAATTTTCTCAGGATCCACTCGCTTTAGTGTATTTATAATATCTTCTAGGTTACGTTGATTTTTTCCATCACCTTTTCTCGTGGTTTTCTTAATTATTGCAGTAATCGAGTCGAATAACAAATTTTTGGCCGCATCAATTTCCTTCTCCAAGAAAGACGTAGCACATAGACGTATAATGCTTTCTTCATCCATCACATCCATTTTTGATTGAATGAAAGCTAACACTTCATTAATCACTATATTACAGTGAGCACATTTTACCGTATTTGACGACATTATAAACGACTATATAAACAACAGCGGCGCGCGCGCGTACAGTAAGCTGTTGCGCGGCAGACTGGATTATATGTCGCAGCCATCTGGATGAATTAGCCAGCTAATTGGACGTCTAGGCCGTTAATTACAACGCCGACATCACCTAAGTATTGAATAGGCTGAATGCAACTTTTGAATTAAAATAAAAAAATGGGTCTGCACTAAGAAGTGCCTTGTCGCAACACAATTTTTTGTATTTTTTTACAATATTTGATCGTTTTTTTATTGAGTTTAAGTATGAATAATGGTGAAAATAAGAATGCAGAGAGAATGATAATATCTTTGTTCTGCCCTTCATATTTTGAGCAAGACAGAAGGTTGTTTATGTTCATATTTTCAGCGAATCTAAGTTGCCTACGTTTTGGATAGGTGTAGTAATACCTATTTTATACAAATTTCGCAGTACCTAGACTGACACAGTTTATCGGCCTCAATATATAATTAAGGATGTTGGTTTTTGCTACATACATGCCGTCTGTTGAGACAGGTCAGCCCTGCATTGATAGACACACATAAAATTCAAATAATATAATGTGACCTCTGAGTTTGTTTCGGCTTTTCTTCTCAGGGAACAGTCAACTAGGAGCGCCATCTAGTTTTTAAATATTGACCAACAAAATATTGACGTGTAAAAGTGTCTTTTAAGATGTATTTACATAAATAAACATTCCATTTCATTTCATTTGCTCCGCCCACATCTTGTATCGCTAGCGCAAACAAGCGGACTAGCACTGGCCATAATAAAGAAGACAGGTTCATTCAATTTAATTGTCGCATATTTTTTTAGAATTTAAGATTTTATGGTAAATGGTAAAAAAGACACATTTACTTTTTTATATTCGTGTTATACTCAGACTAAAAAAATAATTAGGTTCAAAGGCCGGACACCCGTCCGGCCTTTGAATCCAAATGTTCGGCTAAATTGGCTGGTCTGTCCGGCTTTTCGACTTTAAGACCTAGCAACCGTAAACGTAGGTAACGTTACATTAGTGCACACATTACATAGTTACGGTTAGGGTGAAAAATAAATGTTGTGAGAGTTTTAGATTTTTTCATTATCTGTAACTTTTTCATTTAACTTATTTTGATATGATGCATAGTTTAGCCGCAAATTGCAGACAACCAATATCCATCCCTCAAAACGTATATACTACCACCTCATCCCTCTTTCGGAACTTTCACTCAGTCAGGTCGATTTTTCCTTCATTTCTTACACTTTTCTTATCGTTTATTACGGTATTTAAAACGGTTTGTCTCTGTACACAATGACTGCAGTCGAATATTTGGGGATTGTTATTCCTTTTCGATTTGTGTAATTTTTACCCACGATGGAACGGAGACGGTACTTATATGCGTTTGGGGTGAGAGGATGTTTGTTTGTGCAAATCCATGTTGCCAATTTTCAACCATATATCGGTTATGTTCTTGGAATCATAGTCTCTCTCTGGCGTCATGTCCTCGATGATGATAGAATAAAATTATGAATGTTACATATTTTGAAGAAATATTCGAGTATGTGAATGTGTTCCGTCGCGCAGGTGATGCGGCGCTCGCTGCCCAAGCGCACGACCAAGTCCAAGTACTACGTGTCGCCGCTGCAGTTCCCGGGGCGCGTGTTCCCGGACTTCGCCACCGGGCCCGCCTACCTGCTCACGGCCGACTGCGTGCGCGGCCTGCTGGCGGCGGCGCCGGGCGCGCGCTACGTGCGCCTGGAGGACGTGTTCGTGACGGGCGTGCTGGCGGCGCGCCTGGGCCTGCGCCGCGCGCACGCGCCCGAGTTCTACAACAAGCGCGTGGCCGCGCACCCGTGCGCCGTGCAACGCGGCCTGGCCATCCACATGGTGCGCTACCACGAGCAGTTCGACCTGTGGCGCAAGCTTCTGGACGGCAAGACCAAGTGCGCCAGCTAGCTGCCGCCGGCTCGTCTTTGTGTTGTCTTTAGTTCTACAACAAGCGCGTGGCCGCGCACCCGTGCGCCGTGCAACGCGGCCTGGCCATCCACATGGTGCGCTACCACGAGCAGTTCGACCTGTGGCGCAAGCTTCTGGACGGCAAGACCAAGTGCGCCAGCTAGCTGCCGCCGGCTCGTCTTTGTGTTGTCTTTAGTTCTACAACAAGCGCGTGGCCGCGCACCCGTGCGCCGTGCAACGCGGCCTGGCCATCCACATGGTGCGCTACCACGAGCAGTTCGACCTGTGGCGCAAGCTTCTGGACGGCAAGACCAAGTGCGCCAGCTAGCTGCCGCCGGCTCGTCTTTGTGTTGTCTTTAGTTCTACAACAAGCGCGTGGCCGCGCACCCGTGCGCCGTGCAACGCGGCCTGGCCATCCACATGGTGCGCTACCACGAGCAGTTCGACCTGTGGCGCAAGCTTCTGGACGGCAAGACCAAGTGCGCCAGCTAGCTGCCGCCGGCTCGTCTTTGTGTTGTCTTTAGTTCTACAACAAGCGCGTGGCCGCGCACCCGTGCGCCGTGCAACGCGGCCTGGCCATCCACATGGTGCGCTACCACGAGCAGTTCGACCTGTGGCGCAAGCTTCTGGACGGCAAGACCAAGTGCGCCAGCTAGCTGCCGCCGGCTCGTCTTTGTGTTGTCTTTAGTTCTACAACAAGCGCGTGGCCGCGCACCCGTGCGCCGTGCAACGCGGCCTGGCCATCCACATGGTGCGCTACCACGAGCAGTTCGACCTGTGGCGCAAGCTTCTGGACGGCAAGACCAAGTGCGCCAGCTAGCTGCCGCCGGCTCGTCTTTGTGTTGTCTTTAGTTCTACAACAAGCGCGTGGCCGCGCACCCGTGCGCCGTGCAACGCGGCCTGGCCATCCACATGGTGCGCTACCACGAGCAGTTCGACCTGTGGCGCAAGCTTCTGGACGGCAAGACCAAGTGCGCCAGCTAGCTGCCGCCGGCTCGTCTTTGTGTTGTCTTTAGTTCTACAACAAGCGCGTGGCCGCGCACCCGTGCGCCGTGCAACGCGGCCTGGCCATCCACATGGTGCGCTACCACGAGCAGTTCGACCTGTGGCGCAAGCTGCTAGCTGCCGCCGGCTCGTCTTTGTATTGTCTTTACTTTTTATGGAACTATATTTTTATACACGGTCCCCGGCGGGCCGCGCTATTGCGTGCGAGTCGCGAGCCCGGACGGTCTCACCACCGTACATGTACTACTATTTTTTTTGTATATAAAGTACAAAGCGTTAGCTTTAGTGACTTGTCGCTCGTCGGCACGTACCCAGCGCCTCGCTCCGCGGCCTGGGCCCCACGCGCGGACCCGGGCCCCGGGCCCCCGAGCGACGCGCCGGTAGTGACGTCACTCTTAATCGATACACATTGTACACGTATTCCATTCGTTTAACTGTGCGTGCAGGTTGTGCCAGATGTAAATATTAGTATGTATTGTACGTTGTAACATGTTGTTTTATTGTCCCTCACCCCTCCCTCTGAATTCTCCACGTATACATCTATACATTATAACGTTACCGGGACCTATACCGGTAAGAAACGTTATTAAAAAGTAAAGTAAAAGAAACACAAAATTTCCAGCACTTCAACGTCCAGAACCAATGACGACGATGGTGACGCTTCTGTATGCAGCGGCAGCGTAGGTGCCGCCAGTGGCACGGCCCACTGGGTGGCGGCTGAGGTTCAACAGTGCCTACTTGTCGACGGCTGTGGACTGACGTCGGCGCCTGCCGTTGTTATAGGCATGTCTGCAATAGACATACCATTATACGTATTTATTTTAGGTAAAGTGACAGCCCCATATGCTGACCGAGTGACCGCATTACCCTATTGACTGAACTGCAAGTATAGTGTGTCGTTATTATGACTCAAACTAGTAAAGTGACATTACCTTAAAATGCCCGCATTACTTTCCATAGCAGACTTATCTCTTAGATACAGAATTTAGATAGGTATTTATTATAGTTGAGTAACAGTCTCACAGACTCTTATATCCTTGTAGCGGAGATGTGACCGCTATGCTTCCGTTTACCTTCAGCCATCTCAGAGTAGTAGGTAAACCATTTTGGGTAAACGGTGGTCCTCCAGGCGAAGGACGTGTCCACACCACCACCTGAGTTGAAAAAAAATCGGTCTGGCGACGCCAGGAAAAAGTAACTACAAAGGGTCGCCGCTATCGAAATCGATATGGACTTTAATGTAAATGGGTAAGGCCGTAGATTTTGCCACTTATTGAATGAAAAATTTGTCCCAAATTTTGATTGCTCTTAAAAAATATAATGCTTGGTAAATTGCAATGAAAAAAACATATTTGATTACGTTATTCTTAAACTCATACAATGTATTCTTAAAGTGAATGTAAATCATACATTTTATAAAATACAATGAGTTAAAGCTGTCTAGACCCCAAAATTTCATCAAAAACACGGTGTCTTTTTGGTTCGGCCACACATTTAAAGCTACAAAACTTTATTTTTTTCTAGTAAAAGTCTTACTATTTGTGACTATCTTAAATGTCTAAATGTTAAGCTGCTCTATCGTGGTTTTCATATCTTTAATAACGCGATTTTCATTGAATTATCTTTATTCAAACATTTGTCTCCATATTTTTACTTGTATGTTACTATTTTCTATGTTACCAAAGTTTGGCTTCTGGTTATTTAAAACAGATAGTGGTAGTTTTTAGTAATTTTACTAGCAAAACTGACTGTATAGGGAACGCATTAAAGAAAAAAAAGACGCCATTTTGTCGTCTCTGGAGTGTTGTCAAACTATACACTTGTGTTTCGGCAGTGGATTTTTATTGTGAATTTTGGCGATTTCGAAGGTAAATAACAGTTTTTATTACACACCTCTTACATATTACTATGCGCGAGTGACTAAGAAGTGCGTGATTATGTGTCTTTGTTTCAAATTCGGCTCGGTTTTGAAATTATGCCTATTTTTAATCTTGAAAATTGCGCTTATACGTTGCTTCTATGTAGCTTCTATGTTATAAGTAACGTTGATTGTATGTTCTGGTAACGTTGAAGTGTTGTAAAGGTTTGTGCATATCGTAGATTATTATTATTTATTATTTTCTAGGTTTAAAACACAATATCTATAATGAATGTTATTTAGTGCCTTTAACACAAGAAGACTTTGGGCACGCCGCAATTGCGGCGGTAAGTCCCCTCTTTGAGGAGTGGCTTGAGAGGCGGCATGGCGTCCTCACCTTCCGCCTGACACAGGTCCTCACCGGACATGGCTGTTTCGGGAGGTTCCTGTTTCGGATAGGGCGGGAGGAAACGCCCGGGTGTTTCCATTGCGAAGATCGCCCAGAGGACACGGTGGAGCATACGGTGGAGGTCTGCCCAGGTTGGGCGGAGCAACGCCGTGTCCTCGTGGAGGTGATCGGCGGCGGCGATCTCTCGCGTCCGACCCTGGTCCAGGCCATGGTACGGAGCGAGAGGGCATGGCTGGCAGTCGCCTCCTTCAGCGAAGCAGTTATGCTCGCAAAGAGGGAGGCGGCGCACGTGAGGGAGATGCAGTACATGCGCCCTCACAGCCGTGGCCTTCGCAGGAGACGCCCTGGGCGTCGGGAATCCCAGGCTGATTCCCGGCCACCGTAGGCACGGGCTTGCGGACGGCGAGTAATGGGTACCTCGCTGTCCGGTAAGGACCAAGCCCGGGTCGACGGCGCGTTGTGTTCCACGCGCGCCTCAAAGAGATGTCAGCAGCAACAGAGGGGCCCGCAAGGGCCGATGCCTGCCGGGGGTGCGGGTTGTTCGAAAGAGATACCGCCGCCCCTGGCACACAGGCAACTGAGGGAACACGGGTGGGTTTTAGTCAGTAAAAGTCTGACACGCCCTCCCGCTCCACCCAGAGCGGGAGAAGTTATTTGATGATTTCCCACCCAGAAAAAAAAAGAAAAAAAAAAAAAAAAAAAACACAAGAAGACTTTTTGATAAATATATCACAATAAATATCTTGTTACTACATTTACTTTTATCGTAGTTTTTGTTTTCCTGATAATGTTCCCTTAATTTGGTAAGTGGTAAAATTCTGATTGTATACAGTTCTAAACCTTTTTCTGATCACGCGCATTTACCAGGTTTTTCTGCTATCATTGAAACTTTCACAGTTGTCGAAATGCAAATTTCGGGCTGAAGCTTTTGGTCTTAGCGCATCGTAGAACATACTCCTTTTTTAAGTGGGTTAAAAATACCATATTATGCAATTAGCCTTACAAATATTATGAGTTACTTTCGCGTTGCTTCTATGTTAGTGTAACATAGAAGTTCTATGTTACAAAGTGGCAAAATCCGCGGCCTTACCCAAATAATGGCAACGTGACATTTCCAAAAAAAAATGTGCCCGCAACATGCACCATATACTTAACATTGGATTAAAAAAGCACCTATAATTTCGCCGTGTTTAAGTTAAATAATCTGTGGCCTTTTATTTATTTTATTCTGGGTGGGAAATCATCAAATGACTTCTCCCGCTCTGGATGGAGCAGGAGGGCGTGTCAGACTTTTACTGACTTAACCCCACCCGTGTTCCCTCAGTTGTCTGTGTGCCAGGGGCCGCGGTATCTCTTTCGAACAACCCGCACCCCTGGCAGGCATCGGCCCTTGCGGACCCCACCAGTTGTTGCTGACATCTCTGACGGCGCGCGTGGAACGCAATGCGCCGTCAACCCAGGCATTTTTTTAACGTGGAGAAATGCCTACTGCGCTACCACGGGGAGATAGCGCAGTTATGTGGGACTGTAACCCCTAAAACTCCACGGTGTCCTCCAGTACCTACCGCTTGAGGCGAGAACACGGAAAAGCGCGAGCCATCCGCGAACTCGCCGCGGCTGTCCCGTGATGATCCCGTGTCTGGCACCCTTAGTCCCCCTGCGACGGGTCAGCACAGTGGCCCCTCCGCCTACCACTTTTCGGCCGCAGAGGATAGGGAGAGCGGCCAACGCTATACCGACACTCCTCCTTCCCTGCGGCCCCACCGCGTCCGACATCAAACGGTGGCGACCCCGTCCAGGCCGCGGAAGGGAAGAGCGCTACTCAGAAGTACCGGCACTCCTCCGCCGCAGCCTGTAACCCTCAGCCGCGATGCCTCCCATTCGACATCGCGGCCCGCCTCAGCTGCGATGCACCTCACCGCAACTCACTTTTTTGCCGCTACGTCGTCGGCTTGGAGGCAAAAGCCCTGACGAGCGGCCGCACCTTGGGGTTCCTCTTCGCTTTACCGTGGGGATGACCACGGCTACTGAGCCCCCCCCCCCGCAACGACAATGCGGGAACCCACTGGGGGGATCTGTGGCCTATAGCCACATTTGTGTGCTGGGTTGGCGGGAAATGAAACCACTGGAGACTTATTGCTTCTATAATTTATTTATTTAAGGATAACTTACAGCTAAAACAAACAGATTAAAAATAGTATGTGAGACTGACAGCCAATTAAAAGTCTTCACTTCTAAGAACAGATTAAAAATAAGAGTGTGAACTGTGAAGCACAACACAGCCACGGCAAAGGAACAGAAAAGGAAATAAGTAGGTACAGTATGACATTCAAGCTTATACTGAATTCACATTTCATATTGAATACAAGAATAAATAAATAATAGTTAAAAAAAAACTAAAAAAAACACGCTTTAAAAACCAAACTAAAAAGTAGAAAATAATTGAATTAATATCAAGCACCCCACGCTTTTTAACAGAATTCAATTATTTTCTACTTTTTAGTTTGGTTTTTAAAGCGTATTTTTTTATTTATTTTTAAACTATTATTTATTTTCAATTTTTTTGTTGTGCTAACTACGAAAGCGTGTTTTCTTTTTTTTTTATTATTGAATTGTCATAAGTAGGTCCTCGATAAGTCTACGAAGTTTATATCATGCTATAGCAACTAGGAACATACAGTAATCTCGGTTGTTTTGTTGAGCAAATCGCCATCTCTGTAACAGATAGCCAAACGAAAAATACTGTGTTGCAACATTAAAATATATAATGATGATACCGGGAAATGGTGTACCACACAAACTCACATATATATTTATTGTCTCAAAATATTGGACAATAAATGACAAAAAATAAAAATGACCCCTAAACCAAGTATTATGTATTCGTTAAACGGTTCGGGAAGCTGTTTTTTGTTCATTTAAATAATGCGAATTTATAATCGTTGTAATGGTAACATTTTATTTGCAAATGTCTGCGCTTGAGTGCCGGTTTCGCCGTTTCACGTGTGGATTTTGATTTTGCAATTACATTCTAGTTGTTTCGCAAGTGCATCTGCTAACTACGTTAAGTTGAACCATCGTTCCTCCGTGTCGCCGTGCTGCGTCATAATGATCCCCTGTTTCGTACGTCCACGTTGAGTTGAGCCTGCTCCTCTGTGTCGGCATTTCGGAATAAGGCTAAGTTTCGTATTATCTGACGTCGATTTGGGAGTCCATATTTTTTTACGTATAGATCATATTATTAGAAACCTCCACGTAAAATTCTAAGTGTCGAAATTAAATAGTTACCGAAAAAAAAAAACAAAATTAAAATCGTAAAATTTTGCAATATTTTGTCACTTTGACATTTCGTCTCGCCATTAAACGTTTCTTTTCAAGTAAGGTAAACGCACTAAGATGTTTGACTTCATAATAAAATTATGATGCAAAACAATTGTAAAAATTTACCGACTATTACCGATAAGTGAAACCAAACGTAAATCGATGTTTGTAAATATATAATGTGTTAAATAAATGTTTATTTAATAATTGATTTGTTTTATTGTATTTCAAATGATCCGTTATAAAGATTAGGGTATTTAGGTTGTGGTAATTTATTGTAAGCCTTAAAAAACCCTCCGGGGCAGATCCGACATGGTTTGGAAGGTTAGGTTAGGTTAGGTTAAAACTGTGACCTCCTATGCACGAGCCGAGCGAGCGAAGCGAGCGGTGCCGCGGCAGCGGCCGGCGAGTGCCAGAAGCGACATGGATTGGGTAGGTTAGGTTAGGTTAGGATAAAACTGTGACCTCCTATGCACGAGCCGAGCGAGCGAAGCGAGCGGTGCCGCGGCAGCGGCCGGCGAGTGCCAGAAGCGACATGGTTTGGGGAGGTTAGGTTAGGTTAGGTTAAAACTGTGACCACCTATGCACGAGCCGAGCGACTTGATTCTGTTGACGAGCCCTGTCAGTGAAGTGTCCTGTCGAGCGTCGGTACTTCCCCTTCGTTTTATTCGTCAACCCCACACCTCTTCCGGCCTTTAAATCGACGTTGATACACGAAAATTCGAAAGTTAGGTTAGAATATTAAAAAAAAAAACTCAATAAGGGGGGGTATCGACGCTTTTCCTTCACAGAGGGGGCTCTACACCTCCCCCCCTCCCCCCCTCCCCCCTACCACCCCTTAAATCGACGCCCGGCTATCCGAAGTCCTACCCGGAATAAAGTTGTGAAGTTTTTGTTCTGTGAACTACTGAGCATAGGCACTCTTTAGAGTTTGGACCCATAATTGTGAATAGTGAACTGAACATTGAACATTCTTCCATCATGTCACAAAATTCGTGTTGTGTACCTGGATGCCTAGTGACTAAGATGGTATGTACTTTTTGTTTACTGTAGTTACTGTTGTACCTTGTTTCGTCTTTATAAAACTTGGTTCTTCACAACGATTCACATATTCTACCTTTCCCAATTGCCATCGATTCCTGTATATTCAATAATCAATAATTTTTGTGGAAAAGACCAGAACTTAAAAAAACACACAAAGTATAAAACAACACATTATCAAAGAAATTTAATCATATTACTTTATTGTTATTATTTTATTAATATAACGTTATTATACTAATCATACTACTATTAAATAATGTAAATTTTTAACTTTCAGATCAACTGTTTATGACTGCCGTATGTCCAATATCTGATGTTCAAGAGACTCAACCAGATTTTCAGATGAGAGGTTTGTACTTTATTCATAAAGTAAGCTAAAATACAGAACAGTTTTTTTTTTAGTTAAGAGATGATTGACCGTCAAAAATGTATGGTTGTAAAGAGAGTAAAGAGCTTTTTACTATAGAACCAACCCCGAATATAAAAAATAACAGCTGATTCATATATTATATTTGCAGGACATCTATTATTTTGTACGAAATAGCTGTTTGTACTATTATGCAGCTCACATGTTCATGGAAGTATTTATTTATCATTGCAGATATGGGAGTTCTAGAGAAAGACAGTCATGAGACAGTGGACCTCCTGATGTTCTTCGACGACCTTTTTGACAGCGTCAATAGCAGTTTTAATGAAATAATCAAAGGGAAAAAGTATCGTGCTGCAGTTACTCCAAGCTCACCACATCACAATTTGTAGAATTATAGTATCCCTATTCTCAAAACAATGAAATTTGTTAATGGTAACAATCAAGGAGTAGTGCCTTCACTGTCGAGTTGGATTAAGACTATAGAAAGTTTTAAAAAGATTGTACATTTTTTAAATTCAAACGGGATCGATTCAGGATCCATTGGACCACTTTTTTGGAGCAATTCGAGCTCATGGCCATGGCAATATAATGCCTACGTCGTCTGCATTTGAAGGAGCTTATAAGACACTTCTTATCAACAATATGACATCTTCACATTCAGATGGATCAAACTGAGAAAAAGATGATAGTATTTGTCTCCAAACGCTAAAATCTTTTTTATCGAGTCCTGGAGACAACAATATAACAACTGAATGTGAAGATGAAATAGACTGTGCTCATATGTGTATAGAAATCATAAATACAGATGCGTTATTAATGAGTAAAACTCCAGTGGATATGGAAAAAAGCGCAGCAATTGGTTATTGCAGTGGCTGGATAGCACAACTTGCAAAAAAAATGTAGACAAAAACTGTGCCACTTGCAGGCATGATTTAGAAGAAAAAGACCTATTACATTTTCATAAATATATAAAAATGAAAGAATTTGAAAATAAAAAGTGGTTGTGCTATCCTACTAGGGCGCTGTTTGATTTCTTTGCCCAATTAGAACACATTTGTCTAGAAATATTATAAGATCATTGTAATAAAAATAATGTAAGTGTACATAGTACATTGAACTAATTATTACTATAAACTTAAATTTAAAGTTTGTATCCTGCACAATGCATAAAAATGATTTATTAACATTTCTAATACTTAAATCAACCAAGTTTTTTATTAATAATTGGTGCAAAGAGATCAACAGTGTCCTTACTGGCAAAATTACCTTTTGGGATAAAAATGACCCCATGAAGGAAAAAGCTTATAGGCACTACTCCAAAAATAAAGGGAGGAAAAGAATAACAAAAAATAATATTCTAGCAAATGTTTAATAAACGGATAGTTCTTTTTTTAATGAATAAACTGATTTATCTATAATTCCGAGTTTTCGTTCATACTCCTGTTCAGGTAAAAATCTGGAATATTTACATTGTCGTTTATATTATTGTTTACTATTCATGCTTTTTAATAATTCTGTTAAGAGTGCGTTAATAGTAAACAATAATATAAACGACAATGTAAAAATTCAACTCTACTAAAGCTATAGCTACCTATCTATAGCCTTATCTATAGGTAAAAGTTTTGGTTAGCTGACAACTAGATGGCGCCTCGTTCTGTCAACAGAAAAATTCGAGAGTTGCCTGTCTATACCCTATACTATATTGTAGTCTGTGGTTTATATGAAATCTGACCGTTTAAAGTGGGTCAAAATAGCGTCCAAAGGAGTCGGTTACATACAAACATACAAGCGAAGCTGTGTATAAAGCGTGTAAAAACTGAACATACAAAATCTTATTTAAAAAAACCAAGGCTCAGGCACTTTCTGGCCGAGGACACACTTGTTGCGAAGGGATCAAAATCATGTTGTTTACACATGCTGTTAAAGTTGCTACTTGCACGCACTATAAATGAGTTCTGCCTGTAATTCGTAGACGTAAATGGAACACGCAACGGTGCGTTCCATCGCTTTGACCTTCTGGGAACGTTAAAATAAAATTTGGATAGAATATTTATCGGAGTTATTAATAGAATTATTGAAAATTTTAAATAATGTAATACAGTCAGATTGCTCGCCGATTAATTAGGGGTACCTAATATATGATACTTCTTACAGAGGTTGAGGTAATCTTCAGACCGGTAGGGCACTTTCTGATGTTAACACAAATACTTGATGAACCTTTTCTGGATGCTCTCAATACGATCAATATTGTACTTATGATAACATGGATTCCAGATTTCAGACGCGTATTCCAGGTGGCTTCTAACAAAGGTACTTACAGTAAAGAATTTTTAATGTTTTGGCTTGAGTGAAGCACCTTTAGAGCCGAATTATGAAACCTAGTGCTTCAGATGCTTTAACGACTATGGCATCAACATGAAATTCAAACGTAAGTTTGGAATCGTGATATACCCCCAGATCACGCATGCAATTCATTCTAGGTAGTACTTGATCGCGTAGAATATACGATGAGGGTATGGTCGAGTCCTACTGCAGAGGTGAGATGTATGCCGAGAATTATATGTGAAATGTGAAAAAACACCAACGTGTGTATCCATGTTAGCTGTAGAGATATAATTAAAACCTTTCATACTTTGAACGTAAAAAAGACTGCAGATCTGTGGGGTAATTCTGTAGAAGTCCCCAAGTCCATTATTGACATTGTAGCACCTACTTTAGCTCTTATATTTAATAATTGTATCGACTGTGGGGAGAGTCCTGACCTAATGAAGAATAGTAAAATAGTACCTTTGTTTAAATCAGGTAGTACATCAGACCCCTCTAATTATAGACCTATTTTAATACTACCTACCTTTAGTAAATTTTTTGAGAAATTCATTTTAGACCAATTGCAAAGATTTTTTAATAAACCATTTATTACAAAGCAAAAAGTTCGGTTTTACAAGGGGTCGTTCAACTACCAATTTAACAATGCATGGGAAGATAAATACGTCGCCTTGGGCATTTTTTGCGATTTATCTAAAGCTTTCGACTGCGTGCTGCATGAAACTTTAATCAGGAAACTCCGCCACTACGGGATCCGGAACACCGCTTTGGATCTTCTTATTTCATACTTGTGTGGTCCTTTTTTGTTTCTTATTTATATTAATGACTTGCCTTACCTCATAAAGGATAATCATGAAAAAGTGTTGTTTGCGGATGACACTTCACTTTTGTTTAAACTTAAACGTCAGCAGCTGGTTAATGACGATGTAAATAGCACAATCTCAAAAGTAGTTCATTGGTTCAATGTTAATAATTTACTTCTTAATCAAAAAAAAAAAAAACCAAATGCATTAAGTTTACGCTACCTCACGTTAGGCAGGTGAGAACTACCCAAGTAGCATTGCAAGCTGTATACAAGCTGTATTTAAGTTCGATTTTATACTAGAAGCTGTATATTCAGGCTGTATAAGCGCTTATACAGCCCTTATAAGTAAACAATGGGCACATTTTATACAGCGTTTTGCTCTAGTATAGCTGTATAATAGCTGTATTAGAGCTGTTATTCGGTGTACAAAGAAACCATTATACTACAGATATTATCTTATAAATACTTTATAGAGAAAATAGTTTTAAATAGGTTTTTGAAGAGAATCACAAAATGAATGTAATTCTTTCCAATGAATGGCGACATTGTTGTTTATAATATTTATTAGTAAGTAAACGTAATCTTGGACTTAGATATCTGAAGGTGTTAATTGGTGAATTGAAATTGCGGATTCAAATTTATTGTGAACCTGTCTATGTTTTCCGTCAAAATATTCAAGCGCCAGCAAAATAATCGATCTGATATAAAAGAAAAATACTATTTATACGGTAAGTCAATATTGGTTTTAAGGTTAGAATAAAAAACAATGTTATAATAACAGAAGTGAGGGTAGTGTGAGCATTGTGCCCTCATATCAAGCCGAAAATCATTACATATTCCTTAAATTATGTTTCATATTTTGTTTTATACCTACATTCGAAATTACGAAAATGGCGACTATTTGCTAAACAGCCTAAACGATAATCGGAGTGTGTTATAGTCTGAGTAGCTGTACTAAGTAAGTTATGGATTATATTGTACAGCTTTTGGCTGCTAATCAGCTTTATAATAGAATATTTTTATTACTTAGGCTGTATATCAGTGCTCTATACATAACTTATAATGCTCATAAGGGTTACCTAAAAGAAATAAAAAACGCAGACTCAATATGATACGTACCTACATATAGTAAAACAAAAAAAGGAAGAGATTCTCAATTTGACCTTGAATTTTATACCTAAGTAAACTTATTGTAAAGCATTATTAGTTTGTTGTATGTATTATATCAGTTTTACTTTATTTTCAGGAAAATATGCCGACTAAAATTTAAGCAACCATTGAGAAAGGGCAAAACAAGCTTTGCATTGTACCAAGTTTGTGGGAATCAAAAGGCAAGTTAAGATGGCCAAGAAAGCGATTAGATGTCAACAAATTAGTAAAGGATGAAACATCTCGGTCTTTATATTATTGGTCCACCTCAAAATGCTGTGTGAAAAGACTATCATTATCGTCATATGACGAAGCAGTAAGAGAACTAGATCTCATGGTTCAAATCAATCATCATTTGAACTACTTGCGCTGCTTTATGAAGAAACGTCATAATCATGTTCCAAAGGTTGAATTAAATTTACACATTTATCATAACTGTTATGATCATTAATAACCCTGTTTAATGTTTTTGCTACGGAACCCTCTTCGTTGACCGTAAAGTCTTTCCGAGTGACTGTCATTAATACAAAATAAAGCTGTACTGTAGCTGTCATTTATTTTTTTAGTTTTAAAACACCCTCAAAAACAGAAGTCATAAAACCACTGTATTTACAAGAGTGTACAATTACGCCATAAAAATAAGTTTTAGAACGGAGTTTGCATACACCATTGTACAGAAACAAGTCTCAAGTGATACTATAATAACACTAAGAGCTGTAATAAGTAAGTGTTCACATGCAAAATACAGCTTGTATACAGCTTTAACGATAAAACCAGATTAAAGTGTCACAAAATACTTAAGCTGTATAGTGGAGTTTTCATATTCTGTTTAAATACCCTAAGCTTTCGCGGATCCCTTAATACAGATTGAATAATTTTTTGACACTCTTGTAAGTCTGTAAAGGAACTCTAAGTTCTAAATAGGCTGTTATATGTATGTTGAAAACGCTTGCGTGCTGCTTGGGTAGTGTGTTAATAAAGGGCGAAGAACTGAATCCTGAAGATAGCACTGTATTCTTGGGCTTAACTCTGGATGCCAAGCTTCAGTGGGGCCCACATGTAGATAAATTGTCGAAAAAGCTAAGCTCTGCAGCATACGCTGTTAGAAAAATTCGTAATTTAACTGATATAGAGACAGCCCGTTTAGTGTACTTTAGCTATTTTCATAGTGTAATGTCGTATGGTATTCGGTTGTGAAGAAATGCCGCCGACATTCAGACTATCTTTGTCTTGCAGAAAAGAGCTGTTAGATCAATTTATAAATTAAGTCCGAGACATTCTCTCAGAGAGAAATTTAAGGAAATTAATGTAATGGCTGTGCCTTCACAGTATATTTTTGAAAATCTTTTACATGCCCATAAAAATGTTAAATTGTTTAAAAAATACAGTGCTATCCATAGTATAAATACTAGGAACAAACACAAATTTGTTGTACCATCAACAAGGCTCAAGAAAATAGGTGGGTCATTCAGATGTCAATGTATACTAGGGCATGCAAAAACCGGGTTGCTTTAAAAAACCGTTTTTTTCGGGTTTAATGTTTACAAAACCGTTGAAACCGGTTAAATCGGTTTTTTCGGTTTTTTTTTAATTTTTATTAAAGAAATGAGAAATATGTATGTAAAGAAATAAAAATGCTGAATTCAAATCAAAATAGGTTTTTTTTTTACTTTATCTCACTTATTTTAATACTAATGAGCATTTGTTTGCACTGAAATAAGCTGCAACTACTAAGTAACAATACAAAAAGTTTATTTTCTATAAACATGACATAGAATTAAGATTATTATTTAGGAAAACAACATATTCTTCAATACTTAAGGTACCTAACATACAAAATTAGGATCATTTGGTAGGTACACAAAGGTCAAAAAATATATATATATACACGCTGCTTTTTTATTGGCTAGGGAGCTGCCACGATAGCGGTCTAAATACCAAATACTGTCTAAACCATCTATCGTTTTATCAAATCAGCAAACCTGTTCAATTAAGTAAAAAAAAAAATATGATTATGTCCCGGACCGAAATTTAGACACCCCACAACACAAAATGTAGGCAATAATACTATGTACCTACACGCCGCGCGCTCAATGCGTGGCGGTCGGACATTGACTCTACCTACCATATTTTAGAGCCATAGGTTGAGTGGTTAAGGCGCAGAACCGCGAACCGTAGGTTAGTGGATTCAATTACCAGATCTAACGTATTTTATTTATTTACTTTGTTCACTTTTTAAACACATATCAACAAAATGTTGTTTGGTGAAATTTGATACTCAATAATAAAGACCAAAAACTTTTTCACTTTTTCTGTCAGTAAATAAGTTTATTATGTTATTGCAAGCCTTGTTGATTTCATTTCCCCCTTCATACTTATACGGGCTTAGGACCGTCAGAAATAATGTAGTGAATTTAGTGTATTGAACACTGAATACTGCGGTAATTGGTGAAAAATTATGTGAAACAAACATTTCTGGCGTGTTTAAAAAAGTGAAATCAACTTATTTACAATAATTTATGGAGCATAAGATCACTTACCGAATTAATTATTTACACTATGAATACCTTAATAATTGTTCAAATTTTTCACTATTCTAAAAGCACTTTTGATTCGTCTTTTCAATTGTCTGACATTTTGGGCCTCCTCAGTATACACCAATCTTTTTATTTCAGACCACAAATAAAAGTCCATAGGTGTCAAATCGGGACTTCTTGCCGGCCAAGCTACAGGGCCCCCGCGTCCTATCCACCGGTCACCAAACTCACTGGTTAAATAGGCACGCACTGAACGTTCGTAATGTGCTGGGCACCCGTCATGCTGATAGTAGGTACATACCTCGCAAATTTACTAAGGGTACACGTTCTAATAATCGTGGAACCACCCTCTGGATTAAGTCTCTGTATGTTCCACCTGTGAGACTCCCTTCTACGAACACTGGCCCAATAATTTGGTCATTAATAATACCCGCCCACACGTTCACACTAAAACGTATTTGATGCGAATGTTAAGCGATGAAGTGTGGATTATTGTGACTCCACCAGTGTTCATTGTGTATGTTGAAGAGTCCTACTCGTGTGAATGTGGACTCGTCTGTCCACAAGATATTCGCCCCCGAATGACTGAGCAGCCACTCACAAAAGTGAATGCACCGTTGTTCATCACCGTCGTACAGTGCTTGGGTACGACGATAGTGATAGGGGTGTAAGCCGGAGTTGTTGAGGAGCTTCCACACGTAAAATCTGCTTACACCGAAACGCCTAGCAGCCATTCTTGTACTTCGCCTTGGATCCTCTTCAAAGTACTCAAGAATTTCATCTTCTAGATCGGGGCTGTACGTAGATCGACCCGAACCTTGAGCATGCGCTGGCGCACGGAATTGACCGTGATCTAACAGCCGTTGTACTGTGGATAATATTGTCTCCGGTCGCGGCACTTGTGGATGCACAACACCGGAAGCCCTAAGCGAGTCCATGTGCTGGGGTTCAGCATACAATCTTCGGGCTTCGTTAAGATTGTGTCCTGATATTATGTACATTTCCATCATGTGGAAATATTCAATATTTGAATATCGGTAATGCGCGTTAGCCATGGCGATGAAAACACGGAAGCGGCAGGATGCAATAGCGCGCGACACATCCGTCACTTGCGATTTTTACCGGTCAACTAATCCTTAATCCTTTAAATGCTTTGACATGCCGCCCGCCGGTCAGCGCAAGAGTAGCTCGAACGGCGCCGGCGCGGGCGGCGCGGCGGCGGGAACAAAAGAAAGGGGCGGCGCCATGTTTCGACTACTTTCTTCCTATTGGCTATTTTTTTGCGCTTTTGAAGTAATTTTATAAAAACTCTCGTTTGTTGTAGGGTGACTATGGTTTCATGTTATTAGAGATTTCGTACTTTTGTTTGTCGAAATCATTTTTTTTTTTGCAATAAAGTTATCACTCCTTAAACGTTTTGAGCCCATACAACAACCCTAAAGATTTTTCCGAGCCGTATTTATTATTGACAAATGTGCATTTTTTTTTTTCAACAAAAACATTACCTAGTGGTTACATTACGTGTATACACCATTCCTACAACAGCTCCCTAGCCGATTAAAAAGCAGCGTGTATATAAAATATTTAATAGGATATTAAATAATTCAAACGAAAATTATTAAAGCGCTCTTCGTCGCTCTAGTTATTTTAGTTATTTAAAAATTTGCTGTGCCCGACAGGGTCCATAATTGTTTCTAATTTTTGTACCACCTGTAAGTGTATGTGTTAAGGATTGCAATAAACGATTTGATTTGATTTGTCTAAAATCACAGAATATTAAATAACAATTTAACTGTCATAAAATACAAACAAGCAAAATCAACAGTACGTAAAATGCGATCAAGGTTAGGTTAGGTTAGGTTAGGTTTGGGGATCGGGGGTGCTAGGACAGGAAACCTCCTCGTGTGCCCGTGGGCTGGAGTTTCCCTTGGATGCGTCCGGGGGAAAGGCCAGTCTGTGGGACGGTGCACCCTGGGGTGCGGGCAATTTCCCCCCATTAGGTACGTGTGCCTAAGGGGTGTCGTTGTCCGTATGCCAATATCCTGTCGGAGGTGCGCTCCGGCGCGTGGGCGGGGGAGCCTTATGCTCCGGGGTCGGTCGACTTAGACCACCCCACGATCGCTCACTCACCCCTCTGCTTACAGAGGGTGAGTTGAGTGGGCGTGGGACGTTTCTCCACATTTGTGTCTGTTTCAAACAGACAGACATGTGGAGAAACATGGGCGGCGCTCGTTGTGCACTCACCCTGCCAACGGGCTAGCAGCGGGGGATCTGATTCTCCCGACTGCAACCGTCGAAATCGTAATCCGTAACGAGATCATGGTCATGTTTTATGACTCGGAACGGGACGAGGATCTTGGCTTGACCGCCCGGATCGCGAGGAAGATAACCTCTATAAAAAATTCCTCTAATACCAAGTTTTGGTGTGCGGCGAGGGTATGAATGGCTGAGGAGTAGTGTCATCTGCAGCTTCTTAGTTGTAGGTGGCGCATCAGTCACAAGCGCACCCCCAGCCAGGGATTAGTGGACTCCCTGGTTGGGTCACAAATTTACACTTACCTAGGGACAGGGGGTGAACCTAGGTGGACCGTTTATATCCCCCATACTCGTGGGAATCTTTATGGATACTGAAAATAAACATTTTGAGAAGTTGCCGATCGTGTTGGTCGAGCGGATGAGCAAGGGTGCAATGTCGGACTCCGACACCGCATCCGAGAGGAGGGCGAGCGTGGCGAGCGTTGGCTCGGAGCGCTCGCGGGCTGAGGAAGGGATGACTGGGCGTCTCTCCAAGGGAAGGAGGAAGCGTTCGCCACGCTCCCGCAGCGAGGAAAACCTGCCAGCCGCTAAGGTGGCGACGGGCAGGAGTAGGCGAGGTCGCGCAGTTGCAGGCGGACCTTCGCGTCTACCTGTGGGAAGTGTTACGTCTGCTCCAGTCGAACACGCGGAGAGCGTGGAGAGCGTGGCCTCTGGGGCCGACGATCCGGCCGTAAGTAAGGCGAAGAAGGGGTCGAAGTTTTTTAAAGCTTCGACCCACGATGTGGGCTTAGTGGACGCTGAACGCCAGATAAACCTGGCAAAAAGGGTGCAACTCCAGCAAGACCTGGAGGAGAGGGTCGCTGCCAAGGAGCACCAGGTGCAAACCGCCCGGTCGAGGGCTGGCTATGGTGCATCCAGTGTACTCTATGCTGACCACTCCCTGGCGGAACTGGAGCGCATGGCACAGGAGGACAAGGAGGAGGTCTTCGAGGTCGCCGCAAAGTCCTCCAACTTGAAGGGGACCTTTCAAAAGGCCCTCAAATGCCGGGCCGCCAGTTTGCACGGCATTGTCCTGGAGCTGGTGAAGCGGACGGCCACGGACGAGACGCGGCAGCTGCAGGCGAAGGTGGATCGCTTGCAGGTGGAGGTCAGCCAGCTACATCAGAAGCTGGCTGAGGTCACGGCCCGGCCTGCCCAACCTGCCCCAGGTCCAGTGGTAGGAGGCTCCTCCTCCTCCCCTCCCAACCTTGAGGATGTAATCCGAAAGGTTGTAATGGAGGAGAGGGCCTTCACCAGAGCCTGCTTCGCAGGCATCGAGGACCGGCTCTTGCCGGAAAAGCGGCTCCGCCCGCCGCTAGCGGTGGATCAGAGTCCACCACCGAGGGAGCCAGAACTTGCGCCTCTAGCAGGCCCGGCATCGGGTGCGCAGCCCCAGGCCCAAAAGGCCTCTAAGGGCAAAGGCAAGGGCAAGAGGACCAAGCAGGCTCCTCAGATCCGCACCACAAGTGCGGAGGGAGCGTCTGGGTCGTCTGCCACTGCAGCAGCCCCCCAGAACTCGCAGGAGGAAGACGCCCTTCTTCCCTCCACCACCCCGTCCAACCAGCCGTGGACGGAAGTGGTCAAGAGAGGAAAGGGGAAGGGAGGGAAGAAGCCGGAAAAGTCGGCCCCCAAGCCTGCTTCTGTAGCCAAAAGGGCTCCAGCCAGCGGGAAGAAGCTAGTTCCTCCCAAAACCGCGGCCGTCGTGGTGACCATCACCCCGGAAGCCGTGGAGAGGGGCGAGACGTACGAGTCCGTCCTACGACGGGCTCGTACCAATGCTGATCCCTCCCGGCTGGGGATCAGCAAAGTCGCGTGCCGCCGAACCCTAACCGGGGCTCGAATCTTCGAGTTCTCGGGGGAACAGCGCGGCACAAATGCGGACCTCTTTGCAACGAAGTTGCAAGAGGCCATCGCGGATGTGGCGACGGTCGTCAGACCGGTTAAGACCGCAGCCTTGGAGGTGGCCGATCTGGAGGATTCGGTCACCAAGGAGGATGTGGTGGCGGCCGTCGCGGCGGCTGGAGGCTGTGACGCTGGCGCGGTGAAAGGTGGAGCCATCAGGCTTGGCCGCCGCGGTATGGGCATCATCCGCGTCGAGTGCCCAGTAGCCACGGCTGGGGCCGTCCTTGCTGCGACCAAGGGACGGCTGCTCGTGGGGCTCAGCTCGGCTGTGGTCAAGGCACTTGAAGACCAGCCAATGCGCTGCTTCAAGTGCTTCGCGTTCGGCCACACCCGGGTCACGTGTCCCTCCAAATTCGACTGGGGAGACACGTGCTACCAATGCGGGCAAAAAGGACACAAGAGTGTCACCTGCCGCGCCACCACGCCACACTGCACGGCGTGTGCCGCCAGTGGCCGCCCCGCGGACCACAGGATGACGGGCAGGAGCTGTAAGCCCCCCGTGCGGAAGGGCATAGTGCCGGCGCAGGTTCGCCCTGTTGCCACCACCGCCGCCGTCGTCGCCGCTGCAGCTCCAGCGGCGGTAGCTGAGGAGGATGGTGCAATGTCGGAGTAATGGGGTACGACTATCGCATCATCCAGGCGAACACCAACCACTGCAGAGCGGCCCAGGACCTGGTAGTGCAGGTCATGGCCGAATGGTTGGTGAACGTAGCGGTGGTCGCCGAGCCCTACTCGATCCCCGGCAGCTGGCTGGGTGACGAGGACGACTCGGTGGCACTAGCGGCGCGGTCGTCCACAGACTCACCTCCCCTCTCGCTATTAGAGAGGGGACCGGGATACGTGGCCGCCGCGTGGGGAGATTTAGCCCTTGTGGGCGTATATTTCTCCCCAAACCGCCCTCTTCAGGACTTCGAGAACTATCTCGGAGTCCTGGCCGCCGTGGTCGGCAGGGCGGCGCCGCGTCAGGTCTCCGTACTGGGAGACCTGAATGCCAAGTCGGTGACCTGGGGCAACCCGGCCACCGACGCACGCGGGCGGGCGGTTGAGATGTGGGCAGCCTCCTCCGGACTCTCCCTCTTGAACAGAGGAAGCGTCCAGACATGCGTGCGGCGTGGTGGTGGCTCAATAGTTGACGTCACCTTCGCCACCCCTGCGTTAGCCGCGCGCGTGTTGAACTGGCGGGTGGACCTGGTGGAGACTATGTCGGACCACCGCTACGTGCGGTTCGACATCTCCACCAGTGGCCCCGGAGAGAGGCGGCCCCTCTCGGGGCGGTCACCGTTCCCGCGGTGGGCTCTAACCCGCCTGGACAGGGAGGCAGCGGGGGAGGCGGCGTTCATCCAGGACTGGCTTTCGCCGCCAACCGCCGGCCTGGACGTGGACACCGTAGCGGGGCAGCTGAGGGAGTCTCTGACCGAGGTATGCAACTCTAGCATGCCTCGGTCTCGCCGACCACACCCCAAACGTGCCGTGTACTGGTGGTCGGTGGAGCTGGCGGGGCTTCGAGCAGCGTGTGTGGAGGCTAAGAGGGCCTATACGCGTAGCCGGCGGCGGCGTCGACGGGATCTGTCCGACGAGGACCACCTCTATGAGGTATACATGGAGGCAAAAATGGTCCTCAGTCGGGCCATCGCCGCCGCCAGGGACTCGGCGAGAGCCGAGCTGCTGGAGGGTCTTGACAACGACCCCTACGGGAGACCGTACAAGGCTGCGCGCAACAAATTGCGCCCCTTTGGTCCCCCGGTTGCCGAGACCCTGGAGCCCTCATTCCTGGACGGGGTGGTTCAGTCCCTGTTCCCGTGCGGGGGCAACTTCACCCCGCCAGTGATGGTCCCACCACAAGGCATAGCTCTGCCAGACGAGGAAGAGGAGGAGGAGGCCCCTCCTGTCACGGAATCGGAACTTGGCGCGGCAATTTTCCATATCCGCGCCAAGAAGACAGCTCCAGGCCCCGACGGTGTCCCCGCAAGAGTGGTGGCGATCGCTGCCACTCAAATGGCGGAGAGGTTTCGGGACCTCTTCAGCGCATGCCTTGCGTCTGGGAGGTTTCCGAAACCGTGGAAGGAGGGGCAGTTGTGCCTCCTTCGCAAGGAGGGCCGCCCAGCAGACTCCCCCTCGGCATACCGGCCCATCGTTCTGCTCGATGAGGTCGGCAAAATGTTCGAGGGGATAATCGCTGCTCGCCTAAAGGGCCATCTGCGGGATGTCGGGCCGGACTTGTCGAATGCTCAGTTCGGTTTTCGGGCTGGGCGTTCCACAGTGGACGCGCTGGCCTGCCTTAAGGGCCAGGTGAAGGAAGCGATGGAGGCGGGGGACGGAGTGTTGGCTGTGTCATTCGACATAGCCAATGCCTTCAACTCCGTTCCCCACTCAACCATCCTAGAGGCGCTCCGATTCCACGGAGTGCCTCGATACCTGCGCAGTCTGCTGGCCAGCTACCTGGAGGACCGGGCGATCCTCCTGGTAAATAGGACTGGCCAAGTCCGGCGGTACGCCGTTGAAGCCGGTGTTCCACAGGGGTCAGTCGTAGGACCTCTCCTGTGGAACATCGGCTATGATTGGCTCCTACGGGGAACTCTCCTCCGAGGCACGAGTGTCATTTGCTACGCAGATGACACTCTCCTCACCGCCCGGGGGGGGAGTTTCAGGGAGGCGGCCAGCCTGGCCTCGGCGGGCGGATCCTTGGTCGCGGGGAGGATCCGCCGCCTAGGTTTAACGGTGGCGCTGCACAAGACCGAGGCCGTGTTCTTCCACGGACCACGGCAGCGCCCCCCACCTGACGCCCACATCTTCGTGGAGGGCGTCAGGATTGAGGTTAAGGCCCAGATGAAATATCTGGGCCTTGTCATTGACAGCAGGTGGCGCTTTGGTCCGCATTTTAGCGGGCTGTCGTCGCGCCTGCTAAAGGCCGCAAGCGCGCTATCGTGGCTGCTTCCCAACTTGGGGGGGCCCAGCGCACGATGCCGGCAACTTTATGCCGGCATCTTGAGGAGTATGGCCCTCTATGGGGCCCCCATCTGGGAGGACTCCCTCCACAGGAGGGAGAACGCCACCGCCTTGCGGGCACCCCAAAGGGCCATAGCCCAGCGGGTGGCGCGGGCCTACCGTACGGTGGGCTTTGCGGCAGCATGTGCTCTGGCCAGCACCCCTCCATGGGAACTCGAGGCGTGGGTGCTCGCCAGAGTATATGAATGGACGGCGGGGCGGAGGGCGAGAGGAGAACGCCCAGTCCCGGAAGAGCGGGAGGCCGTCCGGCGGGAGGCAAGGGACGCCATCGTCGTCCATTGGATGGGGGACCTTGCCACCGCAGTCTTCGGCCGCCGAACCCTCGACGCGATTGGGCCGGTCCTGCGAGACTGGCTCGAGCGGTCGCATGGGTTCCTCTCCTTCCGTCTCGTGCAGGTGCTGTCCGGACACGGTTGCTTCGGATCGTACCTGCACCGAATCGGACGGGAGGAGACACCGTCGTGCCACGGCTGTGGCGCGGCGGAGGACACGGCGCAGCACACCCTCGAGGTGTGCCCGTCGTGGTCTGAGCCACGCCGCAGTCTCATTGCGGTGATCGGACCGGACCTCTCACTCCCCGGTTTGGTCAACACCATGCTGGGAGATGAGAGGTCCTGGGCGGCGGTCGCCTCCTTCTGCGAACACGTCATGTCCCAGAAGGAGGCGGCGGAGCGCGCGCGAGAGGACGATCCTCAAGCGGCGCCGCTCCGAAGGCGGAGGAGGGGCCGAAGAAGACGTCAGTATGACAGTCATCTTCGACTCCTCCCAGGTGGAGGCCAGCAGGCAACGGTTGCGGGGGCACCCTAGCCTGTATAGCACAGGCCTCCACCAGTGTCAGACGGGAATGGCCAGGTGTTCCGGCCATTCCCGTAGCCCCCCAGCCTGGGGGGCATGCGGGGCCCGCCAAGAAGGCGGGCATGCGCCGGGAGGGTTGTGGAAGTAAAGGCTGAGCCGGTTTCCCATGACCCTCCCATCACGGCGATGCGGGAACACCGCTGGGTTTTTAGTGGGTAGACTGCTATTCTGACAGGAGTCCCACATACCCCGTCTCGTCCCCCGCGAGCGGGCATGCGTAACGCATTTTCCCAGCGAGAAAAAAAAAAAAAAAAAAAAAAAAAAAAAAAAAAAAAAAGGTTTGGGGATCGTGCGATCGATGGCCCTGTATGGGGCCCCGATCTGGGCGGCTGACCTGACGGCCGGCAGCATCGCTGTCCTACGAAGGCCACAGCGAGCGATGGCCGTCAGAGTCATTAGGGGGTATCGCACGATCTCCTACGAGGCGGCTTGTGTACTGGCCGGATCCCCGCCCTGGGACCTCGAGGCGAAGGTACTCGCGTCACTGTACCGGTGGCGCGAGGACTCGAGGGCGCGGGGCGAGTGGCTGACGCAGCGACATTTGGAGTTGCGTCGGTCACAGCTTCGCGCAGCCCTGGTGGCGGAATGGCGGGACAGGCTTTCACGCCCTACCGCCGGCCCCGCTACCATCGGGGCGGTCCGGCCGGTACTCGAGCGCTGGCTCGGGAGGAGGCACGGCTCCCTGTCGTTTCGGGTGACACAGGTGCTCTCGGGGCATGGTTGCTTCGGGAAGTACCTGTGTCGCATAAACAGGGAGCCGGACGCTCGGTGTCACCACTGCGTCGACTGTCGGGAGGACACGGCGTGGCACACGCTGGCAGAGTGTGCCGCTTGGGAGGAGCCGCGCCGTGCCCTCATCTCAGGAGTAGGCAGTGACCTGTCGCTGCCGGCCGTTGTCGACTCGATGGTCGGCAGCGAGGAGTCCTGGGACGCGGTGGTATCCTTCTGCGAAACAGTCATGTCGCAGAAGGAGGCTGCGGAGAGGGAGCGAGAGATTGCTTCCGCTAACCCGATCCGCAGTAGACGCACCGGGCGTCGGCGGAGGGCGGACAACGCCCTCTTCCAGCCCCCCTAAATGGGTCCAGGGGCGACAGATCCGGGGAAATCTGTCGCCCTCTACTTGTTAGGACCCGAGATGGCGGCGCGTAGTGTTCCACGCGCGCCTCTCTATGACGTAAGGGGGGAGTTTTACACCTCACTCCCCCCCTATCGCGAGGTGGCCCGCAGAGGCGGGCCGGCACTAGCCGGGGATCGCGGAAGTCACATCAGTTCCCGTGATCCCCGGTGCAAGTGAGAGACGGAACACCGGGGTGGTTTTAGTCAGTAAGAGTCTGACAGACCCCTCCGCCCTCCCCAGGGCGGAGGACATCCATGAGGATTTCCCCCCGTCATCAAAAAAAAAAAAAAATTTTAGGTTGGGGGGGTTGGGTCCAGGGGCAACGGATCTGGGGAAATTCGTTGCCCCCTACTTGTTAGGACCCGAGATGGCGGCGCGTAGTGTTCCACGCGCGCCTCTCTATGACGTAAGGGGGGAGTTTAACACCTCACTCCCCCCCTATCGCGAGGTGGCCCGCAGAGGCGGGCCGGCACTAGCCGGGGATCGCGGAAGTCACATCAGTTCCCGTGATCCCCGGTGCAAGTGAGAGACGGAACACCGGGGTGGTTTTAGTCAGTAAGAGTCTGACAGACCCCCCCGCCCTCCCCGGGGCGGAGGACATCCATGAGGATTTCACCCCGTGATCAAAAAAAAAAAAAAAAAGGTTAGGTTGGGGTAGGGTGCTAGGACAGGAAACCTCCTCGTGTGCCCGTGGGCTGGAGTTTCCTTTGGATGCGTCCGGGGGAAAGGTCAGTCTGCGGGACGGTGCAACCTGGGGTGCGGGCAATTTCCCCCCATTAGGTACGTGTGCCTAAGGGTTGTCGTTGTCCGTACGCCAATATCCTGTCGGAGGTGCGCTCCGGCGCGTGGGTGGGGGAGCCTTTTGCTCCGGGGTCGGTCGACTTAGACCGCCTGACGGTTGCTTACTCACCCCTCTGCTTACAGAGGGTGAGTTGAGTGGGCGTGGGACGTTTCTCCACATTTCTGTCTGTTTCATACAGACAGAAATGTGGAGAAACATGGGCGGCGCTCGTTGTGCACTCACCCTGCCAACGGGCTAGCAGCGGGGGATCTGATTCTCCCGACTGCAACCGTCGAAATCGTAATCCGTAACGAGATCATGGTCATGTTTTATGACTCGGAACGGGACGAGGATCTTGGCTTGATCGCCCGGATCGCGAGGAAGATAACCTCTATAAAAAAATCCTCTAATACCAAGTTTTGGTGTGCGGCGAGGGTATGAATGGCTGAGGAGTAGCGTCATCTGCAGCTTCTTAGTTGTAGGTGGCGCATCAGTCACAAGCGCACCCCCAGCCAGGGATTAGTGGACTCCCTGGTTGGGTCACAAATTTACACTTACCTAGGGACAGGGGGTGAACCTAGGTGGACCGTTTATATCCCCCATACTCGTGGGAATCTTATGGATTATAAAAACAAAAATTTTGAGAAGTTGCCGATCGTGTTGGTCGAGCGGATAAGCAAGGGTGCAATGTCGGACTCCGACACCGCATCCGAGAGGAGGGCGAGCGTGGCGAGCGTTGGCTCGGAGCGCTCGCGGGCTGAGGAAGGGATGGCTGGGCGTCTCTCCAAGGGAAGGAGGAAGCGTTCGCCACGCTCCCGCAGCGAGGAGAACCTGCCAGCCGCTAAGGTGGCAACGGGCAGGAGTAGGCGAGGTCGCGCAGTTGCAGGCGGACCTTCGCGTCTCACGGTGGGAAGTGTTACGCCTGCTCCGGTCGAACACGCGGAGAGCGTGGAGAGCGTGGCCTCTGGGGCCGACGATCCGGCCGAAAGTAAGGCGAAGAAGGGATCGAAGTATTTTAAAGCTTCGACCCACGATGTGGGCTTGGTGGATGCCGAACGCCAGCTAAACCTGGCGAAAAGGGTGCAACTCCAGCAAGACCTGGAGGAGAGGGTCGCTGCCAAGGAGCACCAGGTGCAAACCGCCCGGTCGAGGGCTGGCTATGGTGCATCCAGTGTACTGTATGCCGACCACTCCCTGGCGGAACTGGAGCGCATGGCACAGGAGGACAAGGAGGTCTTCGAGGTCGCCGCAAAGTCCTCCAACTTGAAGGGGACCTTTCAAAAAGCCCTCAAATGCCGGGCCGCCAGCTTGCACGGCATTGTCCTGGAGCTGGTGAAGCGGACGGCCACGGACGAGACGCGGCAGCTGCAGGCGAAGGTGGATCGCCTGCAGGCGGAGGTCAGCCAGCTACATCAAAGCTGGCTGAGGTCACGGCCCGGCCTGCCCAACCTGGCCCAGGTCTGGTGGTAGGAGGCTCCTCCTCCTCCACAGCCAACCTTGAGGAAGTAATCCGGAAGGTTGTCATGGAGGAGAGGGCCTTCACTAGAGCCTGCTTTGCAGGCATCGAGGACCGGCTCTTGCCGGAAAAGCGGCTCCGCCCACCGCTAGCGGCGGATAAGAGTCCACCACCGATGGAATCGGAACCTGCGCCTCTAGCAGGACCGGCATCGGGTGCGCAGCCCCAGGCCCCGAAGCCCTCCAAGGGCAAAGGCAAGGGTAAGAGGACCAAGAAGGCTCCTCAAATCCGCACCACAAGCGCGGAGGGAGCATCTGGGTCGTCTGCCACTGCAGCAGCCCCCCAGAACTCGCAGGAGGAAGACGCCCTTCTTCCCTCCACCACACCGTCCAACCAGCCGTGGACGGAAGTGGTCAAGAGAGGAAAAGGGAAGGGAGGGAAGAAGGGGGAAAAGTCAGCCCCCAAGCCTACTGCGACTGCTTCTGCAGCCAAAAGGGCTCCAGCCAGCGGGAGGAAGCTAGTTCCTCCCAAAACCGCGGCCGTCGTGGTGACCATCACCCCGGAGGCCGTGGAGCGGGGTGAGACGTACGAGTCCATTCTACGACGGGCTCGTACCAATGCTGATCCCTCCCGGCTGGGGATCAGCAAAGTCGCGTGCCGCCGAACCCTAACCGGGGCTCGAATTTTCGAGTTCTCGGGGGAACAGCGCGGCACAAATGCGGACCTCTTTGCAACAAAGTTGCAAGAGGCCATCGCGGATGTGGCGGCGGTCGTCAGACCGGTTAAGACCGCAGCCTTGGAGGTGGCTGATCTGGAGGATTCGGTCACCAAGGAGGATGTGGTGGCGGCCGTCGTGGCGGCTGGAGGCTGTGACGCCGGCGCGGTGAAAGGTGGCGCCATCAGGCTCGGCCGCCGCGGTATGGGCATCATCCGCGTCGAGTGCCCAGTAGCCGCGGCTGGGGCCGTCCTTGCTGCGACCAAGGGACGGCTGCTCGTGGGACTCAGCTCAGCTGTGGTCAAGGCACTTGAAGACCAGCCAATGCGCTGCTTCAAGTGCTTCGCGTTCGGCCACACCCGGGTCACGTGTCCCTCCAAGTTCGACTGGGGAGACACGTGCTACCAATGCGGGCAAAAAGGACACAAGAGTGTCACCTGCCGCGCCACCACGCCACACTGCACGGCGTGTGCCGCCAGTGGCCGCCCCGCGGACCACAGGATGACGGGCAGGAGCTGTAAGCCCCCCGTGCGGAAGGGCATAGTGCCGGCGCAGGTTCGCCCTGTTGCCACCACCGCCGCCGTCGTCGCCGCTGCAGCTCCAGCGGCGGTAGCTGAGGAGGATGGTGCGATGTCCGAATAATGGGCTACGACTATCGCATCATCCAGGCGAACACCAACCACTGCAGAGCGGCCCAGTACCTAGTAGTGCAGGTCATGGCCGAATGGTTGGTGAACGTAGCGGTGGTCGCCGAGCCCTACTCGATCCCCGGCAGCTGGCTGGGTGACGAGGAAGACTCGGTGGCACTCGCGGCGCGGTCGTCCACAGACTCACCTCCCCTCTCGCTATTAGAGAGGGGACCGGGATACGTGGCCGCCGCGTGGGGAGAATTAGCCCTTGTGGGCGTATATTTCTCCCCAAACCGCCCTCTTCAGGACTTCGAGAACTATCTCGGAGTCCTGGCCGCCGTGGTCGGCAGGGCGGCGCCGCGTCAGGTCGCCGTACTGGGAGACCTGAATGCCAAGTCGGTGACCTGGGGCAACCCGGCCACCGACGCACGCGGGCGGGTGGTTGAGATGTGGGCAGCCTCCTCCGGACTCTCCCTCTTGAACAGAGGAAGCGTCCAGACATGCGTGCGGCGTGGGGGTGGCTCAATAGTGGACGTCACCTTCGCTACCCCTGCGTTAGCTGCGCGCGTGCTGAACTGGCGGGTGGACCTGGTGGAGACTATGTCGGACCACCGCTACGTGCGGTTCGACATCTCCACCAGTGGCCCCGGAGAGAGGCGGCCCCTCTCGGGGCGGTCACCGTTCCCGCGGTGGGCTCTAACCCGCCTGGACAGGGAGGCAGCGGGGGAGGCGGCGTTCATCCAGGACTGGCTTTTGCCGCCAACAGCCGGCCTGGATGTGGACACCGTAGCGGGGCAGCTGAGGGAGTCTCTGACCGAGGTATGCAACTCTAGCATGCCTCGGTCTCGCCGACCACACCCCAAACGTGCCGTGTACTGGTGGTCGGTGGAGCTGGCGGGGCTTCGAGCAGCGTGTGTAGAGGCTAAGAGGGCCTATACGCGTAGCCGGCGGCGGCGTCGACGGGATCTGTCCGACGAGGACCACCTCTATGAGGTATACATGTGGGAAATCAAAACACTTTTAATACCTTTGAGCTATTTTATTTAAATATTAGTCTTTACAAAAATCTTTACGTCTTTTCCGTCTTACGTCACACTCTACTCTCCTCACATTACTGAAGTCATCCTCTTTCTCTCTCACACATTCTCGCTCTCACTCACTCAATACTGTCATCCCCACATTCGGCCGTCCTGCAATTAGTCTGTCCCTAGACTAATACAAATAAGAAATCTTTAAAACACATAAAAGCTGTAAACACAAAAATAAAATCGAAATCAATAAAAATCTTACATTGTTTTTTAAAATACTTAAATTATAACAACAAATCATTAAAACATAACTTAAATAGCTACGACATAAACAAAAAAAAATCTTAACATTAAAGGGATTAGGGAACACACTGTTTCACCGTCTGAACTGAAAAAATAAAATTGAATCCTAACTTTATGCTCTAACCTCAGTAATTTGCAGCATCGCTTTCCTGCACACTAGGCCATAGCTTCATAGAATCTGCCGCACTGCTCGTCTTATTCGGCCCTTCGGTTGCAGAATCCAGCTTAGCTACATCGTATCTATCGGCACCCTTCACTTTGGTGACCCGATAAGGACCTAAATACTTTGGTCTAAGCTTCATACCTACTCCAAACTGCGTGCGTCGAATAGCCACAATATCTCCAACTTTATAGACTCGACTTTTCTTCCTAGCTTTATTAAAATCACGTCTATTTTCGTTTTGAACTTTTAAAATCTGCTCTTTCGCCTTCATTCGCAGTTCTTCCCGATGATTCATAAAAATGTTTTGATTCTCCTGTTCAATTAAGTCCAAATTCTCAGGATCAGCTTGCCGTCTCATCTTTGTGCCAATCAGTAACTCATAAGGTGCAGCGTTGACACTTCTCTGATAAGTGCTGTTCAGCGCTTGTTGCAAACGACTAACATGTTTGTACCAATTACCTGGTTGCTCTATACAGAGTTTTGTTAGTACAGAAACCATTACTCTATGAATCCTCTCCACTTGCCCGTTTGCTCTGGGAATACCCGTCGTAATAGTAATGTGTTCAATTTTCTCGTCTTTGCAATAACCTGTGAACTCCCCGCTAGTAAAAGCAGTTCCTCTGTCAGTAATAATACGCCTGGGGTTACCAAAAACTTGCTGGTGAACCTGTAGTTTTGCTATTACCTCTCGGCTTGTTGTGCTTTTTGTAGGAAATATCCAAGTGAACTTTGTGAATGCATCTATCATCGTCAAAATATGATTGTATTGTTTTTTCGTTGCAGTCATAGGTCCAATGTGATCTAGATGCAGTGTATCCAATGGTAATTCGCCTTTTTCAATTGGAGACAACAATCCTTCTTGCTTTCCTGCTTTACGACTTGCCAACAAACAAGGTATACACGTTTGAATGTATTCTTCAACTTTTCTGTCTAAACTCTTAATGTAGTAATCTTTTTTTAGCAATTCTATAGTCTTTTTCTTACCGAAATGTCCATTCTCATGAGCGCTACGAATTAATTCCATTTCCATATTCTTTGGTACTACCAAATGTTTCTGAGGACCCTTAAATAAAATTTCATTTTCAAGCCAAAAGTCGTCATAGGGCTTGTCTTTCAAAATTTCAATTATCGCTTTCAAAGCAGTATCTTTAGCTTGGTTATCTTTTAATTTTTCGTAAAAATCTGATGTGATTTGAGCTACATACGGGTATCTACTCAATGCATCGGCATGTCGCATCTGGCTTCCACTCCTGTGCTCAACGGTAAAGTCGTATTCTTGAAGTAGTATTATCCACCGTGCAACTCTTGGTGAAGAAGCCATATCTTTCTTTTCCAGTGTCATCTGAAACGCTTGGCAATCCGTAACTATCTTGAATTTTTTACCAAATAAATATTTCCTAAACTTTTTAATCCCTTCGATTACAGCCAGTGCCTCTAACTCATAACTAGAATACCGACTTTCTGCCTCTGACGTCTTCCTACTCATATAGTAAATCGGATGTAAACTTCCATCATCGTCACTCCGTTGCATCAAAATAGCAGCATACGCAACTGCTGAGGCATCTGTGTGTAGTTCAGTATACGACTTAGCATTATAAATCTTAAGTACTGGATTATTGGACAGTTTTTCCTTCAACGTCTCGAATGCAATCATTTGTTCTTGATTGAACTTAAAAATACTATCCTTCTTCAGTAAATCGGTCAACGGCTTTGCAATCAGTGAAAAATTTTGTATATATTTACGAAAATATGACGTCAGGCCAATGAAACTTTGCAGTTGTTTGGTGTTTTTAGGTTCCGGGAACCTTTTAACAGCATCAGTCTTTTCAGGTGAAGGTTTTACTTGACCATTCTCTATGATGTGGCCTAAATACTCTACTCGTCTTACCACAAGTTGTGATTTCTTCCAGTTGATATCCAACCCGTATTGTGACGCTACGTTTAACACCTCTTTCAATCTTTCCACAGCTTCTAATTCATTCTGAGCTGTAATTATTAAATCGTCTATAAAAATCAGTACTATACGTCTCGAAATCAATTCATGGAAAATAGTCGTTATAAATCTTGTAAATGCTTTTGGACAGATCGTCAAACCAAATGGTGCCTTTAAAAACTCGTATTGTCCATTGTGCGTGACAAAAGCAGTGTACTTAATCGAGTCTTCATGTACTGGTAAATGAAAATAAGCATTTTTTAAATCAATCGTACAGAAAATCTTAGCTTCTGCAAGTCTATCAATGTGGTCGTCAATAATGGGCAAAGGATATTCATCCTTTAACATCTTCTTGTTGATTAATCTGTAGTCCACACAGATTCGGATAGCTCCATCCTTCTTCCGAACTAAGACTAACGGACTAGCATACTCTGACCAACTCACCCTCACTATTCCTTCTTTTAGCCACTGTTCAACCTGTCTTTCAACCTCTTCTTGTTCACTGATAGCTAAACGGCGTGGCCGCTGTGCTACCGGGATGTCGTCTTTCAAAATAATATGCAACCTTACCGGGGCGTCTTTCGTCTTCATCGGCTGGTATCCCTCGACAAGATGCTTTACCTGCTGCTGAATATGTTTACTAACTTCACCTCCGATAACATACGGAACGTCTGTAAAATAACAAGAAAGTTTACGCAACCAATTCTCATCCGACGGTAAAAACATTATGTTTCCTTCCTTCATAAACAATGTTACATCTTTTAAAAACTCATGTCCTATTATAATCTCATACGGCATAGAGTCATTAGATACCACATGGAAACACACATCACTATAGCTTTGTTCGTCAATTACAACAGGAACTGTAATTTTCTCCATGGAACACACTTTTACATGTCCAAAGCCAAATAACGAAAGAAAATCATTTTCACTTTTCGGTGATCCAATCATCGTGTAAAATTCTTCAGAAATCAAGTTAACGTCACTGCCGGTGTCGATTAATGCACACGTCGCCTTCTCAAAAATGTTCACGATTTTCCGGGGTTTTCTTATCAAGATATCTTTGTTTACATCGTTGTCGTTGTCAAGCAAGACGTCATATTCTTTTTTATTCGTGGCTGACAAATCAGTGCTAAAATCTTTTTCGTTCATAGTTGACAACACAGCGCTGCCATCCGCGGACGTAAAATTAACGTTGTCGGCCTCCTTGTTAAACATCGTGCGTTTCGTGTCGTTCAGCGCACTCACACCACCTGGTGTTTTTTCACCAACAACTTGCCGGGTCGGGTGCTGCTGACGTCTTGTAAAAGTCGCACCTGCTTGGTCGCCGCTGCTTCGAAATTTGTTCGGTGCCTGTTCGGATGTTTCCGTCTTGTTACACTGTGGCGCAATATGGCCAAAATCATTGCATTTGAAGCATTTTAGCCCGAGATGTTTATTTGGGCAGTCCTTGGACTGATGACCTTTTCCACCACAACTAAAACACTTGATCACTTTTTTTTCTACCACGTCACTATTTTTCGACTGACTTCGTCGTATCTTTGATTCTTTTATCTTATCTTTCAGAGTTTCGTAAATTTTGATTTTTTCTTTTAAATCTGGATACGTGGTGACTCCGTATAACATTATTTTATGTGTTTCGTCGTCTTCTATCCCATCAACGATATATTTAATCGCAACATAATCCGGCATTTTTCCCCTCTTCCCCAGTTCGCGCATTACTAATAAGTAGTCCATACAGCTTTCATTGTTTTGTTTTTTCCGGCTACTCATCATTTCATGGACTGTCTTTTGGTCTAAAACATCAGGAAACTCTTTGGCGATCGCAACCTTCAGCTCGTCCCACGACTTAAACGGACGTTCAGACTGGAGCCACAGAGCCGCTGTTCCCACCAGGGATCTTCGAGCTATTATGAGCTGTTGTAAAGGCGTCCACATAAAAATTTCAGAATTGTCATCTAATTCCTGGATCCATTTCGATACCGTATAAGTTTTATCCTGGCCACTGAAATTTTTGACCAGATCGTCTGCAAAATAGGGCGCATTGGCTTGAATGATAGGGTTTTGGCTTTTCTCTGCCCTCGCCATTTCGTCTTCTGGATAACTGTAATTCAAACCCGTTGCGTCTGTTGCCAAAAAAAATGGCCGCCTTCAAAACTGAAAATTTTCTACGTCGTCGGCACGTCGTTATATTTTTTTTCTGTTTTACCTTGTAGGCCCGTCTTTTAATGATTTCCCAGCTTTTCCACTTTTGTGGGCGTGAAATGTGGGAAATCAAAACACTTTTAATACCTTTGAGCTATTTTATTTAAATATTAGTCTTTACAAAAATCTTTACGTCTTTTCCGTCTTACGTCACACTCTACTCTCCTCACATTACTGAAGTTATCCTCTTTCTCTCTCACACATTCTCGCTCTCACTCACTCAATACTGTCATCCCCACATACATGGAGGCAAAAATGGTCCTCAGTCGGGCCATCGCCGCCGCCAGGGACTCGGCGAGAGCCGAGCTGCTGGAGGGTCTTGACAACGACCCCTACGGGAGACCGTACAAGGCTGCGCGCAACAAATTGCGCCCCTTTGGTCCCCCGGTTGCCGAGACCCTGGAGCCCTCATTTCTGGATGGGGTGGTTCAGTCCCTGTTCCCGTGCAGGGGCAACTTCACCCCGCCAGTGATGGTCCCACCACAAGGCATAGCTCTGCCAGACGAGGAAGAGGAGGAGGCCCCTCCTGTCACGGAGTCGGAACTTGGCGCGGCGATTTTCCATATCCGCGCCAAGAAGACAGCTCCAGGCCCCGACGGTGTTCCCGCAAGAGTGGTGGCGATCGCTGCCACTCAAATGGCGGAGAGGTTTCGGGACCTCTTCAGCGCATGCCTTGCGTCTGGGAGGTTTCCGAAACCGTGGAAGGAGGGGCAGTTGTGCCTCCTTCGCAAGGAGGGCCGCCCAGCAGACTCTCCCTCGGCATACCGGCCCATCGTTTTGCTGGATGAGGTCGGCAAAATGTTCGAGGGGATAATCGCTGCTCGCCTAAAGGGCCATCTGCGGGATGTCGGGCCGGACTTGTCGGATGCTCAGTTCGGTTTTCGGGCTGAGCGTTCCACAGTGGACGCGCTGGCCTGCCTTAAGGGCCAGGTGAAGGAAGCGATGGAGGTGGGGGACGGATTGTTGGCTGTGTCATTCGACATAGCCAATGCCTTCAATTCCGTTCCCCACTCCACCATCCTAGAGGCGCTCCGATTCCACGGAGTGCCTCGATACCTGCGCAGTCTGCTGGCCAGCTACCTGGAGGACCGGGCGATCCTCCTGGTAAATAGGACTGGCCAAGTCCGGCGGTACGCCGTTGAAGCCGGTGTTCCACAGGGGTCAGTCGTAGGACCTCTCCTGTGGAACATCGGCTATGATTGGCTCCTACGGGGAACTCTCCTCCGAGGCACGAGTGTCATTTGCTACGCAGATGACACTCTCCTCACCGCCCGGGGGGGGAGTTTCAGGGAGGCGGCCAGCCTGGCCTCGGCGGGCGGATCCTTGGTCGCGGGGAGGATCCGCCGCCTAGGTTTAACGGTGGCGCTGCACAAGACCGAGGCCGTGTTCTTCCACGGACCACGGCAGCGCCCCCCACCTGACGCCCACATCTTTGTGGAGGGCGTCAGGATTGAGGTTAAGGCCCAGATGAAATATCTGGGCCTTGTCATTGACAGCAGGTGGCGCTTCGGTCCGCATTTTAGCGGGCTGTCGACGCGCCTGCTGAAGGCCGCTGGCGCCCTGTCATGGCTGCTTCCTAACTTGGGGGGGCCCAGCGCACGATGCCGGCAACTTTATGCCGGCAACTTGAAGAGTATGGCCCTCTATGGGGCCCCCATCTGGGAGGACTCCCTCCACAGGAGGGAGAACGCCGCCGCCTTGCGGGCACCCCAAAGGGCCATAGCCCAGCGGGTGGCGCGGGCCTACCGCACGGTGGGCTTTGCGGCAGCATGTGCTCTGGCCAGCACCCCTCCATGGGAGCTCGAGGCATGGGTGCTCGCCAGAGTATATGAATGGATGGCGGGGCGGAGGGCGAGAGGAGAACGCCCAGTCCCGGAAGAGCGGGAGGCCGTCCGGCGGGAGGCGAGGGACGCCATCGTCGTCCATTGGATGGGGGACCTTGCTACCGCAGTCTTCGGCCGCCGAACCCTCGACGCGATTGGGCCGGTCCTGCGAGACTGGCTCGAGCGGTCGCATGGGTTCCTCTCCTTCCGTCTCGTGCAGGTGCTGTCCGGACACGGTTGCTTCGGATCGTACTTGCACCGAATCGGACGGGAGGAGACACCGTCGTGCCACGGCTGTGGCGCGGCGGAGGACACGGCGCAGCACACCCTCGAGGTGTGCCCGTCGTGGTCTGAGCCGCGCCGCAGTCTCATTGCGGTGATCGGACCGGACCTCTCACTCCCCGGTTTGGTCAACACCATGCTGGGAGATGAGAGGTCCTGGGCGGCAGTCGCCTCCTTCTGCGAACACGTCATGTCCCAGAAGGAGGCGGCGGAGCGTGCGCGAGAGGACGATCCTCAAGCGGCGCCGCTCCGAAGGCGGAGGAGGGGCCGAAGAAGACGTCAGTATGACAGTCATCTTCGACTCCTCCCAGGTGGGGGCCAGCAGGCAACGGTTGCGGGGGCACCCTAGCCTGTATTGCACAGGCCTCCACCAGTGTCGGACGGGAATGGCCAGGTGTTCCGGCCATTCCCGTAACCCCCCAGCCTGGGGGGCATGCGGGGCCCGCCAACAAGGCGGGCATACGCCGGGAGGGTTGTGGAAGTAAAGGCTGAGCCGGTTTCCCATGACCCTCCCATCACGGCGATGCGGGAACACCGCTGGGTTTTTAGTGGGTAGACTGGCATTCTGACAGGAGTCCCACATACCCCGTCTCGTCCCCCGCGCGTAATGCATTTTCCCAGCGAGAAAAAAAAAAAAAAAAGGTTAGGTTAGGTTAGGTTAGTTCCCGTGATCGTACACTAGTTCCCGTGATCCCCGGTGCAAGTGAGAGACGGAACACCGGGGTGGTTTTAGTCAGTAAGAGTCTGACAGACCCCTCCGCCCTCCCCGGGGCGGAGGACATCCATGAGGATTTCCCCCCGTGATCAAAAAAAAAAAAAAAAGGTTAGGTTAGGTGGGGTGCGTGCAGAAAACCTCCTCATGTGCCTGATTGCTGCTCGTTCCTTTCGAATACGTTCGGGGGAAAGGCCAGTCGTTGGGCCGGTGCACCCTGGGTACGGCCAATAGTCTCTCCATGTCGGAGAGGGTATTGACTGTGGCGAATTTCTGCGTAGGGAGGGGAGCTTTATGCTCTTGGGTCGGTCTATGTAGACCACCCGACGGTCGTCCACTCACCCCTCTGCTTACAGAGGGTGGGTTGAGTGGGCGTAGGAGGTTTCTGCACATGTCTGTCTGTTCCAAACAGACAGACATGTGGAGAAACATGGGTGGCGCCCGTTGTGCACTCACCCTGCCAACGGGCTAGCAGCGGGGGATCTGATTCTCCCGACTGCAACCGTCGAAATCGTAATCCGTAACGAGATCATGGTCATGTTTTATGACTCGGAACGGGACGAGGATCTTGGCTTGACCGCCCGGATCGCGAGGAAGATAACCTCTATAAAAAATTCCTCTAATACCAAGTTTTGGTGTGCGGCGAGGGTATGAATGGCTGAGGAGTAGTGTCATCTGCAGCTTCTTAGTTGTAGGTGGCGCATCAGTCCCAAGCGCACCCCCAGCCAGGGATTAGTGGACCCCCTGGTTGGGATACAAATGTACACTTACCTAGGGACAGGGGGTTACCCTAGGTGGACTTTTTATATCCCCCACACTCGTGGGACTTATATGGAGACTACAAAATTAAACAAAAAAGAGAAGGTTCCGATCATTCTGATCGAACGGATAGGTGTGGGTGCGGAGTCGGATTCTGACACCGCATCCGAGATGATGAGCGTCGCTAGCGTTGCGAGCGTTGGCTCGGAGCGCTCGCGGGCTACGGAGGGTATTTTGCCGTCCAAAGGAAGGAGGAAGCGGTCGCCTCGCTCCCATAGCGAGGAAAACCTGCCGGCTGCTAAGGTGCCGACGGGCAGGAGCAGGCGAGGTCGCGCGGTGGCGAATAGGTCGTCCGCTCGTTTGCTGGAGCGGGATCGGTCCGTGCCGGTATGCCGGCCTGACACGCCTGCCCCACTGGAGCACGCGCAGAGCGTTGAGAGCGTGGGCAGTGACTCCGCACCCACGTTCTCAGACGTCGGCGAGGGACTTATGTTGCCTTCGAATAAGGCTGAGGCAAATGCTGCCAAGCGGGCGCAGCGTAAGGCCAGAGCGGCTGAGGAGGTTGAAGAGTTGGCTCGTCAGTTGCGGGAGCGACGCTCAGCCCGAATGGCTGCCGGGGGGAGCGTTTCGGCGGTGGCGCTCAGTCGCCAAGTTCTGGACGGCGTGGGCGTCGTCCTGCAGGTTGCCACTAAATCCGGCAATTTGAAGGGCACGTTCACGCGCGCTCTAAAGGAGGCGGCTGATGGTATCAGGGAGGCAGTTGAGGTCCTCCAGACTCGGTCGAGCACGGAGGAGACGGCGAAGTTGTGGGAGGAAAACCGCCGTCTCCAATCAGAGTTGGAGGACCTCAAGCGGCAGTTTGCCGCCCAGATGGTAGCTCCCGCGGCCACCCAATCGGTCTCGTTGTCGGCTCCATCGCCGGTCCCATCATCGGTCCCTGCACTTGCGGATGCGGAGATCGAGAAGATCGCGCGCATCTGCATGATGCAGTGCGGGCAGATGGTGGGGGCTCGGTTGGAGGCCATGGAGGGGAGGCTTCTTCCTGCCGAAACCTTCCGCCCACCACTCGCTGCGGACAAGCGGAAGCTGGCTGGCACCACCAAACCGGGCCCAACAGTTGAGGCGGCAGAGCCGAGAGGGTCCGGGAAAGTGGCCAGCCAGCCTGCGAAGGCAAAGTCTGCGCCCACTTCCCGGAAGGCTGCTCCCCCGGCGTCTGCACCTGGGCCCACTTCCCAGACGGCCGGTCCCCCGGCGACCGCTCCCGGGCCCTCTACGGAGGCATGGACAACGGTCGTCAAGAGGGGCCGTAAGAAGAAGGCAACAGCAACTGCACCCGCTAAGGCATCTGCCCCGGCCACGCAGAAGACCCAGAGGCCGCCTAGGGTGAGGGCCCCACGCTCCGCGGCAGTGGTTATTACACTGCAGCCCGGAGCCGTCGAGAGGGGCGTCTCCTACAAGACGGTCCTTTTGGAGGCCAAAGCCAAAGTCGCTTTTCCCGACCTCGGCATACCATCCGGCCTAGGCTTTAGGTCGGCGATTACGGGGGCGCGGCTGCTGGAGGTGCCGGGTGCCTCTAGCGGCGAGAAGGCGGATATCCTGGCCGCCAAGCTAAGGGAGGTCCTTAACCCGGAGGACGTTCGAGTGTCCAGGCCGAAAAAGACAGCTGAGCTGCGAGTCGACGGCCTGGACGACTCGATCACCCCGGCTGAGGTTGTGGCGGCCATCGCCGGAGCCGGTGGATGTCCGCCCGATGACATACGGGTGGGCGAAATCCGCACTGGCGCTTCCGGGCTCGGTGTGGTATGGGTGCGTTGCCCGGTGGCGGCGGCCAATAAGGTCGCCGACGCTGGGCGGCTATTGGTGGGCTGGGTTGCAGCAAGAGTTAAGTTGCTGCAACCCAGGGCTTTGAGGTGCTACCGTTGCCTGGACATTGGGCATGTCCGGGCGGGTTGCACCGCCGCAACAGACCGCAGCGAGCAATGTTTTCGCTGCGGTCAGCCCGGCCATAAGTCCGCCCAGTGCTCGGCGGCGCCAAACTGCAGCCTCTGTACAGCTGCAGGGAGGCCCGCCGGGCACAGGGCGGGTGGAAGAGCCTGTGGCGCACCCACCCAAAAAAAGAAGAGGAGGGGCACTAAGGCTGCAAGGGGATCGTTACCCCCCCCTCAGCCTCAGTGCTCTACGGCCGACTCCCGGCCTACGGATGGTGCGACGGAGGGAATGGACTGCGCTTAATGGCGCCTTACCATTTCCTCCAGGGCAACATCAACCACGCTGCCAGAGCTCAGGATTTATTGATCCAGAGCATGGCAGAGTGGTCGATTGACGTGGCTGTGGTCGCCGAGCCGTACTTTGTCCCCCCCAGGGGTAACTGGGAGGGAGATCTGGACGGCTCGGTGGCCATCATTGGCGGGGCTCTCGTCAACCCGTCGCGAGGTCACGGCTGGGTGGCCGCCCTCGCGGACGGAATTGGCACTGTTGGGGCGTATTTCTCGCCCAACAAGAGCCTCGCCGACTTCGAGAACTTCCTTGTCGAGTTGGGGGCCATCGTAGGCCGACTCCACCCTCACCCCGTGCTGTTACTAGGGGATCTCAACGCCAAGTCTTCGGCGTGGGGATCCCCGGTGACCGATGCTCGGGGTGAGGCGCTGGAGGAGTGGGCGGTCACTACTGGCCTGGTCGTCCTAAACCGGGGCTCGGTACACACGTGCGTGCGGCAGCGGGGCGGTTCGATCGTAGACGTATCGTTCGCTAGCCCTGCTGTCGCGAGCCGTGTCCGCGATTGGCGTGTCGCCGTGGAGGTGGAGACGTTGTCGGATCACAGATACATCCGCTTCGACGTCTCCACCCAGACCACTGGCGGCCGCAGTCCATCGGCCCCGCGAACGGACGGCCCGCGTTGGGCGCGTAAGCGCATTGACAAGGAGGTTCTCGAGGAGGCCGCTGTTGTCCAGGCCTGGACCCGGGAGTCGGTGACGATCGGACCCGTCGACGTCGAAGAGGAGGCGCTGTGGTTCCGCGGGGCGATGACGCAAATCAGCGACGCGTCCATGCCCCGCGTCCACACGCATTCAGGAAGGCGCCAGGTGTACTGGTGGTCTGCCGAGATCGCGCGACTACGTGTCGAGTGCGTGGCGGTCAGACGCCAGTACACCCGATACCGGAGGAGACGTCGTCGGGTCCCTGACGAAGAAGCCGCGCGGTATGAGGTGTACCGCGCGGCTAAGGAGGCTCTGTGGCTGGCCATCGGCGAAGCGAGGACGCGAGCCAGGGAGGAGATGTTGGAGACTCTCGACGGAGATCCGTGGGGGCGCCCGTATCGTGCGGTTCGAGGGAAACTTCGAGCCGCGGCGCCTCCACTCACGGAGAGTCTCCAACCTGAGCTGCTGGAGGAGGTCGTCGCAGCCCTCTTCCCGGCAAGAGCGGAGCACATTCCGCCGCCGATGGCATTGCCCGCAGCTGCAGAGCCTACCGAAGAGAGCGCCATCAGCGTTCCGGAGGTGACACAGCCAGAGATGAGGGCGGCCGTGATGCGGCTCCGGGCCAAGAACGTGGCTCCGGGGCCCGATGGTATACACGGCATAGTGCTAGCCCTCGCTCTGAAGGAGCTAGAGCCCCAACTGAGAGGACTCTACACCGCGTGCCTTGAGCAGGGCCAGTTTCCCACTTTGTGGAAATCTGGTCGTCTGGTCCTGCTCAAGAAGGTGGGGCGCCCGGCGGACTCGCCGTCCGCATACAGGCCCATAGTGCTGCTCGACGAGGTGGGCAAGATGTTTGAGCGGATAATCGCTGCCCGCCTCGTCGGCCACTTAAGCAGGGAGGGGCCTGACCTAGCCGAGAGCCAGTTCGGCTTTCGGCACGGGCGCTCCACCATCCACGCGATATCGCGGGTGAGAGTCCTGGCGGAGGAAGCGGTGTCTCGGGGCGGGGTGATGTTGGCGGTGTCCTTGGACATCTCCAACGCCTTCAACACCCTGCCCTGGAGCTGCATTCGGGAGGCACTGCAGTATCATCGGGTGCCTTCCTACCTCCGCCGCATCGTTGGGGCTTATTTGGCGGAAAGGTGTGTCACCTACACGGGACGTGATGGCGGAAACCAGCGCCGCATGTCGTGCGGTGTGCCACAGGGTTCGGTCGTGGGACCGCTCCTGTGGAACATCGGGTACGACTGGGTGCTAAGGGGCGAGCTCCAGCCGGGCGTGGACTTGACGTGTTATGCGGATGACACGTTGGTCACGGCCCGGGGGAGCTCGTACAGGGAGGCAGCGTTGCTGGCGACGGCTGCGGTGTCACAGGTCGTGTCCCGCATACGGCGCCTAGGCCTGGAGGTGGCCCTCAACAAGTCGGAGGCCATGGTCTTTCATGGCCCCCGGCGGGCGCCACCGCTGGGATCACACATCGTGGTCGGGGGGTCCCGAATTGCTGTCGAGTCAACCATGAAGTATCTTGGATTGGTGCTCGACAGCCGGTGGGATTTCGGCCCCCACTTCCAGCGGCTGGTGCCCAAGTTGATGGGCGCGGCTGGGGCGCTGTCAACGCTGCTTCCCAATCTGGGGGGCCCGAGCGCCGCCTGTAGGCGGCTCTACGTGGGGATCGTGCGATCGATGGCCCTGTATGGGGCCCCGATCTGGGCGGCTGACCTGACGGCCGGCAGCATCGCTGTCCTGCGAAGGCCACAGCGAGCGATGGCCGTCAGAGTCATTAGGGGGTATCGCACGATCTCCTACGAGGCGGCTTGTGTACTGGCTGGATCCCCGCCCTGGGACCTCGAGGCGAAGGTACTCGCGTCACTGTATCGGTGGCGCGAGGACTCGAGGGCGCGAGGCGAGTGGCTGACGCAGCGACATTTGGAGTTGCGTCGGTCACAGCTTCGCGCAGCCCTGGTGGCGGAATGGCGGGACAGGCTTTCACGCCCTACCGCCGGCCCCGCTACCATCGGGGCGGTCCGGCCGGTACTCGAGCGCTGGCTCGGGAGGAGGCACGGCTCCCTGTCGTTTCGGGTGACACAGGTGCTCTCGGGGCATGGTTGCTTCGGGAAGTACCTGTGTCGCATAAACAGGGAGCCGGACGCTCGGTGTCACCACTGCGTCAACTGTCGGGAGGACACGGCGTGGCACACGCTGGCAGAGTGTGCCGCTTGGGAGGAGCCGCGCCGTGCCCTCATCTCAGGAGTCGGCAGTGACCTGTCGCTGCCGGCCGTTGTCGACTCGATGGTCGGCAGCGAGGAGTCCTGGGACGCGGTGGTATCCTTCTGCGAAACAGTCATGTCGCAGAAGGAGGCTGCAGAGAGGGAGCGGGAGATTGCTTCCGCTAACCCGATCCGCAGCAGACGCACCGGGCGTCGGCGGAGGGCAGATAACGCCCTCTTCCAGCCCCCCTAAATGGGTCCAGGGGCAACGGATCTGGGGAAATTCGTTGCCCCCTACTTGTTAGGACCCGAGATGGCGGCGCGTAGTGTTCCACGCGCGCCTCTCTATGACGTAAGGGGGGAGTTTAACACCTCACTCCCCCCCTATCGCGAGGTGGCCCGCAGAGGCGGGCCGGCACTAGCCGGGGATCGCGGAAGTCACATCAGTTCCCGTGATCCCCGGTGCAAGTGAGAGACGGAACACCGGGGTGGTTTTAGTCAGTAAGAGTCTGACAGACCCCTCCGCCCTCCCCGGGGCGGAGGACATCCATGAGGATTTCCCCCCGTGATCAAAAAAAAAAAAAAAAAAGGTTAGGTTAGGTTAGGTTAGGTTTTTTTTTTTTTTTTTTTTTTTTTATGTTAGTACTTCTACCGCGGACATGGTGGTCCGCGCCCTTGTTTACGTGTTGTATTTGTTTAGAGGTTTTATTATCTTAGATTACAATTATAGTGCTCCTACATCGGACACATTTTTTTAATCTTAAGACTAAACTTAAAATCTACGTGAGTCCATCATTTTTTTTTTTTTTTTTTTTTTTTTTTATTTAATTATTATTTTATTACTTTTTTTTTGTTTTATAGTAACACATGCACATGTAGATACGATAAGATTTTTTTTTTTTTTTTTTTTTTTTTTTTTTTTTTTTTTCTTTTACTATTTTATGTTTTATACACAAGCATTACAATATGTATGATGGTAGGTTAGTATGTAATGATTTTATGACTATGTTAGGTACTTATGTTATGTTATTATACTACTATTGTTTTTTTTTTTTTTTTTTTTTTATTATTTTTTTTTTTTTTTTTTACAAATTTTGCTTATATTTTATCACAATATTCAAACGGGGAGTTGTCTGCATGGCAGTGTGAGCCGACCAGCCCAGGCCGATGGCATCCGTTCACGGACATGACGTGCACATCTGCGCCGTTTAGTTCAACCATATTTTAGGGAACTTAACGGCCGGATACGCAGCGACACCATCGGCTGGGCATTTACGTGAGCATGACAGACTCACTCGGCCATACAGTTGTACATTATTGCTACATTTTACAACAATTTTAAGATTACTATTTTACAGGGGTGACAGTTATTAAGGGATGTTTGTTAAGTTTGGTTTGGGTTTGGTCTGGAATTGGAATGGGGACTTGTTAGTTAGTGTTCAGGAGTTTGTGTGGTGTCTACTGACCAGGGACTTCGCTAACCGGAGCAATGCTTCCATGACAACTACATCTCGATGCTGCATGGCCGTCTTCAAGTTGTAGTCGATGACGGTTTTAGTCGGCGCATCCATTGCTTTCTTTGCAAAGCGGCCTGTGGCGTCGTCGGCGTCGTCGGTGTAATAGACGCAACTGACTGTGTGTCTCGACACCGCCACTACCGCATGGGAGACGCTGTTGTGGATTTGGAGCCTCCTGGACTTGGTGTTTATAATGACGACGCTTCCGTAGGTCAACCCCTGAGCTTCGTGTATGGTCAAGGTGCGCGACCCTTCGCCGGACCCATATCCCCGGCTCATAAGAGAGGTTTTCTCCTCTTGCGTATGAACCAGGAACAGGGTGTTTGGGGCGGTACTCGGTATTTGCGCTCCTGTGTAACCTTCCACCCTCAGGGAGTGGACCCGTGAAAGCGACGACTTGGAGGAATATATACCGGGGTATATCCTGCTCAGTGCATAGGCCACATCCATTGGGTTGCGGTGTGTGCAAAGCAGCTCTCGGGTGATGCCAGCCACCAGGTTTGGACGGGTATACCTCAACTCGAATAGGTTCTCTCTGTCCAAAAATGGAAGCTGGTTTACGTCTCCGATGAGGACGACCTCGCTTGCTCCTGACAACTTTACTGCCATTACTATGGCCCCAAAGTGGTTCATTAGAGCCTCGTCTACCGTAAGACGGTAGCATCTTTCCTGGCTTTTGAACCCGTTGGCTAGAATTAGAAAAGAAAGAAAGAAGAAAGAAAGAAAGAAAAAACGTTTATTTGCGGTAAACATGACGCAAAAACCAGGAACACACAAATAATAATAAAAAAAAAGATTGAGGGAAACATGCGTCACATCCACACAAAACGGCTATCGCTCAGCATTTTGCTGCAACTCTATGCAAGACAGAGCCCCAGCGCTGGTTTTCAGCGACAACCGGCTTTGACGTAATGACGTCGCCCGGTGCATCAAACAATTAACATCGGACTTATAGAAAATTAATATAACTAATGTGAATGTGATAGAAATTATACAAGAATATAAAAATATAAAAAGGAAATAGACAAAAGTGCTACGAGAATATCAGCCTCAATTAACATTTTACTCTTTATGTAGTGGCAACATTTCGAAGCGTCATCCATAGACAAAATGTGCGTGTGCGACTTAAAAATGATGTAAGAAATTACAAAATGGCCAATGATCTAATGTGCTAATATTATGTAATAGTTGTGTGTCAGTGCCGTAGGTCAGTGTTTTAAGTGTTTTAAGTGTTTATGAGTGAATGTGAAAGATGAGATGGGCCTAATAAAAGACGAAACAAAACCTTGGAATCTGCGGGGTGACCCGACATGCCAAGCATTATTTATATGGCGTATTTAAGAGGTCCGAGTTAGTGGGCCGCCGTACGGCGAACTGCGGCCAGGGGACGAAGCCCTGGTGCCACTCGCCACGCCACCTGACGGGGGCGTCGCGACTTCCAACAGCAAAAACAGGAAGGTATGGAACAAATGGAATGGAAGTTATGAGTTATAAAATAGAAATACAAAATAAACAATACGATTACTGGAATTCAATTTGAAATTAGATTGTAAACGGACGATAATATAAATAAGTTTAAATGTATAAATATTTAGCAATAAACACGGACAAGTAACATATGATAAAAATGTATTTCAATGTAGGTATAGGTTGTCAACGTTGAATGAAAGTGGACAGGGGAAACGCTGCCAGCAGTCCCGGCAGACCGGGGATCGAATGCCATGCCGCAGCGCTGCTGGAGACCCAAAACCAAGTACTGCAGGCCATGACCCATGAGGTAAGCAAATAAACTTTTTATGAGAAAAATTAAACTTATTGTTCAGAGAGCTGTTTATGCAACAATAACTTCTTAAGTTGAAATTTAAATGACTGTATTGTTTTTAGGCCTCGCAGTGGTGGTGGAAGGTCATTCCAGCAGCGAGTGGCCGCAAACCTAAAGCTACCTCTGAAAGCTGCAGTTTTATGTTGCTGCATGTTTAGCGGGCCAACTACAGAACGAAGACCATATTTGTAATGAGCTTGTCGCCAGGTGAGCTTTTCATATAAATAGTGCGGCTTATGGGTTGTTACAATGCCAAACATTAAACTTGCTAAATGAAGTTTCCGCCTGGCAGCCATTTTTAGTGTCTTGAGTTGGTTTATGTATGGCGTTACATGATGCCTGCGAGGGACATGAACGCAGAAACGGACACAGGCATTCTGAATTCGCTGAACCAACCTGTCTGTCCTACCAAGCAGGCAGGGCCCATAGACAGTGTCACAGTAATTGAGTTTAGATAGGATCAGACTGTCAACCAGTTGTTTTCTAAGTGGTACGCTAAGAAAATTACGTATACCATATAAAACCTTAAGCCTGTAGAAGCAATTTCTTAGTACGTTTTTTAAATGAGCCTCGAAACGCAGCTCAGGATCTAGGGTTAGACCCAGACTACATGCCTGTTCTACTCGCTCAATTATCTCCCCTTTGATAAGAATCTCTGGTTTAGCAGACACTATTGCAGAAACTTGCTTCCTTGTACCCAGCACCATGAACTTGGACTTCAGTGGGTTCAGAACCAGAGAGTTCTCTTCAGACCAGGTCACCACTCTATGCAGGTCCTCATTCACCCTCTGCACTGCCAATGCTGTATCACCCCCCTTGAAGGATATATACAACTGAATATCATCAGCATACATGTGATACTTGCAGTTTACAAAAGATCCGGTAACATCAGCACTGTAAAGGATGTACAGCAAAGGGCCCAAGATCGATCCCTGAGGGACTCCCCTAGACACCTGGAGCGGAGGGGAAGACACAGTTGATCCGTCCCCCTTGTGGATCTGCACGTACTGCGACCTACCAGTCAAATAGCTACTAAACCAATCCACAGCTTTACGATCAAAGCCATAGTATGTTAGCTTGGACAACAGTAGATTGGTATTAATAGCGTCGAAAGCCCTTGAGAAATCCAGCAGGACCAGGATCGACCCCTCCCCCCTGTCACGTGCCTCCAGGATATTGCCCACTACATCCATCAGAGCCGTTGCAGTGCCTCTTCCCTTACGGAATCCTGACTGAAGCTCAGGGAGAATGTTGTTTGCCTCCAAGTATTCAATTACCTGTAGATACACCACACGCTCCAGAATCTTTGACAGGCAGGGCAGTATACTAATTGGCCTGAGATCTTTCAAATTGTCTGGATCACTAGTTTTAGGGATAGGGCGAACAATTGCCCGACGCCAGAGGCCAGGAAAAGTGCGCGATTCTATTGACTTGTTGATGATATCAGTGATGACTTCCAGGGTAGTTGGCAATGTGAGAGTTAACATTTCCAAACTGATACCATCAACACCCTGAGCGTTTGATCGTAGACTCCTGATTATTTTCAGAATTGTCTCCTGGTTGGTTTTAGTGAGCGAGAACTCGGCTGAACTGTGCCTGCGAGAATTGAAGCAGGATATCTGTGAGACATTATCGTTACAATTTCCTGGAACATCCAAAAAAGCCGCATTGATAACATCTGGATTGTCAAAATGTCTTGGCAGTAGCCTTTCTTTATGGTCCGGAAGGACATCTGACTTCAAATTACGCCACAGTAGTTTGGGGTCCTTACTCTGCTCGTTGATGTTTTTTGTAAAATATGCCGTCTTTTCCCTCACTAATGCGGCGGCGGCTTCATGCTTAAGATCCAGGTAGTACTGTTTATGATGCGGCTCTTTAGTTTTGTGACATCTGTTCCTAGCCTCATCCCGCAGCTTGAACATCAGACGGATGGTCTCAGTGATCCAAGGCGTAGGCCGCTTATAGAAGGTCTTTTTCTTGATAGGAGCGTGAAGATCAAAAAGCTGGAGCATGAAAGAGTTAAAAGTGTGCACCATAGTATCGACATCACACATATCTCCTATAGTAGACCATGGTATCATGTTCAAATCATTATGGAAGGGATCTGGCATGATGTCTGAAAGAGAGCGAAACTCCACCACCCTAGGTTTAACCTTGGGCTTCTTAAAAACGGATTCGCATGTGATGAAAGAGTGGTGGCCGAGCTCACTGATATGGTTCACCTCAACATTTCGTGTTGTAGCATCAGTGCATACGATGTCGATGAGCGAACTACTGTTACCCACGAAGTGTGTCGCTGATTGAACCAATTGAGTAAGGTTGAAGTAATTAATAAAGTCCGTAAGCTGCTTTGATTTTGAACTGTTTGCATCCAACAGATTGACATTTAGGTCACCCAGCAGTACCAGATTATCATAAGGGGCCAATGCACTAACACTAGCAGTTATGGCGTCAAGGAAAAGCTCCAAATCCTGCCAAGGGGGGCGATACGCGGTTCCAATAAGAATCTTTTTTTTATTTATGGTTAGGCCCAGCCAAAGTTGCTCCACATCAGGGTGTTCAGGATGAGCCCTTACACGCGCGTTAATGCCACTCTTTATATAAAAAGCAACTCCCCCGCCACGCCCACCTCGGATAGTCACAGGTCGCGGTATGTGCTTAAATTTGTACCCAGGCACACTAGGAGCGCGGTCCTCTTCCCCCTTTCGTAACCATGTCTCATTGATAGCCATGATGTCCACAGAGTGGTTACCCATGGCAATCAAGAACTCATCCTGATTTGTCCCTAGAGAGCCCGCATTAAGTAGACCAAACTTAATATATTTACTGGGAGCCATCAGTGCGAATAGTTGTGGGTATTAGATATGAAAGTGTGATGATATGGTATGAATAATTGAGGCCATAGTGCGCACCTTTGTCTTTACTCGGTCTCCTAAGCGGTGCGCAAGCTTCTCCCTGAGATCTTTGGCAGCTTCGGTTGTCGTGGTGGCAACGACGTCCCTCTCCTCATCGAAGTGCTTCACCACCCAGGTTGTCTTGCCGCAACCCGGCACTCCGTTTATCCACTCGATCTTGGGTACCGCCCAAATTTCCTGTGATGCTGGGGTATCCGAAGTCCTTAAAATGGACTGAGCCATTTCGAGGATCTTATCGTCCAGCATGATTTTGGTACATTTGGCGGTAACCACCATCGGGTCGTCGTTTGGTGCGTTAAATCTGGTTTTGCCCGAGCGCTCCGTTTCCTCCTCGTCCAAGGTCACAAAACCACTCTTCGCGCTGTAGGCTGCCATGTACGAACCCGTCATTTTCCCTTTGATGACTTGGGATGTGACGTTGTCGTACACTGCTGCCTCTGCTTCCTCTAGTAGTACCCTAAGCAGTCCTTCTGTGTCTCTCTGGAAGGTCTGCAGGATTTTTCTGCATGTCATGAGATTGACCTCTCTGGTCGCTCTCACGATTGCCAAGTACTCGAGGAAGGCGCTCCTTACGTGGTCCGTGGTTCCCGAATTCACGGCGAGGGTCGGCGGGCTGACTTGCCCCTTTTCGGCTCTTGTAGGCAGAGGCTTCTGCGGTGTTGATTTTTTGGGGCTCTTTTGAAAGAACCTCTCCACTGCCGATTCCTGTTGGTGGGATGGTGATGCGCGGCTGGTGCTCGGGAGCAGAGCACTGAGGAAAGTGCCGAAGGCTTTCAGGCGACTCCTCGACTTGGCCCGGTCCCCCGGGCTAGGTGACTTGCTCTGCTTCTTTGCAGCTTTTTCGGCGGCTGCCTTCTGCTGGGCCCTCTCAGAGCCGCTTTCAGTGGTCGGACTTTTTTCGGGGCTCGTCGCGTTAGGTGTTGGTTGTTTGGGGGCTTTGAGAAAACTCAGAGTTTCTTACCTCTGTCCTCGTAGACAACTAGCTCGTGTTGTTCTGAGGCTTTTAAACAACCGAGACGGTCTGCGACGTCTCCTCTCTCTCCACCGACCATCATTGCGTCGACACTGATCGTACGGGCCGTATGTTCCTATGCCTCCCTGATCTTTTGAAGCACCGAGCTTGCCTGAGCAAATGGAGTCTCCGCTCCCCACTCGAATAATGCGATAGTTTTTCCTTTGGATCGCATTAGACGGCATCGGTGATTGGCTACTTCCACTTGAGGCAGTGCAGCGTACTTGCTGCCCTTCATGGTGGTCTTCGTGGTACATCCGTTGATCAAGGCAGCAAGGCCTGGTGAGATGTTTATACGGGCCCTAGCTCGGCTTGTGCCTATGCAGAAGCTTATGCCTAACCTTTCTTCTTCCCTGTTCATGAATAGGGGGACGGGTCTTAGCCTGACGCCGGGGACTCCGTCTCCTCCGCATGCCAAAAATTGCGTGATGGGCATGGTGTTAGGGGCTGGTTGTAGGCTGGCTTCTGGTGCTGCTGCCACTGCTGCTGCCGCTGGTGTTGGCTGTTGGTTGATGTTAGTGGTTTGTGTTGTGGTGAATTGTGTTCGGGATAAGATTTGTGTTGATGTTGTTGGTTGTGTAGTTGTTGTTGTTGGTTGTGTGGTCGTTGTTGTGGTTGTCGGTATGGTCGTGACTTGGACAGACGGTGGTTGATTTCGACTTCGCGGGGATGCGTCCGTTTTGTTGGCCTCTGCTGCGACGCTGAAGATTGACCTGGATGAACGGCAATCTTGCTGTCGATCTGGTTGTATTCTGAGTGGTGACTGGTTGGCTGGTTTGTGTGGTGTCTTGGTCGCCTTTAGCAATAGGAAACGCGCGACCTCGCTATTCCGTCCCATTTTTGGCGTTCCTGGCAGTCTTCGCTGAACGCTGTGTGTGCCAGGTCGCTACCTGTCTTTTGTGCAACCTTGCAGTTAATGCAGGTGGGTTCCCTGCCGTCTGCTCGAGTCAGGCAGTCCCTCGCGTTGTGCGCTCCGCTGCAGTAGCTGCACGCTTCTTTTCCGGCCTTGCATATGGACTTGTTATGTCCGTACGCAAGGCACTTCGTGCATTGGACGAGCGGGGACTGGTCCTCGATCGAGCATCGCTTTATACCCACGTGCACCTTCTGCACCTGCGTGAAACACTTCCAGAGCTCCGGGGAGAGCTCCAGGACAGGGTGGCATTCATGGGGGTTCCTCGCGCGCTTCCTATAGCGCATCTTTATGGTCTGTCCATCCACGGCGACGTCCTGCAGAAGGTGTTTGTTCTGCGCCTTAAGGAGATCGATGATCTCCCCGTCGCCGTAACTGGACAGAACTCCCTTGATGCAGACGAGGGGGTTTTGAGGTTTCGGCTCCTGGACCTTGAGCCCTGCGTTCGACTTTACTTGGTCCTTTATTTTATTTAAGTCCGACTTGCTGGCGCACCTCAGGACCACTTTTTGGTTCCGCGCTTTCCGGACGTTGTCGACACGGGCCCCGCTGGTTTTGAGGTCCAGGGCGGTCCTGATCCTCTCGATCACGTTGTCTCCAGTGTGCTGGGGGTTCGTCGACGAGACGATCAGGGTGTGGTTAGGTTGTGTGTGTGGTCTGAAGGGCTTAGGCGTGCTGGTGATCTGGGCAAAGGTTTTTGGACCCTGCTGGTGTTGAGGCGGTCTGTCCGCTTTGCCCAGGTCTGCCATTCCCTTCTCAATATTCTGGAGGCTCTTCTTCACCTCCCCGACTGCGAGTTCCGCTTCCAGGTTCAGCGCTGGGGGCGCCTGGGCTGGTGGTTCCTTGTCGCGCAGTACGCGGAGGTCTGCTGAGACGAGCTCCAGCCTTTCCGTGATTGGTTTGAGGTGGTGTGTCATGTTGATTGGTGGCTGTTGTGGTGGTGGGGGAGAGGCTAGAGGTCTGTTGGCGATGGCCTCTATTTGTTGCCGAATGCTGTTTATCGCCTCCTCGAAAGTGGTGGTCGTGAGGAGGCCTGTCTCTCGGCAACTCGGTTCCGTTCCCGTATTTCGTGGCTGGGCGAGGTCCTCCTTGAGTCTCTCAAGAGCCTTGCGCAGCACGTCCAGCTGGTTGGAGATGCTGGTTAGTGATGTGTCGAGGCGTGAAAGTCCGGCCCCCAATGCATCGTTCTTGGGATCTCCCGGGGTTTTTGCGCTTTCTTGCCGCGTCTTTTCGTGCTCCTTGAGGCTTCTGAGGCTCGCTGTTGCGACTTCGTTTTTGACCTCCTTGATGCCCTTGAAGGCTTCAAGGGTCTCGTGTCCCAGCCACTCTCGGATACCTTTTGCCTCTTTCTTTGTTTCTGAGACGTCTGTTTGCATTAGGGAGAGCTCCACCTTTAACGTCATCAGCTCTCGAGTGTGAGCTCTCTCGACCCGCAAAAGTTCTCTTGCGTGTCGAGAGCGCTCCTTCTCGAGGTTGAATTTGTGGCGGGCCCTCGAATCTGCCAGTGACAGGGCCGTCTCGTACAGGCCCTGCAGGCACTCATGGGCTGTGGCCTTGCACTCCCTCTTCATGTTACCTGCTGCTTCCAGGGCGTCCTTACCTCTCTGGAGAAGGTCGTTGGCTTCTCTGGTGGCTAGGTCCATCTCCACCCCTGTGCCTCTTCTCGGTGTTCGGTAGAGGAGGCTTGGCCGTCCGCTCTCAGAACGGTCGGCTTGGCTGGCTGAGGACGCCACCGAGCTTTCCTCGTCCGAGATGATCTGGCGGGGTGGAGAGATGCCGCACTGCTCCCAGTGGATGACTGTCTCCGAGATTCTCCTTCGATCTTCTGGAGAATGAACCGGTGGCAGTGGTGATGTCCTACTCGTGACGTCCGGCTCCGACGCTGCCTTAGGTGGCTGTGGGTTCTGCGATGGATGCGCCGACTTCTCCGAGATCACCGACTTTGCCGTGTTTTTAAGGACCTTCTCCCTAAGTGATTTAGGTGGTTTTGCGGCGTCCGTGGTCGTCTTGCGGGAGGTGGTGGGTTGTTTCGACGACATGTTTTCTGTAGGGTTTTTTTTTTTTTTTTTGTTTAGACTTGTGTGAGGTGGTTATGTAGAATGTTAGTATGAAAGACTTATTTTAACTAAAGTGACGCTATTTCTATGCTTGTGTATTTTTTAACAATAAATATATATATTTTTGATGGACTCACGGATGTTGCGCTGATGGTCTGCGTCTGCTATCCGATGAGGAGCCCGATAACTGCTGGGCTCGATGATCTGAACCCGAGTGCACACTGTTGGTGGTCCTCAGTGGAATCCTGCGGTGTTGCTGGATTGCTGCGTGTGTGGGGTGCCGAATTTCAGGATTCTGTTGGGGCCAAGTTGAAGAGCTCCTTGTGCCCTTTCAAATGAGCCCAAACTCGGCTGTCCAGCTCCAACGGGAACGAAGTTAGGCCGCGGGGGGGTCACCCTGAGGGGGGAGGGGGGGGGGAGGTTTCGTGGGAAGACTATTTTTTCCCTGAGGGGGGAGGGGTAAAGGGGTTGGGAGGGGGTTGGGGGTCAGGGGACCCTTGGTGGCTCAAGCAAGGTCCTGAAATCCCAAGTTGGTTGAGCCCAAACTCGGGGGGGGTAGGACTAAGGGTTGAGGAGTTCCCTCGGGGCGTACCTGGTGGTGGGTTGTGGAGTCGTCACACTGGTGGCTGATCTGCAGGCGGATTCCTCGGCCGGCTTTGGAGTCTTCAGTAAGGGCTGGGATGGCCGTATGTACGTCACGCCTCGTGTCGCAGAAACACGTGTAGCCGAAGTGAGGTTGTTTTGTCACTATTTTCCACGTGTTTTGGCGTTTTTCGCACCTTAATAACTCCCGCGCTCCTGCTCCGATTTTAATGATTTTGGTGTCACTGGATAGGCCTCCGCCGCGTTTCTCAGGATTATTGTAGGTAGAACGACTCCACTAACCTTGCCCGAGTAATTCGCTGGTGAAGTTCCAGGGTTCCTGCTCTGCAACCCGCTGAGGTAGACACTTGCCCACACTATTCCTGGTGAATCAACACTGCACAATTCCACTGATAACTTTTTTGCACTTGTATCTCAACGCGACTAATTTTGGCGAATTTTTAGGTTAGGTTAGGTTAGGTTAGGTTAGGTTGGGGTGGGGTGCTAGGACAGGAAACCTCCTCGTGTGCCCGTGGGCTGGAGTTTCCCTTGGATGCGTCCGGGGGAAAGGCCAGTCTGCGGGACGGTGCACCCTGGGGTGCGGGCAATTTCCCCCCATTAGGTACGTGTGCCTAAGGGGTGTCGTTGTCCGTATGCCAATATCCTGTCGGAGGTGCGCTCCGGCGCGTGGGCGGGGGAGCCTTTTGCTCCGGGGTCGGTCGACTTAGACCGCCTGACGGTCGCTTACTCACCCCTCTGCTTACAGAGGGTGAGTTGAGTGGGCGTGGGACGTTTCTCCACATTTCTGTCTGTTTCATACAGACAGAAATGTGGAGAAACATGGGCGGCGCTCGTTGTGCACTCACCCTGCCAACGGGCTAGCAGCGGGGGATCTGATTCTCCCGACTGCAACCGTCGAAATCGTAATCCGTAACGAGATCATGGTCATGTTTTATGACTCGGAACGGGACGAGGATCTTGGCTTGATCGCCCGGATCGCGAGGAAGATAACCTCTATAAAAAATTCCTCTAATACCAAGTTTTGGTGTGCGGCGAGGGTATGAATGGCTGAGGAGTAGTGTCATCTGCAGCTTCTTAGTTGTAGGTGGCGCATCAGTCACAAGCGCACCCCCAGCCAGGGATTAGTGGACCCCCTGGTTGGGTCACAAATTTACACTTACCTAGGGACAGGGGGTGAACCTAGGTGGACCGTTTATATCCCCCATACTCGTGGGAATCTCTATGGATATTAAAAATACAAATTTTGAGAAGTTGCCGATCGTTTTGGTCGAGCGGATGAGCAAGGGTGCAATGTCGGACTCCGACACCGCATCCGAGAGGAGGGCGAGCGTGGCGAGCGTTGGCTCGGAGCGCTCGCGGGCTGAAGAAGGGATGGCTGGGCGTCTCTCCAAGGGAAGGAGGAAGCGTTCGCCACGCTCCCGCAGCGAGGAGAACCTGCCAGCCGCTAAGGTGGCGACGGGCAGGAGTAGGCGAGGTCGCGCAGTTGGAGGCGGACCTTCTCGTCTACCTGAGGGAAGCGCTACGTCTGCCTCCGTCGAACACGCGGAGAGCGTGGAGAGCGTGGCCTCTGGGGCCGATGATCTGGCCGGAAGTAAGGCGAAGAAGGGATCGAAGTATTTTAAAGCTTCGACCCACGATGTGGGCTTGGTGGACGCCGAACGCCAGCTAAACCTGGCGAAAAGGGTGCAACTCCAGCAAGACCTGGAGGAGAGGGTCGCTGCCAAGGAGCACCAGGTGCAAACCGCCCGGTCGAGGGCTGGCTATGGTGCATCCAGTGTACTGTATGCCGACCACTCCCTGGCGGAACTGGAGCGCATGGCACAGGAGGACAAGGAGGAGGTCTTCGAGGTCGCCGCAAAGTCCTCCAACTTGAAGGGGACCTTTCAAAAAGCCCTCAAATGCCGGGCCGCCAGCTTGCACGGCATTGTCCTGGAGCTGGTGAAGCGGACGGCCACGGACGAGACGCGGCAGCTGCAGGCGAAGGTGGATCGCCTGCAGGCGGAGGTCAGCCAGCTACATCAGAAGCTGGCTGAGGTCACGGCCCGGCCTGCCCAACCTGGCCCAGGTCCGGTGGTAGGAGGCTCCTCCTCCTCCACAGCCAACCTTGAGGAAGTAATCCGGAAGGTTGTCATGGAGGAGAGGGCCTTCACTAGAGCCTGCTTTGCAGGCATCGAGGACCGGCTCTTGCCGGAAAAGCGGCTCCGCCCACCGCTAGCGGCGGATAAAAGTCCACCACCGATGGGATCGGAACCTGCGCCTCTAGCAGGACCGGCATCGGGTGCGCAGCCCCAGGCCCCGAAGCCCTCCAAGGGCAAAGGCAAGGGTAAGAGGACCAAGAAGGCTCCTCAAATCCGCACCACAAGCGCGGAGGGAGCATCTGGGTCGTCTGCCACTGCAGCAGCCCCCCAGAACTCGCAGGAGGAAGACGCCCTTCTTCCCTCCACCACCCCGTCCAACCAGCCGTGGACGGAAGTGGTCAAGAGAGGAAAAGGGAAGGGAGGGAAGAAGGGGGAAAAGTCAGCCCCCAAGCCTACTGCGACTGCTTCTGCAGCCAAAAGGGCTCCAGCCAGCGGGAGGAAGCTAGTTCCTCCCAAAACCGCGGCCGTCGTGGTGACCATCACCCCGGAGGCCGTGGAGCGGGGTGAGACGTACGAGTCCATTCTACGACGGGCTCGTACCAATGCTGATCCCTCCCGGCTGGGGATCAGCAAAGTCGCGTGCCGCCGAACCCTAACCGGGGCTCGAATTTTCGAGTTCTCGGGGGAACAGCGCGGCACAAATGCGGACCTCTTTGCAACAAAGTTGCAAGAGGCCATCGCGGATGTGGCGACGGTCGTCAGACCGGTTAAGACCGCAGCCTTGGAGGTGGCCGATCTGGAGGATTCGGTCACCAAGGAGGATGTGGTGGCGGCCGTCGCGGCGGCTGGAGGCTGTGACGCTGGCGCGGTGAAAGGTGGCGCCATCAGGCTCGGCCGCCGCGGTATGGGCATCATCCGCGTCGAGTGCCCAGTAGCCGCGGCTGGGGCCGTCCTTGCTGCGACCAAGGGACGGCTGCTCGTGGGGCTCAGCTCGGCTGTGGTCAAGGCACTTGAAGACCAGCCAATGCGCTGCTTCAAGTGCTTCGCGTTCGGCCACACCCGGGTCACGTGTCCCTCCAAATTTGACTGGGGAGACACGTGCTACCAATGCGGGCAAAAAGGACACAAGAGTGTCACCTGCCGCGCCACCACGCCACACTGCACGGCGTGTGCCGCCAGTGGCCGCCCCGCGGACCACAGGATGACGGGCAGGAGCTGTAAGCCCCCCGTGCGGAAGGGCATAGTGCCGGCGCAGGTTCGCCCTGTTGCCACCACCGCCGCCGTCGTCGCCGCTGCAGCTCCAGCGGCGGTAGCTGAGGAGGATGGTGCGATGTCGGAATAATGGGTTACGACTATCGCATCATCCAGGCGAACACCAACCACTGCGGAGCGGCCCAGGACCTGGTAGTGCAGGTCATGGCCGAATGGTTGGTGAACGTAGCGGTGGTCGCCGAGCCCTACTCGATCCCCGGCAGCTGGCTGGGTGACGAGGAAGACTCGGTGGCACTCGCGGCGCGGGCGTCCACAGACTCACCTCCCCTCTCGCTATTAGAGAGGGGACCGGGATACGTGGCCGCCGCATGGGGAGACTTAGCCCTTGTGGGCGTATATTTCTCCCCAAACCGCCCTCTTCAGGACTTCGAGAACTATCTCGGAGTCCTGGCCGCCGTGGTCGGCAGGGCGGCGCCGCGTCAGGTCTCCGTACTGGGAGACCTGAATGCCAAGTCGGTGACCTGGGGCAACCCGGCCACCGACGCACGCGGGCGGGCGGTGGAGATGTGGGCAGCCTCCTCCGGACTCTCCCTCTTGAACAGAGGAAGCGTCCAGACATGCGTGCGGCGTGGGGGTGGCTCAATAGTGGACGTCACCTTCGCCACCCCTGCGTTAGCCGCGCGCGTGTTGAACTGGCGGGTGGACCTGGTGGAGACTATGTCGGACCACCGCTACGTGCGGTTCGACATCTCCACCAGTGGTCCCGGAGAGAGGCGGCCCCTCTCGGGGCGGTCACCGTTCCCGCGGTGGGCTCTAACCCGCCTGGACAGGGAGGCAGCGGGGGAGGCGGCGTTCATCCAGGACTGGCTTTCGCTGCCAACCGCCGGCCTGGATGTGGACACCGTAGCGGGGCAGCTGAGGGAGTCTCTGACCGAGGTATGCAACTCTAGCATGCCTCGGTCTCGCCGACCACACCCCAATCGTGCCGTGTACTGGTGGTCGGTGGAGCTGGCGGGGCTTCGAGCAGCGTGTGTGGAGGCTAAGAGGGCCTATACGCGTAGCCGGCGGCGGCGTCGACGGGATCTGTCCGACGAGGACCACCTCTATGAGGTATACATGGAGGCAAAAATGGTCCTCAGTCGGGCCATCGCCGCCGCCAGGGACTCGGCGAGAGCCGAGCTGCTGGAGGGTCTTGACAACGACCCCTACGGGAGACCGTACAAGGCTGCGCGCAACAAATTGCGCCCCTTTGGTCCCCCGGTTGCCGAGACCCTGGAGCCCTCATTCCTGGACGGGGTGGTTCAGTCCCTGTTCCCGTGCGGGGGCAACTTCACCCCGCCAGTGATGGTCCCACCACAAGGCATAGCTCTGCCAGACGAGGAAGAGGAGGAGGCCCCTCCTGTCACGGAGTCGGAACTTGGCGCGGCAATTTTCCATATCCGCGCCAAGAAGACAGCTCCAGGCCCCGACGGTGTTCCCGCAAGAGTGGTGGCGATCGCTGCCACTCAAATGGCGGAGAGGTTTCGGGACCTCTTCGGCGCATGCCTTGCGTCTGGGAGGTTTCCGAAACCGTGGAAGGAGGGGCAGTTGTGCCTCCTTCGCAAGGAGGGCCGCCCAGCAGACTCCCCCTCGGCATACCGGCCCATCGTTCTGCTCGATGAGGTCGGCAAAATGTTCGAGGGGATAATCGCTGCTCGCCTAAAGGGCCATCTGCGGGATGTCGGGCCGGACTTGTCGGATGCTCAGTTCGGTTTTCGGGCTGAGCGTTCAACAGTGGACGCGCTGGCCTGCCTTAAGGGCCAGGTGAAGGAAGCGATGGAGGCGGGGGACGGAGTGTTGGCTGTGTCATTCGACATAGCCAATGCCTTCAACTCCGTTCCCCACTCCACCATCCTAGAGGCGCTCCGATTCCACGGAGTGCCTCGATACCTGCGCAGTCTGCTGGCCAGCTACCTGGAGGATCGGGCAATCCTCCTGGTAAATAGGACTGGCCAAGTCCGGCGGTACGCCGTTGAAGCCGGTGTTCCACAGGGGTCAGTCGTAGGACCTCTCCTGTGGAACATCGGCTATGATTGGCTCCTACGGGGAACTCTCCTCCGAGGCACGAGTGTCATTTGCTACGCGGATGACACTCTCCTCACCGCCCGGGGGGGGAGTTTCAGGGAGGCGGCCAGCCTAGCCTCGGCGGGCGGATCCTTGGTCGCGGGGAGGATCCGCCGCCTAGGTTTAACGGTGGCGCTGCACAAGACCGAGGCCGTGTTCTTCCACGGACCACGGCAGCGCCCCCCACCTGACGCCCACATCTTCGTGGAGGGCGTCAGGATTGAGGTTAAGGCCCAGATGAAATATCTGGGCCTTGTCATTGACAGCAGGTGGCGCTTCGGTCCGCATTTCAGCGGGCTGTCGTCGCGCCTGCTAAAGGCCGCAAGCGCGCTATCGTGGCTGCTTCCCAACTTGGGGGGGCCCAGCGCACGATGCCGGCAACTTTATGCCGGCATCTTGAGGAGTATGGCCCTCTATGGGGCCCCCATCTGGGAGGACTCCCTCCACAGGAGGGAGAACGCCACCGCCTTGCGGGCACCCCAAAGGGCCATAGCCCAGCGGGTGGCGCGGGCCTACCGCACGGTGGGCTTTGCGGCAGCATGTGCTCTGGCCAGCACCCCTCCTTGGGAGCTCGAGGCGTGGGTGCTCGCCAGAGTATATGAATGGACGGCGGGGCGGAGGGCGAGAGGAGAACGCCCAGTCCCGGAAGAGCGGGAGGCCGTCCGGCGGGAGGCGAGGGACGCCATCGTCGTCCATTGGATGGGGGACCTTGCCACCGCAGTCTTCGGCCGCCGAACCCTCGACGCGATTGGGCCGGTCCTGCGAGACTGGCTCGAGCGGTCGCATGGGTTCCTCTCCTTCCGTCTCGTGCAGGTGCTCTCCGGACACGGTTGCTTCGGATCGTACCTGCACCGAATCGGACGGGAGGAGACACCGTCGTGCCACGGCTGTGGCGCGGCGGAGGACACGGCGCAGCACACCCTCGAGGTGTGCCCGTCGTGGTCTGAGCCGCGCCGCAGTCTCATTGCGGTGATCGGACCGGACCTCTCACTCCCCGGTTTAGTCAACACCATGCTGGGAGATGAGAGGTCCTGGGCGGCAGTCGCCTCCTTCTGCGAACACGTCATGTCCCAGAAGGAGGCGGCGGAGCGCGCGCGAGAGGACGATCCTCAAGCGGCGCTGCTCCGAAGGCGGAGGAGGGGCCGAAGAAGACGTCAGTATGACAGTCATCTTCGACTCCTCCCAGGTGGAGGCCAGCAGGCAACGGTTGCGGGGGCACCCTAGCCTGTCTTGCACAGGCCTCCACCAGTGTCGGACGGGAATGGCCAGGTGTTCCGGCCATTCGCGTAGCCCCCCAGCCTGGGGGGCATGCGGGGCCCGCCAGCAAGGCGGGCATGCGCCGGGAGGGTCGTGGAAGTAAAGGCTGAGCCGGTTTCCCATGGCCCTCCCATCACGGCGATGCGGGAACACCGCTGGGTTTTTAGTGGGTAGACTGCCATTCTGGCAGGAGTCCCACATACCCCGTCTCGTCCCCCGCGAGCGGGCATGCGTAATGCATTTTCCCAGCGAGAAAAAAAAAAAAAAAAAAAAAAAAAAAAAAGGTTAGGTTGGGGTCGCCGCGTCAGGTCTCTGTACTGGGAGACCTGAATGCCAAGTCGGTGACCTGGGGCAACCCGGCCACCGACGCACGCGGGCGGGCGGTTGAGATGTGGGCAGCCTCCTCCGGACTCTCCCTCTTGAACAGAGGAAGCGTCCAGACATGCGTGCGGCGTGGTGGTGGCTCAATAGTGGACGTCACCTTCGCCACACCTGCGTTAGCCGCGCGCGTGTTGAACTGGCGGGTGGACCTGGTGGAGACTATGTCGGACCACCGCTACGTGCGGTTCGACATCTCCACCAGTGGCCCCGGAGAGAGGCGGCCCCTCTCGGGGCGGTCACCGTTCCCGCGGTGGGCTCTAACCCGCCTGGACAGGGAGGCAGCGGGGGAGGCGGCGTTCATCCAGGACTGGCTTTCGCCGCCAACCGCCGGCCTGGATGTGGACACCGTAGCGGGGCAGCTGAGGGAGTCTCTGACCGAGGTATGCAACTCTAGCATGCCTCGGTCTCGCCGACCACACCCCAAACGTGCCGTGTACTGGTGGTCGGTGGAGCTGGTGGGGCTTCGAGCAGCGTGTGTGGAGGCTAAGAGGGCCTACACGCGTAGCCGGCGGCGGCGTCGACGGGATCTGTCCGACGAGGACCACCTCTATGAGGTATACATGGAGGCAAAAATGGTCCTCAGTCGGGCCATCGCCGCCGCCAGGGACTCGGCGAGAGCCGAGCTGCTGGAGGGTCTTGACAGCGACCCCTACGGGAGACCGTACAAGGCTGCGCGCAACAAATTGCGCCCCTTTGGTCCCCCGGTTGCCGAGACCCTGGAGCCCTCATTCCTGGACGGGGTGGTTCAGTCCCTGTTCCCGTGCAGGGGCAACTTTACCCCGCCAGTGATGGTCCCACCACAAGGGATAGCTCTGCCAGACGAGGAAGAGGAGGAGGCCCCTCCTGTCACGGAGTCAGAACTTGGCGCGGCGATTTTCCATATCCGCGCCAAGAAGACAGCTCCAGGCCCCGACGGTGTTCCCGCAAGAGTGGTGGCAATCGCTGCCACTCAAATGGCGGAGAGGTTTCGGGACCTCTTCAGCGCATGCCTTGCGTCTGGGAGGTTTCCGAAACCGTGGAAGGAGGGGCAGTTGTGCCTCCTTCGCAAGGAGGGCCGCCCAGCAGACTCCCCCTCGGCATACCGGCCCATCGTTCTGCTCGATGAGGTCGGCAAAATGTTCGAGGGGATAATCGCTGCTCGCCTAAAGGGCCATCTGCGCGATGTCGGGCCGGACTTGTCGGACGCTCAGTTCGGTTTTCGGGCTGAGCGTTCCACAGTGGACGCGCTGGCCTGCCTTAAGGGCCAGGTGAAGGAAGCGATGGAGGTGGGGGACGGAGTGTTGGCTGTGTCATTCGACATAGCCAATGCATTCAACTCCGTTCCCCACTCAACCATCCTAGAGGCGCTCCGATTCCACGGAGTGCCTCGTTACCTGCGCAGTCTGCTGGCCAGCTACCTGGAGGACCGGGCGATCCTCCTGGTAAATAGGACTGGCCAAGTCCGGCGGTACGCCGTTGAAGCCGGTGTTCCGCAGGGGTCAGTCGTAGGACCTCTCCTGTGGAACATCGGCTATGATTGGCTCCTACGGGGAACTCTCCTCCGAGGCACGAGTGTCATTTGCTACGCGGATGACACTCTCCTCACCGCCCGGGGGGGGAGTTTCAGGGAGGCGGCCAGCCTGGCCTCGGCGGGCGGATCCTTGGTCGCGGGGAGGATCCGCCGCCTAGGTTTAACGGTGGCGCTGCACAAGACCGAGGCCGTGTTCTTCCACGGACCACGGCAGCGCCCCCCACCTGACGCCCACATCTTCGTGGAGGGCGTCAGGATTGAGGTTAAGGCCCAGATGAAATATCTGGGCCTTGTCATTGACAGCAGGTGGCGCTTCGGTCCGCATTTCAGCGGGCTGTCGTCGCGCCTGCTAAAGGCCGCAAGCGCGCTATCGTGGCTGCTTCCCAACTTGGGGGGGCCCAGCGCACGATGCCGGCAACTTTATGCCGGCATCTTGAGGAGTATGGCCCTCTATGGGGCCCCCATCTGGGAGGACTCCCTCCACAGGAGGGAGAACGCCGCCGCCTTGCGGGCACCCCAAAGGGCCATAGCCCAGCGGGTGGCGCGGGCCTACCGCACGGTGGGCTTTGCGGCAGCATGTGCTCTGGCCAGCACCCCTCCTTGGGAGCTCGAGGCGTGGGTGCTCGCCAGAGTATATGAATGGACGGCGGGGCGGAGGGCGAGAGGAGAACGCCCAGTCCCGGAAGAGCGGGAGGCCGTCCGGCGGGAGGCGAGGGACGCCATCGTCGTCCATTGGATGGGGGACCTTGCCACCGCAGTCTTCGGCCGCCGAACCCTCGACGCGATTGGGCCGGTCCTGCGAGACTGGCTCGAGCGGTCGCATGGGTTCCTCTCCTTCCGTCTCGTGCAGGTGCTCTCCGGACACGGTTGCTTCGGATCGTACCTGCACCGAATCGGACGGGAGGAGACACCGTCGTGCCACGGCTGTGGCGCGGCGGAGGACACGGCACAGCACACCCTCGAGGTGTGCCCGTCGTGGTCTGAGCCGCGCCGCAGTCTCATTGCGGTGATCGGACCGGACCTCTCACTCCCCGGTTTAGTCAACACCATACTGGGAGATGAGAGGTCCTGGGCGGCAGTCGCCTCCTTCTGCGAACACGTCATGTCCCAGAAGGAGGCGGCGGAGCGCGCGCGAGAGGACGATCCTCAAGCGGCGCCGCTCCGAAGGCGGAGGAGGGGCCGAAGAAGACGTCAGTATGACAGTCATCTTCGACTCCTCCCAGGTGGAGGCCAGCAGGCAACGGTTGCGGGGGCACCCTAGCCTGTATTGCACAGGCCTCCACCAGTGTCGGACGGGAATGGCCAGGTGTTCCGGCCATTCCCGTAGCCCCCCAGCCTGGGGGGCATGCGGGGCCCGCCAACAAGGCGGGCATGCGCCGGGAGGGTTGTGGAAGTAAAGGCTGAGCCGGTTTCCCATGACCCTCCCATCACGGCGATGCGGGAACACCGCTGGGTTTTTAGTGGGTAGACTGCCATTCTGGCAGGAGTCCCACATACCCCGTCTCGTCCCCCGCGAGCGGGCATGCGTAATGCATTTTCCCAGCGAGGAAAAAAAAAAAAAAAAAAAAAAAAAAGGTTAGGTTGGGGTGGGGTGCTAGGACAGGAAACCTCCTCGTGTGCCCGTGGGCTGGAGTTTCCCTTGGATGCGTCCGGGGGAAAGACCAGTCTTTGGGACGGTGCACTCTGGGGTGCGGGCAATTTCCCCCCATTAGGTACGTGTGCCTAAGGGGTGTCGTTGTCCGTATGCCAATATCCTGTCGGAGATGCGCTCCGGCGCGTGGGCGGGGGAGCCTTGTGCTCCTGGGTCGGTTGACCTGACCCGCCCGGCGGTCGCCTACTCACCCCTCTGCTTACAGAGGGTGAGTTGAGTGGGCGTGGGACGTGTCTCCACTTCTGACAGGTGGAGGCTAGCAGGCAACGGTTGCGGGGGCACCCTAGCCTGCATTGCACAGGCCTCCACCAGTGTCGGACGGGAATAGTCATGTGTTCTGGCCATTCCCGGACCCCCATCTGGGGGGCATGCGGGGCCTGCCATTTAGGCGGGCATGCGCCGGGAGGGTTGTGGAAGTAAAGGCTGAGCCGGTTTCCCATGGCCCTCCCATCACGGCGATGCGGGAACACCGCTGAGTTTTTAGTGGGTAGACTGTCATTCTGACAGGAGTCCCACATACCCCGTCTCGTCCCCCGCGAGCGGGTATGCGTAAAGCATTTTCTCAGCCTAATAAAAAAAAAAAAAAAAAAAAAAGGTTAGGTTGGGGTGCTAGGACAGGAAACCTCCTCGTGTGCCCGTGGGCTGGAGTTTCCCTTGGATGCGTCCGGGGGAAAGGCCAGTCTGCGGGACGGTGCACCCTGGGGTGCGGGCAATTTCCCCCCATTAGGTACGTGTGCCTAAGGGGTGTCGTTGTCCGTATGCCAATATCCTGTCGGAGGTGCGCTCCGGCGCGTGGGCGGGGGAGCCTTTTGCTCCGGGGTCGGTCTACTTAGACCGCCTGACGGTCGCTTACTCACCCCTCTGCTTACAGAGGGTGAGTTGAGTGGGCGTGGGACGTTTCTCCACATTTCTGTCTGTTTCATACAGACAGAAATGTGGAGAAACATGGGCGGCGCTCGTTGTGCACTCACCCTGCCAACGGGCTAGCAGCGGGGGATCTGATTCTCCCGACTGCAACCGTCGAAATCGTAATCCGTAACGAGATCATGGTCATGTTTTATGACTCGGAACGGGACGAGGATCTTGGCTTGATCGCCCGGATCGCGAGGAAGATAACCTCTATAAAAAATTCCTCTAATACCAAGTTTTGGTGTGCGGCGAGGGTATGAATGGCTGAGGAGTAGTGTCATCTGCAGCTTCTTAGTTGTAGGTGGCGCATCAGTCACAAGCGCACCCCCAGCCAGGGATTAGTGGACCCCCTGGTTGGGTCACAAATTTACACTTACCTAGGGACAGGGGGTGAACCTAGGTGGACCGTTTATATCCCCCATACTCGTGGGAATCTCTATGGATATTAAAAATACAAATTTTGAGAAGTTGCCGATCGTTTTGGTCGAGCGGATGAGCAAGGGTGCAATGTCGGACTCCGACACCGCATCCGAGAGGAGGGCGAGCGTGGCGAGCGTTGGCTCGGAGCGCTCGCGGGCTGAAGAAGGGATGGCTGGGCGTCTCTCCAAGGGAAGGAGGAAGCGTTCGCCACGCTCCCGCAGCGAGGAGAACCTGCCAGCCGCTAAGGTGGCGACGGGCAGGAGTAGGCGAGGTCGCGCAGTTGGAGGCGGACCTTCGCGTCTCCCTGTGGGAAGTGTTACGCCTGCTCCGGTCGAACACACGGAGAGCGTGGAGAGCGTGGCCTCTGGGGCCGACGATCCGGCCGAAAGTAAGGCAAAGAAGGGATCGAAGTATTTTAAAGCTTCGACCCACGATGTGGGCTTGGTGGACGCCGAACGCCAGCTAAACCTGGCGAAAAGGGTGCAACTCCAGCAAGACCTGGAGGAGAGGGTCGCTGCCAAGGAGCACCAGGTGCAAACCGCCCGGTCGAGGGCTGGCTATGGTGCATCCAGTGTACTGTATGCCGACCACTCCCTGGCGGAACTGGAGCGCATGGCACAGGAGGACAAGGAGGAGGTCTTCGAGGTCGCCGCAAAGTCCTCCAACTTGAAGGGGACCTTTCAAAAAGCCCTCAAATGCCGGGCCGCCAGCTTGCACGGCATTGTCCTGGAGCTGGTGAAGCGGACGGCCACGGACGAGACGCGGCAGCTGCAGGCGAAGGTGGATCGCCTGCAGGCGGAGGTCAGCCAGCTACATCAGAAGCTGGCTGAGGTCACGGCCCGGCCTGCCCAACCTGGCCCAGGTCCGGTGGTAGGAGGCTCCTCCTCCTCCACAGCCAACCTTGAGGAAGTAATCCGGAAGGTTGTCATGGAGGAGAGGGCCTTCACTAGAGCCTGCTTTGCAGGCATCGAGGACCGGCTCTTGCCGGAAAAGCGGCTCCGCCCACCGCTAGCGGCGGATAAAAGTCCACCACCGATGGGATCGGAACCTGCGCCTCTAGCAGGACCGGCATCGGGTGCGCAGCCCCAGGCCCCGAAGCCCTCCAAGGGCAAAGGCAAGGGTAAGAGGACCAAGAAGGCTCCTCAAATCCGCACCACAAGCGCGGAGGGAGCATCTGGGTCGTCTGCCACTGCAGCAGCCCCCCAGAACTCGCAGGAGGAAGACGCCCTTCTTCCCTCCACCACCCCGTCCAACCAGCCGTGGACGGAAGTGGTCAAGAGAGGAAAAGGGAAGGGAGGGAAGAAGGGGGAAAAGTCAGCCCCCAAGCCTACTGCGACTGCTTCTGCAGCCAAAAGGGCTCCAGCCAGCGGGAGGAAGCTAGTTCCTCCCAAAACCGCGGCCGTCGTGGTGACCATCACCCCGGAGGCCGTGGAGCGGGGTGAGACGTACGAGTCCATTCTACGACGGGCTCGTACCAATGCTGATCCCTCCCGGCTGGGGATCAGCAAAGTCGCGTGCCGCCGAACCCTAACCGGGGCTCGAATTTTCGAGTTCTCGGGGGAACAGCGCGGCACAAATGCGGACCTCTTTGCAACAAAGTTGCAAGAGGCCATCGCGGATGTGGCGACGGTCGTCAGACCGGTTAAGACCGCAGCCTTGGAGGTGGCCGATCTGGAGGATTCGGTCACCAAGGAGGATGTGGTGGCGGCCGTCGCGGCGGCTGGAGGCTGTGACGCTGGCGCGGTGAAAGGTGGCGCCATCAGGCTCGGCCGCCGCGGTATGGGCATCATCCGCGTCGAGTGCCCAGTAGCCGCGGCTGGGGCCGTCCTTGCTGCGACCAAGGGACGGCTGCTCGTGGGGCTCAGCTCGGCTGCGGTCAAGGCACTTGAAGACCAGCCAATGCGCTGCTTCAAGTGCTTCGCGTTCGGCCACACCCGGGTCACGTGTCCCTCCAAATTTGACTGGGGAGACACGTGCTACCAATGCGGGCAAAAAGGACACAAGAGTGTCACCTGCCGCGCCACCACGCCACACTGCACGGCGTGTGCCGCCAGTGGCCGCCCCGCGGACCACAGGATGACGGGCAGGAGCTGTAAGCCCCCCGTGCGGAAGGGCATAGTGCCGGCGCAGGTTCGCCCTGTTGCCACCACCGCCGCCGTCGTCGCCGCTGCAGCTCCAGCGGCGGTAGCTGAGGAGGATGGTGCGATGTCGGAATAATGGGTTACGACTATCGCATCATCCAGGCGAACACCAACCACTGCAGAGCGGCCCAGGACCTGGTAGTGCAGGTCATGGCCGAATGGTTGGTGAACGTAGCGGTGGTCGCCGAGCCCTACTCGATCCCCGGCAGCTGGCTGGGTGACGAGGAAGACTCGGTGGCACTCGCGGCGCGGGCGTCCACAGACTCACCTCCCCTCTCGCTATTAGAGAGGGGACCGGGATACGTGGCCGCCGCGTGGGGAGACTTAGCCCTTGTGGGCGTATATTTCTCCCCAAACCGCCCTCTTCAGGACTTCGAGAACTATCTCGGAGTCCTGGCCGCCGTGGTCGGCAGGGCGGCGCCGCGTCAGGTCTCCGTACTGGGAGACCTGAATGCCAAGTCGGTGACCTGGGGCAACCCGGCCACCGACGCACGCGGGCGGGCGGTGGAGATGTGGGCAGCCTCCTCCGGACTCTCCCTCTTGAACAGAGGAAGCGTCCAGACATGCGTGCGGCGTGGGGGTGGCTCAATAGTGGACGTCACCTTCGCCACCCCTGCGTTAGCCGCGCGCGTGTTGAACTGGCGGGTGGACCTGGTGGAGACTATGTCGGACCACCGCTACGTGCGGTTCGACATCTCCACCAGTGGTCCCGGAGAGAGGCGGCCCCTCTCGGGGCGGTCACCGTTCCCGCGGTGGGCTCTAACCCGCCTGGACAGGGAGGCAGCGGGGGAGGCGGCGTTCATCCAGGACTGGCTTTCGCTGCCAACCGCCGGCCTGGATGTGGACACCGTAGCGGGGCAGCTGAGGGAGTCTCTGACCGAGGTATGCAACTCTAGCATGCCTCGGTCTCGCCGACCACACCCCAATCGTGCCGTGTACTGGTGGTCGGTGGAGCTGGCGGGGCTTCGAGCAGCGTGTGTGGAGGCTAAGAGGGCCTATACGCGTAGCCGGCGGCGGCGTCGACGGGATTTGTCCGACGAGGACCACCTCTATGAGGTATACATGGAGGCAAAAATGGTCCTCAGTCGGGCCATCGCCGCCGCCAGGGACTCGGCGAGAGCCGAGCTGCTGGAGGGTCTTGACAACGACCCCTACGGGAGACCGTACAAGGCTGCGCGCAACAAATTGCGCCCCTTTGGTCCCCCGGTTGCCGAGACCCTGGAGCCCTCATTCCTGGACGGGGTGGTTCAGTCCCTGTTCCCGTGCAGGGGCAACTTCACCCCGCCAGTGATGGTCCCACCACAAGGCATAGCTCTGCCAGACGAGGAAGAGGAGGAGGCCCCTCCTGTCACGGAGTCGGAACTTGGCGCGGCAATTTTCCATATCCGCGCCAAGAAGACAGCTCCAGGCCCCGACGGTGTTCCCGCAAGAGTGGTGGCGATCGCTGCCACTCAAATGGCGGAGAGGTTTCGGGACCTCTTCAGCGCATGCCTTGCGTCTGGGAGGTTTCCGAAACCGTGGAAGGAGGGGCAGTTGTGCCTCCTTCGCAAGGAGGGCCGCCCAGCAGACTCCCCCTCGGCATACCGGCCCATCGTTCTGCTCGATGAGGTCGGCAAAATGTTCGAGGGGATAATCGCTGCTCGCCTAAAGGGCCATCTGCGGGATGTCGGGCCGGACTTGTCGGATGCTCAGTTCGGTTTTCGGGCTGAGCGTTCCACAGTGGACGCGCTGGCCTGCCTTAAGGGCCAGGTGAAGGAAGCGATGGAGGCGGGGGACGGAGTGTTGGCTGTGTCATTCGACATAGCCAATGCCTTCAACTCCGTTCCCCACTCCACCATCCTAGAGGCGCTCCGATTCCACGGAGTGCCTCGATACCTGCGCAGTCTGCTGGCCAGCTACCTGGAGGATCGGGCAATCCTCCTGGTAAATAGGACTGGCCAAGTCCGGCGGTACGCCGTTGAAGCCGGTGTTCCACAGGGGTCAGTCGTAGGACCTCTCCTGTGGAACATCGGCTATGATTGGCTCCTACGGGGAACTCTCCTCCGAGGCACGAGTGTCATTTGCTACGCGGATGACACTCTCCTCACCGCCCGGGGGGGGAGTTTCAGGGAGGCGGCCAGCCTAGCCTCGGCGGGCGGATCCTTGGTCGCGGGGAGGATCCGCCGCCTAGGTTTAACGGTGGCGCTGCACAAGACCGAGGCCGTGTTCTTCCACGGACCACGGCAGCGCCCCCCACCTGACGCCCACATCTTCGTGGAGGGCGTCAGGATTGAGGTTAAGGCCCAGATGAAATATCTGGGCCTTGTCATTGACAGCAGGTGGCGCTTCGGTCCGCATTTCAGCGGGCTGTCGTCGCGCCTGCTAAAGGCCGCAAGCGCGCTATCGTGGCTGCTTCCCAACTTGGGGGGGCCCAGCGCACGATGCCGGCAACTTTATGCCGGCATCTTGAGGAGTATGGCCCTCTATGGGGCCCCCATCTGGGAGGACTCCCTCCACAGGAGGGAGAACGCCACCGCCTTGCGGGCACCCCAAAGGGCCATAGCCCAGCGGGTGGCGCGGGCCTACCGCACGGTGGGCTTTGCGGCAGCATGTGCTCTGGCCAGCACCCCTCCTTGGGAGCTCGAGGCGTGGGTGCTCGCCAGAGTATATGAATGGACGGCGGGGCGGAGGGCGAGAGGAGAACGCCCAGTCCCGGAAGAGCGGGAGGCCGTCCGGCGGGAGGCGAGGGACGCCATCGTCGTCCATTGGATGGGGGACCTTGCCACCGCAGTCTTCGGCCGCCGAACCCTCGACGCGATTGGGCCGGTCCTGCGAGACTGGCTCGAGCGGTCGCATGGGTTCCTCTCCTTCCGTCTCGTGCAGGTGCTCTCCGGACACGGTTGCTTCGGATCGTACCTGCACCGAATCGGACGGGAGGAGACACCGTCGTGCCACGGCTGTGGCGCGGCGGAGGACACGGCGCAGCACACCCTCGAGGTGTGCCCGTCGTGGTCTGAGCCGCGCCGCAGTCTCATTGCGGTGATCGGACCGGACCTCTCACTCCCCGGTTTAGTCAACACCATGCTGGGAGATGAGAGGTCCTGGGCGGCAGTCGCCTCCTTCTGCGAACACGTCATGTCCCAGAAGGAGGCGGCGGAGCGCGCGCGAGAGGACGATCCTCAAGCGGCGCTGCTCCGAAGGCGGAGGAGGGGCCGAAGAAGACGTCAGTATGACAGTCATCTTCGACTCCTCCCAGGTGGAGGCCAGCAGGCAACGGTTGCGGGGGCACCCTAGCCTGTCTTGCACAGGCCTCCACCAGTGTCGGACGGGAATGGCCAGGTGTTCCGGCCATTCCCGTAGCCCCCCAGCCTGGGGGGCATGCGGGGCCCGCCAGCAAGGCGGGCATGCGCCGGGAGGGTCGTGGAAGTAAAGGCTGAGCCGGTTTCCCATGGCCCTCCCATCACGGCGATGCGGGAACACCGCTGGGTTTTTAGTGGGTAGACTGCCATTCTGGCAGGAGTCCCACATACCCCGTCTCGTCCCCCGCGAGCGGGCATGCGTAATGCATTTTCCCAGCGAGAAAAAAAAAAAAAAAAAAAAGGTTAGGTTAGGTTAGGTTAGGTTGGGGTGCGTGCAGAAAACCTCCTCGTGTGCCTGATTGCTGCTCGTTCCTTTCGAATACGTTCGGGGGAAAGGGCAGTCGTCGGGCCGGTGCATCCTGGGTACGGCCAATAGTCTCTCCATGTCGGAGAGGGTATTGACTGTAGCGAATTTCTGCGTAGGGAGGGGAGCTTTACGCTCTTGGGTTGGTCTATGTAGACCACCCGACGGTCGTCCACTCACCCCTCTGCTTACAGAGGGTGGGTTGAGTGGGCGTAGGACGTTTCTCCACATTTCTGTCTGTTTCAAACAGACAGACATGTGGAGAAACATGGGCGGCGCTCGTTGTGCACTCACCCTGCCAACGGGCTAGCAGCGGGGGATCTGATTCTCCCGACTGCAACCGTCGAAATCGTAATCCGTAACGAGATCATGGTCATGTTTTATGACTCGGAACGGGACGAGGATCTTGGCTTGATCGCCCGGATCGCGAGGAAGATAACCTCTATAAAAAAATTCCTCCAATACCAAGTTTTGGTGTGCGGCGAGGGTATGAATGGCTGAGGAGTAGTGTCATCTGCAGCTTCTTAGTTGTAGGTGGCGCATCAGTCCCAAGCGCACCCCCAGCCAGGGATTAGTGGACCCCCTGGTTGGGATACAAATGTACACTTACCTAGGGACAGGGGGTTACCCTAGGTGGACTTTTTATATCCCCCACACTCGTGGGACTTATATGGAGACTACAAAATCAAAAAATAAAGAGAAGGTTCCGATCGTTCTGATCGAACGGATGGGTGTGGGTGCGGAGTCGGATTCCGACACCGCATCTGAGAAGATGAGCATCGCAAGCGTTGCGAGCGTAGGCTCGGAGCGCTCGCGGGCTCCAGAAGGGATTAATCCCTCTAAAGGGAGGAGGAAGCGGTCACCTCGCTCCCATAGCGAGGAAAACCTGCCGGCCGCTAAGGTGCCAACGGGCAGGAGCAGGCGAGGTCGCGCGGCGAATGGACATTCCACTCGTTTGCTGGAGCGGGATCGGTCCGTGCCGGTATCCCGGCCCGACTTGCCTGCTCCGGTTGAGCACGCGAAAAGCGTTGAGAGCGTGGGCAGCGACGCTGGTCCCACGTTCTCAGACGTCGGCGAGGGGCTAATGCTGCCTTCAAATAAGGCGGAGGCCAATCCTGCCAAAAAGGCGCAGCGCAAAGCCAGAGCGGCTGATGAGGTGGAAGAGTTGGCCCGTCAGTTGCGGGAGCGGCGCTCAGCCCGGATGGCTGCCGGAGGGAGCGTTTCGGCGGTGGCGCTCAGTCGCCAAGTTCTGGACGGCGTGGGCGTCGTCCTGCAGGTTGCCACTAAATCCGGCAACTTGAAGGGCACGTTCACGCGCGCTCTGAAGGAGGCGGCTGACGGAATCAGGGAGGCAGTTGAGGTCCTCCAGAGTCGGTCGGAGACGGAGGAGACGGCGAAGCTGTGGGAGGAGAACCGCCGTCTCCAGTCAGAGTTGGAGGACCTCAAGCGGCAGTTTGCCGCCCAGAGGGTAGCTCCCGCGGCCAACCAATCGGCGGTCTCGTTGTCGGCTCCATTACCGGCCCCATCATCGGTCCCTGCACTTGCGGATGCGGAGATCGAGAAGATCGCGCGCATCTGCATGATGCAATGCGGGCAGATGGTGGGGGCTCGGATGGAGGCCATAGAGGGGAGGCTTCTTCCTGCCGAAACCGTCCGCCCACCGCTCGCTGCGGACAAGCGGAGGCTGGCTGGCACCACCAAACCGGGCTCAACAGTCGTGGCGGCAGAGCCGAGTGGGTCCGGGAAAGTGGCCAGCCAGCCTGCGAAGACAAAGTCTGCGCCCACTTCCCGGAAGGCTGCTCCCCCGGCGTCCACGCCTGGGCCAGCTTCCCTGACGGCCGGTCCCCCGGCAACCGCTCCCGGGCCCTCCACGGAGGCCTGGACAACGGTTGTCAAGAGGGGCCGCAAGAAGAAGGCTGCGCCGCCAGCACCCGCTAAGGCACCTGCAGCGGCCTCAAAGAAGACCCAGAAGCCGCCGAGGCCAAGAGCCCCACGCTCCGCGGCTGTGGTAATTACGCTGCAGCCCGGAGCCGTCGAGAGGGGCGTCTCTTATAAGGCGGTTCTTTTGGAGGCCAAAGCCAAAGTCGCGTTCCCCGACCTTGGTATACCGACCGGCCTAGGATTTAGGCCGGCAATTACGGGGGCGCGGCTGCTTGAGGTGCCGGGTGCCTCTAGCGTCGAGAAGGCGGACATCCTGGCCGCCAAGCTGAGGGAGGTCCTCAACCCTGAGGACGTTCGAGTTTCCAGGCCCATGAAGACCGCTGAGCTACGCGTCGCTGGCCTGGACGACTCGACAACCCCAGCGGAGGTTTTGGCGGCCATCGCGAAAGCTGGAGGATGTCCGCCTGATGATGTGCGGGTGGGCGAGATCCGCACCGAGGCTTCTGGGCTCGGAGTCGCTTGGGTGCGGTGCCCAGTGTCAGCGGCGAACAAGGTCGCCGACGGTGGGCGCCTGTTGGTGGGCTGGGTTGCAGCGAGAGTCAAGCTGCTGCAACCCAGGGCGTTACGGTGCTACCGCTGCCTGGACATTGGGCATGTCCGGGCGAGGTGCACCGCCGAAATAGACCGCAGCGAGCAATGTTTTCGCTGCGGTCAGCCCGGCCACAAGTCCGCCCAGTGCTCCGCAGCGCCTAACTGCAGCCTCTGTACAGCTGCAGGGAGGCCCGCGGGGCACAGGGCAGGTGGACGAGCCTGTGGCGCACCCGCCCAGAGGAAGGGACGGGGTGCCAAAGCTGCCGGGGGCTCTTTACCCCCCCCGCAGCCTAGGTGCTCTAAGGCCGACTCCCGGCCTACGGATGGTGTGACGGAGGAAATGGACTGCGCATAATGGCGCCTTACCATTTCCTCCAGGGCAACATCAACCACGCTGCCAGAGCTCAGGATCTATTGATCCAGAGCATGGCAGAGTGGTCGATTGACGTGGCTGTGGTCGCCGAGCCGTACTTTGTTCCCCCCAGGGATAACTGGGTAGGTGACCTAGACGGCTTGGTGGCCATTATTGGCGGGGCTCTCGTCAACCCGTCGCGAGGTCACGGCTGGGTGGCCGCCCTCGCGGACGGAATTGGCACTGTTGGGGCGTATTTCTCGCCCAACAAGAGCCTCGCCGACTTCGAGAACTTCCTTGTCGAGTTGGGGGCCGTCGTAGGCCGACTCCACCCTCGCCCCGTGCTGTTACTAGGGGATCTCAACGCCAAGTCTTCGGCGTGGGGATCCCCGGTGACCGATGCTCGGGGTGAGGCGCTGGAGGAGTGGGCGGTCACGACTGGCCTGGTCGTCCTAAACCGGGGCTCGGTGCACACGTGCGTGCGGCAGCGGGGCGGTTCGATCGTAGACGTATCGTTCGCTAGCCCTGCTGTCGCGGGGCGTGTCCGTGACTGGCGTGTCGCCGTGGAGGTGGAGACGTTGTCGGATCACAGATACATCCGCTTCGACGTCTCCACCCAGACCACTGGCGGCCGCAGTCCATCGGCCCCGCGAACGGACGGCCCGCGCTGGGCGCGTAAGCGCGTTGACAGGGAGGTTCTCGAGGAGGCCGCTGTTGTCCAGGCCTGGACCCGGGAGTCGGCGACGATCGGACCCGTCGACGTCGAGGAGGAGGCGCTGTGGTTCCGCGGGGCGATGACGCAAATCAGCGACGCGTCCATGCCCCGCGTCCACACGCATTCAGGAAGACGCCAGGTGTACTGGTGGTCTGCCGAGATCGCGCGACTACGTGTCGAGTGCGTGGCGGTCAGACGCCAGTACACCCGATACCGGAGGAGACGTCGTCGGGTCCCTGACGAAGAAGCCGCGCGGTATGAGGTGTACCGCGCGGCTAAGGAGGCTCTGTGGCTGGCCATCGGCGAAGCGAGAACGCGAGCCTGGGAGGAGATGTTGGAGACTCTCGACGGAGATCCGTGGGGGCGCCCGTATCGTGCGGTTCGAGGGAAACTTCGAGCCGCGGCGCCTCCACTCACGGAGAGTCTCCAACCTGAGCTGCTAGAGGAGGTCGTCGCAGCCCTCTTCCCGGCAAGAGCGGAGCACACTCCGCCGCCGATGACATTGCCCACAGCCGCAGAGCCTGCCGAAGAGAGCGCCATCAGCGTCCCGGAGGTGACACAGGCAGAGATGAGGGCGGCCGTGATGCGGCTCCGGGCCAAGAACGTGGCTCCGGGGCCCGATGGTATTCACGGCATAGTGCTAGCCCTCGCTCTGAAGGAGCTAGAGCCCCAACTGAGAGGACTCTACACCGCGTGCCTTGAGCAGGGCCAGTTTCCCACTTTGTGGAAATCTGGTCGTCTGGTCCTGCTCAAGAAGGTGGGGCGCCCGGCGGACTCGCCGTCTGCATACAGGCCCATAGTGCTGCTCGACGAAGTGGGCAAGATGTTTGAGCGGATAATCGCTGCCCGCCTCGTCGGCCACTTAAGCAGGGAGGGGCCTGACCTAGCCGAGAGCCAGTTTGGCTTTCGGCACGGGCGCTCCACCATCCACGCGATATCGCGGGTGAGAGTCCTGGCGGAGGAAGCAGTGTCCCGGGGCGGGGTGATGTTGGCGGTGTCCTTGGACATCTCCAACGCCTTCAACACCCTGCCCTGGAGCTGCATTCGGGAGGCACTGCAGTATCATCGGGTGCCTTCCTACCTCCGCCGCATCGTTGGGGCTTATTTGGCGGAAAGGTGTGTCACCTACACGGGACGTGATGGCGGAAACCAGCGCCGCATGTCGTGCGGTGTTCCACAGGGTTCGGTTGTGGGACCGCTCCTGTGGAACATCGGGTACGACTGGGTGCTGAGGGGCGAGCTCCAGCCGGGCGTGGACTTGACGTGTTATGCGGATGACACGCTGGTCACGGCCCGGGGGAGCTCGTACAGGGAGGCAGCGTTGCTGGCGACGGCTGCGGTGTCACAGGTCGTGACCCGCATACGGCGCCTAGGCCTGGAGGTGGCCCTCAACAAGTCGGAGGCCATGGTCTTTCATGGCCCCCGGCGGGCGCCACCGCTGGGATCACACATCGTGGTCGGGGGGTCCCGAATTGCTGTCGAGTCAACCATGAAGTATCTTGGATTGGTGCTCGACAGCCGGTGGGATTTCGGCCCCCACTTCCAGCGGCTGGTGCCCAAGTTGATGGGCGCGGTTGGGGCGCTGTCAACGCTGCTTCCCAATCTGGGGGGCCCGAGCGCCGCCTGTAGGCGGCTCTACGTGGGGATCGTGCGATCGATGGCCCTGTATGGGGCCCCGATCTGGGCGGCTGACCTGACGGCCGGCAGCATCGCTGTCCTGCGAAGGCCACAGCGAGCGATGGCCGTCAGAGTCATTAGGGGGTATCGCACGATCTCCTACGAGGCGGCTTGTGTACTGGCTGGATCCCCGCCCTGGGACCTCGAGGCGAAGGTACTCGCGTCACTGTATCGGTGGCGCGAGGACTCGAGGGCGCGGGGCGAGTGGCTGACGCAGCGACATTTGGAGTTGCGTCGGTCACAGCTTCGCGGAGCCCTGGTGGCGGAATGGCGGGACAGGCTTTCACGCCCTACCGCCGGCCCCGCTACCATCGGGGCGGTCCGGCCAGTACTCGAGTGCTGGCTCGGGAGGAGGCACGGCTCCCTGTCGTTTCGGGTGACACAGGTGCTCTCGGGGCATGGTTGCTTCGGGAAGTACCTGTGTCGCATAAACAGGGAGCCAGACGCTCGGTGTCACCACTGCGTCAACTGTCGGGAGGACACGGCGTGGCACACGCTGGCAGAGTGTGCCGCTTGGGAGGAGCCGCGCCGTGCCCTCATCTCAGGAGTCGGCAGTGACCTGTCGCTGCCGGCCGTTGTCGACTCGATGGTCGGCAGCGAGGAGTCCTGGGACGCGGTGGTATCCTTCTGCGAAACAGTCATGTCGCAGAAGGAGGCTGCGGAGAGGGAGCGGGAGATTGCTTCCGCTAACCCGATCCGCAGCAGACGCACCGGGCGTCGGCGGAGGGCGGACAACGCCCTCTTCCAGCCCCCCTAAATGGGTCCAGGGGCAACGGATCTGGGGAAATTCGTTGCCCCCTACTTGTTAGGACCCGAGATGGCGGCGCGTAGTGTTCCACGCGCGCCTCTCTATGACGTAAGGGGGGAGTTTAACACCTCACTCCCCCCCTATCGCGAGGTGGCCCGCAGAGGCGGGCCGGCACTAGCTGGGGATCGCGGAAGTCACATCAGTTCCCGTGATCCCCGGTGCAAGTGAGAGACGGAACACCGGGGTGGTTTTAGTCAGTAAGAGTCTGACAGACCCCTCCGCCCTCCCCGGGGCGGAGGACATCCATGAGGATTTCCCCCCGTGATCAAAAAAAAAAAAAAAAAAAAAAGGTTAGGTTAGGTTAGGTTAGGTTAGGTTCCCAAGTTGATGGGCGCGGCTGGGGCGCTGTCAACGCTGCTTCCCAATCTGGGGGGCCCGAGCACCGCCTGTAGGCGGCTCTACGTGGGGATCGTGCGATCGATGGCCCTGTATGGGGCCCCGATCTGGGCGGCTGACCTGACGGCCGGCAGCATCGCTGTCCTGCGAAGGCCACAGCGAGCGATGGCCGTCAGAGTCATTAGGGGGTATCGCACGATCTCCTACGAGGCGGCTTGTGTACTGGCTGGATCCCCGCCCTGGGACCTCGAGGCGAAGGTACTCGCGTCACTGTATCGGTGGCGCGAGGACTCGAGGGCGCGGGGCGAATGGCTGACGCAGCGACATTTGGAGTTGCGTCGGTCACAGCTTCGCGCAGCCCTGGTGGCGGAATGGCGGGACAGGCTTTCACGCCCTACCGCCGGCCCCGCTACCATTGGGGCGGTCCGGCCAGTACTCGAGCGCTGGCTCGGGAGGAGGCACGGCTCCCTGTCGTTTCGGGTGACACAGGTGCTCTCGGGGCATGGTTGCTTCGGGAAGTACCTGTGTCGCATAAACAGGGAGCCGGACGCTCGGTGTCACCACTGCGTCGACTGTCGGGAGGACACGGCGTGGCACACGCTGGTAGAGTGTGCCGCTTGGGAGGAGCCGCGCCGTGCCCTCATCTCAGGAGTCGGCAGTGACCTGTCGCTGCCGGCCGTTGTCGACTCGATGGTCGGCAGCGAGGAGTCCTGGGACGCGGTGGTATCCTTCTGCGAAAGAGTCATGTCGCAGAAGGAGGCTGCGGAGAGGGAGCGGGAGATTGCTTCCGCTAACCCCATCCGCAGCAGACGCACCGGGCGTCGGCGGAGGGCGGACAACGCCCTCTTCCAGCCCCCCTAAATGGGTCCAGGGGCAACGGATCTGGGGAAATTCGTTGCCCCCTACTTGTTAGGACCCGAGATGGCGGCGCGTAGTGTTCCACGCGCGCCTCTCTATGACGTAAGGGGGGAGTTTAACACCTCACTCCCCCCCTATCGCGAGGTGGCCTGCAGAGGCGGGCCGGCACTAGCCGGGGATCGCGGAAGTCACACTAGTTCCCGTGATCCCCGGTGCAAGTGAGAGACGGAACACCGGGGTGGTTTTAGTCAGTAAGAGTCTGACAGACCCCTCCGCCCTCCCCAGGGCGGAGGACATCCATGAGGATTTCCCCCCGTCATCAAAAAAAAAAAAAAAAAAAGGTTAGGTTAGGTTAGGTTAGGTTGGGGTGCGTGCAGAAAACCTCCTCGTGTGCCTGATTGCTGCTCGTTCCTTTCGAATACGTTCGGGGGAAAGGGCAGTCGTTGGGCCGGTGCATCCTGGGTACGGCCAATAGTCTCTCCATGTCGGAGAGGGTATTAACTGTAGCGAATTTCTGCGTAGGGAGGGGAGCTTTATGCTCTTGGGTTGGTCTATGTAGACCACCCGACGGTCGTCCACTCACCCCTCTGCTTACAGAGGGTGGGTTGAGTGGGCGTAGGACGTTTCTCCACATGTCTGTCTGTACCAAACAGACAGACATGTGGAAAAACATGGGCGGCGCCCGTTGTGCACTCACCCTGCCAACGGGCTAGCAGCAGGGGATCCTATTCTCCCGACTGCAACCGTCGAAATCGTAATCCGTAACGAGATCATGGTCATGTTTTATGACTCGGAACGGGACGAGGATCTTGGCTTGACCGCCCGGATCGCGAGGAAGATAACCTCTATAAAAAATTCCTCCAATACCAAGTTTTGGTGTGCGGCGAGGGTATGAATGGCTGAGGAGTAGTGTCATCTGCAGCTTCTTAGTTGTAGGTGGCGCATCAGTCTCAAGCGCACCCCCAGCCAGGGATTAGTGGACCCCCTGGTTGGGATACAAATGGACACTTACCTAGGGACAGGGGGTTACCCTAGGTGGACTTTTTATATCCCCCACACTCGTGGGACTTATATGGACTCAAATAAATTAAAACAGCAGAAGGTTCCGATCGTTATGATCGAACGGATGGGTGTGGGTGCGGAGTCGGATTCCGACACCGCATCCGAAAAGATGAGCGTCGCAAGCGTTGCGAGCGTAGGCTCGGAGCGCTCGCGGGCTCCAGAAGGGATTCGTCCCTCTAAAGGAAGGAGGAAGCGGTCACCTCGCTCCCATAGCGAGGAAAACCTGCCGGCCGCTAAGGTGCCAACGGGCAGGAGCAGGCGAGGTCGCGCGGCGAATGGACATTCCACTCGTTTGCTGGAGCGGGATCGGTCCGTGCCGGTATCCCGGCCCGACTTGCCTGCTCCGGTTGAGCACGCGAAAAGCGTTGAGAGCGTGGGCAGCGACTCCGGTCCCACGTTCTCAGACGTCGGCGAGGGGCTAATGCTGCCTTCAAATAAGGCGGAGGCCAATGCTGCCAAAAGGGCGCAGCGCAAAGCCAGAGCGGCTGATGAGGTGGAAGAGTTGGCCCGTCAGTTGCGCGAGCGGCGCTCAGCCCGGATGGCTGCCGGAGGGAGCGTTTCGGCGGTGGCGCTCAGTCGCCAAGTTCTGGACGGCGTGGGCGTCGTCCTGCAGGTTGCCACTAAATCCGGCAACTTGAAGGGCACGTTCACGCGCGCTCTGAAGGAGGCGGCTGACGGAATCAGGGAGGCAGTTGAGGTCCTCCAGAGTCGGTCGGAGACGGAGGAGACGGCGAAGCTGTGGGAGGAGAACCGCCGTCTCCAGTCAGAGTTGGAGGACCTCAAGCGGCAGTTTGCCGCCCAGAGGGTAGCTCCCGCGGCCAACCAATCGGCGGTCCCGTTGTCAGCTCCTTTACCGGCCCCATCATCGGTCCCTGCACTTGCAGATGCGGAGATCGAGAAGATCGCGCGCATCTGCATGATGCAGTGCGGGCAGATGGTGGGGGCTCGGATGGAGGCCATAGAGGGGAGGCTTCTTCCTGCCGAAACCGTCCGCCCACCGCTCGCTGCGGACAAGCGGAGGCTGGCTGGCACCACCAAACCGGGCTCAACAGTCGTGGCGGCAGAGCCGAGTGGGTCCGGGAAAGTGGCCAGCCAGCCTGCGAAGACAAAGTCTGCGCCCACTTCCCGGAAGGCTGCTCCCCCGGCGTCCACGCCTGGGCCAGCTTCCCTGACGGCCGGTCCCCCGGCAACCGCTCCCGGGCCCTCCACGGATGCCTGGACAACGGTTGTCAAGAGGGGCCGCAAGAAGAAGGCTGCGCCGCCAGCACCCGCTAAGGCACCTGCACCGGCCTCAAAGAAGACCCAGAAGCCACCGAGGCCAAGAGCCCCACGCTCCGCGGCTGTGGTAATTACGCTGCAGCCCGGAGCCGTCGAGAGGGGCGTCTCTTATAAGGCGGTTCTTTTGGAGGCCAAAGCCAAAGTCGCGTTCCCCGACCTTGGCATACCGACCGGCCTAGGATTTAGGCCGGCGATTACGGGGGCGCGGCTGCTTGAGGTGCCGGGTGCCTCTAGCGGCGAGAAGGCGGACATCCTGGCCGCCAAGCTGAGGGAGGTCCTCAACCCTGAGGACGTTCGAGTTTCCAGGCCCATGAAGACCGCTGAGCTACGCGTCGCCGGCCTGGACGACTCGACAACCCCAGCGGAGGTTTTGGCGGCCATCGCGAAAGCCGGAGGATGTCCGCCTGATGATGTGCGGGTGGGCGAGATCCGCACCGAGGCTTCTGGGCTCGGAGTCGCTTGGGTGCGGTGCCCAGTGTCGGCGGCGAACAAGGTCGCCGACGGTGGGCGCCTGTTGGTGGGCTGGGTTGCAGCGAGAGTCAAGCTGCTGCAACCCAGGGCGTTACGGTGCTACCGCTGCTTGGACATTGGGCATGTCCGGGCGAGGTGCACCGCCGAAATAGACCGCAGCGAGCAATGTTTTCGCTGCGGTCAGCCCGGCCACAAGTCCGCCCAGTGCTCCGCAGCGCCTAACTGCAGCCTCTGTACAGCTGCAGGGAAGCCCGCGGGGCACAGGGCAGGTGGACGAGCCTGTGGCGCACTCGCCCAAAAGAAGAGAAGGGGTGCCAAAGCTGCCGGGGGCTCTTTACCCCCCCCGCAGCCTAGGTGCTCTACGGCCGACTCCCGGTCTACGGATGGTGTGACGGGGGGAATGGATTGCGCATAATGGCGCCTTACCATTTCCTCCAGGGCAACATCAACCACGCTGCCAGGGCTCAGGATCTATTGATCCAGAGCATGGCAGAGTGGTCGATTGACGTGGCTGTGGTCGCCGAGCCGTACTTTGTTCCCCCCAGGGATAACTGGGTAGGTGACCTAGACGGCTTGGTGGCCATTATTGGCGGGGCTCTCGTCAACCCGTCCCGAGGTCACGGCTGGGTGGCCGCCCTCGCGGACGGAATTGGCACTGTTGGGGCGTATTTCTCGCCCAACAAGAGCCTCGCCGACTTCGAGAACTTCCTTGTCGAGTTGGGGGCCGTCGTAGGCCGACTCCACCCTCGCCCCGTGCTGTTACTAGGGGATCTCAACGCCAAGTCTTCGACGTGGGGATCCCCGGTGACCGATGCTCGGGGTGAGGCGCTGGAGGAGTGGGCGGTCACGACTGGCCTGGTCGTCCTAAACCGGGGCTCGGTGCACACGTGCGTGCGGCAGCGGGGCGGTTCGATCGTAGACGTATCGTTCGCTAGCCCTGCTGTCGCGGGGCGTGTCCGTGACTGGCGTGTCGCCGTGGAGGTGGAGACGTTATCGGATCACAGATACATCCGCTTCGACGTCTCCACCCAGACCACTGGCGGCCGCAGTCCATCGGCCCCGCGAACGGACGGCCCGCGCTGGGCGCGTAAGCGCATTGACAGGGAGGTTCTCGAGGAGGCCGCTGTTGTCCAGGCCTGGACCCGGGAGTCGGTGACGATCGGACCCGTCGACGTCGAAGAGGAGGCGCTGTGGTTCCGCGGGGCGATGACGCAAATCAGCGACGCGTCCATGCCCCGCGTCCACACGCATTCAGGAAGGCGCCAGGTGTACTGGTGGTCTGCCGAGATCGCGCGACTACGTGTCGAGTGCGTGGCGGTCAGACGCCAGTACACCCGATACCGGAGGAGACGTCGTCGGGTCCCTGACGAAGAAGCCGCGCGGTATGAGGTGTACCGCGCGGCTAAGGAGGCTCTGTGGCTGGCCATCGGCGAAGCGAGAACGCGAGCCAGGGAGGAGATGTTGGAGACTCTCGACGGAGATCCGTGGGGGCGCCCGTATCGTGCGGTTCGAGGGAAACTTCGAGCCGCGGCGCCTCCACTCACGGAGAGTCTCCAACCTGAGCTGCTAGAGGAGGTCGTCGCAGCCCTCTTCCCGGCAAGAGCGGAGCACACTCCGCCGCCGATGGCATTGCCCACAGCCGCAGAGCCTGCCGAAGAGAGCGCCATCAGCGTCCCGGAGGTGACACAGGCAGAGATGAGGGCGGCCGTGATGCGGCTCCGGGCCAAGAACGTGGCTCCGGGGCCCGATGGTATTCACGGCATAGTGCTAGCCCTCGCTCTGAAGGAGCTAGAGCCCCAACTGAGAGGACTCTACACCGCGTGCCTTGAGCAGGGCCAGTTTCCCACTTTGTGGAAATCTGGTCGTCTGGTCCTGCTCAAGAAGGTGGGGCGCCCGGCGGACTCGCCGTCCGCATACAGGCCCATAGTGCTGCTCGACGAGGTGGGCAAGATGTTTGAGCGGATAATCGCTGCCCGCCTCGTCGGCCACTTAAGCAGGGAGGGGCCTGACCTAGCCGAGAGCCAGTTCGGCTTTCGGCACGGGCGCTCCACCATCCACGCGATATCGCGGGTGAGAGTCCTGGCGGAGGAAGCAGTGTCCCGGGGCGGGGTGATGTTGGCGGTGTCCTTGGACATCTCCAACGCCTTCAACACCCTGCCCTGGAGCTGCATTCGGGAGGCACTGCAGTATCATCGGGTGCCTTCCTACCTCCGCCGCATCGTTGGGGCTTATTTGGCGGAAAGGTGTGTCACCTACACGGGACGTGATGGCGGAAACCAGCGCCGCATGTCGTGCGGTGTTCCACAGGGTTCGGTCGTGGGACCGCTCCTGTGGAACATCGGGTACGACTGGGTGTTGAGGGGCGAGCTCCAGCCGGGCGTGGACTTGACGTGTTATGCGGATGACACGTTGGTCACGGCCCGGGGGAGCTCGTACAGGGAGGCAGCGTTGCTGGCGACGGCTGCGGTGTCACAGGTGGTGACCCGCATACGGCGCTTAGGCCTGGAGGTGGCCCTCAACAAGTCGGAGGCCATGGTCTTTCATGGCCCCCGGCGGGCGCCACCGCTGGGATCACACATCGTGGTCGGGGGGTCCCGAATTGCTGTCGAGTCAACCATGAAGTATCTTGGATTGGTGCTCGACAGCCGGTGGGATTTCGGCCCCCACTTCCAGCGGCTGGTGCCCAAGTTGATGGGCGCGGCTGGGGCGCTGTCAACGTTGCTTCCCAATCTGGGGGGCCCGAGCGCCGCCTGTAGGCGGCTCTACGTGGGGATCGTGCGATCGATGGCCCTGTATGGGGCCCCGATCTGGGCGGCTGACCTGACGGCCGGCAGCATCGCTGTCCTGCGAAGGCCACAGCGAGCGATGGCCGTCAGAGTCATAAGGGGGTATCGCACGATCTCCTACGAGGCGGCTTGTGTACTGGCTGGATCCCCGCCCTGGGACCTCGAGGCGAAGGTACTCGCGTCACTGTACCGGTGGTGCGAGGACTCGAGGGCGCGGAGCGAGTGGCTGACGCAGCGACATTTGGAGTTGCGTCGGTCACAGCTTCGCGCAGCCCTGGTGGCGGAATGGCGGGACAGGCTTTCACGCCCTACCGCCGGCCCCGCTACCATCGGGGCGGTCCGGCCAGTACTCGAGCGCTGGCTCGGGAGGAGGCACGGCTCCCTGTCGTTTCGGGTGACACAGGTGCTGTCGGGGCATGGTTGCTTCGGGAAGTACCTGTGTCGCATAAACAGGGAGCCGGACGCTCGGTGTCACCACTGCGTCGACTGTCGGGAGGACACGGCGTGGCACACGCTGGCAGAGTGTGCCGCTTGGGAGGAGCCACGCCGTGCCCTCATCTCAGGAGTCGGCAGTGACCTGTCGCTGCCGGCCGTTGTCGACTCGATGGTCGGCAGCGAGGAGTCCTGGGACGCGGTGGTATCCTTCTGCGAAACAGTCATGTCGCAGAAGGAGGCTGCGGAGAGGGAGCGGGAGATTGCTTCCGCTAACCCGATCCGCAGCAGACGCACCGGGCGTCGGCGGAGGGCGGACAACGCCCTCTTCCAGCCCCCCTAAATGGGTCCAGGGGCAACGGGGCATCTGGGGAAATTCGTTGCCCCCTACTTGTTAGGACCCGAGATGGCGGCGCGTAGTGTTCCACGCGCGCCTCTCTATGACGTAAGGGGGGAGTTTAACACCTCACTCCCCCCCTATCGCGAGGTGGCCCGCAGAGGCGGGCCGGCACTAGCCGGGGATCGCGGAAGTCACACTAGTTCCCGTGATCCCCGGTGCAAGTGAGAGACGGAACACCGGGGTGGTTTTAGTCAGTAAGAGTCTGACAGACCCCTCCGCCCTCCCCGGGGCGGAGGACATCCATGAGGATTTCCCCCCGTGATCAAAAAAAAAAAAAAAAAAAAAAAGGTTAGGTTAGGTTAGGTTGGGGTGGGGTGCTTGGACAGGAAACCTCCTCGTGTGCCCGTGGGCTGGAGTTTCTCTTGGATGCGTCCGGGGGAAAGGCCAGTCTGCGGGACGGTGCGCCCTGGGGTGCGGGCAATTTCCCCCCATTAGGTACGTGTACCTAAGGGGTGTCGTTGTCCGTATGCCAATATCCTGTCGGAGATGCGCTCCGGCGCGTGGGCGGGGGAGCCTTGTGCTTCTGGGTCGGTCGACCTGACCCGCCCGGCGGTCGTCTACTCACCCCTCTGCTTACAGAGGGTGAGCTGAGTGGGCGTGGGACGTGTCTCCACTTCTGACAGGTGGAGGCTAGCAGGCAACGGTTGCGGGGGCACCCTAGCCTGCATTGCACAGGCCTCCACCAGTGTCGGACGGGAATGGTCATGTGTTCTGGCCATTCCCGGACCCCCGTCTGGGGGGCATGCGGGGCCTGCCATTAAGGCGGGCATGCGCCGGGAGGGTTGTGGAAGTGAAGGCTGAGCCGGTTTCCCATGGCCCTCCCATCACGGCGATGCGGGAACACCGCTGAGTTTTTAGTGGGTAGACTGTCATTCTGACAGGAGTCCCACATACCCCGTCTCGTCCCCCGCGAGCGGATATGCGTAAAGCATTTTCTCAGCCTAATAAAAAAAAAAAAAAAAAAAAAAAAAAAAAAAAAAAGGTTAGGTTGGGGTACCACTGCAGAGCGGCCCAGGACCTAGTAGTGCAGGTCATGGCCGAATGGTTGGTGAACGTAGCGGTGGTCGCCGAGCCCTACTCGATCCCCGGCAGCTGGCTGGGTGACGAGGACGACTCGGTGGCACTAGCGGCGCGGTCGTCCACAGACTCACCTCCCCTCTCGCTATTAGAGAGGGGACCGGGATACGTGGCCGCCGCGTGGGGAGACTTAGCCCTTGTGGGCGTATATTTCTCCCCAAACCGCCCTCTTCAGGACTTCGAGAACTATCTCGGAGTCCTGGCCGCCGTGGTCGGCAGGGCGGCGCCGCGTCAGGTCTCTGTACTGGGAGACCTGAATGCCAAGTCGGTGACCTGGGGCAACCCGGCCACCGACGCACGCGGGCGGGCGGTTGAGATGTGGGCAGCCTCCTCCGGACTCTCCCTCTTGAACAGAGGAAGCGTCCAGACATGCGTGCGGCGTGGTGGTGGCTCAATAGTGGACGTCACCTTCGCCACACCTGCGTTAGCCGCGCGCGTGTTGAACTGGCGGGTGGACCTGGTGGAGACTATGTCGGACCACCGCTACGTGCGGTTCGACATCTCCACCAGTGGCCCCGGAGAGAGGCGGCCCCTCTCGGGGCGGTCACCGTTCCCGCGGTGGGCTCTAACCCGCCTGGACAGGGAGGCAGCGGGGGAGGCGGCGTTCATCCAGGACTGGCTTTCGCCGCCAACCGCCGGCCTGGATGTGGACACCGTAGCGGGGCAGCTGAGGGAGTCTCTGACCGAGGTATGCAACTCTAGCATGCCTCGGTCTCGCCGACCACACCCCAAACGTGCCGTGTACTGGTGGTCGGTGGAGCTGGCGGGGCTTCGAGCAGCGTGTGTGGAGGCTAAGAGGGCCTACACGCGTAGCCGGCGGCGGCGTCGACGGGATCTGTCCGACGAGGACCACCTCTATGAGGTATACATGGAGGCAAAAATGGTCCTCAGTCGGGCCATCGCCGCCGCCAGGGACTCGGCGAGAGCCGAGCTGCTGGAGGGTCTTGACAGCGACCCCTACGGGAGACCGTACAAGGCTGCGCGCAACAAATTGCGCCCCTTTGGTCCCCCGGTTGCCGAGACCCTGGAGCCCTCATTCCTGGACGGGGTGGTTCAGTCCCTGTTCCCGTGCAGGGGCAACTTTACCCCGCCAGTGATGGTCCCACCACAAGGGATAGCTCTGCCAGACGAGGAAGAGGAGGAGGCCCCTCCTGTCACGGAGTCAGAACTTGGCGCGGCGATTTTCCATATCCGCGCCAAGAAGACAGCTCCAGGCCCCGACGGTGTTCCCGCAAGAGTGGTGGCAATCGCTGCCACTCAAATGGCGGAGAGGTTTCGGGACCTCTTCAGCGCATGCCTTGCGTCTGGGAGGTTTCCGAAACCGTGGAAGGAGGGGCAGTTGTGCCTCCTTCGCAAGGAGGGCCGCCCAGCAGACTCCCCCTCGGCATACCGGCCCATCGTTCTGCTCGATGAGGTCGGCAAAATGTTCGAGGGGATAATCGCTGCTCGCCTAAAGGGCCATCTGCGCGATGTCGGGCCGGACTTGTCGGACGCTCAGTTCGGTTTTCGGGCTGAGCGTTCCACAGTGGACGCGCTGGCCTGCCTTATGGGCCAGGTGAAGGAAGCGATGGAGGTGGGGGACGGAGTGTTGGCTGTGTCATTCGACATAGCCAATGCATTCAACTCCGTTCCCCACTCAACCATCCTAGAGGCGCTCCGATTCCACGGAGTGCCTCGTTACCTGCGCAGTCTGCTGGCCAGCTACCTGGAGGACCGGGCGATCCTCCTGGTAAATAGGACTGGCCAAGTCCGGCGGTACGCCGTTGAAGCCGGTGTTCCACAGGGGTCAGTCGTAGGACCTCTCCTGTGGAACATCGGCTATGATTGGCTCCTACGGGGAACTCTCCTCCGAGGCACGAGTGTCATTTGCTACGCGGATGACACTCTCCTCACCGCCCGGGGGGGGAGTTTCAGGGAGGCGGCCAGCCTGGCCTCGGCGGGCGGATCCTTGGTCGCGGGGAGGATCCGCCGCCTAGGTTTAACGGTGGCGCTGCACAAGACCGAGGCCGTGTTCTTCCACGGACCACGGCAGCGCCCCCCACCTGACGCCCACATCTTCGTGGAGGGCGTCAGGATTGAGGTTAAGGCCCAGATGAAATATCTGGGCCTTGTCATTGACAGCAGGTGGCGCTTCGGTCCGCATTTCAGCGGGCTGTCGTCGCGCCTGCTAAAGGCCGCAAGCGCGCTATCGTGGCTGCTTCCCAACTTGGGGGGTCCCAGCGCACGATGCCGGCAACTTTATGCCGGCATCTTGAGGAGTATGGCCCTCTATGCGGCCCCCATCTGGGAGGACTCCCTCCACAGGAGGGAGAACGCCGCCGCCTTGCGGGCACCCCAAAGGGCCATAGCCCAGCGGGTGGCGCGGGCCTACCGCACGGTGGGCTTTGCGGCAGCATGTGCTCTGGCCAGCACCCCTCCTTGGGAGCTCGAGGCGTGGGTGCTCGCCAGAGTATATGAATGGACGGCGGGGCGGAGGGCGAGAGGAGAACGCCCAGTCCCGGAAGAGCGGGAGGCCGTCCGGCGGGAGGCGAGGGACGCCATCGTCGTCCATTGGATGGGGGACCTTGCCACCGCAGTCTTCGGCCGCCGAACCCTCGACGCGATTGGGCCGGTCCTGCGAGACTGGCTCGAGCGGTCGCATGGGTTCCTCTCCTTCCGTCTCGTGCAGGTGCTCTCCGGACACGGTTGCTTCGGATCGTACCTGCACCGAATCGGACGGGAGGAGACACCGTCGTGCCACGGCTGTGGCGCGGCGGAGGACACGGCACAGCACACCCTCGAGGTGTGCCCGTCGTGGTCTGAGCCGCGCCGCAGTCTCATTGCGGTGATCGGACCGGACCTCTCACTCCCCGGTTTAGTCAACACCATGCTGGGAGATGAGAGGTCCTGGGCGGCAGTCGCCTCCTTCTGCGAACACGTCATGTCCCAGAAGGAGGCGGCGGAGCGCGCGCGAGAGGACGATCCTCAAGCGGCGCCGCTCCGAAGGCGGAGGAGGGGCCGAAGTAGACGTCAGTATGACAGTCATCTTCGACTCCTCCCAGGTGGAGGCCAGCAGGCAACGGTTGCGGGGGCACCCTAGCCTGTATTGCACAGGCCTCCACCAGTGTCGGACGGGAATGGCCAGGTGTTCCGGCCATTCCCGTAGCCCCCCAGCCTGGGGGGCATGCGGGGCCCGCCAACAAGGCGGGCATGCGCCGGGAGGGTTGTGGAAGTAAAGGCTGAGCCGGTTTCCCATGACCCTCCCATCACGGCGATGCGGGAACACCGCTGGGTTTTTAGTGGGTAGACTGCCATTCTGGCAGGAGTCCCACATACCCCGTCTCGTCCCCCGCGAGCGGGCATGCGTAATGCATTTTCCCAGCGAGAAAAAAAAAAAAAAAAAAAAAAAAAAAAAACAGGTTAGGTTAGGTTTTTTTTTTTTTTTTTTTTTTTTTTTTTTTTTTTTTTTTTTTTTTATGCCTAGTTCCTCCAACGAGATTTCTCGGAGGCCTTATTAATCTGTTATATCTTTCATTCCATTTCTCGCAGTTTTGCCTCTCGCACTTGCATGCCGCATACTGGTTCTTTCTCACATCCATCCACATTCATTCATTCAATGGGTGGGATTCCCATTCTAAATACTCTACTCTGCTCTACATTATTTTTTATCTTTTGCATTTACTGCTAGGGAAAGTAAATCAGTGCAATAGTCTTTAATAACCTTTTTCTTCTTAACTTATTACAGCTTATTTCATCTTAATTACTATTTTTGTTCTTATTTCTACTTATTATTATACAATCTACCCATTCTAAGTACTCTTAAATTATATAACATTTACGTTTACTGCTAGGGATACAATCAGTGCAACGGACTTAAAACATTTCCTTCTTAAACTATTACACTACCTACTTTATTACTAATTTTTTACATGTTACTTATAATATACAATTTTTATTCTTATTTCTACTTATTCTTATATAGTCTATTTTTAATTCTTAAATTTCTATGTTTGCATTTAATATATGTAACAATATATTTGAAACATAGTTTAATTATCTTAAATGTTTTTGTTTCGCTCAATCACTTTACTACAAATTTTAATGCAATAGTCTAAAAATTCTTGTCTCTCTTTTCCTGCTATTATTTCCGATATGTTACCTCTCTCTAGTTTTACATCTATTTTGTGTTCCAACTCATACCTTTCCATCGCGTACACTGGGCAGTCCAAAAGTAAGTGTGGGACAGTCTCATCAATTGCAGAATCACAGATGCACGATGGGTTCCCCTTACACTTGAAGCGATGCAAGTATTCGGAGAACCCACCGTGCCCCGTCATGATTTGAGTTAGCTGCGGTTTAATCTGAAACTTTTTGACCGTCCTGTACGCCGCCACTGCGTCCGGGAAAAACATTTTAGTAATAGAGGCGGTCTGACCCACCGTATACCTTTGGTTCCATTCATCAAGCGTCGCCATACGAATGTTACGCTTGATGAAAGAAACCGGGCACAGGTCGTAGTCAGGCTTCCTCTTGCTATTCAGGGCGGCCTCCTTTGCCAGCTGATCCGCTCTTTCGTTGCCCTCTAACCCTGCGTGGGCTTTTATCCAAAACAAGTTAACCACCTTGTTTTGGTGGGATATTAATGTTAAATTATCCCTAGCTTCCACTGCCAGGGGGTGAAGGCAGCTGTGGTTTTTCACTGTCTGGAGGGCCGCCATGGAGTCGCTGTACACTCCGAAACTGGATGCCGAGTGTTTCTGGATTTCCCTTGTTGCCCGGCATATCGCAAGTAGTTCCGCCTGGTAGACCGTGCAGTAGTCCGACAGCGCCAGCTTAATAGCACGCGCCTCGGCGTCGCCCTTCCATATAGAAAGTGCGGCCCCGACGCGCCCGCCAATTTTGCTGCCATCTGTGAAGATTTTAACCTCCAAGTCGGCGCTGGCATTGACTTGCTCACGGTTCGCCAGGCTCACGAACTCCAGGTCGATACGCCTAGCTGGATGCGGGGATTCCATTGCGGATGCCACCCGCTCCACCTCCCCACCAGCCAGCACTGCCTGGGATACGCCTCTCCTGGTCTCATAAAGTGAGGCTGCCTCGCGGACCCGGAGATCTAGAGGGAGCATCCCAGTCAGAACCAGTGCCGAGTTCAGGGAGACAGTGCGGTAGGCTTTGCACATTTTCTGGGCAATTCCACGTTGCACGGCAGCCAGCTGCTTTTTAATTCCCACTTTATTCGCCGCTTGGGCCCATACACTGGCGGCGTACAGAACGATCGGCTCTACGGTGGCTGTATATATAATTTTGATTACCGCTGGACTAAGTCCCCAACTCACCCTTGCCGCCCTACACAATTGCTTGTATACACCTATAGCCCTGCGGCAAACATTAGAGACATGAGTGTTAAATGTCAACTTGTCGTCGATGGTGACACCCAGAATCTTGATTTCTCTCGAAATAGTAATGTCAATCCCGCCCATGCTCAGGCGTGGGGTATCATATTTTAATCTCCTTGTGATGACCATCGCATTCGTCTTCTGTGGTGCAAATCTTAGTTTGTTTTTAACACCCCACGCCCGAACATGGTCGAGGGCGGCGTTGGCTTTCCGCTCGATTTCTATTGCTGTGTCACCATCAAAGACAAGAACAACATCGTCCGCGAAAGCCTGGGAGTAATCCCCCCTACTCTGCAAAGTCTTTAAAAGAGGGTCCAGGAGCAGGTTCCAAAAGAAGGGGCCTCCGATGGAGCCTTGCACACAGCCTTTGCTTGTTCCCTTGGTATATTCCTCTCCACCATACCGGACTCTGACCCTTCTGTCCGTCAAGTAGCTGTCGATGACCCTCCTCAGGTTGACCGGACACTCTTCCTCAGCCAGTCGGACTCTGATAGCCGGCCACCAGGCGCTGTCGAAGGCTCCCTCTATGTCTAGCGATATAAGTATAACAATTTTCTTTTCATCAATTTTGTTGCGGATGTGCTGCATAAGAGCATAGAGAGAGTCTTCGGTGCTCCTCTGTGGCATGAATCCGTACTGGCGAGTACTCATCCTAGGTAGAATGTGAAACCTGAGGCGGGCCATCAGCATCTTCTCGTATATTTTTCCTAGGACAGGCAACAAGCCGATTGGTCTGTAAGCTTTCGGGGTGGTATAGTCAGCTTTACCCGGTTTCTTTAACACCACTACCGTAGCCTCCTTCCAAGGTTGTGGGAAATACCCATGTTCCAGGCATTTGTTCAGAAGGGCCAGGAACATCTCTGGTGCACTTCCAATGGCACGGCTACAGATGTCGGCTGTGAGGCCATCTATTCCCGGAGCCTTTTTGGGGTTGAACGAATCGCTGGCTGATTTCAATTCTGCCATGGTGAAGGGTGGATCGTGGCTATCCCTGTTCTCCTCTTTGTTGACTCGGTCCGCTTCCAGTCGGATATGGCTATGGTACTCATCATCAGTACTGACCAAGTCATCCGGGTAAAAGGTTTCCGTGATAAATTTCACGGAGCCCTTTGCGTCTAGGGTTTCTCCATCCTTCACCATCGGCAGATCTTCCTCTCTACGCGTAGTCCTTCGTATTACTCTATATATCCCCTCCCAGACCCCTTCTCTATCCTGCTTGCAGCAAAAATCTTTCCAACTCTCGGTTGCAGCTTTTTCTTCCTCTAATTCGTACTCTTCTTTCTGTTTCAGGTAATCTCCTACGACCTTCGACCTTCGGACAGGAGCGGCGCACTGAATTCTCCGCTTCTTGGTGGCAACTTGGTTCTTCAACTTTGTGAGGTTTTCCGACCACCACGGCAAGGTAAAAGTTTCTTTTATTGTTTTGTTTGGCATTGCCGAGTTGCATGCTTCTTTAATTGCTATGGTTAAATTATTTGTTATTATGTCTAATTGTTCATTATTTCTAACCCTATCTATTTCTGATTTTGTGAATTTATACTCTATGGCTAATTGGTTGAATTTTTCACAAAAGTCGTTCCAATTGGCTTTTTTGGTGTTATAAATTCGTGTAGTTCTTTCAATTCTTATACCTATGGATTTCCGTAATTTGATGTTGAAAGTTATGCCGTTGTGGTCGGAACTCGTCAAGCCCTCGTCTACTCTCCAGTCATCCACCAACCCAAGAATGTTCGTCGAGCAGGCTGTGATGTCGACGTGGCTGGTGTACCTCTGTCCTCCTCTGATAGTGTCGAAGGTCGGGATTTCCCCTGTGTTGAGTACGTGGAGCCCCAGCTCTCCGAGAGTTCCACACACGTCTTCGCCTCTACTATCGATGACTGGGCTTCCCCACCACGTGCTCTTTGCGTTGACGTCTCCTCCAATGATCAGCGGCTTGGAGCCATTGACAATTTCAATTTTCCTGAGGTGTTTCAGGTATTCCTCTATCGGCTTGTCTGGCTCAAAGTAGAGCGAGACGAGTGTGATCTCCCAAGCACTGGTTTGGATTCCCACCACAGAGATGTTATTGGTGGTGAGTTTCGGGTACTGTATAACGTTTATGTCCTTGTCAAAAACGGCAATTGCTGCCTTAACAGTCCCATTTCCTGTATCAATGCTTTGGAAGATCCTCACTCCTCTCTGACTCTTAACAGTCTTGATATTGCCGACGTAAGGCTCCTGGATAAGCGCAGCCGCTATTCCGCGTTTTTCTGCCTCTAGGAATAACTCGTTTGTCGCAAGCTTCTTTCGCTGGAGGTTAGCCTGTGCGAATTTGTAAGCGTGGTGGTCCCCCTGGGTGCCCTTAGCAGTACGCTACTGTCGCTCGCGCCAAGTCATCCCATTTCTGACGCTGCGGGCAGCCGGCGCTAAAGGCATTGTGTTCCGTCTGGGTGCTGTTTGCTTTCTTGCAGTTTCTGCATGCTGCTGGTATTCCCGTCATAAAATCCGAACATTCGGATCTCAGGTGGGGGCCGCCGCAATGGCTGCACATGTCCACTGACTCCGCACAATATTTTTTGCTATGCCCATAGCCCAGACAGCGCGTACATTGCATCAGTGGGGTCTGGTCTTCGGCCCTGATGCGCTGGAGGTCAATATGTACGTATCCCTTTGCTGTGACCCTTTTCCAAATATTTGGCGAGACGCTGAGCACAATGTTGCCGGTATGTGGATTCCTAGCCCTTTTCCTATATTTTATCTCTACCCTGCTCGTCCCACCGCTGAGGCCGTGGAAAACATCCTGATTCTGGTTCCTGAATGCCTTAAGGACGTCCTCATCGGTATTAACCAATAGGACGCCCCTAAGGATCAGCAACGGATCCCTGTTCTTCACCTCCTCAACGGTAAGATTGGCTCCATTCTTCCTCAATCTTTCTTTCGCCTTATCTCTTTCTTCCGTCGTCTCAAAACCCATAATCACCTTTCTGTCCTTCGCCTTTCTTACTTTCTCCACCTTTATCCAACCCTCCTTTGCATCTATTACCTTCCTTACCCTGTCAAGAACTTCCTCTCCCGAGTCCTCCTCATTGCTGGAGGTGACCACAACTGAGTGCAGCGTTCGCTTTTCCAGCGTGCCACCACTCCCACCCGCGACCACCCCCGCATATGTAGGAGCCTCTACATTCTCCATTCTTTCCTTCTGTGCCTCTATAACCCCCTTGAGCTCCTCCATCCGTTTGTTGCTTTCCAGCAGCAACTTGGAGTGCTCTTCAATTTTTTCCATGAATTGGCTTGTGTTACTCGCATGGATGGTTGGGTTCAATTTCTGCTCCGTGTCAATCGAGAATGTTGCGTCTATGTCGGCAGTTTTGGGCTCCATGTAATCCTTTGTTCTTTTTGTTTTGGCCTCCCTTTCAGCTTCTCTGACCAGCTGATAGAGACGATCCAACGCTTCAACGACGGCTGTTTTTATCTCGTTCTTGGTGTTTCTTGAACTGTTCAGGTGAAGCTTTGCTTTGTTTAAGCAGGCCCTAGCTTCTACTGACCGATCTGCGTACTGTAGCTTTGGCGGCTCGGTCGGTTTCGCTTGATTTGGCAGGGTCTTATTTTCTTGCATCTCTTGCTGTTCTTTCTCGGCAGGTCGTGGAGGGCTTTTAGAACTCTGCTCGCTTAATTCTAATTTTGCCGTGTCATCACTTCCCCGTTGCTTCGTTGCTTCGGGTTTTGCCTCTTGTGAGAGCTTCATCATTGGCTTTGTTTTAGGGGGGTAGGTCAGGACCGTTTTCTTGGGGGGCGATGGTGTTTTGTGGGGTGGAACTATTTTGGATCCGCCTTCCCAGTGTCCGATGCTACGCCTCACCGACGGGCCCACTTTACCTGTTTGATTCCCTTCCAAATCTGAAACCTCAGTGGGATTTGCCTTTTTTGCTGGTGTGCGTGTTGCTGGCATTTTGTCAAAGAGCTCTTCCTAGGAACTAGTTAACGTCAAAGGTCTGCCGGGTATTGTAAAGGGATACCACGGTCAGTTAAGGTGTAAAGATAAAGCAAAAAATAAATAAAAACAATATAATGTAAGTAGGATTAAATGAATCCTGTCGACTTATGTACTAATTTTCCGCTTTCCTTTCCAGATGGTGTACGCGACTTGGAGGTCAACGGTGCGCTTTGGTATTTCAACGCCCGGGCGATGGTGTAAGGCAGGAAAAGAGAGCAAGAAAAGGGAATATAAATAATACACACAAAAAGTAAAACAAAATAAAACAAGACGCAAATAGTCCGCCTCAGATTCAAGATCTTCGGTGGTCGATCCCTATGTAGAGTCGCGGTCCTTAGCTCAAAAGAGCGGGTCAAGAGGAACCTGTCGGAAAACAGGCAACGGAAAATTTTTTCCGAGTCAAAAACACCCAATAGTAGAGTGATTTTTGGAACGACTACATAGAGTCGTTCTGTCAAGTCCGGTGGATAGCTCTCACCGAGCCCTCCAAAATGAACCCAAACTCGGTGCAGTTACACCAAGGGGTTCCGGAGATATCCCAACTTGAAATTTTTGGTTTTTCACGAAATAAAAAACCCAAAGTGGTTACAAGTGGATATCTCCGGATCCACCAGTCCAAAAACCCCGGTGTTTGGGCTTTCTGAAGTTGGCTCGGTGAGACCAATCCACCGGATCGGTTTTCAGCCTGAAAAATCTTGGCACGCTGAAATCGCCTGAAACTCAACTAGGCCTGTGCCCTAAGCCCTACTGACATAAACAGTGAAAACCCCGGCCTTCTACGACTCTCCGTTGGGAAGTTATGGCCGTCTTAAGTTTTCGCAAAATGGCCGCGGTGCTGTCAAAGTTGGATTTTGTCAGCGAATAACTCCCCTCTGGAAAGCCGCAGACCCCCCGAGTTTGGGCTCTCCTAACTCGGCCTGAGCTCCGCTGTCCGCTAAAACCACTTTCAGGGTCCCGAAAAATTTTAGCCCCAAACCGCCTGAATTCGTGAGGAGAACGGGATGGAAGGTCCCTGAGTGTAAAATTAAAAACCGCAATCTCCCACGACCCTTGGTTCAAGAGTTATGGCGGTTTGAAGCTAAACAAAATGGCCGCCGAGCTGTCAAAGGTCGACTAAAAATGTCCGTAACTTCGAAACCCCTCGTCACAATTGGACGGGGTTTTGGATGTACAGCTCGGCGTCACTTCAGGTATGTCCTGAAAGTGATTTCAGCGACAAAATTTTGGAAGCCCTGAAACAGGCTGAAAACCAAATACACTTAAAATTAACTAAAAACTACTGGTCAGAGTTGAAAAACGACTATAATCGGGCCAGCGGTTCCCGAGATATCCCGTTTTGAAAAACAAAACCAAAAAACCAAGATGGCGCGTTTTTGTCAAAACGGCCGATTTAAAAGGTATGTGGCCCAAGTTTGGACTTAAATGAGTCACAATTTATATATTGGACCCTGTCCTAAAGTCAGAAATTGATTTTTACTATTAAATTTCTAATTATGGCCGAAAAACAGTTAAAATTCGATATCTCTGGAATTACTGGTCGGAAAAATCTAAAAAATTTACATAAAATACTAAAAATAAGAAGCTACAATCTGTAGAACACAAAAATTTTAAAAGTCAAAAAACAGGCCGGAAAATTTTGAAAAACTGGTTTTCTTATAAAAAATGGTATAATTTTAAAATGACTGAAAATAAAAATCTAAAACTTAAGGTCTCTAATGTACTGATGAGCGCGCACCAGGCTGCAGTTGAAAAATTTTGAAAAAAGTCTTCTGTCCAGAGATATTTATGTCGAAAATTGCGAAATTTCAACTGTTATATAAAATATACCAGCTGTCATAAAAATCCAAAATATGTTGCACTCGCCTTGTGTGATAGGGGTCTAGGTTGGCACCAAGTTTCACACCGCTGTGTCCACTCCTTCCACTTTTTCAGAGCACGTGGTTTTTTGAAAATCCTGAATAACTCGTAGTTGCGTGATATCAAGTTGGTTTTCGGTGGTCCAGGTGATAGGGAGCCACGATGTCCTCACGATGCCGGTGAAAAAACAGGGGGTCGTCGCTTTAGTTTCGGCAGCGTTTTCGATTTTCTGTTTTAAGTTTTTCACTTAACCTCCAAAAATACGGTTTTCGACTGAAAACTTCCTCGTCACTATAGACCGGAACAATTTAGAAACTTCACTTTGTGCGGCTTAATTTTCCGCATCCAACGACACTTTACTTGTTAAATTTAGAGCACAAAAACCAATTAATTTGTATTTTTTAGTGCGGAGCGCGTGGAGTTTTGCTGCTTCCAGCTCGAGAGACCGAGTGCAACTGGTTAGGTTAGGTTAGGTTAGGTTAGGTTAGGTTGGGGTGCTAGGACAGGAAACCTCCTCGTGTGCCCGTGGGCTGGAGTTTCCCTTGGATGCGTCCGGGGGAAAGGCCAGTCTGTGGGACGGTGCACCCTGGGGTGCGGGCAATTTCCCCCCATTAGGTACGTGTGCCTAAGGGGTGTCGTTGTCCGTATGCCAATATCCTGTCGGAGGTGCGCTCCGGCGCGTGGGCGGGGGAGCCTTATGCTCCGGGGTCGGTCGACTTAGACCACCCCACGATCGCTCACTCACCCCTCTGCTTACAGAGGGTGAGTTGAGTGGGCGTGGGACGTTTCTCCACATTTGTGTCTGTTTCAAACAGACAGACATGTGGAGAAACATGGGCGGCGCTCGTTGTGCACTCACCCTGCCAACGGGCTAGCAGCGGGGGATCTGATTCTCCCGACTGCAACCGTCGAAATCGTAATCCGTAACGAGATCATGGTCATGTTTTATGACTCGGAACGGGACGAGGATCTTGGCTTGACCGCCCGGATCGCGAGGAAGATAACCTCTATAAAAAATTCCTCTAATACCAAGTTTTGGTGTGCGGCGAGGGTATGAATGGCTGAGGAGTAGTGTCATCTGCAGCTTCTTAGTTGTAGGTGGCGCATCAGTCACAAGCGCACCCCCAGCCAGGGATTAGTGGACTCCCTGGTTGGGTCACAAATTTACACTTACCTAGGGACAGGGGGTGAACCTAGGTGGACCGTTTATATCCCCCATACTCGTGGGAATCTTTATGGATACTGAAAATAAACATTTTGAGAAGTTGCCGATCGTGTTGGTCGAGCGGATGAGCAAGGGTGCAATGTCGGACTCCGACACCGCATCCGAGAGGAGGGCGAGCGTGGCGAGCGTTGGCTCGGAGCGCTCGCGGGCTGAGGAAGGGATGACTGGGCGTCTCTCCAAGGGAAGGAGGAAGCGTTCGCCACGCTCCCGCAGCGAGGAAAACCTGCCAGCCGCTAAGGTGGCGACGGGCAGGAGTAGGCGAGGTCGCGCAGTTGCAGGCGGACCTTCGCGTCTACCTGTGGGAAGTGTTACGTCTGCTCCAGTCGAACACGCGGAGAGCGTGGAGAGCGTGGCCTCTGGGGCCGACGATCCGGCCGTAAGTAAGGCGAAGAAGGGGTCGAAGTTTTTTAAAGCTTCGACCCACGATGTGGGCTTAGTGGACGCTGAACGCCAGATAAACCTGGCAAAAAGGGTGCAACTCCAGCAAGACCTGGAGGAGAGGGTCGCTGCCAAGGAGCACCAGGTGCAAACCGCCCGGTCGAGGGCTGGCTATGGTGCATCCAGTGTACTCTATGCTGACCACTCCCTGGCGGAACTGGAGCGCATGGCACAGGAGGACAAGGAGGAGGTCTTCGAGGTCGCCGCAAAGTCCTCCAACTTGAAGGGGACCTTTCAAAAGGCCCTCAAATGCCGGGCCGCCAGTTTGCACGGCATTGTCCTGGAGCTGGTGAAGCGGACGGCCACGGACGAGACGCGGCAGCTGCAGGCGAAGGTGGATCGCTTGCAGGTGGAGGTCAGCCAGCTACATCAGAAGCTGGCTGAGGTCACGGCCCGGCCTGCCCAACCTGCCCCAGGTCCAGTGGTAGGAGGCTCCTCCTCCTCCCCTCCCAACCTTGAGGATGTAATCCGAAAGGTTGTAATGGAGGAGAGGGCCTTCACCAGAGCCTGCTTCGCAGGCATCGAGGACCGGCTCTTGCCGGAAAAGCGGCTCCGCCCGCCGCTAGCGGTGGATCAGAGTCCACCACCGAGGGAGCCAGAACTTGCGCCTCTAGCAGGCCCGGCATCGGGTGCGCAGCCCCAGGCCCAAAAGGCCTCTAAGGGCAAAGGCAAGGGCAAGAGGACCAAGCAGGCTCCTCAGATCCGCACCACAAGTGCGGAGGGAGCGTCTGGGTCGTCTGCCACTGCAGCAGCCCCCCAGAACTCGCAGGAGGAAGACGCCCTTCTTCCCTCCACCACCCCGTCCAACCAGCCGTGGACGGAAGTGGTCAAGAGAGGAAAGGGGAAGGGAGGGAAGAAGCCGGAAAAGTCGGCCCCCAAGCCTGCTTCTGTAGCCAAAAGGGCTCCAGCCAGCGGGAAGAAGCTAGTTCCTCCCAAAACCGCGGCCGTCGTGGTGACCATCACCCCGGAAGCCGTGGAGAGGGGCGAGACGTACGAGTCCGTCCTACGACGGGCTCGTACCAATGCTGATCCCTCCCGGCTGGGGATCAGCAAAGTCGCGTGCCGCCGAACCCTAACCGGGGCTCGAATCTTCGAGTTCTCGGGGGAACAGCGCGGCACAAATGCGGACCTCTTTGCAACGAAGTTGCAAGAGGCCATCGCGGATGTGGCGACGGTCGTCAGACCGGTTAAGACCGCAGCCTTGGAGGTGGCCGATCTGGAGGATTCGGTCACCAAGGAGGATGTGGTGGCGGCCGTCGCGGCGGCTGGAGGCTGTGACGCTGGCGCGGTGAAAGGTGGAGCCATCAGGCTTGGCCGCCGCGGTATGGGCATCATCCGCGTCGAGTGCCCAGTAGCCACGGCTGGGGCCGTCCTTGCTGCGACCAAGGGACGGCTGCTCGTGGGGCTCAGCTCGGCTGTGGTCAAGGCACTTGAAGACCAGCCAATGCGCTGCTTCAAGTGCTTCGCGTTCGGCCACACCCGGGTCACGTGTCCCTCCAAATTCGACTGGGGAGACACGTGCTACCAATGCGGGCAAAAAGGACACAAGAGTGTCACCTGCCGCGCCACCACGCCACACTGCACGGCGTGTGCCGCCAGTGGCCGCCCCGCGGACCACAGGATGACGGGCAGGAGCTGTAAGCCCCCCGTGCGGAAGGGCATAGTGCCGGCGCAGGTTCGCCCTGTTGCCACCACCGCCGCCGTCGTCGCCGCTGCAGCTCCAGCGGCGGTAGCTGAGGAGGATGGTGCAATGTCGGAGTAATGGGGTACGACTATCGCATCATCCAGGCGAACACCAACCACTGCAGAGCGGCCCAGGACCTGGTAGTGCAGGTCATGGCCGAATGGTTGGTGAACGTAGCGGTGGTCGCCGAGCCCTACTCGATCCCCGGCAGCTGGCTGGGTGACGAGGACGACTCGGTGGCACTAGCGGCGCGGTCGTCCACAGACTCACCTCCCCTCTCGCTATTAGAGAGGGGACCGGGATACGTGGCCGCCGCGTGGGGAGATTTAGCCCTTGTGGGCGTATATTTCTCCCCAAACCGCCCTCTTCAGGACTTCGAGAACTATCTCGGAGTCCTGGCCGCCGTGGTCGGCAGGGCGGCGCCGCGTCAGGTCTCCGTACTGGGAGACCTGAATGCCAAGTCGGTGACCTGGGGCAACCCGGCCACCGACGCACGCGGGCGGGCGGTTGAGATGTGGGCAGCCTCCTCCGGACTCTCCCTCTTGAACAGAGGAAGCGTCCAGACATGCGTGCGGCGTGGTGGTGGCTCAATAGTTGACGTCACCTTCGCCACCCCTGCGTTAGCCGCGCGCGTGTTGAACTGGCGGGTGGACCTGGTGGAGACTATGTCGGACCACCGCTACGTGCGGTTCGACATCTCCACCAGTGGCCCCGGAGAGAGGCGGCCCCTCTCGGGGCGGTCACCGTTCCCGCGGTGGGCTCTAACCCGCCTGGACAGGGAGGCAGCGGGGGAGGCGGCGTTCATCCAGGACTGGCTTTCGCCGCCAACCGCCGGCCTGGACGTGGACACCGTAGCGGGGCAGCTGAGGGAGTCTCTGACCGAGGTATGCAACTCTAGCATGCCTCGGTCTCGCCGACCACACCCCAAACGTGCCGTGTACTGGTGGTCGGTGGAGCTGGCGGGGCTTCGAGCAGCGTGTGTGGAGGCTAAGAGGGCCTATACGCGTAGCCGGCGGCGGCGTCGACGGGATCTGTCCGACGAGGACCACCTCTATGAGGTATACATGGAGGCAAAAATGGTCCTCAGTCGGGCCATCGCCGCCGCCAGGGACTCGGCGAGAGCCGAGCTGCTGGAGGGTCTTGACAACGACCCCTACGGGAGACCGTACAAGGCTGCGCGCAACAAATTGCGCCCCTTTGGTCCCCCGGTTGCCGAGACCCTGGAGCCCTCATTCCTGGACGGGGTGGTTCAGTCCCTGTTCCCGTGCGGGGGCAACTTCACCCCGCCAGTGATGGTCCCACCACAAGGCATAGCTCTGCCAGACGAGGAAGAGGAGGAGGAGGCCCCTCCTGTCACGGAATCGGAACTTGGCGCGGCAATTTTCCATATCCGCGCCAAGAAGACAGCTCCAGGCCCCGACGGTGTCCCCGCAAGAGTGGTGGCGATCGCTGCCACTCAAATGGCGGAGAGGTTTCGGGACCTCTTCAGCGCATGCCTTGCGTCTGGGAGGTTTCCGAAACCGTGGAAGGAGGGGCAGTTGTGCCTCCTTCGCAAGGAGGGCCGCCCAGCAGACTCCCCCTCGGCATACCGGCCCATCGTTCTGCTCGATGAGGTCGGCAAAATGTTCGAGGGGATAATCGCTGCTCGCCTAAAGGGCCATCTGCGGGATGTCGGGCCGGACTTGTCGAATGCTCAGTTCGGTTTTCGGGCTGGGCGTTCCACAGTGGACGCGCTGGCCTGCCTTAAGGGCCAGGTGAAGGAAGCGATGGAGGCGGGGGACGGAGTGTTGGCTGTGTCATTCGACATAGCCAATGCCTTCAACTCCGTTCCCCACTCAACCATCCTAGAGGCGCTCCGATTCCACGGAGTGCCTCGATACCTGCGCAGTCTGCTGGCCAGCTACCTGGAGGACCGGGCGATCCTCCTGGTAAATAGGACTGGCCAAGTCCGGCGGTACGCCGTTGAAGCCGGTGTTCCACAGGGGTCAGTCGTAGGACCTCTCCTGTGGAACATCGGCTATGATTGGCTCCTACGGGGAACTCTCCTCCGAGGCACGAGTGTCATTTGCTACGCAGATGACACTCTCCTCACCGCCCGGGGGGGGAGTTTCAGGGAGGCGGCCAGCCTGGCCTCGGCGGGCGGATCCTTGGTCGCGGGGAGGATCCGCCGCCTAGGTTTAACGGTGGCGCTGCACAAGACCGAGGCCGTGTTCTTCCACGGACCACGGCAGCGCCCCCCACCTGACGCCCACATCTTCGTGGAGGGCGTCAGGATTGAGGTTAAGGCCCAGATGAAATATCTGGGCCTTGTCATTGACAGCAGGTGGCGCTTTGGTCCGCATTTTAGCGGGCTGTCGTCGCGCCTGCTAAAGGCCGCAAGCGCGCTATCGTGGCTGCTTCCCAACTTGGGGGGGCCCAGCGCACGATGCCGGCAACTTTATGCCGGCATCTTGAGGAGTATGGCCCTCTATGGGGCCCCCATCTGGGAGGACTCCCTCCACAGGAGGGAGAACGCCACCGCCTTGCGGGCACCCCAAAGGGCCATAGCCCAGCGGGTGGCGCGGGCCTACCGTACGGTGGGCTTTGCGGCAGCATGTGCTCTGGCCAGCACCCCTCCATGGGAACTCGAGGCGTGGGTGCTCGCCAGAGTATATGAATGGACGGCGGGGCGGAGGGCGAGAGGAGAACGCCCAGTCCCGGAAGAGCGGGAGGCCGTCCGGCGGGAGGCAAGGGACGCCATCGTCGTCCATTGGATGGGGGACCTTGCCACCGCAGTCTTCGGCCGCCGAACCCTCGACGCGATTGGGCCGGTCCTGCGAGACTGGCTCGAGCGGTCGCATGGGTTCCTCTCCTTCCGTCTCGTGCAGGTGCTGTCCGGACACGGTTGCTTCGGATCGTACCTGCACCGAATCGGACGGGAGGAGACACCGTCGTGCCACGGCTGTGGCGCGGCGGAGGACACGGCGCAGCACACCCTCGAGGTGTGCCCGTCGTGGTCTGAGCCACGCCGCAGTCTCATTGCGGTGATCGGACCGGACCTCTCACTCCCCGGTTTGGTCAACACCATGCTGGGAGATGAGAGGTCCTGGGCGGCGGTCGCCTCCTTCTGCGAACACGTCATGTCCCAGAAGGAGGCGGCGGAGCGCGCGCGAGAGGACGATCCTCAAGCGGCGCCGCTCCGAAGGCGGAGGAGGGGCCGAAGAAGACGTCAGTATGACAGTCATCTTCGACTCCTCCCAGGTGGAGGCCAGCAGGCAACGGTTGCGGGGGCACCCTAGCCTGTATAGCACAGGCCTCCACCAGTGTCAGACGGGAATGGCCAGGTGTTCCGGCCATTCCCGTAGCCCCCCAGCCTGGGGGGCATGCGGGGCCCGCCAAGAAGGCGGGCATGCGCCGGGAGGGTTGTGGAAGTAAAGGCTGAGCCGGTTTCCCATGACCCTCCCATCACGGCGATGCGGGAACACCGCTGGGTTTTTAGTGGGTAGACTGCTATTCTGACAGGAGTCCCACATACCCCGTCTCGTCCCCCGCGAGCGGGCATGCGTAACGCATTTTCCCAGCGAGAAAAAAAAAAAAAAAAAAAAAAAAAGGTTAGGTTAGGTTAGGTTAGGTTAGGTTTTTTTTTTTTTTTTTTTATGTTAGTACTTCTACCGCGGACATGGTGGTCCGCGCCCTTGTTTACGTGTTGAATTTGTTTAGAGGTTTTAGTATCTTAGATTACAATTATAGTGCTCCTACATCGGACACATTTTTTATCTTAAGACTAAACTTAAAATCTACGTGGGTCCATCATTTTTTTTTTTTTTTTTTTTAAATTTTTTTTTTTTTGTATTATTATTTTATTACTTTTTTTTTTTTTTTGTTTTATAGTAAGACATGCACATGCAGATACGATAAGGTTTTTTTTTTTTTTTTTTTTTTTTTTTTTTTTTTTTTTTTTTTCTTAAACTTTTTTTATGTTTTATACACAAGCATTACAATATATATGATGGTAGGTTAGTATGTAATGATTTTATGACTATGTTAGGTACTTATGTTATGTTATTATACTACTATTGTTTTTTTTTTTTTTTTTTTTTGACAATTTTTGCTTATATTTTATCACATATTCAAACGGAGAGTTGTCTGCATGGCAGTGTGAGCCGACCAGCCCAGGCCGATGGCATCCGTTCACGGACATGACGTGCACATCTGCGCCGTTTAGTTCAACCATATTTTAGGGAACTTAACGGCCGGATACGCAGCGACACCATCGGCTGGGCATTTACGTGAGCATGACAGACTCACTCGGCCATACAGTTGTACATTATTACTACATTTTACAACAATTTAAGATTACTATTTTACAGGGGTGACAGTTATTAAGGGATGTTTGTTAAGTTTGGTTTGGGTTTGGTCTGGATTTGGAATGGGGACTTGTTAGTTAGTGTTCAGGAGTTTGTGTGGTGTCTACTGACCAGGGACTTCGCTAACCGGAGCAATGCTTCCATGACAACTACATCTCGATGCTGCATGGCCGTCTTCAAGTTGTAGTCGATGACGGTTTTAGTCGGCGCATCCATTGCTTTCTTTGCAAAGCGGCCTGTGGCGTCGTCGGCGTCGTCGGTGTAATAGACGCAACTGACTGTGTGTCTCGACACCGCCACTACCGCATGGGAGACGCTGTTGTGGATTTGGAGCCTCCTGGACTTGGTGTTTATAATGACGACGCTTCCGTAGGTCAACCCCTGAGCTTCGTGTATGGTCAAGGTGCGCGACCCTTCGCCGGACCCATATCCCCGGCTCATAAGAGAGGTTTTCTCCTCTTGCGTATGAACCAAGAACAGGGTGTTTGGGGCGGTACTCGGTATTTGCGCTCCTGTGTAACCTTCCACCCTCAGGGAGTGGACCCGTGAAAGCGACGACTTGGAGGAGTATATACCGGGGTATATCCTGCTCAGTGCATAGGCCACATCCATTGGGTTGCGGTGTGTGCAAAGCAGCTCTCGGGTGATGCCAGCCACCAGGTTTGGACGGGTATACCTCAACTCGAATAGGTTCTCTCTGTCCAAAAATGGAAGCTGGTTTACGTCTCCGATGAGGACGACCTCGCTTGCTCCTGACAACTTTACTGCCATTACTATGGCCCCAAAGTGGTTCATTAGAGCCTCGTCTACCGTAAGACGGTAGCATCTTTCCTGGCTTTTGAACCCGTTGGCTAGAATTGAGGCCATAGTGCGCACCTTTGTCTTTACTCGGTCTCCTAAGCGGCGCGCAAGCTTCTCCCTGAGATCTTTGGCAGCTTCGGTTGTCGTGGTGGCAACGACGTCCCTCTCCTCATCGAAGTGCTTCACCACCCAGGTTGTCTTGCCGCAACCCGGCACTCCGTTTACCCACTCGATCTTGGGTACCGCCCAAATTTCCTGTGATGCTGGGGTATCCGAAGTCCTTAAAATGGACTGAGCCATTTCGAGGATCTTATCGTCCAGCATGATTTTGGTACATTTGGCGGTAACCACCATCGGGTCGTCGTTTGGTGCGTTAAATCTGGTTTTGCCCGAGCGCTCCGTTTCCTCCTCGTCCAAGGTCACAAAACCACTCTTCGCGCTGTAGGCTGCCATGTACGAACCCGTCATTTTCCCTTTGATGACTTGGGATGTGACGTTGTCGTACACTGCTGCCTCTGCTTCCTCTAGTAGTACCCTAAGCAGTCCTTCTGTGTCTCTCTGGAAGGTCTGCAGGATTTTTCTGCATGTCATGAGATTGACCTCTCTGGTCGCTCTCACGATTGCCAAGTACTCGAGGAAGGCGCTCCTTACGTGGTCCGTGGTTCCCGAATTCACGGCGAGGGTCGGCGGGCTGACTTGCCCCTTTTCGGCTCTTGTAGGCAGAGGCTTCTGCGGTGTTGATTTTTTGGGGCTCTTTTGAAAGAACCTCTCCACTGCCGATTCCTGTTGGTGGGATGGTGATGCGCGGCTGGTGCTCGGGAGCAGAGCACTGAGGAAAGTGCCGAAGGCTTTCAGGCGACTCCTCGACTTGGCCCGGTCCCCCGGGCTAGGTGACTTGCTCTGCTTCTTTGCAGCTTTTTCGGCGGCTGCCTTCTGCTGGGCCCTCTCAGAGCCGCTTTCAGTGGTCAGACTTTTTTCGGGGCTCGTCGCGTTAGGTGTTGGTTGTTTGGGGGCTTTGAGAAAACTCAGAGTTTCCCCTCTGTCCTCGTAGACAACTACCTCGTGTTGTTCTGAGGCTTTTAAACAACCAAGACGGTCTGCGACGTCTCCTCTCTCTCCACCGACCATCATTGCGTCGACACTGATCGTACGGGCCGTATGTTCCTCTGCCTCCCTGATCTTTTGAAGCACCGAGCTTGCCTGAGCAAATGGAGTCTCCGCTCCCCACTCGAATAATGCGATCGTTTTTCCTTTGGATCGCATTAGACGGCATCGGTGATTGGCTACTTCCACTTGAGGCAGTGCAGCGTACTTGCTGCCGTTCATGGTGGTCTTCGTGGTACATCCGTTGATCAAGGCGGCAAGGCCTGGTGAGATGTTTATACGGGCCCTAGCTCGGCTTGTGCCTATGCAGAAGCTTATGCCTAACCTTTCTTCTTCCCTGTTCATGAATAGGGGGACGGGTCTTAGCCTGACGCCGGGGACTCCGTCTCCTCCGCATGCCAAAAATTGCGTGATGGGCATGGTGTTAGGGGCTGGTTGTAGGCTGGCTTCTGGTGCTGCTGCCACTGCTGCTGCCGCTGGTGTTGGCTGTTGGTTGATGTTAGTGGTTTGTGTTGTGGTGAATTGTGTTCGGGATAAGATTTGTGTTGATGTTGTTGGTTGTGTAGTTGTTGTTGTTGGTTGTGTGGTCGTTGTTGTGGTTGTCGATGTGGTCGTGACTTGGACAGACGGTGGTTGATTTCGACTTTGCGGGGATGCGTCCGTTTTGTTGGCCTCTGCTGCGACAGTGGCGACTTTGCTCGCGAATGCCATGAATGGTTTTCGGGTAGCCGGTCTCTCCATGACAACTTGGAGTGTGGACTGGTTTAGCTGGGTTTCGATTTTAACTTCCAGCTCCATTCTGTCGCGACTAAACCTGGGGCATTCAAATAGCAGGTGCCAGACTGTTTCTTCGCAGCTGGGGTCACAGACGCACGAGGGACTGTCTTTGAGATGGAAGCGGTGGAGGTACGCTGAGAATCCTCCGTGCCCTGTTAGGACTTGTACATGAGCCGGTGAGAGAACTACGTCTCTGAGTGTTCTTTTCGCCGCTAGGACGTCTGGGAAGAACACTTTTGTGACCGCTCCTGTACTTGAGGACTCGTATCGCGCTTGCCACTTTCTGATAGTCCCCTCCCGTATCTTCCTCCTGACGAACGATACGGGGACCTTGTCGTAGTCCGCTGTAGTCTTTGTTTGGGCTGCCTCCTTGGCCAGCTCGTCCGCTCTTTCATTCCCGGAGGTTCCCACATGGGCCCTGAGCCAAAAGAGCTTCACTTCTCTGCCCTCCTCTCGGATATTGCGGACACATCTCTTGATTTCGAGTGCCAGATGGTGAGTGACAGACGGACTCCTCAGCAGGTCAAGCGACGATCTAGAGTCGCTCAAGATGCTTATGGATTTCGCCTTGGATTGTCTTGCCATCCTGACAGCTCTGAAGAGAGCGTACATTTCCGATTGGAAGACTGTGTTGTGAGGCTCTAGGCCAAAGGTGCTGAAGCTTGACTCCTTTCCGTTTTCCCACCAGGTTAGGGCAGCTCCAACTTTCCCCTCTATCTTGCTGCCGTCGGTGTATATTTGGGGACCGCTTACTTGGTGGGTTTCCAGAGTTTCGGGAGTCAAGTCCTCTAGGCGTGCATACTCTGTTGTTGTGAGTAGCGCAGGGTGGGGATTTTTGGAGTGGTGCACGTTGCACTCCAGCTCGCGCCCCGGCGGTATGAACTCCTGGGAATGACCCTTTTTGATCTTGAAAAGGGTTGCGGCCTCGATTACCCGGAGATCTAGGGGTAGTTGGCCTGACAGGATAAGTGCCGATGTTAGAGACACCGTGCGGTATGCTTTGCAGATCTTCTGCGCAAAACCCCTCTGCAGTGAGTCAAACTGATTCCTTGTCATCAGTTTCTCTGCTGCGGGGGCCCACGCGCTCGCTGCATACATCACGATTGGCTCTATCACCGACACGTAAATTGTCCTAATTATCTCTCTGTTGAGACCCCAAGTCACCTTTGCCGCGCATGCCAGCTGCTTGTAGATGTCTGCAGCCTTTTTACAGGTCGCGGACACGTGCGCGTTGAAGGTGAGTTTAGAGTCTATTGTGAGACCTAACAGCTTGACCTCCCCGACCAGGTTCAGCGGCGTGCCCGACATGTGGAGTACCGGAACGTCGTACTTAAGCTTCCTCGTTAACACCATCGCATTGGTCTTATGCGCGGCGAAACGTAGCTTGTTTTGGACGCCCCATTCCGATACTATGTCTAGCGTGTTGTTGGCTGATTGCTGTAGGGGACCGGCTGTAAAGTCCGAGAAAACTAGGACAACGTCGTCTGCAAAGGCTTGGCAATATACCCCAATACTAGCCATCTTGTGAAGGAGTGAGTCTAGGATAAGGTTCCAGAACGTCGGTCCGGCAATTGAGCCCTGGACGCATCCTTTTGTGGTACCCTTCTCACTAGTCGCTCTGGCGTAGTTGACCCTGATGTTCCGGTCTTCCAGGTATGAGGTGACGAGTGCGTACAGGTTTTTGGGGCAGTTCTTGACCACCATCTGTCTTTTGAGTGCTGGCCACCACGCGTTATCGAAGGCCCCCTCTATGTCCAATGATATCAAAAGCACGATCTTTTTGGCTTTGATTTCGGCACGTAGATGTCCCATTAGGGCATAGAGGGCGTCCTCGGTACCGCGCTGCGGCATGAATCCATACTGGTTTGTGTTCAGTGTCGGGAGGAAGTGCCACTGGAGTCTGCCTACTAGGAGCTTCTCGACGATTTTTCCTAGGACCGAGAGCAGACCTATTGGCCTGTATGACTTTGGGCTGGTGTAGTCGTCCTTTCCTGGTTTGCGGAGAATGCACACGTGGGCGACCTTCCACTGCTTCGGAAAGTGTGAGAGCGACAAGCACCTGTTGGCTATCGCTAAGAACACTTCCCTATTGCAGTTTATTGCCGCTGTGCAGATGTCTGCCGTTAATCCATCGGGACCGGGGGCTTTTTTCGGATTTTGGTTTTGGAGAACCATTTCCAGCTCCGCGGACGTAAAGGGTGGATCATCGGCAGACAGTCCTTGGGGGTTTTTCTTCTCAGCTAGCCTCCTCAGGGCAGTGTGGTATGGCTGTTCGGCATCTGTTGAATCGTCGGGGTAGAAGGTTTTTGCCAGAAGATCCGCGGAATGCTCTGGGCTGAGCGTTTCACCTGCGGTATTTCTCAGGAGGGCATCATCCTGTCTTCTGGCTGTCTTCCTTAGTACCCTGTAGATGCCGTCCCACATACTCTCTCGGTCCTGCTTCGAGCAGAACTCCTTCCAGTTGGATGTGGCTGCTTCCGTTGCTGCTGTTGTGTACGTGTGTTTGGCCAGTACATATTCTTGGATGGTGAAGTGTCTCCGGTTTGCGGCTGCATTTCGGATCCTTCTCTTCTTCGCCATCGCGTCTTTTTTCAGACGATCCAGAGAAGGGGTCCACCATGGGGGCTTTACGTCGTGTTTGGGCGTCCCCAGTTTTGGGATCGCTTTCTCGCATGAGCGGTGGATATTCTTTGTGTACTTGGTGATGAGTGCCTCCAGATCCCCTGGGTTCGAGACGCCCGAGACTCGGACTGGTGTAATGTCATTATCTGCCAGGCTGGTCTTGAAATGTGTGCCGAAGTCGGACCACTTTGCCTTCTTGGTGTTGTAGATGCGCGTCGAAATTGGTCTTAAGGGTTCTAAGGCCTTTTCTAAACGCATCGAGAAGGTTATTGCGTTGTGGTCTGAAGTTGTTAGACTTCTTTCTACACGCCAATCCTCGACCTTGCCTAGCAGCGACAGGCTGCATACCGTCACGTCGACGATGCTCGTGCACCACCTGTCTCCTCTGTAGGTCTCGAACGTCGGAGTTTGTCCCGTGTTCAGGATGTGGAGGTCTCGCTCGTTGAGGAACGAGTTGTACGCCGCCCCGCGATGGTTTTCGGAAACACTTCCCCACCACTGGCTCCAGGCGTTGACATCTCCTCCCACCAAGATGTTGTTGGTGTGTAGTTTTTGTATGGTGTAGTGTGTTTGTGAAAGGTAGTGTTCGATGTCTTGGTCACCCTCAAAATAGACCGATAGTACCCCAAAGCTGAGCTGGCCCGCCTTCAGCAAGACGGCGGCGATGTTCTCGGTCACAAGCTGGGGGTCGTGGATGACCTCCAGGTTGTTCCCAAAAACAACGATTGCCGCTTTTACTGGTTTCTGGCGGTTGAGGGTGCACTGGATGACTTGCGTGCCGGGGAATTGTTTCATCACACCTGTTCTTCCTACATAGGGCTCTTGAACAAGTGCTACTGAAACTCCCTTTGCCTGAGCTGCCATGTGAAGTTCTTCTGTGGCCAGCTTGGAGCGCTGAAGATTGACCTGGATGAACGGCAATCTTGCTGTCGATCTGGTTGTATTCTGAGTGGTGACTGGTTGGCTGGTTTGTGTGGTGTCTTGGTCGCCTTTAGCAATAGGAAACGCGCGACCTTGCTATTCCGTCCCATTTTTGGCGTTCCTGGCAGTCTTCGCTGAACGCTGTGTGTGCCAGGTCGCTACCTGTCTTTTGTGCAACCTTGCAGTTAATGCAGGTGGGTTCCCTGCCGTCTGCTCGAGTCAGGCAGTCCCTCGCGTTGTGCGCTCCGCTGCAGTAGCTGCACGCTTCTTTTCCGGCCTTGCATATGGACTTGTTATGTCCGTACGCAAGGCACTTCGTGCATTGGACGAGCGGGGACTGGTCCTCGATCGAGCATCGCTTTATACCCACGTGCACCTTCTGCACCTGCGTGAAACACTTCCAGAGCTCCGGGGAGAGCTCCAGGACAGGGTGGCATTCATGGGGGTTCCTCGCGCGCTTCCTATAGCGCATCTTTATGTTCTGTCCATCCACGGCGACGTCCTGCAGAAGGTGTTTGTTCTGCGCCTTAAGGAGATCGATGATCTCCCCGTCGCCGTAGCTGGACAGAACTCCCTTGATGCAGACGAGGGGGTTTTGAGGTTTCGGCTCCTGGACCTTGAGCCCTGCGTTCGACTTTACTTGGTCCTTTATTTTATTTAAGTCCGACTTGCTGGCGCACCTCAGGACCACTTTTTGGTTCCGCGCTTTCCGGACGTTGTCGACACGGGCCCCGCTGGTTTTGAGGTCCAGGGCGGTCCTGATCCTCTCGATCACGTTGTCTCCAGTGTGCTGGGGGTTCGTCGACGAGACGATCAGGGTGTGGTTGGGTTGTGTGTGTGGTCTGAAGGGCTTAGGCGTGCTGGTGATCTGGGCAAAGGTTTTTGGACCCTGCTGGTGTTGAGGCGGTCTGTCCGCTTTGCCCAGGTCTGCCATTCCCTTCTCAATATTCTGGAGGCTCTTCTTCACCTCCCCGACTGCGAGTTCCGCTTCCAGGTTCAGCGCTGGGGGCGCCTGGGCTGGTGGTTCCTTGTCGCGCAGTACGCGGAGGTCTGCTGAGACGAGCTCCAGCCTTTCCGTGATTGGTTTGAGGTGGTGTGTCATGTTGATTGGTGGCTGTTGTGGTGGTGGGGGAGAGGCTACAGGTCTGTTGGCGATGGCCTCTATTTGTTGCCGAATGCTGTTTATCGCCTCCTCGAAAGTGGTGGTCGTGAGAAGGCCTGTCTCTCGGCAACTCGGTTCCGTTTCCGTATTTCGTGGCTGGGCGAGGTCCTCCTTGAGTCTCTCAAGAGCCTTGCGCAGCACGTCCAGCTGGTTGGAGATGCTGGTTAGTGATGTGTCGAGGCGTGAAAGTCCGGCCCCCAATGCATCGTTCTTGGGATCTCCCGGGGTTTTTGCGCTTTCTTGCCGCGTCTTTTCGTGCTCCTTGAGGCTTCTGAGGCTCGCTGTTGCGACTTCGTTTTTGACCTCCTTGATGCCCTTGAAGGCTTCAAGGGTCTCGTGTCCCAGCCACTCTCGGATACCTTTTGCCTCTTTCTTTGTTTCTGAGACGTCTGTTTGCATTAGGGAGAGCTCCACCTTTAACGTCATCAGCTCTCGAGTGTGAGCTCTCTCGACCCGCAAAAGTTCTCTTGCGTGTCGAGAGCGCTCCTTCTCGAGGTTGAATTTGTGGCGGGCCCTCGAATCTGCCAGTGACAGGGCCGTCTCGTACAGGCCCTGCAGGCACTCATGGGCTGTGGCCTTGCACTCCCTCTTCATGTTACCTGCTGCTTCCAGGGCGTCCTTACCTCTCTGGAGAAGGTCGTTGGCTTCTCTGGTGGCTAGGTCCATCTCCACCCCTGTGCCTCTTCTCGGTGTTCGGTAGAGGAGGCTTGGCCGTCCGCTCTCGGAACGGTCGGCTTGGCTGGCTGAGGACGCCACCGAGCTTTCCTCGTCCGAGATGATCTGGCGGGGTGGAGAGATGCCGCACTGCTCCCAGTGGATGACTGTCTCCGAGATTCTCCTTCGATCTTCAGGAGAATGAACCGGTGGCAGTGGTGATGTCCTACTCGTGACGTCCGGCTCCGACGCTGCCTTAGGTGGCTGTGGCTTCTGCGATGGATGCGCCGACTTCTCCGAGATCACCGACTTTGCCGTGTTTTTAAGGACCTTCTCCCTAAGCGATTTAGGTGGTTTTGCGGCGTCCGTGGTCGTCTTGCGGGAGGTGGTGGGTTGTTTCGACGACATGTTTTTTGTTGGTTTTTTTTTTTTTTTTTTTTTTTTTTGTTTAGACTTGTGTGAGGTGGTTATGGAGAATGTTAGTATGAAAGACTTATTTTAACTAAAGTGACGCTATTTCTATGCTTGTGTATTTTTTAACAATAAATATATATATTTTTGATGGACTCACGGATGTTGCGCTGATGGTCTGCGTCTGCTATCCGATGAGGAGCCCGATAACTGCTGGGCTCGATGATCTGAACCCGAGTGCACACTGTTGGTGGTCCTCAGTGGAATCCTGCGGTGTTGCTGGATTGCTGCGTGTGTGGGGTGCCGAATTTCAGGATTCTGTTGAGGCCAAATTGAAGAGCTCCTTGTGCCCTTTCAAATGAGCCCAAACTCGGCTGTCCAGCTCCAACGGGAACGAAGTTAGGCCGCGGGGGGGTGAGGTCACCCTGAGGGGGAGGGGGGGGAGGTTTCGTGGGAAGACTATTGAGGGGGGAGGGGTAAGAGGGGGAGGGGGGAAGGTTTCGTGGGAAGACTTTTGAGGGGGGAGGGGTAAAGGGGTTGGGGGGGGGGTTGGGGGTCAGGGGACCCTTGGTGGCTCAAGCAAGGTCCTGAAATCCCAAGTTGGTTGAGCCCAAACTCGGGGGGGGTAGGACTAAGGGTTGAGGAGTTCCCTCGGGGCGTACCTGGTGGTGGGTTGTGGAGTCGTCACACTGGTGGCTGATCTGCAGGCGGATTCCTCGGCCGGCTTTGGAGTCTTCAGTAAGGGCTGGGATGGCCGTATGTACGTCACGCCTCGTGTCGCAGAAACACGTGTAGCCGAAGTGAGGTTGTTTTGTCACTATTTTCCACGTGTTTTGGCGTTTTTCGCACCTTAATAACTCCCGCGCTCCTGCTCCGATTTTAATGATTTTGGTGTCACTGGATAGGCCTCCGCCGCGTTTCTCAGGATTATTGTAGGTAGAACGACTCCACTAACCTTGCCCGAGTAATTCGCTGGTGAAGTTCCGGGGTTCCTGCTCTGCAACCCGCTGAGGTAGACACTTGCCCACACTATTCCTGGTGAATCAACACTGCACAATTCCACTGATAACTTTTTTGCACTTGTATCTCAACGCGACTAATTTTGGCGAATTTTTTGCGCGGAGCTGATGTTATTCGTGCGATGTTAAATCGGTTACCCGGTTAGGTTAGGTTAGGTTAGGTTAGGTTAGGTTAGGTTAGGTTAGGTTAGGTTAGGTTAGGTTAGGTTAGGTTAGGTTAGGTTAGGTTAGGTTAGGTTAGGTTAGGTTAGGTTAGGTTAGGTTAGGTTAGGTTAGGTTAGGTTAGGTTAGGTTAGGTTAGGTTAGGTTAGGTTAGGTTAGGTTAGGTTAGGTTAGGTTAGGTTAGGTTAGGTTAGGTTAGGTTAGGTTAGGTTAGGTTAGGTTAGGTTAGGTTAGGTTAGGTTAGGTTAGGTTAGGTTAGGTTAGGTTAGGTTAGGTTAGGTTAGGTTAGGTTAGGTTAGGTTAGGTTAGGTTAGGTTAGGTTAGGTTAGGTTAGGTTAGGTTAGGTTAGGTTAGGTTAGGTTAGGTTAGGTTAGGTTAGGTTAGGTTAGGTTAGGTTAGGTTAGGTTAGGTTAGGTTAGGTTAGGTTAGGTTAGGTTAGGTTAGGTTAGGTTAGGTTAGGTTAGGTTAGGTTAGGTTAGGTTAGGTTAGGTTAGGTTAGGTTAGGTTAGGTTAGGTTAGGTTAGGTTAGGTTAGGTTAGGTTAGGTTAGGTTAGGTTAGGTTAGGTTAGGTTAGGTTAGGTTAGGTTAGGTTAGGTTAGGTTAGGTTAGGTTAGGTTAGGTTAGGTTAGGTTAGGTTAGGTTAGGTTAGGTTAGGTTAGGTTAGGTTAGGTTAGGTTAGGTTAGGTTAGGTTAGGTTAGGTTAGGTTAGGTTAGGTTAGGTTAGGTTAGGTTAGGTTAGGTTAGGTTAGGTTAGGTTAGGTTAGGTTAGGTTAGGTTAGGTTAGGTTAGGTTAGGTTAGGTTAGGTTAGGTTAGGTTAGGTTAGGTTAGGTTAGGTTAGGTTAGGTTAGGTTAGGTTAGGTTAGGTTAGGTTAGGTTAGGTTAGGTTAGGTTAGGTTAGGTTAGGTTAGGTTAGGTTAGGTTAGGTTAGGTTAGGTTAGGTTAGGTTAGGTTAGGTTAGGTTAGGTTAGGTTAGGTTAGGTTAGGTTAGGTTAGGTTAGGTTAGGTTAGGTTAGGTTAGGTTAGGTTAGGTTAGGTTAGGTTAGGTTAGGTTAGGTTAGGTTAGGTTAGGTTAGGTTAGGTTAGGTTAGGTTAGGTTAGGTTAGGTTAGGTTAGGTTAGGTTAGGTTAGGTTAGGTTAGGTTAGGTTAGGTTAGGTTAGGTTAGGTTAGGTTAGGTTAGGTTAGGTTAGGTTAGGTTAGGTTAGGTTAGGTTAGGTTAGGTTAGGTTAGGTTAGGTTAGGTTAGGTTAGGTTAGGTTAGGTTAGGTTAGGTTAGGTTAGGTTAGGTTAGGTTAGGTTAGGTTAGGTTAGGTTAGGTTAGGTTAGGTTAGGTTAGGTTAGGTTAGGTTAGGTTAGGTTAGGTTAGGTTAGGTTAGGTTAGGTTAGGTTAGGTTAGGTTAGGTTAGGTTAGGTTAGGTTAGGTTAGGTTAGGTTAGGTTAGGTTAGGTTAGGTTAGGTTAGGTTAGGTTAGGTTAGGTTAGGTTAGGTTAGGTTAGGTTAGGTTAGGTTAGGTTAGGTTAGGTTAGGTTAGGTTAGGTTAGGTTAGGTTAGGTTAGGTTAGGTTAGGTTAGGTTAGGTTAGGTTAGGTTAGGTTAGGTTAGGTTAGGTTAGGTTAGGTTAGGTTAGGTTAGGTTAGGTTAGGTTAGGTTAGGTTAGGTTAGGTTAGGTTAGGTTAGGTTAGGTTAGGTTAGGTTAGGTTAGGTTAGGTTAGGTTAGGTTAGGTTAGGTTAGGTTAGGTTAGGTTAGGTTAGGTTAGGTTAGGTTAGGTTAGGTTAGGTTAGGTTAGGTTAGGTTAGGTTAGGTTAGGTTAGGTTAGGTTAGGTTAGGTTAGGTTAGGTTAGGTTAGGTTAGGTTAGGTTAGGTTAGGTTAGGTTAGGTTAGGTTAGGTTAGGTTAGGTTAGGTTAGGTTAGGTTAGGTTAGGTTAGGTTAGGTTAGGTTAGGTTAGGTTAGGTTAGGTTAGGTTAGGTTAGGTTAGGTTAGGTTAGGTTAGGTTAGGTTAGGTTAGGTTAGGTTAGGTTAGGTTAGGTTAGGTTAGGTTAGGTTAGGTTAGGTTAGGTTAGGTTAGGTTAGGTTAGGTTAGGTTAGGTTAGGTTAGGTTAGGTTAGGTTAGGTTAGGTTAGGTTAGGTTAGGTTAGGTTAGGTTAGGTTAGGTTAGGTTAGGTTAGGTTAGGTTAGGTTAGGTTAGGTTAGGTTAGGTTAGGTTAGGTTAGGTTAGGTTAGGTTAGGTTAGGTTAGGTTAGGTTAGGTTAGGTTAGGTTAGGTTAGGTTAGGTTAGGTTAGGTTAGGTTAGGTTAGGTTAGGTTAGGTTAGGTTAGGTTAGGTTAGGTTAGGTTAGGTTAGGTTAGGTTAGGTTAGGTTAGGTTAGGTTAGGTTAGGTTAGGTTAGGTTAGGTTAGGTTAGGTTAGGTTAGGTTAGGTTAGGTTAGGTTAGGTTAGGTTAGGTTAGGTTAGGTTAGGTTAGGTTAGGTTAGGTTAGGTTAGGTTAGGTTAGGTTAGGTTAGGTTAGGTTAGGTTAGGTTAGGTTAGGTTAGGTTAGGTTAGGTTAGGTTAGGTTAGGTTAGGTTAGGTTAGGTTAGGTTAGGTTAGGTTAGGTTAGGTTAGGTTAGGTTAGGTTAGGTTAGGTTAGGTTAGGTTAGGTTAGGTTAGGTTAGGTTAGGTTAGGTTAGGTTAGGTTAGGTTAGGTTAGGTTAGGTTAGGTTAGGTTAGGTTAGGTTAGGTTAGGTTAGGTTAGGTTAGGTTAGGTTAGGTTAGGTTAGGTTAGGTTAGGTTAGGTTAGGTTAGGTTAGGTTAGGTTAGGTTAGGTTAGGTTAGGTTAGGTTAGGTTAGGTTAGGTTAGGTTAGGTTAGGTTAGGTTAGGTTAGGTTAGGTTAGGTTAGGTTAGGTTAGGTTAGGTTAGGTTAGGTTAGGTTAGGTTAGGTTAGGTTAGGTTAGGTTAGGTTAGGTTAGGTTAGGTTAGGTTAGGTTAGGTTAGGTTAGGTTAGGTTAGGTTAGGTTAGGTTAGGTTAGGTTAGGTTAGGTTAGGTTAGGTTAGGTTAGGTTAGGTTAGGTTAGGTTAGGTTAGGTTAGGTTAGGTTAGGTTAGGTTAGGTTAGGTTAGGTTAGGTTAGGTTAGGTTAGGTTAGGTTAGGTTAGGTTAGGTTAGGTTAGGTTAGGTTAGGTTAGGTTAGGTTAGGTTAGGTTAGGTTAGGTTAGGTTAGGTTAGGTTAGGTTAGGTTAGGTTAGGTTAGGTTAGGTTAGGTTAGGTTAGGTTAGGTTAGGTTAGGTTAGGTTAGGTTAGGTTAGGTTAGGTTAGGTTAGGTTAGGTTAGGTTAGGTTAGGTTAGGTTAGGTTAGGTTAGGTTAGGTTAGGTTAGGTTAGGTTAGGTTAGGTTAGGTTAGGTTAGGTTAGGTTAGGTTAGGTTAGGTTAGGTTAGGTTAGGTTAGGTTAGGTTAGGTTAGGTTAGGTTAGGTTAGGTTAGGTTAGGTTAGGTTAGGTTAGGTTAGGTTAGGTTAGGTTAGGTTAGGTTAGGTTAGGTTAGGTTAGGTTAGGTTAGGTTAGGTTAGGTTAGGTTAGGTTAGGTTAGGTTAGGTTAGGTTAGGTTAGGTTAGGTTAGGTTAGGTTAGGTTAGGTTAGGTTAGGTTAGGTTAGGTTAGGTTAGGTTAGGTTAGGTTAGGTTAGGTTAGGTTAGGTTAGGTTAGGTTAGGTTAGGTTAGGTTAGGTTAGGTTAGGTTAGGTTAGGTTAGGTTAGGTTAGGTTAGGTTAGGTTAGGTTAGGTTAGGTTAGGTTAGGTTAGGTTAGGTTAGGTTAGGTTAGGTTAGGTTAGGTTAGGTTAGGTTAGGTTAGGTTAGGTTAGGTTAGGTTAGGTTAGGTTAGGTTAGGTTAGGTTAGGTTAGGTTAGGTTAGGTTAGGTTAGGTTAGGTTAGGTTAGGTTAGGTTAGGTTAGGTTAGGTTAGGTTAGGTTAGGTTAGGTTAGGTTAGGTTAGGTTAGGTTAGGTTAGGTTAGGTTAGGTTAGGTTAGGTTAGGTTAGGTTAGGTTAGGTTAGGTTAGGTTAGGTTAGGTTAGGTTAGGTTAGGTTAGGTTAGGTTAGGTTAGGTTAGGTTAGGTTAGGTTAGGTTAGGTTAGGTTAGGTTAGGTTAGGTTAGGTTAGGTTAGGTTAGGTTAGGTTAGGTTAGGTTAGGTTAGGTTAGGTTAGGTTAGGTTAGGTTAGGTTAGGTTAGGTTAGGTTAGGTTAGGTTAGGTTAGGTTAGGTTAGGTTAGGTTAGGTTAGGTTAGGTTAGGTTAGGTTAGGTTAGGTTAGGTTAGGTTAGGTTAGGTTAGGTTAGGTTAGGTTAGGTTAGGTTAGGTTAGGTTAGGTTAGGTTAGGTTAGGTTAGGTTAGGTTAGGTTAGGTTAGGTTAGGTTAGGTTAGGTTAGGTTAGGTTAGGTTAGGTTAGGTTAGGTTAGGTTAGGTTAGGTTAGGTTAGGTTAGGTTAGGTTAGGTTAGGTTAGGTTAGGTTAGGTTAGGTTAGGTTAGGTTAGGTTAGGTTAGGTTAGGTTAGGTTAGGTTAGGTTAGGTTAGGTTAGGTTAGGTTAGGTTAGGTTAGGTTAGGTTAGGTTAGGTTAGGTTAGGTTAGGTTAGGTTAGGTTAGGTTAGGTTAGGTTAGGTTAGGTTAGGTTAGGTTAGGTTAGGTTAGGTTAGGTTAGGTTAGGTTAGGTTAGGTTAGGTTAGGTTAGGTTAGGTTAGGTTAGGTTAGGTTAGGTTAGGTTAGGTTAGGTTAGGTTAGGTTAGGTTAGGTTAGGTTAGGTTAGGTTAGGTTAGGTTAGGTTAGGTTAGGTTAGGTTAGGTTAGGTTAGGTTAGGTTAGGTTAGGTTAGGTTAGGTTAGGTTAGGTTAGGTTAGGTTAGGTTAGGTTAGGTTAGGTTAGGTTAGGTTAGGTTAGGTTAGGTTAGGTTAGGTTAGGTTAGGTTAGGTTAGGTTAGGTTAGGTTAGGTTAGGTTAGGTTAGGTTAGGTTAGGTTAGGTTAGGTTAGGTTAGGTTAGGTTAGGTTAGGTTAGGTTAGGTTAGGTTAGGTTAGGTTAGGTTAGGTTAGGTTAGGTTAGGTTAGGTTAGGTTAGGTTAGGTTAGGTTAGGTTAGGTTAGGTTAGGTTAGGTTAGGTTAGGTTAGGTTAGGTTAGGTTAGGTTAGGTTAGGTTAGGTTAGGTTAGGTTAGGTTAGGTTAGGTTAGGTTAGGTTAGGTTAGGTTAGGTTAGGTTAGGTTAGGTTAGGTTAGGTTAGGTTAGGTTAGGTTAGGTTAGGTTAGGTTAGGTTAGGTTAGGTTAGGTTAGGTTAGGTTAGGTTAGGTTAGGTTAGGTTAGGTTAGGTTAGGTTAGGTTAGGTTAGGTTAGGTTAGGTTAGGTTAGGTTAGGTTAGGTTAGGTTAGGTTAGGTTAGGTTAGGTTAGGTTAGGTTAGGTTAGGTTAGGTTAGGTTAGGTTAGGTTAGGTTAGGTTAGGTTAGGTTAGGTTAGGTTAGGTTAGGTTAGGTTAGGTTAGGTTAGGTTAGGTTAGGTTAGGTTAGGTTAGGTTAGGTTAGGTTAGGTTAGGTTAGGTTAGGTTAGGTTAGGTTAGGTTAGGTTAGGTTAGGTTAGGTTAGGTTAGGTTAGGTTAGGTTAGGTTAGGTTAGGTTAGGTTAGGTTAGGTTAGGTTAGGTTAGGTTAGGTTAGGTTAGGTTAGGTTAGGTTAGGTTAGGTTAGGTTAGGTTAGGTTAGGTTAGGTTAGGTTAGGTTAGGTTAGGTTAGGTTAGGTTAGGTTAGGTTAGGTTAGGTTAGGTTAGGTTAGGTTAGGTTAGGTTAGGTTAGGTTAGGTTAGGTTAGGTTAGGTTAGGTTAGGTTAGGTTAGGTTAGGTTAGGTTAGGTTAGGTTAGGTTAGGTTAGGTTAGGTTAGGTTAGGTTAGGTTAGGTTAGGTTAGGTTAGGTTAGGTTAGGTTAGGTTAGGTTAGGTTAGGTTAGGTTAGGTTAGGTTAGGTTAGGTTAGGTTAGGTTAGGTTAGGTTAGGTTAGGTTAGGTTAGGTTAGGTTAGGTTAGGTTAGGTTAGGTTAGGTTAGGTTAGGTTAGGTTAGGTTAGGTTAGGTTAGGTTAGGTTAGGTTAGGTTAGGTTAGGTTAGGTTAGGTTAGGTTAGGTTAGGTTAGGTTAGGTTAGGTTAGGTTAGGTTAGGTTAGGTTAGGTTAGGTTAGGTTAGGTTAGGTTAGGTTAGGTTAGGTTAGGTTAGGTTAGGTTAGGTTAGGTTAGGTTAGGTTAGGTTAGGTTAGGTTAGGTTAGGTTAGGTTAGGTTAGGTTAGGTTAGGTTAGGTTAGGTTAGGTTAGGTTAGGTTAGGTTAGGTTAGGTTAGGTTAGGTTAGGTTAGGTTAGGTTAGGTTAGGTTAGGTTAGGTTAGGTTAGGTTAGGTTAGGTTAGGTTAGGTTAGGTTAGGTTAGGTTAGGTTAGGTTAGGTTAGGTTAGGTTAGGTTAGGTTAGGTTAGGTTAGGTTAGGTTAGGTTAGGTTAGGTTAGGTTAGGTTAGGTTAGGTTAGGTTAGGTTAGGTTAGGTTAGGTTAGGTTAGGTTAGGTTAGGTTAGGTTAGGTTAGGTTAGGTTAGGTTAGGTTAGGTTAGGTTAGGTTAGGT